>CM066324.1:21956000-22556000 GCA_033807775.1 Saussurea involucrata
ACAGTCATATATGAACATTCATATATGAACACTCCCGTGTCTTTTTACTTCTCCATTTCTCAAAATATTTAGACTTCTCAAATGAACCGACCGCTATATATATATATATATATATATATATATATATATATATATATTTCTATATTTCTAAGTCGGTACGGTACGGTATTATCGTGGTACACGACTTCTAATACCACGTATCAACCAAGTTTAAATAGTTGATACGATATAACAAACAATTAGGTCGATACCAACTAAATTGGTACGATTGGTATGAGAATTGGTTGGTTTGTCTCGGTATAAAATTGACACTCATATATATATAAACAAAAAAAATAATAATATATATATATATTTCTAATATATATATATATATATATACATATATAGAGGAAGACTATTTTGCAACCCTTAAAAAGGTTGAAACCGTTGCAACCTTCATCTTAACCGTTGATCTCTATAGATTAGTTTCTAATATTCCTTAATGGTTCTTTATATACAAAAGGGTATTATCGGAATTTCATAATTATAGTATTAATATTTTTTTGAAATCGCCAGCCATTTAATCACTTGCCATGGATAAAGAAGCCGTTTTTAAGGTAACCGTATTTGGTTTTTTAAATTCTTTAATTAATTTTGAATTTTTTAGCCTATAATCATGGAAGAGATTGTACATATCTTTTTAACTACTTTCATTCTCACCTTATTTGTTTGTAGGGAATTATTCCTTTGCAGGTTTCAATTTCATTCAAGAATTTGGGACATTGTGATTTTTATCACTACAAAAGATCCTTCGGTCCAAATCTTATTTTTATAAAATCTCTCCTTTATGTATATAAAAGAATTTGACGAATTATTTAAAAAGAGAGAAAAATACAAAAAAAGAAAAAGAAAAAAAAGACAACTTGTAATTAGATTAAATCTTGGACCAAAAAACTAAAGCCTGGATTCTACCATAACTGAATCTAATGATCCCTAAAACTGCTCTGGTCTTTCTCTTTCTCTCTTGATCTTCTTGACTTGCTCAGCTAACTGTCGCGCCTTGTATTCCTCCTACGATGAGCAGCCGCTGCATGCTCATCTGCCTCACCACTTTGATGTCTTACCACCATCCTTCCCCTTTCCCTTTCCTTGAAAAAAAAACAAAGGACCCATTTCAATTTCAATAGGATTGTGACATGTGTTTTAGGAAACCATGTAAAGCTATAGCCCAAATTGTTTGGGTACAAAATGGTTCAAATTATTGATTGTTTAGGTTTAACCCCTTTTTGTGCTTTAACATATATCTGTCTCTGATATCTAACTTTGTAATGTAATAAAAAACTTTGGATGAACTCCATTCCATTAACATAAAAGGTTGTTTTCAAGTTATTTGCCTATAGAAAAGAAAGTGGAAAGTATATTTCTACAATGCTACTCACTGATTTCTTCCTGTTACCCAATAGGATCTTCAACAAGGGACTAACAATCACAACAACAATCGAAATTATGATGCCCATCACCATGCTTGGTTGTTTCTCAGCCTCTTCAATAAGTTCCTGTAACCAAAAAAACAAATTGAGTTCCAAAATGTTGCCAGTAACAAGTTAACAACACCTATTAAATGACTTACCAAAACCTTCATCTTGTGGTCACCCAAGAAAGGTAGATCAGCAATCTTTCATTAGTACCTCCACGACTGAAAGAAATTGCAAAATGTAGTTTGACATACAACACCAATATTTTAAATTGAAGAACACACATTTTAACAATCATGGTTTTATATAAAAATTTATTGCATTCACAACATTATAAGATTGAATCTAACGCATTTACGTGCAGCTAAAGCATGAATTAAAAAATCAAGATTTCAAAATCAGAAACCATATTGTAACTCAAGTATTCAGATCAAGGTTTCCCAACCAAGAATTTTTTAAACTCAACTAAATAAGATTGGAGCTACACCATGTAAGTTGAACTAATGCATGAATTCAAAATCAAGAATTCACAATCATGCTTACAATTATCACATCCAAGAATTCACAATCATGCTTACTATTTCACAATCAATAATTCACAATCATGAATTCAAAATCAAGAATTCACAATCATGCTTACAATTATCACATCCAAGAATTCACAATCATGCTTACTATTTCACAATCAAGAATTCACAATCATGCTTACAATTATCACATCGAAGAATTCACAATCATGCTTACTATTTCACAATCAAGAATTCGCATTTTACAGTGGTGCCACTTGTCATCATATTTTGAATTCAACCGACCCCCAATTTTTGGATTTAACTGAAGTACTTTACCAAATATGAATTGCATTTTTTTTCCAATCATTTATTGTATTTACAATCATTAGTTCCCAATCAAGAATTCAAAATCATCTCTACAATTATAACATCCAGGAATACATTTGGTGCTACTTGTCATCATATTTTGAATTCAAAATCCCCCAATTTTGCATCTTAACTGAAGCTCTTCACCAAGGATAATTTGCATTTGATTTCCAATCATTTAATGTAAATACAATCATTATATCAAGATTATGAATCCTAAACCCTAACTACGATTCCCAAAATTTTCAAATACTTGAAACATAGCCTAATCATGATTCCACCTAATGCCTAAACCATCTCTGGATTTAGAACATCCATTGCCATATGTTTGTTTAAAAAAAAACCTTAATACATTTTCTATGAAATCATACTACAACAAAAGTTAGTAAAAAAATCGTAGGGGATTTGTTTACCTTCATCAGATGGGCTATTGTTTGCCATTCCAGGCAATATTTCAGCGAAGGGGCATCGCCTTGAGAAAGAAGGTCGATTAGCATGTTATCTGGGTCATGCAACTGATTATTCTCTTCCACAATATTTTCGAATGGTGGTGGCAGTTCTTCAATAGAATCATCGAAATCGATGAGTATAGGGTCTGATGCAGTGTTGCAGAATTTAGAGAAAGTGTATTTGAGCATGATTCTCTCGCTTTTTCTACCACCGGATGAGTTTTACCAATATACACAAAAACCCTAATCAGAACAGAAGAAGAAATCATCGACTTTCAGTAGAAAAAACATTTGTTTAGAGATTGCAAACAAAAGAGGAAATCGACGAGTTAATGGAGAGAAGAGGAAACCCTAATTTCGGGAAGAGGAAACTGATATTACTGGAGAGAATTTTGGGATTTTTGACATTAATGAATCTTCGTTGCCATCATTAACAGGATTCTGGAAAATCGACATTGGACCAAAATACCCTTTAGCGCCTTATTTATGGAATCTTATATAACTAAAAATTTGAATTTTAATTAAAAAGGTAGGAATTGATCTTGGCCATCTAAATTGTAATCAATGGTAAGATCATGGGTTTCACTGGGTTCAACCTTTTTTAAAGGTTTCAAAATATATCACCCCTACATATATATATATATATATATATATATATATATATATATAAAACAAATAAATAATACTATATATATATGTCAAATAATATATATATATATTATATATATAGGGGAGGTTTCTTTTACAAACCAATGCATTTGTAGAAACTATAGAAACCACTTCTTAACCAATCATTTCATTTAATTTAATTAAAATTAATTATTAATTAATATACTAACTGAAGGGCTCTTAAGTAATTTTGTAATTCGATTTTTTAATTATTTTTAATATATCACGTTTAATTATGGTAATCCCTTTTTTGTAGGGATTTTATTTTTTAATTCGTACACCATCAACAACCATGATATTTCAACCCAGAAATCATAAAAAAAAACCCAGAAATCTTGAATCATGAACACAAAACCCATAAATCTTGAATCATGAACACAAACCTAGAAATCTTGAATCATGAACACAAAACCTTGAAATCTTGAATCATGAATCTAGCAAAACCCAAAAATCATGAACACAAGAATCATGAAGACAATACCCAAAAAATCATGAATCTTGAATCTTGAATCTTGAATCATAAACCCAGAAATCTTGAATCTTGAATCATAAACCCAGAAATCTTGAATCTTGAATCATAAACCCAGAAATCTTGAATCTTGAATCATAAACCCAGAAATCTTGAATCTTGAATCATGGTGGTGGTGCTTGTGGTGGACGGCGGTGGTGGTGGTGACTATGCTTGTGGTGGACGGTGGTGGTGGTGGTGACTGTGGTGGACAGCGGTGGTGGTGGTGCCTGTTTCCGGCGACGGCGGCTGTAACGACCCGGTTACCCATATCATACAACAAATAACATACATTGCATAACTTCATTACATTCATAATAAAAGATACATCACAACCCAAGTACGGTCTCATTAGTCTTGACATTACAAAATATATAAAAGCTTCCTAATCAACATCCATCAAAAGCTTCCTACACTTCATCCTCTCCTGCCGATCCTTAACCTGGAAAACATATTTTTGAAAACAAAATGAGGGTTAGACCAAACGGGTCTAGTGAGTTAATCCCGGTCTTTTCCAAAATCAATATAAAACCTTTTTCACATAATACTTTGTATCAAAATAGTTTACATAAAACCTTTCGTATAAGCACGCATATACCACACGTATATAAATACCACATTAGGACTCGTGCACCGTGTATCTCTCCTCGTCTCATCTTCTTTCCCCTGGCCACATTAGTCGGTAGCAAGCCAACTAATCATCGTCACTGTACAATACAGTCGACTCCACTGTACTTACATACAGCCCCGCTGCAATTACCTACAGCTCCACTGCAATTTCATGCAGCCTCGCTGTATTTCCATACAGCCCCGCCGAACAATAATTCGGCTCACCTATACTCGTTTCGTGCAATATAAATACAATATATATCTCAATATATCATATTGTCATTTATAAACCTTTCATCATTTTTCCAACCATATATATATATATATAAATATATACATATATCCTTTTAACATTAACATATAATCACACCTTGACACTTATCCGTTTCATATATATAAACACATATATATATTTCACACATACTCACATACATATATAAACACATATATATATTTCACACATACTCACATACATATATAAACACATATATGTATTCCAGTTGAAAACGTTTTAAAGTAAAACTCACCTCGAATTCTTAAAATAAGCTTCCAAGCCTTTCTCCGAGCTATCCGATCCTTTATCCAAATACCTCAGAATCTGAAACCATTTACATACAAATATCTCCTTACCAACTTAGGTATAAGATTTACTCGCAGGTTATGGACTCTAGATACATCTACATAACTTTTATCCTCAAAATTACCCAAACAGCCAAGTTATCCGGAAACCACAAAGTATCCGGACAACTTTCCGGACAACAAGACTAATCCGGACAAAACGATATATCCGGACAACACAAGGAATCCGGACACCACAGACTAATCCGGACAACAAAGGAATCCGGATGCCATCCGGACTCTAAATCATCCGGAAACCATCAATCAAATCGTCCGGACTCTATCAACAACTTACCCGGACACCACCCAAGAATCTACCCGGACACCTTCAACTTATCCGGACACCTTTGTCGGTTTACCCCATTTTTGCCCAGAAAATCGACTGAATTAATACCAGAAGTGTTTGGGATGTTTCTACTCCGATAGGAACTACTTACTAGCAATTATAGACATAAAATGTAAAGCAACATACCTCAATTTCTCTTCCAAATACACCAAATGAAGTCTTAACCACAAGAACCCTTCTTTTTCTTCTTTTCTTCCTAAAACACACACATACACCTTCAGCTGAGTTTTGCTATAATGAATACATCTGTACCCTCAATTCAGATATTATCCACACTATTTACCATTTAGACCCTAAACTATTCCATAATAACCAAAGCACCCTTAACTTACTAAATCATCTCAACTTACCCAAAATAGTAACTTTAAAGTTAACTAAACTTAACGAAAAGATATTTTTAACTAACGAACTTATCCGGGGTATTACAGCGGCGGTCGATTTTGTGGACAGCGGCGGTGGTGGTGCATGTATCCGGCGGCGGCGGCGGCGGTGGATTTGATCGGATGCTGCCCTGAAGAACATCACCTACATCACCTGGTTGAAGAAGAACGTCATCTTGTTGGAGAACATCATCTTCAAAAGGAGGTTTGGTAGAGAAGACTAGAAGAGAGAGAAAGGGCCGTTGCCGGCGCCAGAAACCCATTCGACGGTGTTGGTGCCTGTTGCCGGAAACCCATACGACGGTGGTGGTGCCTGTTACCGGCGCCGAAAACCCATTCGACGGTGTTGTGTCTCATGAAATATGTGGATGGTTTTTGGTAGAGGAGGAGAGAAATCATGAAATCTATGGATGGTTTTTTGGTAGAGGAGAGAGAGAGAAATGGTTTTTTGGTAGAGGAGAGAGAGAGAGAGAAATGGTTTTTTGGTACTGAATCCGTGAGTTATGGAGAGAGAGAAAGGGATTAAATGAATTGAAGTTTATTTTGACCAATATACCCTTGCACATGGGGTTTTGTTATGAAATTAATTCATTAATTACCACTAATTACCATAATTGCCACTAATCTAGACCATTGATTAATTTAATGGATGGTGATTAAGATAGTTGCATAGTTTCTACAAATGCATTGGTTTGTAAAAAATACCACCCCCTTATATATATATATATATTTAAATCAAAAAATGATTGTTTATGAAAACGATGCAATCATTTTTGGTGCCATTAGCACATTTTTGGTGCAAATAGCACCCCCTATATTTGGTAAAATGATTTAGTAAAAACTTTAGAACTAAATTTGTTAAAAAAATTCAAGAACTTAATCATTTAAAATCAGATTGTTTGGTGAGTTTTTTTTTACTTTTCAAATTTGTATCACATTAACCTGTTTTTATAATAATGTATTTAATCGAGTTTAGATAGTTTAAAAAATTTTATTTTACATTTTTTAATACAGTTTTTACAAGTTTTCTTGATATCAAAGGTCCCCTCTTCTCTTTAGGTGGCGTAACTTCCACGTGAAAGATGAGAAGTGAATTTATATATATATATTAAACCAAAAACAGGAATACATCAATCACAAAAGTGATTCAACTTAACCCTCGAAGACTACAAACCCCTCGCAATTGTTTCTCTCAAGCTGTTGCAGGTATGTTAGGGCATCCACAATGGTCAAATGGGTAGAATAAATATAAAAAAAGAAAAAAAATGTGTGGGGCCCACCAAAGACTTGAGCATGGCCTCTCACAACCAAACTTCAAACGACTTGGGCTTTCTCAACCCTTTGAGAAGTAAGTGAGTTTCAAGTGCATGCTCCAATCATCAAGTCATCATCAAGGTTTTCCTCAAGTCATTTATACATGCCATTGGAGATGCTCTTATGTTATCCAACAAGAGGCAAGGAAAAGCATCTATTCATGCATGGATATAATCTCAAGTATCATAATGCTGCTACATTTTAGGAACTGATGCTCAGTTGTGTCTTTAAATTTGAAGTCTCATCGAGTACAATTAATTGTGAGCCTGTAACACTTTGTCCCATGATCAAATGGCCCATATGTTTTGTATGGTCAAGTGGTGAACCATCAACAGTCAAATAAGGACCCCAATTAACATGTGAACTTGTAGCCTGTAGCTGATTAATTAAGCCAATAGAACATACATAACATATCTGTTACAAAATCAGATTAACATACATACATAAATGGTTTTTAGTGATTACTCAACTCTAAGTTGCATATATAACAAATCATTCCAATACATACTCGATGCCCCTATTACCAAAAAAAGATTGGATGTTATTCGGATTAAATTTACCACGCTCTATGTAACTTTGCTTACCAAAGATGGGGAAATACGTTGATCGGAACAAGTCCACCACAAGCGGGAATTGTAGAGTCACGAAAACTGCAATTGGTAGGCAAGTTAGTCCACCTATTGGACCCAACATCCATTTTCTTTGATCAACAAACACAAGGAACAAAGTTGCACTAAAAGCTATCATCATCATAGTGGTAGAAAGGAACAACGTGCAAAGACCAATAATCAGCCGTCTTGGTAAACTCACAAGAAAATCTTGCTCGGAAAAACGTGCAGTCAGGATTGATAAGAAAACTAACAGCGCAGTAGTTGATGCAAATAGAGAGATTGCGTCAGATACCGCGAAGATAGTGAAAGCAATTGTTTCTTTAAACACGGGAATGCCAGTTTCTTGATTACTTCCACCTGGTACAGTAATTGCTGCTGCAAACACAATTGTGGTAATTAGTGCAGCAGTGATACTGCATGACTCCGCTGTGGTTTTCATCCACTTTTCTCCTTCCTTCACCAAGTTCTCGTGTTCCCTTGTAAACACCATTTCTGGTGTCTCCTTAAAGATGTTCTCTTCAGTTATGTATGCTGGAAATACAAATTTCTCCACTTCCTATAGGATTGTTCAACTTTGTGAAACTCTATACATAGCAAAATAACAAAATGTTTTGGGCATCTTAACAAAATGTTCATGACACTTCTGAGATAATGTGTCTTATTAGCTTTTTATAGAACATTTTTTAAAAGTGTCCTATGAACTCATCTTTTTGTAGGAAACTTATTTTATAAGACAATTTCTCAAATTTTGTCATAAAAAATTAATAGGATACTTTTTTTTCAAAATTGTCCTATTAAACTTGGTAAGACATCCAAAAGCGTCTTATATATATAATATTATTGTAACACTAAAAATAGGACGAAAAATGTTTTTTCCTATAAACTTATGTCATATAAAGCAATCTATTAGGACATTTATGCATTTTTCGTGTCCTATAAACCTGACTTTTTGGTGTTGATGATGATTTTTAACTTGTTTAGTATGTACCTTGCGCCATTGCAGCTCTCGCTGTAGTTGCAGTGCAGCTCCTGTAGTACGACTGAGTATACGCGAAGGCGCCAATCTTCCGGCCAGGTGTAAAATATTGTTCTTAGAAGAATCCATAAGTGTTCTATAAAAGTCTTTACGCTCAACTATGTGATAGATGAGGTTGTAGACTTTTTCTGAACGGTTTATCACGGCCAACTGAATGATGTTAAGCCCGTTTTGATTCTTAAAATCAATTGCTTTGGGGAGTCGAGATAGAATCTCATCAACAACTTCATAAGCACCTTGACATGCAGCCTCAAGAATTGGTCTGTTGTAACAGGGATGGTGAGAACCAGAGAAGCTCAACTTGTCGATATGATCACATACCAAGTTCAAAATCTCTTTAACTTCTTTGTAGTCTTTTTTCTTCTTCTCTATACGCTTAATTGGTGCCACTACAATTTAGACAGTTGCAGACAATAAGTCAAAACACTACTATGAGAATATATGGAAACCCATTAAATTGCTCTCGAAAACAATCTGTGAGGAGAGAAAGGGGATTCTAACATATAGTGAAGAGAAAGTGTCCAATTGTAGCTGATGTAAGACTCTAACATGCCCCCTCCAAAAGAGGCTATGGGCGAAGATGTCCAAGAGTGTCCAGCCACGTGCAAAGACGTGCAGATGAGAGACATTGGCTCAGATATTGTGTTGTGACACTATATCCCTGATTGGAGACTTTTTCTCTGATACTATGTGGAACCTACTTAGATTACTATCCAAAAGAGCCCTTGAGAAGGGGGGTTCCAACATATATTTAAAAGAAAGTATCCAAGTCTAGCCAATGTGGAACTCTAACAACTATGATTGTAAAATCAGAGGGAAATATATCTGGTTCCCATCTCTAGGTTGAGCAGATTAACACTATAATCACTTACCTACAGTTGCAAAAATCTTCCACAGGAGGAAATACAACACAAAGAAAGGGTAATAAAGCACTAAAATGAAGAGACGGATCAACTGATATATTGGATAAAATACAGCTGCTGGAACTGCAGAAGAAATAAAAAATTCCATTAGTTAATTAGAACTAGTTTAAGTAGATCAACCAATCTCCAAATTGCATTTTTGATTATCAGCAGCTCACCAAGTAATATGAGGACTATTTCTGGGAACAACCTGCTGTAATAGGTGCTTTTAAACCTTCTCATATCCCATAAGATGTCTTTGGCGCGTACACACAAAAATTCGTATGAATTAAACAGCAAAGAACATCTATTGACTATTTTTCTACGAACGTTGTTCAAAGCTGCAAGAGTAGTATCACGATCAATAAAGGAATACATGGTGTATCTTCTGACTATGGCAGTAAGTTTTTCAAGAAAGATTAGAGTCATACATGGATAAATCAATCTTTCCCCAAAGCCAAGCTCACTTGGAAAAGTTCTAACCATAGCCATCAATACTTTATCATCTTTTGTAGCCAATTCAGGATATATGTTTACCAACTTCGAAGCTAAATCTGCAAATAAGTGAGAAAGTGTGGATCTATAAATCAATTCATCGAATGATGATGTGATATACTTTAAGAATATGTGAAGCCCCATTAGATTACTCTAACACAGTCTCCTCTAATGGAGGCTAAATGGGTACAAATTGTCCCAAAGCGTGGAGAGGGGACTAGATGGTGAGGGACCACGTGAGAATACGTTGAACCCCATTAGGTTACTCTCTGGTAGAGAAGTGAGGTTCCAAATATATAGAGGAGAAGTGGTCCAAGTGTAGCCAAAATGTAGGGCTCGTGGTGCAAGTCTTGCGGATGTGGAACTCTAACATATACGAACTACTCACTATATTGTTTCGTGAGTATAGCAGTGATGAGAAGATTGACGCCATTTCGGAAACCAGGACCCGTTAAAAGGCCTAAAGGAAGACCTTGCTGCTTGATGTCAATGGCTTCCATCAAATATACAAATGTATTGAGCTGCATATTGTAATAAGCACTGAGCAATGGTACATATGCGTTATGGTCCGAAATTCCCAACAATTCTTTCCTTTTCTTAACCAACAGTTTTGCCGCATGTTTGTTGCCAACAATTGCGGCAATGTGAAGTGCTGTGCGCCCATCTGAGTTTTGCTTCTCGATTTCCTTTCCATCGTCTATGAAGTCTAGCAACTTTTCAACGAAATCATTCCGGCCAATTCCAACCGATAAGTGAAGCATTGTATTGCCATCATTGCTGATCGCCTCTGTAGCTGCCTTTTTAGCTTTTCTCATTATGGCTTTTGCTTTGTTGTCCATCCCCTCTCTAGCGTTTTCCAGCAAGGCTTCTGCCTCCATAGCTGTCTGTTTAGCGGTTTTCAGTATGGCTTCTGCCTCCATAGCTGTCTTTTTAGCGGTTTTCAATATGGCGTCTGCCTCTGTAGCCGTCTTCTTTTCAACGATTTCTGGTATAGCTTCTGCTTTGTTCCCGATTGCCTCTGTAGCTGCCTTTTCAGGGTTTTTCAAAATGTTTTTTGATCCGTTGCTGATCGCGTGTGTAGCTGCCTTTTCAGGGGTTTTCCATATGCTTTCTGATCCATTGCTGACTGCATCTGTAGCTACCTTTTCAGGGTTTTTCCAAATGCTTTCTGATCCATTGCTGACTGCATCTGTAGCTACCTTTTCAGGGGTTTTCCAAAAGGTTTCTGCTCCGTTGCTGATTGCCTTTTCAGGCTTTGTCCAAATGTTTTCCGATCCGTTACTGAGTGCCTCTGTAGCTGCCTTTTCAGGGTTTTTCGAAATGCTTTCTGATCCATTGCTGACTGCATCTGTAGCTACCTTTTCAGGGTTTTTCCAAAAGGTTTCTGCTCCGTTGCTGATTGCCTTTTCAGGCTTTGTCCAAATGTTTTCCGATCCGTTGTTGAGTGCCTCTGTAGCTGCCTTTTCAGGGTTTTTCAGTGAGGCTTCTACTCTGTTGCCGATAGCCTCTGTAGCTGCCTTTTCATGGTTCTTCCGAATGGTTTCTACTTCGTTGCTAATCGCCTTTGTAGCTTCCTTTTTCAGTATGGCTTCTGCTTCCCACCAACGCCCTTCGACCATAGCTTTGCGCAACTTTTTGTTGCGTATGGTATTGTCCTTGTTTTCTGTTTCTTTTACCGTCACTATTTGTATTTGGCTCACCGATTGCGGTTGCGGTTGCGGTGAAGCTGAATCTGCATCTTATTTTTTGAATCAATGGTTAGTTTTTGCAAATATGTAATATCCCATCAGATTACTCTCGAAGAAAGTCCGAGTTCCAACAAATATTGAAGAGAAAGTTCACAAGTTGTCCTACAGTGTCAGAAAGCGGGCTAGACTGGCTCCTGCCAAGTCCAAGTCCGTGGAGGAGTAGACCTAGGTTCCGATACTATGACAAATATGGGAGGAAGTGAGGAACTCCGTTATATTACTTGGGTCGGTTCCATTGAGAATGAAAGTTATGGTGAGAATGATAAGAAAAATATCGAGTTGTGGATGCACAATAGAATGAGATGCACCAAGATGAGATACAACGAGATATATTGGATCAGTTTCGGTATCAAGCACAATTCATTGGGTGGGTGTTTGATTAAAAGTGATAAAGGGTTGAGATCCTTACTTACCTTCTCACCTTAACTCTTGTTTTGTCACACGATGACAAGATCCTTCGTCTATAATATTACTCTTCCATGTAAATATGTATAGCTAACAGCGTAGGAAATCAAGTAGGTGTGTCTTCTTTTACAAAAGAAAGGCTGATAGAAAGTGGTGCGAAAGAAAAGATCTCTTGAACTCAAATTTTTTCACGAGGAAAAAGAAAGAAAATGTTATTTTATTTCCAAAACTTCCCCACCCCCCAATAAAAAAAATCAAGATTTATAAAGTTACACATCCAATTACAAACCGTTGTCAATGTCACGTAGTTCGGTCGGTAATGGGTGGGGCGTCTTTGTACAAAAAGCAGAAGGTCTTGGGTTCAAACCCAAGACACCCATAGCCACAACCGCTGATTGAGTCAGGTATGCCCATATTATGAATAGTCAGCCGATTGTGGGCTGGTTGGGGTTGCCGGTTACAAGCCGTTGTAAAATAAACAAGGATATATTTATAAATATGAAAAAAGGTTATATTCATTTCCTTTCTTTTCTTTTTTCCTTCCCTAATTCGAGAAGACAGTGTAAAATATGATAAAGAAAATGGAGATGTACCTTGTGTAGAGGTCTTTTGGGGATCATAGATGGATTTTAGTTTCTTCCAAACAGCTCTTGCAGAATCGAGGTCTACAACAGTGGTTAGTACATCCTCGCTAAGTGACCCAAAAATCCAACCTCTGAGAAGGTTGTCGTACTGTTTGTCGGTATCTGGGTCGTTAGCTCCCGGACCAAGAAATTTGGGATCTACGATGCCGTGCATTTTCTGAGTCTCCATGAGGCAAACCATCTGCGCCTTCCAGACATGGTACTTCCGGTCGCCTGAAAGTTTCTCGGTAACAAAGTTGGAGACGTTAACATTTGATGCATACAGGTACTTCAAGTCTTGTATTCGGGCACCAGAATGATCACCCATCTGCAGCGACTTATTTTGATCATCATTTGATGCTTCCACCCTGTCTTTGGAGTCTTCTGTTCCTGCAAGTGAATCGCCCATCTCCATCCAGATTTCTTGCTCTTATGGGTTCATCACTATCACTCGATGTGTAGATGGTCTTAAATACAGAGCTATTGCTCCATACTCTTCTTCAGACCCAACAACCCCGGAGTAAATGCATCCATAATCATAATAATAATTCTTAAATAATAAATCAATAATAAATAATATTATTAATATTATTCGTATCATATATATATATATATATAAAAGGTGTGTTTCAATTGCAAACCAAGCAATTCTAACAAATTATACAAACTAATTTTAGTCGTTTATCAAGTCTAATAAATATTTGATTTTGTTATGTTTTCTAATATAAAGTCATGATCATAATAAATGAATCTTATCATCTTCCATATATATCTCTATCATAATTAATGAATCATGATAATTATCCATAAATATATCTATTATTTTCTAATATAGTGGTTTGTATAGTTTGTTAGAATTGTTTGGTTTGCAATTGAAACACACCCTATATATATATATATATATATATATATAGAGAGAGAGAGAGAGAGAAATATGGGTTCAAACGAAAACGCTAACAATTTACGAGAACGGCCGTCCATGTACAAAATCACTGGTGATTCATGTACAAAATCACTGGTGATTCACGCGACTTGCAAGTCGCGTCCCAGGTCGCCCGCTACCAGATCGCAAATCACCAGTAATTTTGTACGTGAATCACCAGTGATTTTGTACATGAGCGACCGTTCTCGTAAATAGTTAGCGTTCTCGTTTGAACCTTTCTCTCTCTCTCTCTATATATATATATATATATATATATATATATATACTAGAAGTATACTCGCGCAATGCAGCGTGATATATCTCGATTTTAATGTTCTAATTTATTTCAATGTGTGGTTTTGAGAAAACGGTCATGTTTTTTTTATAAATTTGTTTAAAGAATGACGTTTTTTTAGAAGTTCATGATTTGAGGATTTGAAAGTGGTTAGAAATAACGATTAATTAATAAGAGTCCACGATTTAAGGATTTGAAGGTGGTTAGAGATAAGTATTAATCAAGTAATTAGCATTAAAAGTGGTACATAAAGTTTCATTAGTTGTTTTTAAGAGATTTTAAGTAATTAGCATTAAATTGCGGTACATGAAGCTTTAGGGGTTGTTTTTAAGAGTTTTTCATAAATGCTTTATAATATAACTAGTTGTGTACCCGCGCAATGCGGCAGAGATATAAATGTAAACGATTTTAAAGCTTTAATAGTTTTGTTAGAGGAGATTTTAAGTAAAATATATTTACACTCGGGGATATTCACCCCAACGCTTACTCGATAAGCGTTTATCAGTAAGATTTAACATTATAACTTACTTTACCGGGTAAGCGTGTAGTCCATTAAAATGGTATCATATATAAGTCACTTATCGGGTAAGACTCTATTCTTATCATCATTTTAACCGGGTAAGATTCTAGGTAATTGTCATTGTTCATCCGGTAAGGTAAATGACCCGGTAAACGTTTAATAAACGACCCCTTAGTCTTTACATATTAATACATTTTGAATAAATAAAAGTTAGTTTTAATTGCAGTCGATCGACGAAAAACTTTGGCAAAAATTAAAATCCAATATATTTATACCAACCCAATCTAATCTAATTACTACAGAATTAAAACTTATTTTATATAATATTTGCATTTGATAAGACATCCATGACATGATAGAACAGTTGTTCAACGTTAGTAAAACAGAACTGGATTTAACAAAACTATTAAAATGACTCATTTACTCATATTGAGTTGTTTTAATCTTTTATATATTTTGATTAATTCGTGTAATTTATCAAATTATAACATAATAAATAATTTTTATAACAAAATATATATTATAAAGTTTTATTAAGGCGATCAAAATAAAAAGTTTACGTAGTTTTCAATTTTTATTTTATATCTTTTCTATATTATTATTTTTATTACTGATATTTAATAAATTACATAAATTAATCAAAACATAAAAACAGTATGAAAATAATATTTTGAGAATAATAAGTGAATATTTAAAAAAAATCAAAATATAATAAAAAAAATCAAAATGTAAGCAGGAAAAAGTCTTTGATGTTTTAGAAAAAATAATTATGTTTTATTTTTAAAGATATAATAGTCATTGTAGGTTTTTTCCACATTGTTTTTCTATGTTCCATGTATGAGATGGAACACGTCTATTCCATCTTGTTTTATTAGTTTACTAGGTTTGAACCCGTGTATTACACAGGGTAATTTAGAAAAATTAAATCATGTTAGAAAACTTATCTTACAGATATGAATGATCATCGAATGTACGATGCTACTTTTCCAAGCTTTTTTCCCTTTAGAGTTGTTTTTTTTGCAGCCGGTTACAAAATGTTCTTGTTTTAGACAGTTTTCACAAATGATGTTTTGCAAAAAATTAATAAAAAATATGAAAAATATTAAAAATTGATCAATTAATTTGCATAATTCATTCTGATGTCATATGACTTTTCTCTCATATCTTAATTGTTCCTAGTTTAGTAGCAAAAAATGATCAAAACAACATTCTCCAACAACAAAACAGAGCTTGATTACCAAAGAGATATTAAAATTGTAAAAATCTAAAAGTTTATTAGAAATCAAAATCAACCCAAAAAAGAAAAGATGATTTCAAAAAATAAAACAAACCCAGAATGAATCAGTTATGAACATTGAGAAGAAACCCATTTAATTTAAAGCTTTTTTCTTGGCAAAAAACAATAAGGTTCTGATTGTATCCCACCTCAGTTGGATTGCGAGACCCCAATAGGGTTCTTCTCAACCAAAACAAAAACCCTTGAATCTTTTGGGGTCTACAAAAGATTGTTGGATAATAGAATATGGAAAATGGGTTTAGGTGGATATATTTCAAGATTTAACTTTCCAATTAGAAATCTTCACAAAATTTGAGGACTCAATTTGATTGTATTTGTGAGAGGAGCACGAAGCAGATGATGAGAGAAGAGGCAAATTGATCAATTAATTTATGTTTAACATAATTAAATCAAAAAATATTCAATATTAGGCTCATTTCGAAGATATTGACGAAACGATTACAATGGTATAATTTGTAAAAAATAGAAATGTTTTTTTTAATGCATTTTAGTTCATATACATTATTTATGTTTATATGATAAGAGTCTAAAATGAAAAATAAAAAAATAAGGGATTAAAAGTAAATTACATAGGTAATTATAAGGATAGTAAATGTAAGGTATACATATTAAAAATTGAATTAATGAGATATTTAAGGAGGAGTGAATATGGGTGTGATAATTGAACCTATAATTTAAATGCGTCCAGATACATGTTTAGGCGGGAAAACAATGAAGTCGGCTCACCAGAAGACGACACGTGACATGCTAGTTACTCATTTATTATATGTATAGATTTTTGTTTGTTCTATATAAAAGTATTTTCAAATAGGAAACAACGATATCTATTATATTTTATGTTGTTCAGTATGTCAAACAGATCTTTAAAAGGATATGGTATTTTTCAATAAATTCAATTGAATTCGATTTTGTATAAAATACTACTTTATCCAAAATAACAACTTTCTTAAATAGAACCCTGCAATAAATATAGTCTACACCAAGATTAATTACTTCGTCTATTGATGTGCCACTTGAAGATATACACATTGACATTAGGGGTGAGCATCGGAACTGGGTATCCGCCTTTGGAACCGGAACTGCTCTAGAACTGTCTGTTCCAGAACCGGAATCGATGTGATTGGTTTCAGTTTCTAAAATACAGAACCGATTAAGACTGATTCCGGTTCTGGCTTTCATTCTTTTGGAACCGTTACCCGCTGGGTACCCGGTCCCGCTATTTTTTAATACAAATTATGTATATATTTATTATATTTAAATATTTAATGATGTGGTATTAGTTTTGTACTTTTATTAGGTGTTTTATTCGTTTTCATCCAAATGTTTTATTTTAGGTGTTGACGTAAAGACGTGAATTGTTATGGAAGTCATTTTGTTGATATCAAGACTCAATACTCGAGGGTTTCTAATTTATTTATGTAATAATTAGTTTTTACCGGATTAGTTTTCACCATTTGTTGTATTTATTACTTTATGTTGATACTTTATAATTTGCAATAGACTTAAAATTACAGTTTTTATTGTATGAATTGTTAAAAAGAATTAAAAAGTTGACATTGGGTACCCGGAACCGGAATTGGAACCAGAACCGACGGTTCCAGGACCGGTTCCAAAATATAGAGAACCGATGTAAGCGGTTCCGGCTCCGGTTCTGGTTCCATAAAATTTAGCTGGGTACCCGGTTATGCTCACCCCTAATTGACATAATAGAATCAAATCTGTAGTTTGCTCTGCATCCTGACAACTTTCTTCAGCAAACCTGAGCTATACGATTGAATTATCAAGAGTATATAAAACAAGGATACCGCAATTAAGCATGTGAAACGTAGAAAGGAAAATGTAAAAATTACGAACACACCTACTCAAGGACATTCTCATTCTCTTCTTGTAGCATGTCAAGCTGCAGAAGGCAACAAAATTTTTAACCAGTTGTAATATCATATTTTCATGTATCTAATATGGAACACTATGAACATATATTCAACTTAAGAAAGAAGAAAATTTCATTGCATACTTCATCACGAAGTGCATAAGCCTGTCGCCCATCTCCTGTGCTTTTCAAGTTAATTTCTCTCATTTCCAACTGAAATCTGCAATTTTAGATTAAGATAAATCTTTAAGCAAACAAACATAACACAAAATTGTTGTTATCCTCGGATACATTGTGTTATACCTAGTTGTACCAAGTAGAGGGACCTAATGTGTAATTGTTAAGTTACAAACTATATAATGTAATTTTCTTCTAGATTGACATTAGGTCATCCATTACAAACACACACTAGTACACATAGTGCACTTTCTCTCTACATTCTTATCTTGTGTACTTGGTGAATTTCTCATTGATGAATATATGGATGGCTATCTGATTGTATTCACTGATTGATTACTTGTTCGGGGATCACAATTGGTATCAGAGCACAGTACATCATTTTGATCAGATTAGATTTTGGGGTTTTTGCAAAAAGTTTGAGTGTTCTTCATTTTTCATCTTATTGATTGATTCTAGCCATTTAGTGCTTCAAATGGATTAGAATTGATCAATGAGTGTTTGTAGGTAATCCCAGAGTGATTTAATTCCGCAAAATCACTAGGATTAGAATCAGATTGAGCAAAACAACCATTTTCGGACTTTTAGTATAAACACACTGTTTGGGATTGAAAATCACATTTATGTTGGTTTTTGGACAAAACTTGCAGTATTAAAGTTGTCCAGAATCTCAGTGCGAACCTACGTACCAATTTTCAGCCCAATTGGGTCATTTTAGGATTAGACTTACAATCGTTTGAATCCTCATCATTATCACAACCTTGAGTGTTCTTCATTATCGCAACATTCGATAGTGAACAGTATTACATCGCAACCCACCTTTGCGACAAGTCTATTTTATCGCAACTTTTCAATTGTGAACATTATTATATCTCAACTGCCCTTTGCGATAATCCGTTTTTATCGCAACTCGTTACTTGTGAACAATACTTTATCGCGGCCCTCTATTGCGATAAAATCCTGCTTTGAGTTCCTCGCAACCTCTTTGTTGCGACAAAACATTCTTTTGCGACAAAGTTGCTTGCGACAAACTCTGTTCTTACGATTATCTTGGGTTGAGACAAAATTTGTGTTGCGATAAGTTCTTGAGCTTGGGTTGAGATAAAATTTGTGTTGCGACAAGACTTGGGTTAAGACAACAGTGACTTGCGACAAACCAGTGTGCACAATTATTTACTAATCGGATCAAAAGGGTACTTATCGATCATTAACAAGTAATCTAAAATGACAGCTAAAGACGTACTGACTATTGGGTCAAAGAACAAACCACTTGTCCTTTTTCATAAGGAGTTCAAAATATGGAAAGACAGATTTATGGATTACGTTGAACGTCAAGAGAATGGGGACTACATTGTTCATTCACTTCAGAAGGGTCCAATGGGGGTACAGAGAAGAAGGGGACTAGCTGCTGATGGTGAACCAGTTCCAGAATGGGTTGAAGTTCAACCAATACATTATGATGTTGAACAAAAGAAACGTTACAATGCAGATAAAGCGGCAAAATCATTAGTCATGCAAGCCTTGACTAATAATATTTATCAGAAGGTGGATAGAAAAAACATTTCTGGGAAAGCTATGTTTGATGAGTTAATCAAACTGTATCAAGGATCTGAGGTGGAAAATTAGATGAAAATATCCAATGCCATAAACACGTACGAGAATTTTAAAAAAAAGAGGGTGAGGCACTTGATCATACGTACGACCGTTTCATTACTATATTGAATGAGCTGAATAGGTACAACATAGACAAGAAAATAGTCAAGCACAATGTGAAACTTTTGAGTGTTCTTCAACCTGAATGGAAGAAGTATGCTCACAAGATGAAACAGAATGCTAGGTTAGCTGAATTGCCTTTACAGCAAATGTATGAAACCTTGAAACAAGATGAGGATGATGCTGATGAGAAAAGGGATAAGAAAAAGAAGAAAGAGAAGAAGGATGAGAAGAAAGAAGTTAAGGAAGAAGAGATTGATCCTCTTGCTTTGATATCTAACAAATCCACCAAGAAATATTCAAAGAATGTTGGTAATGAGTCCGATGAAGAACACTATAAAGGAGATGGATTGGAAGAAGCTAAAAGTCTGAAACAAGCAATGATACTCCTTACTAAAGCTTTTCAACAACAGTTTGTGAGAAGGCCTGGTTATAATAATCAGAGATATGCATCAGGCTCCAAGAATTTTGAGCACAAAGAACGAGTCGAGTCAAGAAAGAAGTTTGATGAGAAAAGGGATGAGTACAAGAGGGATGACAAGAGGGTTGATGAAAAGAAGGTGTTTGAGAAAAGGAATGAAGAATAAAAGTGCTAAAACTGTGGGAAGACTGGACACTTCGCCAAAGAATGCTGGAAGCCAAAAGTCAGAGATTCTAGTTATTATAAGAACAAGATGCTACTTGCTGAACAAAAGGAATCAGGGATAGCATTGCTGGTTGAAGAGGAATACTGGCTTGATCAAACCGATGATGAAGCGGATGATTAGACGGCTGCTCAAACAAAGATGTGCTTCATGACGAGAAACACCGACGAGGAAGGGTCAAAATCTACTTCAGAGACAAATGAGGTGCATTCCGATCTTTATAATGAATTTTTTACTCAACAAGCATATCTACAAAAGCAATTAGATGATCTAACAAATAAATTGAGAAAAGCAGATGAACTAATTTCATCTCAAAGAGAAAGATTAATAGAACAAGAGAGTCACATTGAAAAACTGGAAAAGAAAAAGACTGAATTTGATGTGGGTCAAGCGTATTTTCAAAGTAGAATAACTGAATTGTCAGAAATGTTAGAGAGTTCAGAAGCTAAGAAGAATGAGTTTGAAAATCTTCTTCATGCCTATAAAGATAGGAACACAGAGCTGAGCGATAATGTCAAAGGTTTGGAAGAAAATTTGTATAAAGCAGGCCAAACTGAACAAACAATTCACATGAATAAGCCGAGTAAATTTTGGTATTTCAATTCTAAGTGGGGCATAGGATATGACAATCCTCATTACCTGAGGAGTGCCTTAATAAAAGCTCCCACTCTTTATGAATTTGATTGGTTTATTCTTCCATCACTACATCCTAGCTATCAAATCAAATGGCTTAAAATGGATGGTGATGACTATGAGGCTGAGGAAGAAGTAAAAAGAAAAACCATTGTTAAGATGCAGCTTCCTTTTTGGTATGGTCCTAACAATGCAAAGGCATTAGAAAACGAGAAAACCTTGCCAAATGACTATTTTAAGAGTTATGTTGTTGAACAACCAGAGGAGATGGAAAATACTAAAAAAGAAACTAATGAAAAACCAGTTTTTGAAGACAAAAGGTATTTTCCACCAATTGTTCTAGAACAAAAACTCATGGATCTCGAAAGCAAGATTAAAAGTACTATTCAGGAAGTCAGAAATGACGAGAAACTTGCTTTTGAGATCGAAAAGGAAGTTATGATCACAGTGTTTTCAGAAAGTTTCACAGTGTTTTCAGAAAGTTTAAAAGAAATGGAAGCTAGACATAAAGAAATGTCTGAAGAGAAACTTTTAAAAGAAAAACATTCTTCAGAGTCAGATGTTTCTTCGTGTAAAGCATTTATGGGAAATACTATCTATAGGAGCATGACAGTTGATGACCAAAATGATCTTGAATCTTGGGATTTGGAAAGTCAACTTGATCCTGAAATATATATCCCTACAGAAGAAGATAAAGCATTTCGAAAAGAACAAAAGGATTTTCTTTATCCGACGTCTCATGGTATCTTTCAAAATCCATTGAAGAGTCAGTCTGATTGTGATATCGAGATTGTTTGTGACAGGAAGAATAAACAAGCACAAGAAACGGCTGTACAATTGGACTTTAACTCAAAGCTTCCAGATCACTCTGATTTTATAATCAAAGAAGAAGCACCTAAGAAGAATTTCTTTAAGGGTGAATCTTCACAATCTGTTGAAAAAACTTCTGCTAATGATTATTATTCAAAATCTAAATCGAAGCGATCATTACATAAAAAGAAAAGAAAACAAAAAGAAAGAAGCAAAATAATTCTTTTCAAG
Source organism: Saussurea involucrata (assembly GCA_033807775.1). Lineage (NCBI taxonomy): Eukaryota > Viridiplantae > Streptophyta > Magnoliopsida > Asterales > Asteraceae > Saussurea > Saussurea involucrata. The sequence continues at coordinate 21,978,158 of CM066324.1, forward strand.
CTCAGAATTCCAATGCTTATAACTCCTATATTTCTGGTATTTTAGATCGTTATTTGAGAAACAATACGCGTATCGAGTGGAGAATAAAGGAGTCCACACAGGATGTGACCCAAAGAAAATCATCCCACGTTGTTTTAAGTTCCAAGAAAAACAATTTTGTTTCAAATGTTAGTGATCATGATGTTGGCAATAGACAAAAACTTGTAATCCTATACAAGTTTTATTCAATGCGACAACTGATTAATTTAGCACATGATCAAATTTGTTGTTCTTCTTGTGGTGTGGATGATTTTATCTGCAAATCTGATTATAACCGTTGGTTTTATTCAAACAACTACTTTAACACAGGTTATAGATATCAAAATGTTAAGTCCAAACCTACTAATCCGAAAGGACCCATTTGGAAATGGGTACCTAAAACCATCTAATTTCCCTTTTGCAGCCCAATCATGTATGGTATTTGGATTCAGGTTGCTCAAAGCACATGACTGGAAGAAAGGAGTTGCTTGTTAATTATGTGGAAAAGGATGGTGGTAGAGTTAAATTTGGGAATGATCAGTATTCTCCAATTCTGGGTTATGGAGATATCGTCAAAGACAATGTTCGAATCACTAAAGTCAATTACGTCGAAGGTTTAGGACACAACTTGTTTAGCATAGGTCAATTTTGTGATAAAGATCTAGAAGTCCATTTCAAGAAGACCCGGTGTGCAGTTCTAACCGACGGAGGAGATGAGCTTCTAGTTGGTTCGAGTAAGTCCAATCTTTACACCATTGACCTATCAAAGCTCAAACCTAAGAATGACATATGTCTGATGTCTAAAGCATCATGGGAGAAAAGTTGGTTGTGGCATAGACGAATATCTCATCTCAACTTCCATTACATTCAAAAGCTGACGTTGGGTGAATTAGTCATAGGTCTACCAGTGCTGAAATTTGAGAAAGACAACTTCTGTACCGCTTGTGAGAAGGGGAAGATGAAGCGTGCTCCTCACCCACCAAAACCTGAGCCTAGCACACAAAAAGTTTTGGAAATCCTTCATATAGATCTCTGTGGTCCGATGAAGACTCATAGCATAAGTGCCAAACGATACGTGTTAGTCATCGTCGATGATTATTCGAGATATACATGGATGAAGTTTCTACGATCAAAAGATGAAACACCTAACTTGATCATCTCATTAATCAAACAGCTTCAAGTGAATCATCAACAATCAGTTCAGACTATCAGATCAGATAACGGGACAGAGTTTAAAAACAAGACTCTTGATGACTTCTTTAAGTCATTAGGAATAACTCATCAATATTCTGCGGCCAGAACACCTCAGCAGAACGGAGTCGTTGAAAGACGAAACCGTACACTAGTTGAAGCTGCCAGAACGATGCTGTCTTATGCTGATCTACCTCTGTTTCTGTGGGCTGAAGCTGTATCGACGGCATGCTATACACAAAACCATTGAATTATTCATCGACGGTTTGGCAAAACTCCATATGAATTGATTAACAATAGAAAACATGTAATACACTACTTTCGTGTATTTAGATGCAGGTGTATCGTGCTGAACGATAAAGACAATTTGAACAAGTTCAGTCCTAAAGGAATTGAGGGTGTCTTTATCGGATACCCGCTCACATCAAAAGCTTACAGAGTCTATCTCAAGTATTCCAGGACTGTGATGGAAAGCATAAATGTCAAGTTCGATGAAACTGAAGAGATGGCTTCTGTGCAAAACAGTACAGAACCCGCAATATCCGGAGTACTTGCATCTGGACAAATCCGTCCAATGATGACTAGAACGTCAAACAAGGATCAAGCTTCCACTTCTAACTCTACTCCTAACGAACTTGATATATTGTTTGAACATTTTTATGATGATTACTTTGGAAGTGATAAATCTTATTCATCTGTAAACAACAGGAATCAAGTTGAAACACCACCAGTACAAGCTACAATGTCAGGGCCTTCACCGGTGCTGAGTTCATCCAATACTGGTGCAACTACTCCTGCAACTTCTCCAAGGAACACAACCATGATATCTACGCAAGCAAGATAACAAGTATCTACGAATGGTGCTTCTTAATCTGGTGCAACTTCAAATGTCAATAATCAAAGTACTGAGAACATTCCAGAAAAATCAACAGAAGCAGTTCTTGAGGCAGTGCCAATTGTCAATTCTGACAAACAACCCGCCTCACGTCCGGAACCGACATTGACGATCGAGTTGAACTTTGATAAAGATCCTACCCTAGTAGACCCAAATCAAGATGCTATTTCTCTCCATCCACACTCCAAAAAGTGGACACGCAGTCACCCAGTAGATCAGGTGATTGGTGACGTGTCTGAACCAGTAAAGACCAGATCTGCATCCGCAAACGAAGTAGTATACGCGTTCTTTCTAAGTCAAGTTGAGCCATCAACAGTTCAACAAGCCTTAGAAGATCCAAATTGGTTATTTGCGATGCAAGAAGAGCTGAATCAATTTGAAGCTCTGAAGGTATGGAGATTAGTTCCGAGACCCAAGGGAAAAATAGTCATTGGTACCAAGTTGGTCCTGAAAAACAAGAAAGACGAAGACGGCATAATTGTGAGAAACAAAGCAAGACTAGTAGCAAAAGGGTATAGGCAACAGGGGGGTATAGACTACGACGAGACGTACACACTGGTTGCTCGCTTAGAGGCAATTCAGATGTTCCTATCATTTGCCGCCTACAAGAACTTCCCCGTCTATCAAATGGACATGAAGACTGCATTCTTGAACGATGTCCTGAAGAAGGAAGTGTACGTGTCTCAACTAGAAGGCTTTGTGGACAAAGATAAACCAGACTATGTGTACATCCTTGACAAAGCTCTTTATGGTCTCAAACAAGCCCCCCGTACCTGGTACGAAGTCTTATCTACCTTTCTACTAGGGGCTGGCTTTGAAAAAGGTAAAATTGACACAACTCTTTTTACTTTGTGCGAGGAAGGTGAAATTCTTCTAGTACAAATTTACGTTGATGATATTATTTTTGGTTCGACTAACCCTGGACTATGCACATGGTTTTCTGACATTATGATGACCAGATTTCAAATGAGTATGATGGGAGAGATTAATTTTCTTCTCGGATTACAAGTCAAACAATTCTCTACTGGTATCTTCATCAATCAGTCGAAGTATGTGTTTGATATCTTGAAGAAATTCAAGATGGAAAACTGTACTTCAATTGGTACGCCTATGGCTCTAGTATCTAAAATCGGTCCAGATCCTGACGGTATTGATGTTGATGTTAAGAATTATAGAGGAATGATAGGTCACTGTAATACCTCAGGTAAGTTCGTTAGTTAAATGTTAGTTCCGTTAAATTTTGTTAACTCTAAAGTGTGAAGTTAAAGGTAAATTTGGGTAAAATTCTAAGTTAGGGGTGTTTTAGTCATTAGTGAAGAGTTTATGGGCTGAAATGGTAAATGTGAGTGGATATTATCTAAAGAAAAATCAGATATTATCTAAACTCAGAAAAATCAGTGTGTGTAGTGTGTGTGTGTTTTGAGACCAAAAGAAGAAAAGAAGGTTTGTGGCTAAAAGGTTCAAATTGGAAGTGTTGGATGTGTTATTAAGGTATGTTCCTTTACGTTTTATGCTCATAATTGCTTATAGATAGTTTCCATCGGAGTAGAATAGTTGAATTCATGCCTGGTATGATTTTCTGTCGAATCTGGGTTGAAAAGATGCAAACCGACAGAGGTGTCCGGACACTATGAATGTGTCCGGGTAGTTTTGTTGGTAGTGTCCGGGTGATTTTATTAGTGATGTCCTGGTAATGTTCTAAAGGTGTCCGGACGAGTTCTTCATCCGGGTAAGTTCTATTTTCCTATGTTTTCCGGATAAAATTAGATACCGGATGGTATCCGGATTTCTTTGGTGTCCGGATGACGTCCGGATTGTTTAGGTTGTCCGGAAAAGTCATGTTGTCCGGAAAAGTTGTGTTGTCCGGATAAATTGAGGTATCCGGATACTTTTGCTGTTTGGTTAAAAATTGGGAGTTTAGATGCTTTTAAGTATCCAATAGTCTGTCTTTTGTTAAATCATGGATAGGGAATGAATGAGGACCGAATGTACTGTGGACTCGACTTAAGTTCGGGTTTGGGGGTAACATTTGGGGACTAGAGTGCTTTAGAGTTCTTAGTCTTTGTAAGACTTATGTTTTCAAAGTGGTAAAGCAATACTTGTATATGATTGTTTCAGATTCTGTGAAATTGAAGTGAAGCTGAATTGTTTGAGAAAAGCTTGGAGAACGTTTTTATAAGTCAAACAGGTGAGTTTTTCTTCAAAATGTTTTTAAACTGGAATACATATACGTGTAGATTGAAAAGGTGATAGATAATGTGATTAGGTGTTCATAAATGACAATATGATATATTGAGATATATATTGTATTTATATGTGCATTACACTAAACGATTATATGTTAGCCGAAACTATGGTCGACGGTGTTTGCTGTAGTTGTTGTACATCGGTGCTGTAGTTGTTGTACAGCGGTGCTGTAATTGTCGTACAGCGGTGTTGTTGGCTCGCAACCAACTGATATGGCCAGGAGAAATGAGAATGAGAATGAGGATGAATTGAACACAGTGCACGAGTCTTGATTGGTATTTAATTACGTATGATATATATGTGTTTATATAAAGGATTTTATATAAATGGGTTTTATAATGATTGTGAAAGGACAGAGGTTTTCTCACTTAGACCACTAGGTCTAACCCTCATTTTGTTTTAAAATATGTATTCCAGGTCGTGGATCGAGTAAGGACAAGTAGGAATGGTAATCGATGGATAGCTTTTGGAAGAAGTGTGTTTTTGAAGATTATGGCATGTTTTACAGTCATGTTTTGTTATTAGTTGTAATGTATTTAGCAAAACAAAAGTTTGTAATGAAATTATGTATTTTGTTTATGACTAAAGGACCGAAGTTGTAATGTGATGTATCTTAGTTAAATAACGACGTTATGAAATTTATGCTATATGAACTATGCGTGGGATTGCGGGTCGTTACAGATGGTATCAGAGCCCTAGTTTAAGGGATTTAGGTATTAGTACCTGTACCTAGACTTAAACTGCATGTGAAGTAGGATGTCCCTGTTATTGTAGAACCTTGGGATGTTAAATATAAAAAGGTAGGAGGAACATCATGTAAGGTAATTTCAGATTACACCTGGCCAGTGTAATTGTGATTTTACAGGTACATGTTTGGACTGAAATACCTTGTTATATGGGGTATGTGCTTATGTGTATATTAACCTTGTCTGAATCAACAGAATGGCAAGTGGTACAAGACAAACAAATCGGGAAGGAGGAGGAAACCCGAATAGAACCAATCCCACAGCTGGAGGAAGGGGAAGAGGGGGAGAAAGAGGCAGAGGCAGGAATGGGGGCAGAGTACAGGGGCGAGGCACATAGTTTGTTACGAGAGACGACTTAGCGGCTGAAATGGGAAGATTACAGGCAAATATCCAGGCTCTGTTTAACCAGACTCATAATACGGAAACGGAAAGACCAGATCTTAACTTTGAAGACGAGATGCCTATCACACCTACTGTCACTTCAGTACCAAGAAGGTGTGACTATAAAATGTTTTTAAGCTGTAAACCACCAACTTATGGAGGGGATAGAGATCCAGTAAAGGCGATGCGGTGGCTGAAGGAAATTGAAGCTGTATTTAAAACAGCAAATGTGCGGAAGAGGATAAGGTGTTATACGGAACTGCAATGTTGAAGGCAGATGCTTTATATTGGTGGGAGGCCCTTATTGACTCTAAGGGATCTGATGTATACTCAACCTTTACTTGGGGCGAATTCTCAATGGCATTTAAAGAACAGTTTTTTCCTCAAGCAGCAGTTAGACAATTGGAGGAGGAATTCCTGAGCCTACAATAAGGGAGTTTATCAGTCAGAGACTATACTGCCAGTTTCCTAGAGAAGTCGCGTTTTGGAGAGTATTATGTTGCCTCGGAGAAAATGAGGATGGAAAGGTTCATATTCGGACTGAATTCAGAAATTAGAAAGTTAGTGACTGCAACAAGACCTGATACCTTCTCAGCAGCAGTAAATGCCGCGGAAAATGTGGAGCGGGATAATAGGAGGGATGCTGGTGATAAAAGTATGGGAAAGAGAAAATGGGAAGGACCTCAGTATGACCCGAAGAAGTCCAGATTTCAGAGATATGATAACCGCCCGCCGTTCCGACCAACAGAAAGATCTTGTCCGAAGTGCAACCGTGTCCATTAAGGAAATTGTCAAGCTGACCCTCGGAATTGTTATTAGTGTGGGAGGACAGGGCATATTGCTAAAAACTGTCCAGTAACGCGGCTTTGTTTCTTGTGTAATTCTCCGGATCACATTTAGTCGGATTGTCCGCGGGGAAGAATACAGCAGGGTGGTACATCAGGGAGACCAGCGGTTGTTAGACCAGTAGTGCCGAGACTAGAACCACCAAGAATAAGGGGTCGTACATTTCAGATGACAGCAAAAGAAGCGGGGGAAACTCCGGATGTGGTTACAGGTACATTTTTCATAAACTCTACACGTGCTAAAGTGTTATTTGACTCCGGTGCAAACCGATCTTTTGTATCTCCTGCATTTGCTGCTTATATGCATTTAAACCCTAAAGTATTAGATCATGCTTTGATGGTAGATACGGCAAATGATAACCAAGTGAAGGTTAAAGAGGTTTTTGATAAGTGTGTGATAAATATAGAGGGATGCGAAGTACCTATACAGTTATTCCCTATAGCCTTGATCGAGTTTGATGTGGTAGTGGGAATGGATTGGTTAGCTGAGAATCAGGCTAACATAGTTTGTGATAAGAAAATAATTAATGTTGTCTTACCTGAGAGAGGACCGGTAGTAATTTATGGTGATCGTAGCAATCATCAGTCTTGCCTTATATCTATGATAAAAGCCCGTAAGTGTGTGAATAAGGGTTGTCAGAGTTACTTAGCTTATGTGATAGATATTAAACCAGAAAAGAATAAGTTGGAAGATATTCTGAATGTTAGTTAATTTTCGGAAGTATTCCCTGAAGACTTGAATAGTCTTCCTCCCGTTAGACAAGTAGAGTTTGGTATAAATCTGACTCCTGGAGCTGCTCCTGTTGCTCGAGCACCGTATCGTTTAGCACCACCAGAGATGAAAGAAATGATGACTCAACTGCAAGATCTTTCCGATAAGGGATTCATTAGACCTAGTTCTTTGCCGTGGGGTGCACCAGTTTTGTTTGTGAAAAAGAAGGATGGTTCAATGAGAATGTGTATCGACTACCGGGAACTGAATAAGTGCACGATCAAGAACAAGTATCCGCTACCTAGAATTGATGACCTGTTAGAGCAAGTTTTAGTGTTGATTTAAAGTTCAAGGGTTAAAATGTATTTGATTAAACTAGAGCCTATTAGTGAACGGGCCGTGGGCTTGTAAACCATGGGCCCATCATATTTAATGTTGATTAGCTTGGAAAAACAAGCAAATCATCCTTTTTACTTTCAAACACTGTATTGCAAGTTCTCTCTGAAAGTAAATGACAGGGATGACCAGTTGAAATCATTTGTTATTATTGTTCATCTATTTCGATTTCATCATAGTTGCACGAATCTGGATTTAACAATTGGTATCAGAGCTTAAGTTCCTTTTAACACATTCGTCTTGAGAGACGTTACTTTCTTGAGTAGAGATATTTCCAATGAAAGCTTTACACGAGGATGTGTCAGATGAGTTGGAAGAAAGATCAGGTGAATTCTGCTTTTGAGCTTGGAGAAGGTCAATCTGTTCTTGGAGTTGACTATTTCTCAGGTGCTCTTTCATCGTTTCTCTTGTCATTTCAGACAGTTTTGATGAGAGCGTATTGATTTCCCACTGAAATTTTTCCTTTTCCTCACTTGACACACCGTCGGTTTTCTCAGATTTGAGTTTCTCAAGATCCTTAATTAACGCTTTCTTCTCATTTTGAAAAACAGACCTTTCCTTTTCGAGTGACTCCTCCAACTCGACTATCTTTGCTTCCAATATGAGAGGGGGAACATAGAGTTTAAACTCATCCGTCTCAGTCTTGGTTGCAGGTGCTACTTCCTCATCCTTCTTGGAGGAATCCTTGGGTGTAGCTACCTTGTAGGGGTCGAAGTAGTCATTGGAAAGGTACTTTTTATTCTTTTGATACGAGTAGTTTAATGGTTCATAACAAAATGGAAGTTGAATTCCTCGTTTGTGTGTGCGTTTATGTTCCTCGGTTTCATCCTCCTTTTCTGGTTCAAGAGGACCAGTCCATTGAATTGTGTACTCTGGATACTTTTTATCTAATCCATAGCAAGCAAAATCATACAGAGTAGGAACTTGATATCTTCCCTTTTTCAGATAATGTGGGTTATCATATCCGATTCCCCATTCTTTGTTAAAGTACGTGAACTCTTTGGGTTTGTTCAAAAAAATGGTTTGATCAGTTTGACCCCTTTTGTGGAGTTTGGTTTCAAGATATAGAATCTTAGCTACATACTCCTTGTGTTGAATTTGAAGAGAAGAACATTGATAAGTAATGTCTTCTCTCTCATTCAAGCATTGATCAAACTGACGTTGGAGATCAGATAATTTGGCCCTTAAGTCTTTAGGTGCTAATGAAAGGATTTTGCATCTGTCTTTTAAATCAACATTTTCAGACTTATACTTCTCAGTTAATTTCATTTGAACATTAAGCTTTTCAGTTATTGAACTAATTTCAAGCTTTTGTTCTTCATTTGTGGCCTTGAGGGAGTTTGCCTTTTCGGTGATGGTTTGCAGTTGAAGTACGAAGTTTTGTAGGCAAGAGTAACATACCTGATTTGCAGTTGCCTTGTCTTCATCCATAGACGATTGATATCCCATGAAAGCATCAGCACCTTCATAATTGTCCTCATCATCAGATCTGCCTAGCCAGTACTCATTTTCAGCAAACATTACCTCCCCAGCTTCCTTCTGTCTGGCCAGTGCAAGCTTGGCCTCATAGTAGTGAGAGTTCTTCACTGTGGGTTGACGGCAGTCTTTAGCGAAGTGACCGAGTTTACCGCAGTTGTAGCACTTCACAGGTTCATCTCTCTTCTTCCGGTCACCTTTCTCTGTCTTCTCCTTCTTCTCAGATCTATCTTGCTCTTCTACCTTCTTCTTTCCTTCATACCGATCCTTATAGTCGTGACGCTTATTGGAGGAGGTGGAGTAGCGTTGACTATTGGAAGACGGCTTCTTGTAGAACTTTTGTTGTTGAAAGGATTTAGTCAGAAGGGCAATAGCTTTCATTAATTCTGATCTTCATCATCATCATCACCGTCTTTCTCGTCCTCAGGTTCTGACTCGGAGGAGCTATGCTGTGGACCGCGTCTGGATTGGCTGCTTGAAGATTTCCCTAGTTTGGAAGTCATGAGGGCAATAGGATCAGCGGATGGTTTTGGCTCATTCTTCTTTTCTCCCAGAAGCTCATTCACTTCATCTTCATCTTGGAGAAGTGTCTCATACAATTCATTGATGCTGATGTTCTCTATCAAGTTGTTGTGCTTGACATGAGAGGCATACACTTTCCATTCAGGTAGCAAGTTATTGAGGAACTTTAGAGCGTTCTCAGTATTGGAACGAACAATTTTATTCTTGTTCAGTTCATTGAGAAGTAGACAAAATCGTTCATAAGTCTGGGTAAGGGATTCACCGTTGCGCTGCTTGAACCCATCGAACTTGGTTATCGCGCTATTTATCTTCAGCTGATTTCCTACAACACTCCCACGCATCATCTTGGCTACCTGGTCCCACATGCCCTTAGCCGTATCTTTGTAACTGTTTATGGCTGTGTAGATGGAATTAGGAAGAGCCTGAATCAGATATCTCTTTGCATGCTTTTCACCTTCTAGCATGCCTCTTTCAAAATCTGTCATCTCAGCAAGAGTCTTGTCCTCACGTCGAGCTAATGCTGTTGCAGTTGCATGTATGTCCTTCACTGACTTGGCAATTGGACCATGATCCAGAGCTCTCTTGATGTACTCATAGTTGTCCTTGGACTCTATGAAGATCATGAACCTGTCTCGCCATTGGCTGTACTCGTTCGGATAGAGACACGGTGGCTTGGTGTCAGTGCCAATTGCGAGAGCATCACGAGAAGTAGACATCTTCGGCTGCAACGGAGTGATCGTCAGACGTTTAGATTGATTCAAAGTGTAAAACCTAACGCAAGGCACTAAGAGTGGAGTCCTAACGCAGGTTCTATGCTTTCAACAACGGTTTTGGTCCGTTTGTTGTAAACGCGATACGCCTTAGCCTGCATGGAGTATCCAATAAAAACTCCTTCGTCCGCCTTGGGGCTGAATTTCCCGAGATCATCCTTGTCGTTTAGTACATAGCAAGTGCATCCAAATGCATGAAAGTAGCCGGCGGTTGGAACGTGATTGTTCATGATCTCGTACGGTGTCTTGTTGAACCGCTTGAGAAGGATAGAGCGGTTTTGCGTGTAGCAAGCCGTAGACACCGCCTCAGCTCGGAGATACAGCGGTAGATTTGCCTGGGATAACATTGTTCGAGCAGCTTCAACGAGGGTACGGTTCCGTCTTTCCACAACTCCGTTTTGTTGGGGAGTGCGTGCTGCAGAGAAAGTGTGTGTGATGCCCACTGTCCTCAGATAGTCATCCACCTTTTGATTTTTGAACTCCGTCCCATTGTCAGTTCTGATGGACTGAACGTGTTGAAGCTTGTTCTTCTGGACAGTTTTCAGGTGATCAATAATGAGCTCCGGAGTTTCGTCCTTCGAGCGTAAGAACATCACCCAAGTGTAGCGTGAGTAGTCGTCCACCATCACGAGCACGTATTTGCGTTTATTGATGCTCGGAACCCGCATTGGACCACACAAATCTATATGAATGAGTTCGAGGGTCCGGGTCGTGCTCGGAGTTGCCTTCGGCGGATGGGATGCGCGCGTCATCTTTCCCTTTTCGCATGCTCCACATAGACGGTCCTTCACGAACGGAAGTTGGGGCACGCCTCTGACGTGTTTGCCTAGCACCAGTTGATTGATACTTCTGAAGTTGAGGTGCGAAAGACGTCTATGCCAGAGCCAAACTTGGTCAGAGTCGGCTTTTGACAAGAGGCAGACATGTTTGTCGGTTTTGATTGCTGCGAGGTCTATGGTGTAGAGATTGGTCTTTCGAGTCCCAACCAGTAGCTCTTCGCCGTTGTTGTTGAGGATTCTACACAGTGTGGCTTTAAAGCTGACCTCGAGATCCTTGTCGCAGAATTGACCGATGCTGAAGAGATTGTGTCCTAATCCTGCGACGTGGGATACCTTCTTGATTGTGATCTTGTCTTGGACGATGTCGCCGTAGCCCACGATCGGCGACTTCTCGTTATTCCCAAATCTCACGTCACCGCAGTATTCTTCCTTATAATTCGTGAGAAGCTCCCTTCTTCCAGTCATGTGCTTGGAGCATCCAGAGTCTAAGTACCACACATGACCGTGCTGCAAAACAAGATTAGTGATGTTTAGGTACCCAAATTTTTTTGGGTCCTGGGGGGTTAGATTTGGCACTGCCTGGGGAAATTTGCTTTGACACAGCTTTCCCTTTAGGTGTAGATTTTACACCGTTGGAGGGAACTGGTTTTGGCACTTGTTGCCTCTTGGGTGCCGAATGTACACCTTTTGGAGGAACATATTTTGGGGAAGATTTCCACCTGGGTGCCGGTTTAACTTCAGTAGGAGCAGCCCGTGTAGGAATGGGTCGGGTCTCCCGCTGTGGTTTAACCGTTTGATTGAAACCCCATTTAAAATGGTGTTGTTGCTTGTTATTATGGGGTTTGCGCTTATGAAATAGGTTACCAACAAAGTAGGGCGCATACCAATCATTATTTTGAATATCATCAAAATCATTCCAACCACAATTAGAACAACATAAACAATCATGCGATAACTGAATCAATTGATTAAGAGAGTTAACTTTAACGGGAAAAGAAACATCAAAATGGTTCCAATGATTCCAAGCATAATTGTCTTTGTCTATTCCAGAATTGAAAACAGGTGGGGAAGACTTTGACGCATCCTTCTTGACAGAATCCCTCTTTAGCCACTTTGGTGTTTCTTTATTAGCGCGACCATTTTTATTTGAAACAACAGGGATAGTATGATCAGTGACTTTTGAGGAAACAGGGGTCTTAGTGGTCGGTTGTTCGGTCTTTTGCTTCGGCTGTGATTATTTTTGAACATTTGAAGCATTTTTAAGAATCTTGATCACAGCCGGAGTCTTGGATTGTGAACAGTCGCCCTTTAGAAAATTGACCGGACGATTAACCACTGGCGACAAAAAATCAGGTTGACTTGGAGAAAAGGTAGGGTTGGCAGTCAATGGTCCAGTCGCTTTCCTTGGCTGTGATTGCCTTTTGGAAACAGGTTTCGAGGTTGGTTTTGACTGAGAAATCTTGATCACAGATGGGGCCTTTGTTTGAGAACAACTATCTTTTAAAGAATTAACCGGATGATCAATCACGGGGGATAGAAAATCAGTGTGACTTGGACGAGGTTTGTCAAAGGGAAACGAATCAAACTCTTCCTCACTGTTACCTTCGGAGTTCTTGTACTATGAAAAATCTATCATGGGAATATCAAGAATGGAATCAGGTGGGGAAGGCGAGGAACTCTTTGTGCTTGTGTGCTTTGGGGAATTTGGTGCGGAAGAGTTTGAAAAATCAGAGTTTAAATTCCTTTTAACACATTCGTCTTGAGAGACGTTACTTTCTTGAGTAGAGATATTTCCAATGAAAGCTTTACACGAGGATGTGTCAGATGAGTTGGAAGAAAGATCAGGTGAATTCTGCTTTTGAGCTTGGAGAAGGTCAATCTGTTCTTGGAGTTGACCATTTCTCAGGTGCTCTTTCATCGTTTCTCTTGTCATTTCAGACAGTTTTGATGAGAGCGTATTGATTTTCCACTGAAATTTTTCCTTTTCCTCACTTGACACACCGTCGGTTTTCTCAAATTTGAGTTTCTCAAGATCCTTAATTAACGCTTTCTTCTCATTTTGAAAAACAGACCTTTCCTTTTCGAGTGACTCCTCCAACTCGACTATCTTTGCTTCCAAGATGAGAGGGGGAACATAGAGTTTAAACTCATCCGTCTCAGTCTTGGTTGCAGGTGCTACTTCCTCATCCTTCTTGGAGGAATCCTTGGGTGTAGCTACCTTGTAGGGGTCGAAGTAGTCATTGGAAAGGTACTTTTTGTTCTTTTGATACGAGTAGTTTAATGGTTCATAACAAAATGGAAGTTGAATTCCTCGTTTGTGTGTGCGTTTATGTTCCTCGGTTTCCTCCTCCTTTTCTGGTTCAAGAGGACCAGTCCATTGAATTGCGTACTCTGGATACTTTTTATCTAATCCATAGCAAGCAAAATCATACAGAGTAGGAACTTGATATCTTCCCTTTTTCAGATAATGTGGGTTATCATATCCGATTCCCCATTCTTTGTTAAAGTACGTGAACTCTTTGGGTTTGTTCAAAAAAATGGTTTGATCAGTTTGACCCCTTTTGTGGAGTTTGGTTTCAAGATCTAGAATCTTAGCTACATACTCCTTGTGTTGAATTTGAAGAGAAGAACATTGATAAGTAATGTCTTCTCTCTCATTCAAGCACTGATCAAACTGACGTTGGAGATCAGATAATTTGGCCCTAAGTCTTTAGGTGCTAATGAAAGTATTTTGCATCTGTCTTTTAAATCAGCATTTTCAGACTTATACTTCTCAGTTAATTTCATTTGAACATTAAGCTTTTCAGTTATTGAACTAATTTCAAGCTTTTGTTCTTCATTTATGGCCTTGAGGGAGTTTGCCTTTTCGGTGATGGTTTGTAGTTGAAGTACGAAGTTTTGTAGGCAAGAGTCACATACCTGATTTGCAGTTGCCTTGTCTTCATCCGTAGACGATTGATATCCCATTAAAGCATCAGCACCTTCATAATCGTCCTCATCATCAGATCTGCCTAGCCAATACTCATTTTCATCAAACATTACCTCCCCAACTTCCTTCTGTCTGGCCAGTGCAAGCTTGGCCTCATAGTAGTGAGAGTTCTTCACTGTGGGTTGACGGCAGTCTTTAGCGAAGTGACCGAGTTTACCGCAGTTGTAGCATTTCACAGGTTCATCTTTCTTCTTCCGGTCACCTTTCTCTGTCTTCTCCTTCTTCTCAGATCTATCTTGCTCTTCTACCTTCTTCTTTCCTTCATACCGATCCTTATAGTCGTGACGCTTATTGGAGGAGGTGGAGTAGCGTTGACTATTGGAAGACGGCTTCTTGTAGAACTTTTGTTGTTGAAAGGATTTAGTCAGAAGGGCAATAGCTTTCATTAATTCTGATCTTCATCATCATCATCACCGTCTTTCTCGTCCTCAGGTTCTGACTCGGAGGAGCTATGCTGTGGACCGCGTCTGGATTGGCTGCTTGAAGATTTCCCTAGTTTGGAAGTCATGAGGGCAATAGGATCAGCTGATGGTTTTGGCTCATTCTTCTTTTCTCCCAGAAGCTCATTCACTTCATCTTCATCTTGGAGAAGTGTCTCATACAGTTCATTGATGCTGATGTTCTCTATCAAGTTGTTGTGCTTGACATGAGAGGCATACACTTTCCATTCAGGTAGCAAGTTATTGAGGAACTTTGGAGCGTTCTCAGTATTGGAACAAACAATTTTATTCTTGTTCAGTTCATTGAGAAGTAGACAAAATCGTTCATAAGTCTGGGTAAGGGATTCACCGTTGCGCTGCTTGAACCCATCGAACTTGGTTATCGCGCTATTTATCTTCAGCTGATTTCCCACAACACTCCCACGCATCATCTTGGCTACCTGGTCCCACATGCCCTTAGCCGTATCTTTGTAACTGTCTATGGCTGTGTAGATGGAATTAGGAAGAGCCTGAATCAGATATCTCTTTGCATGCTTTTCACCTTCTATCATGCCTCTTTCAAAATCTGTCATCTCAGCAAGAGTCTTGTCCTCACGTCGAGCTAATGTTGTTGCAGTTGCAGGTATGTCCTTCACTGGCTTGGCAATTGGACCATGATCCAGAGCTCTCTTGATGTACTCATAGTTGTCCTTGGACTCTATGAAGATCATGAACCTGTCTCGCCATTGGCTGTACTCGTTCGGATAGAGACACGGTGGCTTGGTGTCAGTGCCAATTGAGAGAGCATCACGAGAAGTAGACATCTTCGGTTGCAACGGAGTGATCGTCAGACGTGTAGATTGATTCAAAGTGTAAAACCTAACGCAAGGCACTAAGAGTGGAGTCCTAACGCATGTTCTATGAGTGGTTAGACAATAACTTAGCTTACTGGATAGGAATCCAAATAAGTGATCTGATCTGGAAGTGTCCGGATCAAAATTGAAGAAAGCAGTTCAATTATGCAGAGTTGTCCGGATAAGCAAGGGAGTCCGGATAACTTGAGTTGTCCGGATAACCAAGGTTACCGGATGGTCTTAAGTTACCGGATAGAGATCAATTCAAACATAAGCTTACCGGATGCTGTGAATTCCGGACAGTATTAAGTTTTCCGGGTACGATGGAGTTTCCGGATACTGTGTAGTTTCCGGATACTACGAAGTTTCCGGGAAAAAAAACCTAACGCAAGGCACTAAGAGTGGTCTCATTTGCTTTCCTACTCGTATTGTAATTCTCTCTACTTTGAAAGCATACGACAGGGATGACCAATTGAAATCATTTGTTATTATTGTTCATCTATTTCGATTTCATCATAGTTGCACGGATCTGGATTTTACAATTGGTATCAGAGCAGACAGACGGATTCGATTCAAAGCTTCGTTCATCAATTTCTGGTTAGTTTGAGTTTTACCCGTCTGACTATTCTTGAATTCTTGAATATTTGATTCAGTCGAAATTGGTTGTTTTTGCTTATTGGGTTGTGTTAGCATTATCGTTATAAGTGTTTCTACAAATTTTCACATCCTAATTCATTCGTTTGATTGGTCAATTTAGCAATTTAAGATCAAAGTTTTTGGTAGTGTTCTTCAACAAAAATCGAATTTTTACCATCAAAACGTGTTCTTTTTGCTTAGAAATCGATTGGGTTAGTGTTAGTTTTGTGTTTGGTATTGTTTCTAATCTTTCAGGAACAATCTTGAGTAACCCTAGTTGAGAAATCGATCGAACTGAGTAAACAGGCGCAGTGTCCGGACAAACCCAACCGCAGTTTTCGGACAAGTTCATTTTGTCCGGACGTTTGTGGTTCCATCCGGATTCTTCCAATTTTTCCGGACAACCAGTTTCTTCCGGGTAAGTCATCCATCCGGGTAAGTATCTTATAATCTCAAACCTATCCGGGTATCATTGTTCCGGATAACTCAAAGTATCCGGAAATCAATTTTATCCGGAAATCCATTTTTTTCCCGGAAACTTCGTGGTATCCGAAAACTACACAGTATCCGGAAACTCCATCGTACCCGGAAAACTTAATACTGTCCGGAATTCACAGCATCCGGTAAGCTTCTGTTTGAATTGATCTCTATCCGGTAACTTAAGACCATCCGGTAACCTTGGTTATCCGGACAACTCAAGTTATCCGGACTCCCTTGCTTATCCGGACAACTCTGCATAATTGAACTGCTTTCTTCAATTCTGATCCGGACACTTCCAGATCAGATCACTTATTTGGATTCCTATCCAGTAAGCTAAGTTATTGTCTAACCACTCATAGAACCTGCGTTAGGACTCCACTCTTAGTGCCTTGCGTTAGGTTTTACACTTTGAATCAATCTACACGTCTGACGATCACTCCGTTGCAACCGAAGATGTCTACTTCTCGTGATGCTCTCGCAATTGGCACTGACACCAAGCCACCGTGTCTCTATCCGAACGAGTACAACATATGGCGAGACAGGTTCATGATCTTCATAGAGTCCAAGGACAACTATGAGTACATCAAGAGAGCTCTGGATCATGGTCCAATTGCCAAGCCAGTGAAGGACATACCTGCAACTGCAACAACATTAGCTCGACGTGAGGACAAGACTCTTGCTGAGATGACAGATTTTGAAAGAGGCATGCTAGAAGGTGAAAAGCATGCAAAGAGATATCTGATTCAGGCTCTTCCTAGTTCCATCTACATAGCCATAGACAGTTACAAAGATACGGCTAAGGGCATGTGGGACCAGGTAGCCAAGATGATGCGTGGGAGTGTTGTAGGAAATTAGCTGAAGATAAATAGCGCGATAACCAAGTTCGATGGGTTCAAGCAACGCAACGGTGAATCCCTTACCCAGACTTATGAACGACTTTGTCTACTTCTCAATGAACTGAACAAGAAAAAAATTGTTCATTCCAATACTGAGAACGCTCTAAAGTTCCTCAATAACTTGCTACCTGAATTGAAAGTGTATGCCTCTCATGTCAAGCACAACAACTTGATAGAGAACATCAGCATCAATGAACTGTATGAGACACTTCTCCAAGATGAAGATGAAGTGAGTGAGCTTTTGGGAGAAAAGAAGAATGAGCCAAAACCATCAGCTGATCCTATTGCCTTCATGACTTCCAAACTAGGGAAATCTTCAAGCAGCCAATCCAGACGCGGTCCACAGCATAGCTCCTCCGAGTCAGAACCTGAGGACGAGAAAGACGGTGATGATGATGATGATGAAGATCAGAATTAATGAAAGCTATTGCCCTTCTGACTAAATCCTTTCAACAACAAAAGTTCTACAAGAAGCCGTCTTCCAATAGTCAACGCTACTCCACCTCCTCCAATAAGCGTCACGACTATAAGGATCGGTATGAAGGAAAGAAGAAGGTAGAAGAGCAAGATAGATCTGAGAAGAAGGAGAAGACAGAGAAAGGTGACCGGAAGAAGAGAGATGAACCTGTGAAATGCTACAACTGTGGTAAACTCGGTCACTTCGCTAAAGACTGCCGTCAACCCACAGTGAAGAACTCTCACTACTATGAGGCCAAGCTTGCACTGGCCAGACAGAAGGAAGCTGGGGAGGTAATGTTTGCTGAAAATGAGTACTGGGTAGGCAGATCTGATGATGAGGACGATTATGAAGGTGCTGATGCTTTCATGGGATATCAATCGTCTGCGGATGAAGACAAGGCAACTGCAAATCAGGTATGTGACTCTTGCCTACAAAACTTCGTACTTCAACTGCAAACCATCACCGAAAAGGCAAACTCCCTCAAGGCCACAAATGAAGAACAAAAGCTTGAAATTAGTTCAATAACTGAAAAGCTTAATGTTCAAATGAAATTAACTGAGAAGTATAAGTCTGAAAATGCTGATTTAAAAGACAGATGCAAAATCCTTTCATTAGCACCTAAAGACTTAAGGGCCAAATTATATGATCTCCAACGTCAGTTTGATCAGTGCTTGAATGAGAGAGAAGACATTACTTATCAATGTTCTTCTCTTCAAATTCAACACAAGGAGTATGTAGCTAAGATTCTAGATCTTGAAACCAAACTCCACAAAAGGGGTCAAACTGATCAAACCATTTTTTTGAACAAACCCAAAGAGTTCACGTACTTTAACAAAGAATGGGGAATCGGATATGATAACCCACATTATCTGAAAAAGGGAAGATATCAAGTCCCTACTCTGTATGATTTTGCTTTCTATGGATTAGATAAAAAGTATCCAGAGTACGCAATTCAATGGACTGGTCCTCTTGAACCAGAAAAGGAGGAGGAAACCGAGGAACATAAACGCACACACAAACAAGGAATTCAACTTCCATTTTGTTATGAACCATTAAACTACTCGTATCAAAAGAACAAAAAGTACCTTTCCAATGACTACTTCGACCCCTCCAAGGTAGCTACACCCAAGGATTCCTCCAAGAAGGATGAGGAAGTAGCACCTGCAACCAAGACTGAGACGGATGAGTTTAAACTCTATGTTCCCCCTCTCATCTTGGAAGCAAAGATAATCGAGTTGGAGGAGTCACTCGAAAAGGAAAGGTCTGTTTTTCAAAATGAGAAAAAAGCATTAATTAAGGATCTTGAGAAACTCAAATCTGAGAAAACCGACGGTGTGTCAAGTGAGGAAAAGGAAAAATTTCAGTGGGAAATCAATACGCTCTCATCAAAACTGTCTGAAATGACAAGAGAAACGATGAAAGAGCACCTGAGAAATGGTCAACTCCAAGAACATATTGACCTTCTCCAAGCTCAAAAGCAGAATTCACCTGATCTTTCTTCCAACTCATCTGACACATCTTCGTGTAAAGCTTTCATTGGAAATATCTCTACTCAAGAAAGTAACGTCTCTCAAGACGAATGTGTTAAAAGGAATTTAAACTCTGATTTTTCAAACGCTTCCGCACCAAATTCCCCAAAGCACACAAGCACAAAGAGTTCCTCGCCTTCCCCACCTGATTCCATTCTTGATATTCCCATGATAGATTTTTCAGAGTACATGAACTCCGAAGGTAACAGTGAGGAAGAGTTTGATTCGTTTCCCTTTGACAAACCTCTTCCAAGTCACACTGATTTTCTATCCCCCATGATTGATCATCCGGTTAATTCTTTAAAAGATAGCTGTTCTCAAACAAAGGCCCCAGCTGTGATCAAGATTTCTCAGTCAAAACCAACCTCGAAACCCGTTTCCAAAAGGCAATCACAGCCAAGGAAAGCGACTGGACCATTGACTGCCAACCCTACCTTTTCTCCAAGTCAACCTGATTTTTTGTCACCAATGGTTAATCGTCCGGTCAATTTTCTAAAGGGCGACTGTTCACAATCCAAGACTCCGGCTATGATCAAGATTCTTAAAAATGCTTCAAATGTTCAAAAACAATCACAGCCAAAGCAAAAGACCGAACAACCGACCACTAAGACCCCTGTTTCCTCAAAAGTCACTGATCATACTATCCCTGTTGTTTCAGATAAAAATGGTCGCGCTAATAAAGAAACACCAAAGTGGCTAAAGAGGGATTCTATCAAGAAGGATGCGTCAAAGTCTTCCCCACCTGTTTTCAATTCTAGAATAGACAAAGACAATTATGCTTGGAATCATTGGAACCATTTTGATGTTTCTTTTCCCGTTAAAGTTAACTCTCTTAATCAATTGATTCAGTTATCGCATGATTGTTTATGTTGTTCTAATTGTGGTTGGAATAATTTTGATGATATTCAAAATAATGATTGGTATGTGCCCTACTTTGTTGGTAACCTATTTCATAAGCGCAAACCCCATAATAACAAGCAACAACACCATTTTAAACGGGGTTTCAATCAAACGGTTAAACCACAGCGGGAGACCCGACCCATTCCTACACTGGTTGCTCCTACTGAAGTTAAACCGGCACCCAGGTGGAAATCTGCCCAAAATATGTTCCTCCAAAAGGTGTACATTCTGCACCCAAGAGGCAACAAGTGCCAAAACCAGTTCCCTCCAACGGTGTAAAATCTACACCTAAAGGGAAAGCTGTGTCAAAGCAAATTTCCCCATGCAGTGCCAAATCTAACCCCCCAGGACCCAAACAAATTTGGGTACCTAAACATCACTAATCTTGTTTTGCAGCACGGCCATGTGTGGTACTTAGACTCTGGATGCTCCAAGCACATGACTGGAAGAAGGGAGCTTCTCACGAATTACAAGGAATAATACTACGGAGACGTGAGATTTGGGAATAACGAGAAGTCGCCGATCGTGGGCTACGGTGACATCGTCCAAGACAAGATCACAATCAAGAAGGTATCCCACGTCGCAGGATTAGGACACAATCTCTTCAGCATCGGTCAATTCTGCGACAAGGATCTTGAGGTCAGCTTTAAAGCCACACGGTGTAGAATCCTCAACAACAACGGCGAAGAGCTACTGGTTGGGACTCGAAAGACCAATCTCTACACCATAGACCTCGCAGCAATCAAAACCGACAAACCTGTCTGCCTCTTGTCAAAAGCCGACTCTGACCAAGTTTGGCTCTGGCATAGACGTCTTTCGCACCTCAACTTCAGAAGTATCAATCAACTGGTTCTAGGCAAACACGTCAGAGGCGTGCCCCAACTTCCGTTCGTGAAGGACCGTCTCTGTGGAGCATGCGAAAAGGGAAAGATGACGCGCGCATCCCATCTGCCGAAGGCAACTCCGAACACGACCCGGACCCTCTTACTCGTTCATATGGATTTGTGTGGTCCAAAGCGGGTTCCGAGATTCAATAAATGCAAATACGTGCTCGTGATGGTGGACGACTACTCGCACTATACTTGGGTGATGTTCTTACGCTCGAAGGACGAAACTCCGGAGCTCATTATTGATCACCTGAAGACTGTCCAAAAGAACAAGCTTCAACACGTTCAGTCCTTCAGAACTGACAATGGGACGGACTTCAAAAATCAAAAGGTGGATGACTATCTGAGGACAGTGGGCATCACACACACTTTCTCTGCAGCACGCACTCCCCAACAAAACGGAGTGGTGGAAAGACGGAACCGTACCCTCGTTGAAGCTGCTCGAACAATGCTATCCCAGGCAAATCTACCGCTGTATCTCTGGGCTGAGGCGGTATCTACGGCTTGCTACACGCAAAACCGCTCTATCCTTCTCAAGCGGTTCAACAAGACACCGTACGAGATCATGAACAATCACGTTCCAACCGTCGGCTACTTCCATGCATTTGGATGCACTTGCTATGTACTAAACGACAAGGATGATCTCGGGAAATTCAGCCCCAAGGCGGACGAAGGAGTTTTTATTGGATACTCCATGCAGGCTAAGGTGTATCGCGTTTACAACAAACGGACCAAAACCGTTGTTGAAAGCATAAACGTGACATTCGACGAAGCCGCAGATTTGGATTCTGAACAACTCAGTTCAGAACCCGGTTTAACTAGAGTGCTAGCTTCCGGACATTCGAGTTCGGGATCTGCACAAGCCACAATAAATCCGAATCATGCATCTTCATCGAATGCTGACTCTTCTGATTTAGATTTACTGTTTCAATATTTTTATGATGACACTATTAATTCTTCCACATCTGTCTCAGCGCAACCGCGACTTGAAGTTGCTCGCAATACGGATTCGACCGCTTTATCTGGTTCGCCCCCATCTACGAGTATGCCGTCAACATCTATAGAGACAGCTCAACCGTCATCATCTGATCCGACTGCACCTGGTACTATAATCCCCCCGGAGGAACCTATAATCTCGGAGATTGCTCCTACTGATTCGTCTTCTGCTACAACCGATGCTCAGCCTCTAAACTCCTCGGAACCAGAAGTTGTTCAACCATCGACGAATCCTCCCCCACTTCCTCCAAGAAACAAGACAGCTACTCTTGAACAAGTTCAAGACCTTCCCTCTGTTTCGTATGTGGATCCGGATGCATCACACTCCACCCAGCAGCCGCTTCCGCATTCCACCAAATGGACGAAGGCACATCCCCTACATCAGATTATCGGTGATCCCTCAACTCATGTACGTACACGAGGTGCTTCCGCCAACTTCTGCCTATTTTCCGGCTTCCTAAGCAAGATTGAGCCGACAAGCGTACGCGAGGCACTCGAAGACCCAGACTGGATCATAGCCATGCAAGAAGAGCTAAATCAATTCGAAGCTCTAAAGGTATGGAGATTGGTTCCGCGTCTTAAGAACAAGACGGTCATAGACACAAAATGGATCTTCAAAAATAAGAAGGACGAAGACGGCATCGTTGTTCGCAACAAGGCGCGTCTTATGGCCAAAGGGTATCGTTAACAAGAGGGGATCGACTACGATGAGACCTACGCTCCGGTAGCGTGCATCAAAGCAATCCGTATGTTTCTCGCTTATGCCGCACACAAGAACTTCACGGTCTTCCAAATGGATGTGAAGACAGCCTTCCTTTACGGCGACCTCCAAGAAGAAGTTTATGTGTCGCAACCAGACGGATTTGTGGATGACTCGAAGCCTGATCATGTCTACATCTTAGACAAGGCGCTCTACGGCTTAAAGCAGGCTCCGCGTGCATGGTACAACACACTTTCTAAGTTCTTGTTAGAATCCGACTTTACACGAGGTACCATTGATTCCACTCTATTTATCAAGAACGAAAAGGGTCACATCATTCTAGTCCAGGTATATGTCGATGACATCATTTTTGGTTCTACTAATCCATTATATGCAAAGAACTTTGCCAATCTCATGGGAAGATTTTTTAAAATGAGTATGCTGTGTGAGATGAATTTCTTCCTTGGTCTTCAAGTTAAACAACTGTCGACCGGAATCTTCATAAACCAGTCCAAATACATTAGGGATATTCTTCGAAAATTCCAAATGGACCAGTCCTCACCAATGAAAACTCCCATGGCACCCAATACAAAGCTTGACGCCGATCCTAACGGAAAGGCTGTCAACACCAAATTGTATCGGGGAATGATCGGTTCTTTAATGTACTTAACTGCAAGTAGATCGGACATCATGTTCTCGACATTTCTCTGCGCCCGTTATCAGTCCAACCCTAAAGAGTCTCATTACAATGCCGTTAAACGAATATTTCGTTATTTACGTGGTACTGCTGATCTTGGCCTTTGGTACCCGAAAGAGATAGGATTTGGACTCTCCGCTTACTCTAATGCGGATCACGCGAGATGCATGTTGGATCGCAAGAGCACCTCGGGACACATTCAGTTCTTGGGAGATAGCCTAGTGAGTTGGGCATCGAAGAAACAACAATGCGTGTCAACGTCAACTGCCGAGGCGGAGTATGTGGCCGCCGCAAGCTGCTGTTCCCAAGTAATCTGGATGCGGACACAACTCAAAGACTACGAATTCACGTATGTCAAAGTCCCGATCTACTGTGAATCAAAGAGCGCAATTTCCATATCAAGCAATCCGGTCCAACATACCAAGACGAAGCACATCCACGTTCGGTATCATTTTATTAAGGATCACGTCGAAAGAGGTACAGTCGAACTCTACTTCGTAAATACGGAACATCAGTTAGCAGACATGTTTAACAAAGCCTTGGACGAAAAACGTTTTAAAACTCTTGTGTTCAAGCTAGGTATGCTAAATCTGAAGACTTAATCCGACTGTGTACCTGTTACAAGTTCCATACATATACGAGTAACTGTCTACTCATCATCCGGTGTTTACCCTCTTGATTCATGAGCACACACTTCCTCGCACTTGTATTCTACTTGTTCCAGTTACACCGCTCGATTTAGTCCCTGTATTCATTAGGTAGATCTCGTTTGTTTTTCATTCTTTCTTCGTGTGTTTCTATTATCTCATACTGTCGTCTATACTTTCCTTCACTATCTCTGTGCTTTCACCAAATGTTCTCGTGTTCAGGGGGAGCACAATGCAATATCAGGTAAGTTTCCTCATACTTTGAGGGGGAGCGTCACACACAGTTTTCTTTAATGTCAAAAGTTTTTGTGTGTGTGGGCACTCCTGCGTGTGTGTGTTTTTATAGTCATCATTTGAGGGGGAGCGACACCAGTTGTTTAACTCTTTAAAAGTCTACAAGTTTTTTTGTGTGTCTGACTCCTCCACTGCACTCTACTGCACTATCCGAGGGGGAGCAAGGATATACCCATGCTCCGCTTGAGGGGGAGCGAGAGGAAGTTCTCTTCCAGCACAAATTCCTGAAATTCTTCACGGAGCAGGACTATTCAGAGTTATCCGGACAACTCTCGCATCCGGACAACTCTCGCTTCCGGACACTTCTCGCACCCGGACACCTCTTGCACTCGGACAACTCTCGCATCCGGACATAATCCGGACCGGGTAGATATCCGGGTCGGCTAGTACCCGGACTCCACCCACGTATATATATATATACGTACCCGGACTCCCCTTGTTTTTTCATTATCCGGACAAACGCCCTAAAACCCTAAACCCCTCGACAGTTTTCTCTCTCGCTCGGACTCTACTCTCTTTCTCTCTCGATTCACGGTGTTGTTAGTCTCTACATCCAGATATGTTCCTCGATTGTCACTACTCGTCATCTATCTGCGCATTTCACACACTTTGCACCACAAACCGACCCCTGATTGGGTCGATCCCACATTACCCGAAACCCTTAAGGGTTTTTCGTCGATTTCGCCTCAATGGATGCGATTCAAGGGTTGTCCACACTCCATTAAGCTAATATTTGCTTCTGAACATCCCTTCCGCACCTTAGCACTAGCTTGGGATCTCCTATTTCACACATTGAACAAATGAGTAAACGTCCGGACACATTCATCGTATCCGGACACCTTCAAGGACATGAAGCTCCATCCGGACACTACCATCACCCGGAGACCTAGTTGTCCGGAAACCTAAGGGTTTCCGGTAAGTTTAACTACCGGGTAGTTTGGTGTCCGGACTCTACAGTTATCCGGAAACCTTATGTATCCGGTAACATTTATCCGGAAATCTGTCGAACCTCATATCCGGACACTTGTTTATCTTATCCGGACAACCCATTTACCCAGACACCATGTGTTGTCCGGACACCTTAGTATTTTCATCCGGAAAACCCTGCTGTTGTGTCCTTTCCGTACCTGCTTTGTCACTGCCAGTCCTCGATCTGTCTCAGATTGAGCCAATCCCAACGAAGGTACGCACCGACACTTGTTTATCCGACTCAATTACTAACTGTGTTGTTTTCTACAGATTATCTACGGCGGATCAACAACAACACCCTCACGAACAACCAGGCAACCAACAACCGCCTCCTCAAGAGCAAATACCTCAAGAGGCGGATATCATTGACGATGAAGCCGATGCTGCCCTGGTAAACCCTGACCATGGCACTGAACGGAGGCCAATAATCACCACCTGGACACGACCTTGTTCCGGCCGCAACCACTTCATCGAGTGCTCCTGGACATTCTCACGAATCACCCTCTCCATGAGGCCCTTACCAGCACAGCAGACGTCCCAGTCCTGTACGTTCTACAGGTATGGCTCACCGCCCGAGTCGTCACAGCCGGTAACTCGCAGTCGATCACCGCTCAGATCGATAACCAACCTTTCATACTCACACCGGACTCCTTCCGCCGCCTTCTATCTCTTCCGGAGGCCGCCGCCAACAATCATGATCGGTACGATCCTGCCGTAAATGATGACACCCTTTGCGCTCAAATCCGCGCACTTGGATACAACTATGACCTCAACCGGCCATCTGCTTTCAATCGCAAGTACCTCACTCCGACATGGTACACACTATTTACGATCCTAAACCGCTGCCTTTCATCGAGATGGAGAGGCATTGATCAGTGCACCGGCGACTTCCTGCGCCTAGTTCATGATGTGTGCTACAACCGACACATAGACTTTGCGATGATTATCTGGAGGGAGCTCGTCGTGGCTATTCGCCAAATCGGAGGTTCCAAACAGAAGAAATTTCCTCCGTATCCGCGTTTCCTTTCGCTGGCGGTGCGTCAACACATGGACGCGAATCATGCCATTCCTCGCCGCCTGAACCATCCGGTATGTCCCCATCACCACTTACAGTTCATGGTTATCCGTAATCCATCTGATGCGGTAGCAATGCCCATCCCTGAACCACTACTAGCCATCGCCGATCCCACTGCACCAGGGGTAGTAGCATATAGGGAAGCGTTAGGTAATCCCATGGTCCAGCCAGTGTCGGAGGGACCTGCCCAGGGACTTAGACCCTAGAGACGTGAGGGTCCAAGAGTGAGAGGTGGAAGGGCCCGACAAGCAGGTGCTGTCGTGCGGGGAACGTTAGTTGTGAGAGAAAGGGGAACGAGAGTAGGTGGTGCAGTGGAATCACAACCCGGTTCTAGCTCAGCCAAAGCCGGTCCATCCTCTAGACCAATACTACATCACTCGACCGAGCCTTATATCACCGAACCCCCTTCTCCATCTCACAATGTTGAAGACGTGGAATCTGACTCCACGAACTCCGATACCACCCGTACCGTACGCCTGCAACACATACCTCCCGGTATCGGACCCAACCCAAACTATAATGTCCCAATCCCTCTTGAATCACCACCTCAATCTGTAACCAGACCTATTACTAGGATATCTGAGGGAGAACACGTAGAGGAGTTAGATCATGCGAGGCGGAGAGAACTGCGTTCAAAGTTGAACCAGGAAAGAATGAGCCGTAAAGAAAAAGAGGCTCATGAGCGACCCCAAACGAGCGATATCTGGGTAGCCACATCTGCTATCCCGTCTCATTTGTTGGGACGGGGTATTGAAGAAGCCTCCGTGGACCCAGCGGAGCAATTGCACGACCCCCTCATCCACTCATCCGTCTCACGACAGACGGATGTTTCAATATTACATAGGGAACAAGCACAACTTCCACCGGCCTCTCATTCGGAGAGTGTTGGTGTTGAATTAAGAGACCAGCAGCCCCCGGTCTCGACTTCATTTCGTGCACCATCGAGTCTAGAGCCTCTTGAAATAAATCAATCTTTGGCTAGGACACTTGAAAGGGAACATCACCAAGTTGAGGCTCTTCGTGACCCGACCGGAACCACCGTAGTGTCTTCACCTCTAGGTGGAACACAAGGATCGACGGGAAATCCTACCACAGCTAACATCACGCCACTGTGAACGTACGTGGCTCTACCCCTGTGGTAGACGCCTCAACGGGTAACCTAAGCGGTCCCGGAGTTACTCACCCCGACTTTGTGTCGAAAGGGTCCCTGGACAGCACCCTCAAGGCTGTCCGCGAGGCACTGGAACAGCATGTCACCGACGAGATCGCCAAAGCCATCAAAGGCAAAGCAAAGATTGTTGAAGCCGAAATCGCACCACCACATCCACCGACATTTGCTCAACCTATCTATTCGGTGGATACATTAAAGACTATGCTATTATCCCAACTGCTCCAGGAATCAGATACACACGCCTCGACTGAAGCAGACCTGATCACAGGTCACTGCTCCATCTTCATCTATAATCATTCGCTTAGACGCCATTGACTCGACTCTCACGGCCTACAACCAAGCGCTCACAACGCTGTCCGAGAGAGTCCGCTCACTCGAAGATACCTGCAAGAGTCAAGCGGCCGGTCTGAAGCGGAAACACGATGACCAGGAGGATCCTGATCACCGTGAGGGGGTAAAACGACCACGTCTATCCGAGACCGCCGCCCCGATCCAATCTGAAACTACAACTGTGGTTCAACAGGAACCCCCAACTGCGACAACTACAACAGAAGCACCTGAAGCCGAGTTGCCTCTAGTAGACATGGTTATAGATATGGAAATTTCAGATGAAGAAGACCCGACGGTTGAAAAGCCCGAGGGTTCAACACAGGAACTGGTCAATTTTGATTCATCAGACAGACCGATTCTGGATATGAAAGATCCAGATTGTGAAGCCAACCCGGAGACCGAAGACGCATGGTACGAAAAAGCCGCCAGTGCCGTAAATCTCCAGGTAAATCTGGTCTTCCCCACTGATGAGGACGAAAACATTGATTATGATCAATTCCTTCTCCAAAATTTGTATGGAGCATCCCCCGTTCACTATGCTTAACCCGCCGAAACATCATCAACAAGACCCGAGTCTACTACTTCCGATCTACCGACAACTACTCCTCCCACGACAGCTTCTGATCTTCCTCCCCTTCCTCAACAGCAACAAAACCGCTGGGAGAAGATCAAGGTACTTATCCCTCATCTGGAGGAATCTTTGAAAAAGCTGTTCGTCCACAAGCTTCACCCGATCGAGTCGGCCTTCTGCCTTGGTATTTACAACTTCAGCCCCGAATACCAACGACGATATATCAGCACAATGAAGCGGTGTCTTCCAGTCAGTCAAGTCAGAACCAAACGTCGGATCACAGAGGTAATTAACGTTCATTCACGACGCATCATGAGGATCGTCTATCCAGTCTTCACCGTTCGTCGCGAAGATGGTAATGAATGGAAATTTTCTGAAGCCGACTTCCAACACCTCCGACCATTCGACTTCCTGGCTATTCTGAAAGACCTTCGCACAAGAACCATCCGACCGCTTGAAGTTACAAAGGCCCTCGAAGCTGTTCGTCGATACCTGGTCCGTACAATTATGATGTCATATCTAACGGATTTTCAAATGGCTGTCGAGAACAGGGCAAAGAAGGTAAATTTGATCAAGCTGAATCTGAAAGCACCTGAGCTAAACATGTATCCCGAGAACGCTATGCTTCTGGAACCAGAATTCGGGATTGTTTACTTAAATGAGCAAAAAGAGAAGAAATTCATGCGCTTCAGTCAGGTAGACAGATTTTGGGACGGCACGCTTCTAAAGGTCAGAGATGCTCTTCGTAAGATTATTCAGCACGAGTCTGAGAATCTAAGGTACTCGTATGTTCCGAATCAGAATGAAACTATTGCTCGGAATGCCTTGGAAATGATTGAAGATCGCATCGACTATCGCCGCGCCATCAGATTGTTCGAGGTACACTTCGCGCTTCGCAAAAGATATGTCTTCAACTGGATAGATCTAGAGCGCCAACTCGAACTTCAAATCAAAGGGGCGGATTGTTAGAGCAGGTTTTAGTGTTGATTTAAAGTTCAAGGGTTAAATTGTATTTGATTAAACTAGAGCCTATTAGTGAACGGGTCGTGGGCTTGTTAACCACGGGCCCATCATATTTAATGTTGATTAGCTTGGAAAAACAAGCAAATCATACTTTTTACTTTGAAACACTGTATTGCAAATTCTCTATGAAAGTGAATGACAGGGATGACCAGTTGAAATCATTTGTTATTATTGTTCATCTATTTCGATTTCATCATAGTTGCATGGATCTGGATTTAACATGACCTCTTCGACCAATTAGTTGGAGCTTGTTATTTCTCCAAGATTGATCTAAGATTCGGTTATCACCAGCTGAAGGTTAGAGAAGAAGATGTTCTGAAAACGGCTTTTCGCACAAGGTATGGGCATTATGAATTCTTAGTGATGCCGTTTGGTTTGATGAATGCTCCAGCTGCCTTTATGGATTTAATGAATCGGGTATGTAAGCCGTATCTCGATAAATTTGTAATTGTATTTATCGATGATATACTTATCTATTCTCGATCCAAAGAAGAACACACGCAACATCTTCGTCTAATTCTGGAGCTAGTGAATTCTGGCTACGGGAAGTTCAATTTCTGGGGCATGTAGTTTCCGAAAAAGGTATACAAGTTGATCCGATGAAAGTGGAAGCAGTTGAAAAGTGGGAACCGCCAAAGACAGCAACGGAAGTACGAAGTTTTCTGGGTTTAGCCGGCTACTATCGAAATTTTATAAAAGACTTCTCTCGTATTGCCACGCCTTTGACTAAGCTGACTCGAATGAATCTAAAGTTTGAATGGAAAGCATAACATGATGAAGCATTCCGGATATTGAAAGATAAACTGTGCAGCGCACCGATTTTGTCGTTACTTGAAGGTTCCGAGGACTTTGTGGTCTATAGTGATGCTTCTAAATTGGGATTGGGTTATGTATTAATGCAGCGTGGAAAGGTTATTGCCTATGCTTCTCGTCAGTTAAAAGATCATGAAAGACAGTATCCTACACACGACATGGAGCTTGCAGCGGTTGTCTTCGCGCTAAAGATTTGGAGGCATTATCTTTACGGCTCTAAATGTCAAATCTTTACAGATCATAAGAGCCTTCAACATCTTTTTGATCAGAAGGAACTAAATATGAGGCAGAGAAGATGGCTAGAACTAGTGTATGATTACGACTGTGAAATTCTATATCATCCAGGAAAGGCGAATGTGGTAGCCGATGCAAAGAAAGGAGTGGGACAATAAAAGCGATTTCACTACGGACTGAACTCCTACCTAATATCTTTGACGAATTTTTGAAGTGTCAATTAGAAGCCTATCAGGAAGAACAGTTGAAATCAGAACGGTTAGTAGGTATATCAACATTACTTGTAATAGATGATCGTGGATTGTTGTGTCTGGGGAACAGAATTTGGGTGCCTCGTTTGGGTGGTTTACGTGACCGGGTACTTCAAGAAGCTCATCAGTCTCGATTCTCTATACATCCAGGCACGAATAAGATGTATAAAGATTTGAAGCAATTTTATTGGTGGCCGGGAATCAAAAGAAGCATTGCGCAGTATGTGGAAGGTTGTACTACTTGTAAGAGGGTGAAGATTGAACATCAAAAGCCGTTTGGTCAGTTACAACGATTGGAAATACCAATGTGGAAATGGGATCAGATTACTACAGATTTCATCACAAAGCTACCAAGGACTCCGAAGGGATTTGATTCTATTTGGGTGATTGTTGATAGGTTGACTAAATCTGCTCACTTCTTACCGATAAAGGAAACTGATTCGATGGAACGCTTAGCCAAATTATACATTGACGAAATAGTAACTCGACATGGAGTTCCGATCTCTATTATTTCTGATCGGGATAGTCGTTTTACTTCAAGATTCTGGAGAAGCTTTCAAAAAGAAATGGGAACACAGATCAAGTTAAGTACAACATATCATCCTCAAACTGACGGTCAGAGTGAACGGACGATTCATACTTTAGAAGATATGCTCCGGGCTTGCATTGTTGACTTTGGGGGATCGTGGTATAAACATTTACCGTTGATCGAATTTGCCTACAACAACAGTTATCATTCCAGCATTCAAGCGGCACCGTTTGAAGTTTTGTATGGTAGAAAATGCCGAACGCCTCTGTGTTGGAATGAAGTGGGAGAGAAACGATTAGAGGGGCCAGATATAGTTCAGTTGACCGCGGATAAGGTTACTCAGATTCGGGAAAGATTAAAAGTGGCTCAAGACAGACAGAAAAGCTACGCAAATCGACGCCGGAAACCGCTAGAGTTTCAAGTTGGGGATTTTGTAATGTTAAAAGTCTCACCTTGGAAAGGAGTCATCCGATTTGGGAAGCAAGGTAAACTTAGCCCGAGATGCATAAGACCGTTTGCAATCACATAAAGGATTGGTGAAGTAGCCTACAGGTTAGATCTTCCGCCAGAGTTAAGCAGAATCCACAATGCGTTTCCTGTATCAAATTTCCGAAAGTGTTTGGTTAAGCCAGATCAGGCAGTTTCTCTACCAGATATACAAGTTGATGAAAAGCTAAATTATGTGGAGGAACCAGAAGCAATAGTTGATTACAAGGTTAAAGAGTTGCGGAACAAAGTAATCAGACAAGTGAAAGTCCAGTGGAGACATCATAGGGGTCAGGATGCTACATGGGAATCAGAGTCGGAAATGAGAGCCAAATACCCTCACCTTTTTGCTTAAACCGAATTCCGGGACGGAATTCTTTTAAGGGGGAGATGATGTAATACCCCGGGTAAGTTCGTTAGTTAAATGTTAGTTCCGTTAAATTTTGTTAACTCTAAAGTGTGAAGTTAAAGGTAAATTTGGGTAAAATTATAAGTTAGGGGTGTTTTAGTCATTAGTGAAGAGTTTATGGGATGAAATGGTAAATGTGAGTGGATATTATCTAAAGAAAAATCAGATATTATCTAAACTTAGAAAAATCAGTGTGTGTAGTGTGTGTGTGTGTTTTGAGACCAAAAGAAGAAAAGAAGGTTTGTGGCTAAAAGGTTCAAATTGGAAGTGTTGGATGTGTTATTAAGGTATGTTCCTTTACGTTTTATGCTCATAATTGCTTATAGATAGTTTCCATCGGAGTAGAATAGTTGAATTCATGCCTGGTATGATTTCTTGTCGAATCTGGGTTGAAAAGATGCAAACCGACAGAGGTGTCCGGACACTATGAATGTGTCCGGGTGGTTTTGTTGGTCGTGTCCGGGTGATTTTATTAGTGATGTCCGGGTAATGTTCTAAAGGTGTCCGGACGAGTTCTTCATCCGGGTAAGTTCTATTTTCCTATGTTTTCCGGATAAAATTAGATACCGGATGGTATCCGGATTTCTTTGGTGTCCGGATGACGTCCGGATTGTTTAGGTTGTCCGGAAAAGTCATGTTGTCCGGATAAATTGAGGTATCCGGATACTTTTGCTGTTTGGTTAAAAATTGGGAGTTTAGATGCTTTTAAGTATCCAATAGTCTGTGTTTTGTTAAATCATGGATAGGGAATGAATGAGGACCGAATGTACTGTGGACTCGACTTAAGTTCGGGTTTGGGGGTAACATTTGGGGACTAGAGTGCTTTAGAGTTCTTAGTCTTGGTAAGACTTATGTGTTCAAAGTGGTAAAGCAATACTTGTATATGATTGTTTCAGATTCTGTGAAATTGAAGTGAAGCTGAATTGTTTGAGAAAAGCTTGGAGAACGTTTTGATAAGTCAAACAGGTGAGTTTTTCTTCAAAATGTTTTTAAACTGGAATACATATGCGTGTAGATTGAAAAGGTGATAGATAATGTGATTAGGTGTTCATAAATGACAATATTATATATTGAGATATATATTGTATTTATATGTGCATTACACTACACGATTATATGTTAGCCGAAACTATGGTCGGCGGTGTTTGCTGTAGTTGTTGTACAGCGGTGCTGTAATTATCGTACAACGGTGTTGTTGGCTCGCAACCAACTGATATGGCCAGGAGAAATGAGAATGAGAATGAGGATGAATTGAACACAGTGCACGAGTCTTGATTGGTATTTAATTACGTATGATATATATGTGTTTATATAAAGGATTTTATATAAATGGGTTTTATAATGATTGTGAAAGGACAGGGGTTTTCTCACTTAGACCGCTAGGTCTAACCCTCATTTTGTTTTAAAATATGTATTCCAGGTCGTGGATCGAGTAAGGACAAGTAGGAATGGTAATCGATGGATAGCTTTTGGAAGAAGTGTGTTTTTGAAGATTATGGCATGTTTTACAGTCATGTTTTGTTATTAGTTGTAATGTATTTAGCAAAAGAAAAGTTTGTAATGAAATTATGTATTTTGTTTATGACTAAAGGACCGAAGTTGTAATGTGATGTATCTTAGTTAAATAACGACGTTATGAAATTTATGCTACATGAACAATGCGTGGGATTGCGGGTCGTTACAGTCACTAATGTATCTAACCGCTAGTCGTCCAGATATAATGTTTGCAACCTGTCTATGTGCAAGATTTCAGGCCAAACCTAAGGAATCACACCTCGGCGCCGTCAAAAGAATCTTTCGCTACTTGAAGGGAACACCGTATCTAGGACTGTAGTATCCCAAGGGAACCAGATACGAACTCACCGCATACTCAGACGCGAATCATGGAGGAAGTATGCTGGACAGAAAGAGCACCTCGAGGCATATACAGTTTTTGGGGGACAAGCTCGTGAGCTGGTCATCCAAGAAGCAGAATTGTGTTTCAACATCAACGGCGGAGGCAGAATACGTTGTCGTGGCCAGCTGTTGTTCACAAGTCCTTTGGATGAAGACCCAACTCATGAACTACGAGTTTAAATATGAGAAGATCCCCATTTACTGTGACAGTAAAAGCGCTATTGCCATATCTGCTAATCCTGTCCAACACACCAAAACCAAGCATATCGACATCAGGTATCATTTCATAAAAGATCACGTTGAAAAAGGAACAATTGAACTTTACTTTGTTACAACTGAGTATCATCTTGCCGATCTTTTCACAAAAGCCTTGGATGAAAAACACTTTAATTTCTTAGTATCCAAGCTTGGCATGCTGAACATGAAAGTTTAACTTCCATATATTGATAATATAATAGATGGAAATATTTGTATCTCAATCTGGATATTGTATCTAGATTGATACACTCAAAATTTCATTATATTCTATTCTCAATATATGTTATTCAAATTTTCATTTCTTAGTTGTATTGCGAATATTTATTCAATTTGTTATTTTTTCTTGTCTTTTACATATCTTATCTGTGATTTGTTATGATATATGTATCTGCACAAGGTGTGTTTATGGTCTCAGGGGGAGTTTAGTACAGATCATATGCACAAGAATAGGGGGAGTGTGCATAACTGCCAAATCTTGTAAGTTTAGATGGCTTGTGTCTGTTGCTTTGGAGAATACAAGGTAAGTATTCTAATTTGTTTTTGAACACTAACTCTTAAATGATGAAAACAATTTTTCAAATCCATGCATCATTTAAGGGGGAGTGAAAAACGTGTTTAAAACCTTGAGTGTGTAATCAATTGGAAGTTGGACATCTTCCAATGTGATAAAACCAGTTTTGAAATTTACTGAAAAATGTCCAAGTGTTCTTGTTATCGCAACCCACTGCTTGCTATAACAAGATGAACAGTGTTTCATCGCAACCTTCTGTTGCGATTAAACATGAAAGATATCTTATCGCAACCCTTTGCTTGCGATAACACTTTTTCATCGCAACCCTTGCTTTGCAATAAAATGGTGTGAACAGTGTTTATCGCAACTCCCTGTTGTGATTAAACTCAAGAGTTGTTGTCGCAACCCGTTCCTTGCGATAACACCAAAGGTTATCGCAACCTCGTTCTTGCGATAACTTTACACTGTGGCGGTCAAACGTTGGACCAATCATCTTATGCCACATGTCCATGTCTCAACCTTTTATAAATACGAAGTGTTTGAATTTTTTTTGTCTCATTTCAAAATCATTCAACTTTCTCTCAACCATCAATATTCGACTATGAGATTTTATCAACTTTTTCGAGTTCAAATCGACTATAGTCCGTTCTCATCATCATCGAGGTACATTATCTATCCTTCTTGTTTGATTTCAACCATCAAATCATGTTCTAGAATAGATTTAGGGTTTGTATGTTCAAACTCATAGAAAAGTCTTCATATTCTTACATAAATCACTGTGTTTATGTGTTTGCTTGTGCGTACTAGATGATAAACTGATAGGGTATGCTTCTGGTCACTTTGCGAACTCATTAGAATAGGCTAAAAGTTCATTTTGTGCGAAACAGTTAATTTCGAGATTGAACACTTAGGACTTGTTTCGAGTTCATGATTGTCGCAACCTTCTATGTTCTTCAAGTTCATCAATATCGCAACCCACAGGCACTCATCGTTATCGCAACCTTCTTGTTGCGATAACATTTTGTTGCAACGTATGTGTTGCGATAACTCTTCATCGCCACCCTTACCTTGCGATAAACAATGCCTTGCGATAATTTCTTGTAGTGTCTTGCGATAACCCCATGACTTAGAAATTTATTTCATGAAAAATCCGTTTTTGGCTCTAAACTGACTGGTCACTATTCAGATGGCACATAATGACGAACATTCTTCTGACGAAAACACCGTCATTCCATCACACCGGTCGTCACATCCGTCGGTAAATGCAAGAGATCTAGACGAGGAGCTTCTACCGAGAAGTCTCCATATTTCACTAATGGATAACAACCATCACCTTGATCTCAGCGTGGCGTTCGACCACCGCATCATACTGAAGATCATCCGGGGCCATCATCTCCGCACCGCTCTTACAAAGGTAGTCATTGTGCCACTTATATACCTGCAACAATTCTGGCACACACTACGCTTTCATCCTGTACACCGACGGGGTCCACACTTCACTGCGAAAGTCGATCATTTTGATGTTCGACTTACCCTTGGACGACTCCATCGATTCTAGACCTACCCTACAACGACGATTTTGAAGACATGGTCCTAGAAGAACAACTCTTCGTCGACATCCGGAGTCTGGGTTATCAAGATCCAAGAAACCCGATGCTTACCAGCTCGTCCAGATTCCAGCGAAGATTCCTACCACCACTCTGGTACACATTATGCTCGATCATCAATCGTTGCATGACCTCGAAGCATACCGGCCTCGACAAGTGCAATGTTTCAACGCTAAAGATGTTCCATGTTGTCGCCTTCAACCGACACATAGACTATGTCGTACTAATATGGAACGAGATGAAAGAGCTTATGGAAGATAAAGCCAGACCGAAGAAGAGCCGGAACTTCGTACCTTTCCAGCGGTTCTTCCAGATCATCACTCAACAGATCTTGGAAGACAACCAATAGATTCCACGACGCCCGAATGCAGTCCAAGGCCCAAGGCAGTGGATGCACTTCCTGAAAATGCCCGATCAAATCGAATTTGCTCACATCGCCGTGATACCAGAAGCTGTACTTGCTTATGCCGACTAGCAGTCTGAGCTAGTTAGGAAGTATAGGATAGATAAAGCACTAGTGGTCCAGCCAGAACCGACAGGACCTCCCCAACGTGCAAACCCATTAGGCGGTGAGGGTCAGAATGTTGAGCAGGTTCAGGAACATGGGGTTCCTGAACGGGGAAAGGTGAGGCATACGTTAAGAAAGAGAGTGGGTGGGGTGGCGAGGACTGCTGGTCAGGCATCAACCTCCGGAGCTGCAATGATTCAAGTCTTTGCCGATGACGTATCTATGGATTCAGAGGAGGATCCTGATTTTGACCCAAATGCTTCATCATCTGACGATGAAGTATCAGCCTAACTCCGACATGATGATGATGGAAATTCCGACTCCAACTCCGATCCAAACCACGATCCCGATGCAGATCTTATTCCAAGACATGTGGGTCGGAGACAACCTATTGTAGAGAGTTCCGAAGCTGATTCCACATGGAACTTCGGACTCTCCGGCGATATCGGTGACATAAGGAGGGAAGAGGGAGATGAAGTTGAAAATACTGAGATTGTGAGCCGAGAGACGGTGAGAAAAGAAACGGGAGAGACCGTGACAAGGTCGGATAAAGTTTTAACTACCGATCCTCCTCAAACCGTTACAAACCGGGTAGCCACATCTTCTACCAACGAGCGTTCGTCGCCGATGCGTATTGAACAAGCCATGGTGGACCCAACCATGCAATGCACATCCCCTCTCAGCCACTCATCAGCATCTCAAATTGCCAATGTTTCATTTTCCACAGGGGATTTAGCTCATACACTATCGGAAACTCACTCGGTGTTTGCCGGTATTGAACAAGGTAGGCTTCTACCCCGGCCACCACCTTTCATTCCACGCACGTTGAGTCTAGAGCCATTTGGACGAACAACCTTTTCTAGGCCACGCGTGTCGGTATCTCACCAAGTTGAGGGCTTCCGTGCCCCAACCGGAACACCCAGAGTGCGGACGCCATTTGTTGGTGCCCCACGAGGACCGGGTGGAAGTCCTGTCATTGCTAACACCGCGCCAGCTTTGAACACAGGCCGTGTAGTTGCTACAACTACTACGATAACCGAAAACCTTTGTGGTTCGGGTGTTAGATCCATTTTCCCATCTTTAAATGTGAGACAGGTCGCTCAGAATCTTGGTCCTTATCCGCATTACATCACTCTGGAGGTTTTGCGAGCTTCACTGGCATCAATTGACACCACCTACAAGAACCTCACCGAACAGTTAAGGAAGATTGTTGATGATCTATCTGCCAAAGTTCGGAGAGCCATCAAAGGTAAAGACATAGCAAAATCCTCAGCAACTCCTCAGAATCCACCATCCAGTGCTCAAACCGAAACACAACCACCACCATCAGCTCCTTTACACCAGATTCCTATCGATCAGCTCAAATCAGAGTTGTTAGCCCGTCTACTAGCCCAAGGAGAATCCAACACCACCGAAGAAGTAGATTTAATTGGATTGCTCCAACAACAAACCCAACCTCAAATCCAATTACCATCCATCACCGACTTCCAGTGTCTCACTGACTCCATGACAGAAATGACGAATGCCATGGTGTCAGGATTCACTTCCATCACTGATAGGCTTAAAGTTGTAGAAGATACGTGTGGGATTCAAGCTCATCCCCAACAGAAAAGAAGACATGATGATCAGGATGATCTTGATCAACATGAGGGGGAGAAGAGAGCTACGGTTGGAGAATCGAGTGCTGCTGTTGCTAATGAAAACGTTGGGGGAACAGATCAGGCAGTAAATGAGGGGACATCAGGGGCAAGTGGATCAGGTACTGATGTGTTCCAGGTTGATGACACTGTAGTTCTAGCTGATGTCATAACTGGGGTTGAAAAGCCTCCAGTTGTTGACAATAGAATAGATGATGAACGGATGGCGGATGCTTTGATCGTTGATTACATCTATATTGACTCTGAGGAAGAGCCAGAGACAATGATGGTACATATCAAAGAAGAGATAAAAGACATATTTGATATCACTGGGGCTCTTGAGATTGCTTCGGATTCCGATAATGACACTCAAGATGTTACAACTCAACCGCAAACACCGAATGATCAGGGTGCAGGTACTTCCACTCCTCAGGCTCCAGTAGTTCAAGCGAATGCTCCAGCAGCTCAAGTGAATGCCGATGGCAGGATCAGAGATCCAGTACTCGAAGCTGAACTGGCACTTTATCAGGAGGTGATAGATACTGAGCCAAGGTATGTGGCTACAGGTGAAAGGGTAAGGATCTTGATTCCTTATCAATTGAGCATCAGGAATGATATGTTTGTTAAAGACGTCCAGAAGATCGACTTAGAAAAGGTATACGGCGTTGAGAACTAGCCATCACTTCAAAAGATTGAATTTCTACACGTTATGGGCAACAAAGATCTAGATACAGACAGGGTTAGATCTGATAAAGCCATTATGAATGTGTTGAAGATAGAGTCAAACAAGCTTCTCAATGTTTGGTACCCGCAGTTCACTGTTAGAAGATCTGATGGCTCCGAACACTTCTTCTCAGAAGCAGACTTCAAGAGCCTAAAGCTTGATGACCTCTTAAGTCTATATGATATTCTGGCACGGGCTCCTGAAAAGAAGATAGAATGGTCTTCTGCATTTCAGAGTGTCAAGAGGTTCATGCAGAATATCCTAAAATTTTCTTACCTTACAGATTTCCAAATGGCCTTAGAATCACATCAGACCAGAGTAAACCTCAGAGCTCCAAACAGGCGTCTATCAGACATCCAAGGTATTCCCGCATATACTATTATCAAGAAACCTGAACTTGGGGTTGTCTACTGTAATCAAGACTCAAAAAAAGATTTATGAGAGTATGTGAATCCAACAAGTTCAGTGATGGAACTTTCAAGATAATTCAGATCAACCTTGAGAGCAAACTTCGATTGGATGCAAGCGAGGAGGTGAATTTTAAAGACAAGGAGAAGGATCTGATCAAGCAAGCCCTAGATGCCATTACCTATCGAAAGGAGTACCGGAATGCACTGCGAAGGTTCGAGATCATTTTTGGGATTCGGAAGAAGCATGTGTTCCCGGTGGATGCTTAATCTCTTTGCCTCTACATTGGTACAAAGGGGGAGATTGTTAGTGCCTTAATTACCTAGTTGTACCAAGTAGAGAGACCTAATGTGTAATTGTTAAGTTACAAACTATATAATGTAATTTTCCTCTAGATTGACATTAGATCATCCATTATAAACACACACTAGTACACATAGTGCACTTTCTCTCTACATTCTTATCTTGTGTACTTGGTGAATTTCTCATTGATGAATATATGGATGGTTATCTGATTGTATTCACTGATTGATTACTTGTTCTGGGATCACACATTGAATGGACAAAACAAACTCAAAAGTAAATACACTATGGAAGTAAAGGTTTCTCTAAAGAACAGCAGAAATCACAAACATTATATATCAAAAACCAAAAAATACTGAAATAGGAAGACGGAGAAGATAAAGAGAATGGTCAGCATATATTTTTTGAATCGGGAACAACTAGGTCTTGAAAATATAAAATGCATTTAGACATCAAGGTGTAGAGGGAGAAAAAGTATTATAGAAAAGGATTTCACCATTTTTAGATGAGGAAGATGAAGAGGAAGTACTTTTCTTTTATAGAAGTGTTCATATAGTAAATCGTGCACTCCTCATTGATCCTCCACATTCTGAAAATAAATTTTGAAAGTTTGAGGGAATATGATTCACTCATATAGTCAACTCAACAATAAAGTAAGGATGTTGCTATAGAGACACCTATCTATAGTACTAGACCCTAATTAATACTTTTGACTAAAAAACTAACTTGTTTTGGAAATCTAAATATGAACTAAATACCCTTACCTACCTCATTCTTTGACTTTTCTTTTAATTAATGTCATTACTTTTTATTATCCCTATAAAACTACTTTGATTATTGAAAATCTAAGTATTATTGGATGGGAACCCATATCAGGCTCGAATAAAACGGTACGCCGATTATCAAAAATCCAAAGCTACAGTGTGATATGTTGTTTTAGATTATTGAACATGTAATGTCAAGTTTGTAATGTTTGATTTTATATTAACGGTAACGATTTTTAAGAAATTTTGATTAATTTAAAATGTGTTGATTTGCTACTAATTTGTTTATTTTATTAGTTTGATTAAATATAAGATATTTTGATTCATTAAAATGTTATGATTGCTATTTTCTTTTATAATATTTATGTTTTAAAATTTAAATAACTAAATATGTATACCTTATAAATAAGACTTATCAAAGTAATAATAAAATATTATAATATTATTTAATAGTAACAGTAATAGTAATAATAATAATAATTTATTATTATTAAAAAAATATAAAAATAACAAGTAATGATGACTAGTAAATAAATAAAAAAAGAAAACAAAAAGTAATCAAGTAATGATGATTAATAAATAAAAGAAGTCAAATAAAAAATAATTAGCTAATAATTACACATAGATAGGTGTCTAACTAGTAATTAGATAACTGTGTTAATAGAATCACCCTAAAGTAAACTATTATAAACTCCTTTTACACATAAAGTAAAATAATGATGAACGGGAAAGGGAAACTCTTACACACATAATCATGAATAGAGAAGGGAGCTCACTGCACACGTAAAGTAAACTCAACAAATACCACATTCGGTGGTGGTGAGAGGGGTTTCAAAGCAAGCATTAATCACTTGTACATTATGTATAAAACAATAATTAAGAGATTTTTCAATTCGTGCTTTAAAAGGTAGTACATTATGCATGAGATGTTGTAATTAAGACTATTGGTGTAAACCAATATTAATGTAATAATAGATAATAGATAATAGATATAGATATAGATATAGATATAGATATAGATATAGATATATGAGTTGAACTATTTGTTAACAAACCAAAATTTACGTTTGAACAAATTTGATTCATCGTATTTTCTTTTTTCCATGACATTCATTAATTTCAGAATAAACAAAGTATGATACTTAACAAATGGCCATTGGCCTCGTGATACATGGGTTATCGGTAAAACTCTAGTCGTTTATTAATCACTTACCATGTAAGTGTACTTTTTACCGAAGGTCCCTTATCATCCGCTTAAGCATGGAAACTACCTAGAATCTTATGTGGTAAAAAAAATCAGCTCCAACCATATGTTATAAAAAAACTCTAAAAACCATCTTTAATATAATAATAATAACTTAATATTACTTAATATATTAAACTATTAGAGTCTCCGTAAAATGCAAACCTTTCATTTGTTGCATACCTTACAAACCAAAGTGTGCATATGTGCAGAACCAGTGTACATATATGAACAATATGCATATGCATACGTGCAAGAATATACATATAATGGACATACATTCATATGGGATAATGCATATATGCATCTCAGATTATGCATATATGCAAATTGGTTTGTAAGGGGTGCAACAAATACATGGTTTGTATTTGATTTGTACCCTAAACTATTGATCTATATATATATATATATATATATATATACACACACACACATATATTATTATAAAAACTTAATATTTATAGTAATATTTCATTATAGATGTCACATTTTTTTACCTTCAAATATCAAGGGTATCTTAGAGACCTTTATTTAGTGTTTTAGTGTTTTAGTGTTGGATTGAAAATGAAAACACATCTATTTTTG
Organism: Saussurea involucrata; assembly: GCA_033807775.1. NCBI lineage: Eukaryota > Viridiplantae > Streptophyta > Magnoliopsida > Asterales > Asteraceae > Saussurea > Saussurea involucrata. The sequence goes on from CM066324.1 coordinate 22,020,825, forward strand.
TGTTTTTAGCAGGGCAGGTCCATAGTTTTGGATGTCCCGGGCGAATTGCAAAAAATATGTCCCTAATCTAATAAACTAAGAACACGATTTTTAAAAGGGGTTTGGAACCTAGTCAAGCTAGGCAGCTCACCCCCACGCCAATTATTATTAAAAAAAAGAAAGTTACAAAGGGGGGACATAAACCAAAACCCCGAACAACAAAACAAACACAATATCACCTAAAACGTTGTCTTCGTGCATTTCGTGAAGCAAAATCATCAATTAATCTATCATAGTCAACATTTGCTAAAAACTTACTTTCGATGCTCAAAATTGCTAATCCGTTATGCCTCTCTTGACTCATGGTAGTCCGCAAATATGACTTCAATAGCTTTAATTTTGAAAAACGTTTTTCGGTGGATGCTACCATGACTGGTACGGTCAACAATATCTTGTAGCCAACCAACACGTGTGGGAACATATCTACCTTCCGTACAAACTCCATAACTTGAATAGATGTCCAAGGCTTTTCTTTCTCGTATGCTTCAGATGGTATCATGCCCTGCAAAATTTGTAACTCCGTAAACAAGTATTTTCCATCAATATCAACATTGTCACCATGTGTCAAAGCAACCTCAAGATTCAAACAACATGCCTTTAATTCATCATCTTTCAATTTAACCAACTTCGATGCATCAAACAAGAACCCAAATATTGACTCAAAATGTTTCATTCGTTCAAATTTACTTCTTAACTAAGAAAGTGTCATATCCACTAAAACTAGAAAATAATCAGTTCTAAATGATTCTCGTGCAGATTGTTGTTCTCTTTCACTATTTGGGATCTCATCAAATTGTCTTTTTCTACAAGAATAACGCTTTACAGGAAATTCAGGCTCAACTCCAATCATTTATGCAATTTCTATAGCTTCAATTATTGCCAAGTCAAACCCATTGTCCTTATATTTTTCAAAATAAACAACCAATCCTTTCAAATTTATTACCGCAACATCTAAAAGCATATCTTTTGACTGTAACTTTTTACTAACCAAATTGATTCGATATAAAATTTCATGCCAAATAATCAAACTCAAAACAAATTCAAAACTTGAGAGTTCACCGTTTATCAAACATTCAACATCTCTAAACACTTTTGCATATTTACATACGTTGGCTAATTTTATTAAAGCATCTTTTATTTGACCAAGTTGAGTTTTTATTGCTTTAACACTTTCAACATGACTTTCCCAACGAGTAGCACATAAAGAATTCAAAGTCAATTCATCAACATATTCAAGTAAAACACTCCATTGCTTTGTAGAATTAGAGAATACGGTATAAATTGTTTGACATGTGCCAAAAAGGGATTTTGCTTTACGACACGAGTTTGCCATATCACACAAAACTAAATTAAGACAGTGACATCCACATGGCATGTAAAAATCCCTAAGGTTTATATCAAGCAATCTTCTTTGAACACCTTGATGCTTTCCTTTCATATTAGCCCCATTATCATACCCTTGTCCCCGTACGCAATTAATATCCAAATCAAGAAAGATCAAAATATCTTGTAGCACATCAAAAAGACCCTTACCAGATGTATCTTCTATGATTAAAAACTCTAAAAAAACTCTTCAACTTTGATTGGAACACTCGACACATCAACACATCTAATAATCAAAGTCATCTGTTCTTTATGACTTGTATCGGGAGTGCAATCAAGAATGACCGAAAAATATTTTGCCTCTTTGATTTTGGAAGTTATTGCACGTTTTACATTCGATGCCAACATTTCAATCAACTCAATTTTATGACTAAGATAATGATGATGAGTTTCTTTTTCTTTAATCATAGAAAAATGGTTTTGCATGACAGGATCAAACTCAGCAATCATTTGAAGAACACCCAAAAAGTTACCATTAGACTCTTCATAAAGTTTTTCATTCGTTCCACGAAAAGCCAAATTATAGTGTGCCAAACATTTCACAACAACAATTATTCAAATCAAAACTTGTTTCCAATGAGCGATATCTTTCTTGATTAACTCTTGCAAGTCCTTGTCTATTGTTTGATTCTTATCCAACCTCAATTTCAACTCAGACCATGTTGTTAAATTAACCCAATGTTCAGAACTATTTTCATGTAAAGATAATGCATGACTAATATGTTTCCAATCATTAAGTCCTTCACTAGCTAATTGACTTTTTGATCTAGCAACTTTGAATAATTTACAACAAAAGCAAAAAACTTTATCCAAATCTTTGGAGTAAACCAACCACTTACGATCATGGCAGTCACTGTTTCCTAGCTTACGAATATAATGGGAACAAGAAAAATGTCTGTTTTGTTCATATTTTGGAAAATCGATATTAGTTTCTCTAAAATGCCTTTTTTCTTTAAGCAAATCTTTCATTTTTGAATTCAAATTATCCCAAACACTTGGCTCAAAAATATTCAAATCAACATTAGGCTCATCAACACGAGGCTCATCAACATTTACATTAGACTCATCAACATGTGGCTCATCAACATAAGGCTCATCAACATGTGGCTCATCAACATTAGGCTCATCAACATTTTCATTAGAACTAGGACTTTCAATGGGTTTTCCTTGCCTAACAAAAAATTTCTTTAACGATCCATGTAGAGATTGTGCAATTTCTTGTTGTTTTTCTTTGTTTTTCTATTTTGAGCACCGAACAGTTGTGATCTAGGAAACAACTTTAACCAATTACCAAATACCAAGTATCAACTAACCAAGCAATCAAGTTTAAGAAATAAGAAAGCAAGACCAAATATGCAATGCAAATAGCCTAAACAAATATAACTTAGGACAGATTACCCAAATTGGCATCAAACATCAAATATCAAATATTCAAATAGGCAATAAGACCTCAGTAAGTCAGTAACTCAGATTATATATTAAACTTAAAGAGACAATAAATTTAGATATGACTTAAGAGAATTAGAAAGAAAACACATTGATTGAAGGAGGAGCAAAAAGAAATCCCAATCGATGCCCTTAATCAAGGTGGGCAACAAGAAATCCCAATCGATGCCCACTGCCCCAAATCAAATTAAATCAAATCGATGCCACTGCCCCAAATCAGGAAATCTGAAATCCCAATCGATGCCACTGCAACAAATTGTGAAATCGGCACCGGCGTCGACGAGAGGGACGAGAGTGGACGCCGACCGTTGAGCCTTGAGAAACGTGAGAGTGATCGAGAGAAGAGAAGGCAGAAGCCAGAAGGAGAAACGTCGCTTTTTTTGGTCTGTATGCGATGAAGCGGTAAAAAGGAGAAAGCCGTATAATTTTTTTTAAATAAAAAATGAAACCTACTAATGGGTAAATGTGGTATGGGCTGTGATGCCCTGGTCATAGGCCCTTGTTGCCCACTATATGGGGCGGCCCTGGTTTTTAGTGTTGGGTTGGAGATGTCCTTACATGGTAAAAACATAAAACGTTTATAACAATCCATTTTGATGGTCGAGAATGTTACTCAATAAGGTAAATGAAAGTGGTGCTCTTGTTGGTAAACGCTTAGCGAGTAAGAATTTAGTGCCCACACGATTCCAAAGCCGGAAACTTTAACCCTCAATGGTGCTTCATACTTTGTTCTATTTTTTATCCCTCTCGATATTATTTTATGAATTTATACGATCCTAAATTGCATCATGACGGAAGTAAGGATGTAGATTACGAACACAATTTTTTTACCAATATAATGTATAAGAACAAATAGAACGTGTTGGATTTTGGTATGGATAATTGGCCGACAAAAATCAACGAAGGACAAGCATTCATAGGTAACATGTTTGGGATATGAAATGTATTAGTGTTACTCATGTTGGCTTTGCATCAATTCATTTTCCTTTAATTTGGTCAGATATAATAAGGGGTCGTTTACCTAATCACTTACCCGGGTAACCTAGGGTGTCTAATTTGATATATATCAATTGATTTTAATCACAAATAATTTACAAAATAAATGAAAATCAAATAAAACTCACTTTGCAAAAAAACATGCATACAACGACAATGGGAGATAAATTCTACAACTTAAACCAAGTCCCATTCATCCAACAACAGGTGATCATAAACAACAACTTCCCCATATTCAATTTCATTAACATGTAAGTGAATCATATTTAAACATAGCTTGATTGTGACATAAGATTCCTTGGCTCTTAACTGATTCTTTTTGTTAAACGCTTTAGCTTTGTTCACGGCGTCTTGCCTAATTATTAAAGCTTTAGCCAGAACACTTGAAACAACATCCTGTGCTTTTTTTTGAAAGGCAACACACACGCACGCTTTCCGGGGGTATCCCGGGCTCCCACTTAAGGGTCGACCCACGACCCGACCCATAAGGGCAGGCCCACGATCGGATATCGCAGAGTTGATCACCACGGGACTCGAACCCAGGTAGTAAGGCTTTTACCCCTTACCCCCCCGGGATGTTACCAGCCACTGGGCTACAAACATCCTATGCTTTACTCATATATATACACTCTTCCACTGCGAGGAGATGTGCCATTGCCCTGTTAATGTTTAATATGTAGAGAGTCAGTGTGATATATCGATCATAGACTAATCCATATATTCTCAAGGAAATATATGAAGATAGATATCATCATGGTTACTTGTTTGGTTTTGTCAGCGATATATCATTCTAAATCACATCTTATATTCTCCAAATAAATGAGAAAAATATCTAAAACGTGACAACATTGTAAATTAATTAGGAAGTTGGCGAGAGTTTTGTGTAAGCTATTACCTCAGCATTTATTAAATGATATTCTAAAGCTATGCTCACAACATTATCTACTACACGAACTTCCTGCAAAAAGTGACATAAGAACATAAGTTCCGATCACCATACAAAAAATAGATTTGTATAGCTAGTAATAGCCATACGAGGAAATTGACTCAAATAGCCAAACGATACAAGGGAAGTGAGAAAATAGCCATTTTCTTTCCCGGGTCGCCAAAATAGTCCGCACTCCGACCCGACCCGGTGAGTGCCGACCGTACTTGGCCACGTGTCAGTACCCGAGAAGCCCCTCAACAGTAAAAAGTCGAAGTCGAATCAGGTGGCAGGTTCGCACTCGCACTCCTGCTATTGCGACTGCGGACGTATCGTTGCGAGTGTAGACCCGACATTTTTCAGCATTTAAAACCCTTAAAACCCCACCTTTCAACCCCACTTGCTGAGAATTAGATGGGTTTTCAGGGGTTGAGGGTTCAGAAGGAGGCAAAGTGTTAATGGGAATAGGTGAAACCTAAGAGGATGATTCAGCTTCACTTGTCTCCATGCTAGGGATGATGTTAGGAGCATCATCGGCGATATGGTTGTTGACCTGAGGGTCAGGGTTAAGGTTAGCTTCTGATTCCCCAAAATGAGAAAACATCATCTGATTCAATTCTTCGTTATCAGCAGTAGGTCTGGAGTTCACTGAACGAGATTCATCAAAGGTGACATGAATGGTTTCTTCTACAATTTGTCTTCTCTTATTGAAGACTCTGAAGGCTTTGACACTGAAGAGTATCCTAAGAAAATTTCATCGTCAGCTTTGGGATCGAATTTTCCAAGAGCATCTTTGTTGTTTAGGATGAAACATTGACAACCAAAGATGTGGAGAAAGCTGATAGATGGATTTCTTCCATGAAAAAGTTCGTAGGCCATTTTGTTGAATCTTTTGACGATCAACGACCTATTTTGTGTGAAACAGACAGTGTTGACAGCTTCTGCCCAGAATTGTGTCGGAAGATGAGAACCGTTGAGCATAGATCTAGCTGCTTTGATGATCGTCATGTTTCTTCTTTCAGCGACGCCATTCTGCTGAGGAGTTCTTACTGCAGAGAAGTTGTGAGAAATGCCCTTGCTTTCAAAGAAGTTATCAAGAGAACTGTTTTTGAATTCAATCCCATGATCACTTCTTATTGAGCGAATAGTCATATTGTTCAGGACTTCCATTTTCCTGACAAATGAGATGAGTTCTTCTGAGGTTTTACTCTTTGCACGGAGGAACATAACCCACGTATAGCGAGAGAATTCATCTACTATGACGAGAGTGTATTTCTTTCTAGCGATGAATTGAATATTGACAGGACCAAATAAATCCATGTGGAGGAGCTGAAGAGGAGTTGTCACTGAGGAGACTTGCTTGGACTTGAAACTAGCCTTTGTTTGTTTCCTTTTCTCACACGCTGACCATAAAGATTCCTTAGCGTATGAGTGTCGAGGCAAGCCAGTGACTAAATCTTTTGAAGATAGAGTATTCAGCGTCTTGATGTTGAGATGAGAGAGCCTTTTATGCCATAACCAGTTGACATATGAAGATGCTTTGGAGAGAAAACAAATGTTCTCAGTAGATGTTGAGTCCATGTTTATAACATAAACATTTTCCAAACGATATCCACTAAGAGCGATCTTCTCTTTCTTATCAGTGACAAAGTATGCTTCCTTAATAAAGCAAACTTTGAAGTCCGTATCACATAGCTGACTGATGCTAAGAAGATTGCACTTCAGTCCTTCGACATATGCGACTCTTCTAAAGGTAGTTGTACCATTGGAATGTACACCAAACCCTCGAGTATATCCTTATATTCAGTGAGCATGTTTCTTTTTCCAGTCATGTGTCGAGAGCATCCACTATCGAGATACCAGATACCCTTCGAGACCTGCAAACAAAGGAATATTAGTTTGAAATAGGTACCCACTTTACAATGGGTCCACACTTGTCAGTGGTAGAGGACGTAGAAGGATCAACGGTCTTCACAGCATCTGATGACTCAGCGTCAATGGTAATCTTCACTTTGGTTATTTTCTTAACCTTAGTAGTATTTTTCACCTTGGCTTGTTTTCACCAGGGATATTCTTCTTTGCCTTGGGGGCAGTAGTCTTCACCTTAGCTAATTTCTCAATTTTGGTTGTAGGGCATTTACTAGCAATATGATCGGTAAGTCCACAGTGATAACATTTCCTATAGCTGAAAGTAGCTTTAGAACCATAGGCATAAGTATTTGACAATTTTAAATGGACAGGGCCTGTACCAAGAATACCTTTGGCATCAGAGATCGGAGGAACCTTTGGTTCTTCAGATGTCTTGCCAATAACATCCACTCTTATTCTTGGAGTAGATCGTTGAACATGTTCAGGGATCTTGTTCTTTGAAGTAGAGGGAAGATTAGCTGAAGGTTTAGAATTTTTCAGCTTTGGTACTTTGGTACCCTTTTGAGGTTTTTGGAAAACATCGTTTTCTTTTCCTTTAAGTTTGGGGCTTAAAGTAGGTTTTTCCTCAGGGATTGGATTAGTAGAAGAAGAGCACTGAGATGATGAGGTGTCAGGGATAGAAGAGACGAACATTCCAAACTTAAGCATGGAACGATTAGCGGTTGGTTCTTCAAGGTCAACTTTATAACCAAGACCACTTATGTCATTGACAGGGATCTGAGCACCGATTATCTCAGTGATCTTTGTTGAGGATTTACACTCTCCTTCAACAGTAGCTTTTTCAACTTTCTGTCCAGCGATAGCTTGCTCGCATTCAATACTGATGACTTGATTTACGTACACCTGATCTTTCAATTTTTCTTCGATTTTAGAAAGCTTTTGTATTTTTAAATGACATTTTTCAAGCTGTTCAGATAGATCTAGATTTTATTGTTCAGCTTTGGTTTTGCCATTCAGGGCATCATATAAATCAACAGTCAGCATATCGATAGCACGAAGTCTATCAGCGTCAATGATAGTTGGAGAAGGAGAAGGAGAAAGTGATATCTAAGAGGTAGAAGTAGAGGGAATTTCAATGGGTTCTTCCTCATCTTCTTGAATTTCGGCCATAAGAAAGAGATTGGCCTCATCTTCTTGAATTTCGGCCATAAGACAGAGATTGGCCTCATCTTTTTCATCAGAATCTGATTCTTCATCAGATTCAACCCAGTCATGATCTTCAGCGATCATACCTTTACCTTTCTTTTTATAGCTTTTCAGCTTCTCATATTTTTCTTTGAGCTTCAGGTATTTGTCATCTCTACCATTTGGAGTAGAGGATTTCTTGAAGGATGAAGAAGGTTTAAAGACTTTCTTTGACCTGCACTCACTAGCAAAGTGACCTATTTTCTCATAGTTATAGCAAGTAGCAGTAGCCTTATCAACAGGAGATGATTTGGGCTTGTTAGTGATGGTGAGAGGTTTATTCCTTCTGAAGTTACTCTTTTTAGCAAATCTCCTGAAAGTATTAGTCAGGAGTGTCAGAGATTCATCTAGTTCTGCAGGGTCAGCTTCGGATGAATCATCAAAGTTAGATTCCAACTCAATGATAGTGACAGTAGATCGCTGAGTGGGCATTAACTCTGAAGAGAATAAAGCAACACGTGTGCTTTTGGAATCTTTCACAATATTCTTCTTAAGAATACACGACTGCTCATGATTGAGCATAGTGCCAAATAATGTACTAAGGGTCATAAATTTCAGATCCTTTGAGAGTTTAAGACACATGGTATAGTTGTCCCAAGACATTCCAATAACTTTGTCAGGATCTCGGAGTTAGCATATGTCTTACCAATAGTTTTTAAATCAATAATTAAACAGTTAAAACGTTGGTGAACTTCAGAGAGAGTTTCATTCTTACCTCATATGAAGCTTTCATACTGTCTTGTCAGGTTTATTCTCCTAGACTCTTGTACATCAGCAGTACCTTCATATTGAACACAGATTGTGTCCCACATGGCCTTTGAGCTCTTAAGGCTCATGATGGAATGGTAGACTTCATCAGGAAGAGCCATATAAATGATAGATCTGGCCTTTGTGTCGATGGCCACTTTCTTATTATCATCATCAGTCCACTAAGAGATGGCTTTGATGATTTGTCTTTCAGGAGCTGCAGGTGTGGTAGCAGTGGCAGGGACTATTGGATCTATGATGTATGAAACATAGGGTCCATTTTCAACATAGTAAGGTATGGTGGGATCTACACCTTCCAGAAATAGCATCACTCGATTCTTCCAAAGATTGAAGTTATCTTTGCTGAATCGAGGTGGTTTAGAAAGAGAGCCATTATCTATGTAATTAGTGTTTGTGGTGTTTGCCATTTGGAGAATAACAATGAAGAGATAGTATAAGCAAGATCTTGTTTATTAAGATTAAACAATCTGCTCTAATACCACTTGTTGGTCCCGAAGGGTTATACAAGTATTAGTTTGTAGAAGGGGGGGTTGAATACAAACACAAATTTTTACCTTTCTAAATTGTTTTATTGAATAAATCAAATAATTTACAGATTTTTGCGGAACAAGATTAAGTACAAGAACTAATCTAAACAAACTATGAGAATCACACAGATTTCTTGCACTAAGAATAAGAAAGAATGGAGTTAAGAAAACTAAAGATAATTTTCTTAAGGCACTAAGAAGATCAGGGAATATCCACCTTCAGAATGAAGGCATTCCTCCTCTTTATACTGCATGCATTTAATGCATGTCAGGAGGACTTTACACGTGTCAACATTTGGTTGGTTGCATGATTCAGACTTTTCCAACATGCTTTTGGCCGCATAATGAACACTGTAGTTGGCAGAGTGGTTTGTACGATTCTGGAAAAAGGCATCTCCTTCTGATAAATCGTATAAAAGTGTGCAAGGGGATAAGACAAACATTTCTTGTAGAGCAGGCTTCATGATCAGCGATCGCTGAGTTGATCTTCTTCAGGGAGGCCTGAATGAAGGTCAGCTCTCGCTGAAGTCTTCTACTTGAAACATCACGTGTTGTGGATAAGTCTTAGTTTCACTGATATCCGCATCAAATCATTAGCAGACTTGTCACTTGTTCTTCAGCTTGGTCTTCGATTCAGCGTAGAACTCTTTTATCGCGAAACTTGTCTTCATGGATTAGAAATAAACATTTACAGATAAATAGTCAGTGATCATCAGCGAAACTGAACAGGCTCAGTTGTCACTTGTAACACCTCAAATTTCCATTATATTAGATGTTGACATAAAAAGGGGTCGAAAGAGTAATTAGTCAAAGTATTGGACTAATTGTAAAATTCAAACCTCAGGGTTGATTTGGTCATTTATTGATAGTTGTGTTGATATTTAAAGAATGAGTCGGCTAAATTGAGAAAGTATCTCAAATGCTTCTGGTTTGAAGTCGGTTGGTAGCAGGAAGAGAAAGAAAGAAGAAATCGAGTCCAATTGGTAAGGGTCTCATAGTCTGTTTGATTAATCCTTTTCAACTTGATAATTATGTTCTATCTGTAATTTGGATATCGATTCAGTAATAGGAAAGGATTGGAAGCTGAGAAGATTTATACCAGTTTCATACTTAAACCCAGGTGAGTTCATCCTTCCGATTTTATCTTAATAGAATTGATAAGTTGAAATGAATTGGTTTTGTTAAAGTAATGATATCTCTTTGGAATAGATTTAAAAGAATAATTGTGAATTGGAAGGAAAACAGTATGATTGAACTTGGTAAAATTGAGAAGTCCGGAAGATGAATTCCAGGACAGTCCCGGATTCCGGGTAGTTTACAGGAATGGTTCCGGATTCCGGATGGTTGTCCGGAATATACCGGATACCGGAAGGTACCGGATATCGGAATGTACCGGATTCCGGATGGTGTTCCAGATAGAATACCAGATCCGTTACCGGATGATTCTGGACTTTGAGTCCGGAATACTTTTCCGGATTGTACCGGATTACTTTGATTTCCGGGTGTTTCCGGATAAGGTTTTTCGGATAGAACTCCAGACTGCTTGTATGACTTGGTTTCGAAATAGTTTACTGAACAAGTTTACCTGAATAATTTCTGTGAAGTGATGAATTGTTCAGATAGTTTGATGAAAATGAAACATAATGCGATGTTAACGGTACGAACATAGTAATAACTTGAATAAGGTTATGATATGAAATGTTATGTGTTTAGATTGTTATGCACGTATGCTAGTAAGTGTAATGGATCCATAGGCACTTTCATTATTTGAAAACGTAGAATAGGCATGAGTTAATTGTAATTCCCGTTGACGTGAAATGAGGAATAGGCATGAGTTAATTGTAATTCCCATTTCGTATTGTGACGTGAAATCTTGGAATAGGCGTGAATTAATCGTAATTTATGATTTCTATGGGAAGATAAGAGATAGGCATGAGTTAATTGTAATCTCACTTCCACTCCAAGAAATAGGCATGAGTTAATTGTAATTTCTTGGACATGAGCAATGATCTAGAATCCACGGTGATTCGTAGTAGGCTCTCGAACGTGATGCTATGACTTAGTGTTTGTCATATTCATGGAATCGGGTATATTCCCGTCGTCGAAAGATGTTATGTGTACGGTAAGAATGATGGCAATCAGGTTTGTTTATATGCTTTGATTACATTGGGTTTCAAAGCTTATAAAGTTTAATTTGGAAAACTGGATGTTCTCACTAGGTGTAAGCCTAATCTTTTCAAATTAACTTTTCTTACCAGGTACTAGCTCGGGAAGGGATAAGCAGGGATGAGTGTCGAGAAGTCCCAGAGTTATACTTTTGGTGATGAAATGGAGAAGTTAGTTAAATCATCGATATTTTGGAGATTTTGTAGACAACCCTTATAATTTGATCGTGCACGTTATGGATTAGATTAGTAGGTTGTTTATAAAAGTGGGATGTATATACGAATCTTGTTATGACTTCTCCATTTATGTATAAAGTTCTTGGAAAATAGTTGTTATGGACCTTGTAAAGTTAAGGTTTAAATTTGTTGTGATTTTTGGATGTTTCAGTTTGGTATCAGCGCTGTAGTTTAAGTGAACTAGGTATGATCGTGAGATTCCTAGACTTAAGCTGAGATGATTAAGTTATGATTTGTGAGATTGGGTAGAAATACTAAGACGGGATAGTCTTAGAGTCGACGAAAATACGTGATTTATGAACTGTGATGATGGTAACGAGGATTCTTAGGTATAGTATGTTCATAATTTCAATTAGCTACTGTTATTATGAATATATTGCTACGTAAGCATACTTGTTTCTAAATTGTTATGGCAATTAATGAACGTTATAGTACGTTTCCTGTGTCCGGGTATGTATAGCCATTTCTTATGGTTATCTTTTGTGCTTCATCAGAATTCGATGGTGAATACACCAATCAGATCTCCGAATTCTTCAGAAGAGAGGGCAGTAAATGATTGGGTGGCGGAGAAGCAACCCGAAAGGGTTAGAACTTATGAGAGTCCTCCAAGGCCACCTATAATGGGAGGAGGAGGGAGTCAAGCGCAACGAACGAATGTCGGTACCTCTGACTCGATGATGAAGGAATCCACTATGGAGTCCAGAATGATGGAAAATATGATGTGAGCTATGAATACGACGCTGGCACAACAGCAAGAGATGTTTATGAAAGTGTTAAATGACATAAGTGCCGAGTCACAAAGATCGGGGTTGGGAACGGGTACCGCAAATCCTCCTGTACATCCGGTGCAGAATGTGAATATAAGGATGGAGAAAGTTTGTTCTTATAAAACTTTTCTGAGCTGTAAGCCACCGGAGTTTGCTGGATCAGACAATCCAATTGCTTGTATAAATTCGATTAGAGAAATGGATCATGCTTTTAGAGCCTCTGAGTGTGATGAGGCATCGAAGGTCAGATTTGGATCTCATATGTTGCGCGGAAATGCTTTGAACTGGTGGAATATTGTGACATCGATGGTAACGGCTCTAGTTTTGACCGCGATGACATGGGAGTCGTTTAAAAGAAAGATTTTCGAAGAATACTGCAACGAGAACGAAATGGATCGGATTAAAGAAGAATTCCGAACGCTTAAGAAAGGTACTTCTACAGTAAGGGAGTACACTCGCATATTTTTGGAAAAGCTAATCCTAGTGGGGCATGTGGCTCCAACTGAAAAAGAGAAGATTAAAGCTTACCTGAAGGGCTGTGAGATCCCACATCGGCTAGGAGGGGGAACGAATCCTCCTTATAAGGGTGGATGGATACCTTCCTTGCATGAGACCTTTTGCCTATCACTGGGTGCGGTCTGGGTGCGTCCCGCGTATGCCTGTGCAGGCAAGAACAAAACCGTGAGCGGTACCGGCATGCTGTTATGCAGAGGGTATGCGCAAAGCGGCCAATATCGTGTACGGTGGGCTGGGGATGTTACAAATGGTATCAGACCCGGTCATCGGGTCGATGTGTCCGCGAGGACATTGATCCTACATGGTTGGGTGGATTGTGAGATCCCACATCGGCTAGGAGGGGGAACGAAGTCCTCCTTATAAGGGTGGATGGATACCTTCTTTGCATGAGGCCTTTTGCCTGTCACTGGGTGCGGTCTGGGTGCGTCCCGCGTATGCCTGTGCGGGCAGGAACAAAACCGTAAGCGGTATCGGCATGCTGTTATGCAGAGGGTATGCGCAAAGCGGACAATATCGTGTACGGTGGGCTGAGGATGTTACAAGGGCTTACCTGCTGATATGATGTCACGAGTGCGGAATTCCAAAGCCTTGACACTGAGGGAAACGATCGAGGAAGCTAAGATAATCGAGGAAGTTTATGCCCGAGATAAGTAGGAAAAGACACAAGTGGGGGAGAAACGAAAATAGGAAGATCGATCGGAATCTTCTCAGAAATCCAAACTGTTTAGCAAGAATATTCGTTTCGAGTCTCGACGAGAACCGAACTGGTTCCAGAAATGCCGAAGCAAACATTTTGGCCCGTGCCAGGTGGTTTCAAATGAATGTTTCAAATGTGGAAAGAGTGGGCACCAGATTGCAAACTGTCCCATCCAGGGGCTGACTTGTTATGAATGTAAACAACCCGGTCACCTCCGAAAAGATTGCCCAAGGTTAAGGAAAAGAGGGAATCAAGAAAGGAAGCCGAGTACTCCTAAGCCAATGGACAGGGCATTTCATATGACGGCTGATGAAGCCAAGGAATCGAAGGATGTGGTTTCTGGTACATTTCTTGTTAACTCTATTCCTGCACGAGTATTATTTGATTTTGGTGCCAATCTGTCTTTTGTATCAAAGTCGTTTTATCGAAAGTTAGCTATGCCTGTCACTACCTTGGAAGATGCCTTAATAGTTAAAATAGCTAACGGGGGTCAAGTCTTAGTTCGAGAAAGAATTAAGTGTTGTATGATTTTGATAGAAGAAAAGAAATTTATGATTGACTTGATTTTGATGGAAATTGGAGGGTTTGATATAGTCGTTGGTATGGATTGGTTGACAATCAATCAGGTGGAAATTCTTTGTGCCAAGAAATTAATTCGGATCCCTATGCCCGAAAATGATGTTGTACTCATCTATGGGGAGAAGAGAAAAGGGGAGGTTCCATTGATTTCTATAGCCAAAGCGCGTAAGTGTCTAGTAAAAGGATGTTCATCCTATCTAGTATACATTTTGAATGAAAAAGTAGAAAAGAAGCGAGCGGAAGATATAAAGGTAGTACGTGAATTTCAGATGTGTTCCCTGATGATCTTTCAGGCTTACCGCCAGAGCGACAAGTGGAGTTCAGGATTGATCTTGTTCCTGGAGCGGCACCAATAGCATGTGCACCGTATCGTTTAGCGTCGGCTGAAATGAAAGAGATGATGTCTCAACTGCAAGAGTTATTGGAAAAGGGATTTGTTAGGCCAAGTTCTTCACCTTGGGGAGCTCCGGTATTATTTGTCAAGAAAAAGGATGGCACTATGAGAATGTGCATCGATTATAGGGAGCTGAATAAGGTGACTATTAAGAATAAGTATCCGCTTCCAAGGGTTGATGACTTATTCGATCAACTCCAAGGCGCGGGATACTTTTCAAAGATTGATCTGAGGTCGGGCTATCACCAGGTACGAGTAAGGAATGAAGATGTTCCCAAGACGGCGTTTAGAACGAGATATAGGCATTATGAGTTTCTTGTAATGCCTTTTGGGTTGACAAACGCTCCTGCTGTGTTCATGGATTTAATGAACAGAGTGTGTCGACCATTCTTAGACAAGTCTGTCATCGTGTTCATTGATGACATACTTGTTTATTCACAGAATGAAGTCGATCATGAATGCCACCTTCGGGAAGTCTTAGATGTTCTGGAGAAAGAGAAATTGTACAAAAAAATTTCAAAGTGTGAATTTTGGTTAAAAGAGGTATAATTTCTTGGTCATGTGATTACTTCTGAAGGGGTCAAAGTAGATCCGGCAAAGATAGAAGCAATGACGAACTGGGAAACATCAAAGAACGCATCAGAGATACAGAGTTTCTTGGGTCTGGCAGGCTATTATCGGAGATTTATAAAAGATTTCTCTAAGATCGCTTCTGCCTTGACAATCCTGACACGGAAGAATATGAAGTTTGTATGAACTGAAAAGCAAGAGTCATCTTTCAGGACTTTATAAAAGAAGTTATGTGAAGCACTTGTTCTTGCATTACCAGAAAGAACGGAAGACTTGGTGGTATATAGTAATGCGTCAAAGATGGGTTTAGGGTGTGTATTGATGCAACGTGGCAAAGTGATTGCTTACGCATCAAGACAACTCAAGGAGCATGAAAAGTATTATCCTACCCATGATCTAGAATTAGTTGCTGTGGTATTTGCTTTGAAGTTGTGGCGACATTGTTTATATGGAACAAAGTGCACACTTTTCACTGATCACAAGAGTTTGAAGCATGTCTTTGATCAGAAAGAGCTGAACATGAGGCAACGGTGTTGTTTAGAGCTACTTAAAGATTATGTATGTGAATTGCATTACCATCCTGGTAAAACAAATGTTGTGGCCGATGCCTTAAGTAGAAAAGAATACAGTGGATGCTTGACAACGATTAACGCCAGGATTGATGTGACGTCGAGTCTGATTGAAAGAATTAAAGTGGCACAAGCAGAAGCATTATTAGAAGAAAATATGAAAGAGGAAGTCATGGTCAAACAACGTCTTCAATTGACTGAAGATAGTCGTGGAGTCAAATTGTTTCAAGGCCGTATTTGGGTGCCAAAGATTGGGGGAAACCGAGAATTACTTCTTGAAGACGCCCACAAATCTAGATATTCTATACATCCTGGTAGTACTAAAATGTATAGAGATTTGAAGCTACACTATTGGTGGCCAGCTATGAAGATAGATGTGGCACAATGTGTAGAGAGTTGTGTGACGTGTTCGTTGGTAAAAGTTGAACATCAATGACCTTATGGGAGTTTACAGTCTTTGGAGATTCCTGAATGGAAGTGGGATAAGATTACCATGGACTTTGTGACTAAGTTATCAAAAACATTGAAGGGTAACGATAATATCTGGGTAATCGTGGATCGTTTAACCAAAAGTGCTCATTTCTTGGCAATGAAAGAAGCTTCACCGATTGATAAGCTAGCCAAGTTATATATTGATGAAGTGGTGTCAAGACATGGTATACATGTGTCTATAGTTTCTGATCATGACAACCGATTTACTTCAAGATTTTAGCAGTCACTTCAAGAAGAATTGGGCACAAGAGTAAATTTAAGCACTGCTTGTCATCCTCAAACGGACGGGCAAAGTGAAAGAACCATTCAAACTTTGGAAGATATGCTCAGGTCTTGTGTAATTGATTTTGGAGGTAACTGGGATACGCATTTACCCTTAGTGGAGATTGCATACAACAACAGTTATCATTCCAGTATTGGAAGAGCACATTTCGAAGCCTTATATGGACGGAAATGTAGAACTCCAGTATGTTGGTTAGAAGCTGGAGAAAAACAATTTGTTGGTCCTGAAATTGTACAGCTAACGACCAATAAAGTGAAAGAAGTTCGGAAACATATGAAGGCGGCTCAAGATCGACAAAAGAGTTACGCCGATCCGAAAAGAAGGCCGAAAGAATTCCAAGTTGGGGAGCGGGTAATGTTAAAGGTATCCCCGTGGAAGGGTATTATAAGATTTGGGAAACGTGGAAAGTTGAGTCCTCGTTTTCTTGGACCTTTCACTATAACCAAGAGAGTATGGCTTCAAGCATATCAGTTGGATATTCCACCTGAATTGGAAGGAATTTATAATACCTTTCATGTCATCTATCTTCGGAAATGTTTGGCCGAAGAAGAAAATGTTATACCACTTTCGAAATTAAAGTGGATGAGAAGAGTCGTTGCGTGGAAGAACCGGAAACAATTTTAGATAGGGCGACTAAGAAGCTACAACATAAGGAAGTGGTCATGGTTAAAGTATAGTGGAAACATCATAGAGGTGCTAACGTGACTTTGGAAACTGAGGAGGATATGAAGATTAAATATCCACACTTGTTTACATAATTTTGATTTCGGGGACGAAATCATTTCCAAGTTGGGGAGATTTGTAACACCTCAAATTTCCATTATATTAGATGTTGATATAAAAAGGGGTCGAAAGAGTAATTAGTCAAAGTATGAGAAGTTTTATAAATATTTATGAACTGTTAAAATGTTTTACGTGGCGCGGATGTTTGTTTCTAGAGGGAACTCACTAGACCCCATGATCTAACCCTCGTTTTTCCAAAAACTAAACCATTTTCAGGTAAGCGTTTAGTAGAAGTCTCTAGTAAGGGCAAGGAGAAGGCGTGGGCGTGAAGCTTTGGTCTAGAAGGAAGTTATTATATGTTGTATGCCAAGCTTAGTATTCTAGAAATCTCAGCTGTGTAATAGGTTGTTTCCGCAAACCTTGTGTTTTACTCGTTGAAGTGATATGTTATTTTGAGGCCGTTTCGACGAGTTATTCAATTTTTGTTGTTTATGCTTTATTGTTGAGTTGGGTTGTTACACGTATATAATATTATAAATTTGGATTTGTATAACCAAATGTGAATATTTATAATAAATTCATTTAGAAATATATGTAACATCCCTAAAACACAACAGGACATACATATCATTAAATCATACCATTTACAAAACCGGGTCCCAAAAATTTCAATACAACAATCTAAAACTTAGGTTGGCGGAAACAACTTATACACAACTGAGAATGATCTAACTTCTACAAGAGGCACTTGTACTGTCTCTAGCTGCATCTGTACTCTATCTTGCTCTTGTTCACTTACCTGAGCCCCTACTAATCGCTTACCTGAAAAGGTGTTAGTTTTGAAAAGCGAGGGTTAGACCATGAGGTCTAGTGAGTTCCCTCCATAAACAGTGTACATCAACATTATAAAACCATTTTTATAAAACAGTTCACATTCTCCACATAAACATCATTCATGGTACTGCACAGTGTTTAAGGATCACATCGTTAACCGCGATCGGGGCCCCAGCAGACTCCCCTCTCACCTCATATCGGGGCCCAAGCAGACTCCCCTGTATCCAAGTAGGAAGGAAACGAATTCCATCCTACAAGCTTATCACATATCTGAGTAAGAAGCAAATGAATTCCCTCCTACAAGCTTCTCATAACAGCCCAAGGGATCATCGGATCCCGAGGTCAACAGATCCCACTGTGCAGACCGACTCCACATAACATACACATAGCTCATCATAGTCATAAAACATGAAATCCGTATAACACTTTACAATTCATTTCATCCGGCTGAATAATCTTTTCAGTCGAGCATATTTTTCATGGGAAAACGTTCGTAAAAGCTTGTAAATAAATCATGCTCATTAACATACCCTGATTAGTAAAATATTAAGCTTTCATTTACGTAAAAATCATGTAAAATAACAGGGCATTTCCACATAATCACTTTCTTTGGAAAACACGTAAGATCACGCATTTTAGTTAGAAAAACTCACCTGATGCGTTTACTTTCCTTTCCTACTCGTTCCGTACTTCCAATCGATCTACCTGAATGAATGGATAAAACATATAAGCTGACTAGCCAACTGTCCGGATACTAGCTTACCGGACATCTCAATTTTCCGGACAGCTTACCGGGTGAACTATACTTACCGTACAATTTATACTTACCGGACACTTATACATTCCGGACACACTCACTTTCCGGACACACATCCTTTCCAGACACACACACTTTCCGGACATCACATCCGGAAACTGGAACTGTAACTTACCCGGAAACCCTCGACATCCGGACACCTATGAGAACCATCCGGAAACCCCCCACTATCCGGACGGGGCGACGTCCGGAAACTGCGGGCTGGACAAAAAACCAATTTCCAAATGCAATTAAAAACCCATTTTCTGCTAAAAGCTCGATTAGACAAACATAAGGGTTCATCCATCAATCATAAACACTCATTTAATCCATGTCTTTACCCCTAAATCTATTCAAAAACCACAAAACCCCAAAATACACTTTTAAGGGCACTTGGGTGAAGAAACAATTGAAATTCTCCCTCAAAATCTTAGGCCATACAGATAGAAAACATCCATTAACAGTGAGGAGAAGTTTGGAGGAAATTACCTTCACTAATTTCTTCTTCTCTTTGATTTCTCTCCCAAAAGTTCTTCTTCTTCTCCTCTTTTTCTTCTCAGCCGCAAACAACACAACAAATGAAAGAAAAATAGCTAAACCTAGGGATTAGCATCCCTTTTATATCTTTCTTAAATTGCCAAACAGTCCCCCAACTCAAGCTTTTCTTTCTTAGACTTTAGCCACCAAACTTTCAATACAAACTAGAAAATCGGGTTGTTACAACACTCCCCCCTTAAAAGAATTCCGTCACCGGAATTCTTTATTGGGAAAAGATGTGTGTATATTGCCCACAATAATACTGACACCTCCCCAAGGTAAAGCCACTCCTGACTCAGTCAACCACCCCAATAAATTCGCAACATGGAACTTTGGGTGCATTCTCTTCAGTTCTTACGGTACTCTAACTCGTAGGCTAATGTTCCTACTCGATCGATCTTGACAACAAAAGATTAACTAAGGCTTCTCATGCACCTATACTTCCTTTAAGGAGCAATTTGGCTGAATCCACCGCCACAACATGAGATTCTTTTACCAAGAACAAACACTCACTTGACAGCTTGGCACAAGGCTAACCCTGTACGTTCCGACAATTCACAATCCAGAGTTTCCTTCATCGTAATACAAGCAATTCTAGTTTTACTTCTCCCAACCAATAATCGTCTATGCAGGTAACATTTCCCTTTCTTGGTCCACCTCGACCACAACTCGTCAACCATCTCTCAAATCCTAACCACTTCATCACTCCATACTCATACGTAACTAAGGGTAGGAACCTCCAAACCCATCGTTGAAGTGTTCACCTACTCGAATTAAACTTATCCTGAAACACAACCGTTTCTCGCTGATTGCCACGTTCGTTCAGTCATAAAAACAAAACTCCGGTTATCCTCACTCGACTGGGAGGAGTAACCACGGTCACACCATACTATTTTCACTAGCTTAATCACTACACGACCAAATCGCTTATACATTGCTCGCAAAGTCACTAAATTAACTCATTCAGTTGTCTCAACCACTTCTTTCCTGCACAAAATCATACACAATTCCCTTCTTCAATACTCTTTCCAAAAGTTCGCACACTTATCAGTGACACTCTACACAACACTGCACCTTTCGGCATTACTGTCAAGCTTACTACTTCCAATTCACTCACTTATTCTGACATACTATCTTCACCTCTCCAAGTTAGCGTGGAGCACTGCCCACAAAACATTACTTGCCCCTCTCTCCCTACCTTTCCACATGCTGATATCACTTTCTCATTACTTACATAACCAAACAGTTGCACCAAGATCCTAACTTAGGGCATTCAACCAAGTCGTCTTGAAACGACACCAGTGTTCGACGTCACTACACATTCTTTAATCACCAACTTTTACTTTCTCAGACAATTCTTTCACACATAAGCAACAACTCATATTTCTTAAGGATTTCGCATCTACTCCATCACATTTTGACTAACACCCCCATCATCTTCTTTAAACTTCCAATGATCCCAAAATATGCTTACTTAGCGACTCTTACAACCACAAATGCTTGGTTTCTCCTTTGGGTAACCACCCACCACCACTCCGTCATTCTATTCCGAACATAATCATACCACGACGTCAACTTACACCTACGTGCTCCAACAATCTGGTTAACAAATCGTACACCTCCTCCGAAACCCCTAAAAGGCTTTTATCCGATGCTTTCTCTCTCTCTAACATCACATCACTACAATACTAGCTGGCACATTTAGCTTGACAAGTACTGTCACTACACATCCGTGCACTCTTTGCCCATAACATCACACTGCAGACCAGATCTCTCATGATCATTCACACAATTCGAACTTGCCTTCACCTCCTCCCGTATACACAATCGAGTCTATCTCGCTACTTATTCCTTTATCAATCTGTCGAACTATAACTCACGAGTTCCCAATTAACTCAAACATAATCGTTCTTGCTGGCTCTTTGCGATCCGAGCCCCTTTCATAGACATGACACATTTCCTTACTGACTGATACAGTCTACACTCACTTCGTTTGTGCTACACACCTTATCCTTCTATGGACCATCCACCCCTCGTAAATAGAACGCTTATTCAACAACAGCGGTCTCTCACTAACTTAGCACCCCCACAAGGTGTTCTCTTAACTTTCGCTCTTCTGGTTCAAGCCTTCGTCCTTAACCATCTTGCACAACTGTCAACTTTTACAACAACAGACAACCTGTAACTACTTTCTTAACTTATTCTTTAACAAGGGACCCTTACGGGCCCTAATCCTTCCAACATATCATAATCAACTTCATGGTCTGTCTCCCTCTTTTCGAAACCTACTCATGTAACATCAACATTACAAGCTCACCTCAAAACTCATATCCAACCCCGTGGACATTTCGCTTCTGTCTCTCAACACTACTCATAACGAGTTGCTAATACCAACGCCTCGATGACTTCTACTCCTTCCCCTGGGCCCAACCGTCCCTCGACAACCGTACTTCCAGTTACCGAATAAGGGTACAGACCCTCATACAATCGACACTATAATTCACTTCTGACTCTTCCACTGTCCAACTTTCTTCTTAAACACATACCACAACTACAAACGTCCTCCCCTGATTTGGCCAACGCCTCTCCACTCTCGGAGTTCTTCCTTAGCTTAACATGTAATACTTTGTGTCCTAGTAAGTTCATAGCCTTCATGCATGACGACGCGGTAAATAAATCATTTCGTACATTTTATCCTTTTTAAATAAACAACATTTGGAAACAATTTGGGTACACATGACCCCATTACTATTATAACTTCACTGCCCTGCACAACGATTTGAGAATCGCTTGCATGCATCTTCCCGTGAACCTCACTCTTGCTCAATCCGAACGATGTTATTACGACAATAATATATTGCATGAAAATCTTTTCATAAGACACAATTCTGAAAGAATTACCGACACAAAGTAAACCAGTCGGTTCTCGCACTCATTTGTATGATATCAGTAGGTCAAGAAGCATTTTGGTTATAAATGAATTGCAGGTAACCATTTTCTTGACCTTTTGCAACAAATTTGACTTATCATGAAAAGAGTGGGATATTTTGCAAATCGTTAAGCTCAAAATTTCAATGTGCAATGTGAATGAAATCACCTTTTCTTTAAACATACGCGTGCACATTCTGACTCATTTTCGATCAAAAATTATATTTACACATTTAACTTAAATCGTGAAAATTTCATGTTACATAAAAGAAAGCTATGCATGAAACTCTACTTGCAATTGAAGGCTACTCACCCTAACAAGGTCAACCACTTTACTCATGCAACTTATCCTTGACACTCTACCTTCGACCAATGGTCGCCCTCTCGGTCATGCAATAACTTGATGTACATGCGTTCCACATCTCACTTATTCAACCATTTCACATTATTTTCATTTTGATCAACTATCTCCCTCTCTATTTCTACATGCTTTCAATTCACTATAGGTATCTTATTTCATTTACCCTGCCATTGAAAAGTTTGATTAAGAATTCCGAGCCCCATTGACACTTTCAAGATTTTGACACAGTCCTTCCTTACCACCCCGACTGATCCAATCCATGATTTCTAGAACTGGGACTCTCCCGAAACAGGAGCCCTACTCAAACTCAAACATTCATCCTCTTCGAATCCACGAAGCGCTACCTCTAGACGACTCATAACATTCTATACAACAGTTCTTCTCTACGATGTATACATTCATCACATCATAAGTGACTTCTCATGAAACTTCCCTATCAAGGGGTCTTAGTCTACCCCTCAGGGATCTTGCTGACATTCTAAAGTACTGGAATACGACATAAACACTAGCTTCTGACTACCACTTCGGAATAATAAGGTAGGTTAAGCACATACATGTACCTGTAAGTTCGCAATTACACTGGCTAGGTGAAATATCAAACTTACCTTACATGACAGTCCTCAGTACCCTATTAGTCCTATCTGTATAATAGTGTCCTCCTAACGCATTTCCTGTATCTACATTAGTGCCCTCTTAACGCATTTCCTGATTCTCAGTTGTGATTTCTACTCCAAAGTTTAAGTTTACCCCCGTCCGGTCACCTAAATCCCTTAAACTATGGCTCTGATACCATTTGTAACATCCCTAAAACACAACAGGACATACATATCATTAAATCATAACATTTACAAAACTGGGTCCCAAAAATTTCATAACAACAATCTAAAACTTAGGTTGGCGAAAACAACCTATACACAACTGAGAATGATCTAACTTCTACAAGAGGCACTTGTACTGTCTCTAGCTGCATCTGTACTCTATCTTGCTCTTGTTCACTTACCTGAGCCCCTACTAATCGCTTACCTGAAAAGGTTTTAGTTTTGAAAAGCGAGGGTTAGACCATGAGGTCTAGTGAGTTCCCTCCATAAACAGTGTACATCAACATTATAAAGCCATTTTTATAAAACAATTCACATTCTCCACATAAACATCATTCATGGTACTGCACAGTGTTTAAGGATCACATCGTTAACCGCTATCGGGGCCCCAACAGACTCCCCTCTCGCCTCATATCGGGGCCCAAGCAGACTCCCCTCTATCCAAGTAGGAAGGAAACGAACCCTTCTACAAGCTTATCACATATCCGAGTAGGAAGGAAATGAATTCCCTCCTATAAGCTTCTCATAACAGCCCAAGGGATCATCGGATCCTGAGGTCTACAGATCCCACTGTGCAGACCGACTCCACATAACATACACATAGCTCATCATAATCATAAAACAGGAAATCCGTATAACACTTTACAATTCATTTCATCCGGTTGAATAATCTTTTCAGTCGAGCATATTTTCATGGGAAAACGTTCGTAAAAGCTTGTAAATAAATCATGCTCATTAACATACCCTGATCAGTAAAATATTAAGCTTTCATTTACGTAAAAATCATGTAAAATAACAGGGCATTTCCACATAATCACTTTCTTTGGAAAACACATAAGATCACGCATTTTAGTTAGAAAAACTCACCTGATGCGTTTACTTTCCTTTCCTACTCATTCCGTACTTCCAATCGATCTACCTGAATGAATGGATAAAACATATAAGCTGACTAGCCAACTGTCCGGATACTAGCTTACCGGAGATCTCAACTTTTCGGACAGCTTACCGGGTGAACTATACTTACCGGACAATTTATACTTACCGGATACTTTCTACTTACCGGACACTTATTCATTCCGGACACACTCACTTTCCGGACACACATCCTTTCCGGACACACACACTTTCCGGACATCACATCCGGAAACTAGAACTGTAACTTACCCGGAAACCCTCGACATCCGGACACCTATGAGCACCATCCGAAAACCCCCCCACTGTCCGGACACTTCTGTCCGGACGGGGCGACGTCCGGAAACTGCGGGCTGGACAAAAAACCAATTTCCAAATGCGATTAAAAACCCATTTTCTGCTAAAAGCTCGATTAGATAAACATAAGGGTTCATCCATCAATCATAAACACTCATTTAATCCATGTCTTTACCCCTAAATTGATTCAAAAACCCCAAAACCCCAAAATACACTTTTAAGGGCACTTGGGTGAAGAAACAATTGAAATCATGGTTTTTCTCCCTCAAAATCTTAGGCCATATAGATAGAAAACATCCATTAACAGTGAGGAAGAGTTTGGAGGAAATTACCTTCACTAATTTCTTCTTCTCTTTGATTTCTCTCCCAAAAGTTCTTCTTCTTCTCCTCTTTCTTCTCAGCCGCAAACAACACAACAAATGAAAGAAAAATAGCTAAACCTAGGGATTAGCATCCCTTTTATATCTTTCTTAAATTGCCAAACAGTCCCCCAACTCAAGCTTTTCTTTCTTAGACTTTAGCCACCAAACTTTCAATACAAACTAGAAAATCGGGTTGTTACAATATTAAAATAACAATTAAATTAAAAAATTTATTAAGATATTTATCATATATAGCTTTATTATTTTGGAAACAAAAGAAATACAACTTAAGTTTTTATATAATCTATAAAAATATTTTAAGATTGTTGTATTTGTTTTTTATGACTGAATATATCTATATTATATTATAAAGCATTTATGAAAAACTCTTAAAAACAACCCTTAAAGTTTCATGTACCATTTTTTAATGCTAATTATTTAAAGTCTATTATAAACAACTAATGAAGCTTTATGTACCGCTTTTAATGCTAATTACTTGATTAATATTTATCTCTAACAACCTTCAAATCCTTAAATCGTAGACTCTTATCAATTAATCCTTATCTCTAACC
Organism: Saussurea involucrata; assembly: GCA_033807775.1. Taxonomy (NCBI): domain Eukaryota; kingdom Viridiplantae; phylum Streptophyta; class Magnoliopsida; order Asterales; family Asteraceae; genus Saussurea; species Saussurea involucrata. The sequence continues at coordinate 22,046,432 of CM066324.1, forward strand.
TTTTTCAAATCCTCAAATCACGAACTCCATAAAAATGTCATTTTTTAAACAAATTTATTAAAAAAAATGACCGTTTTCTCAAAACTACACATTAAAATAAATTAGAACATTAAAATCGAGATATATGACACTGCATTGCGCGAGTAAACTTCTAGTTAAACAATAATACATGTAGTAATAATAAGACTAATAATCTAAATAGTTAATAATTATTATTAATGAATAATTTACAATAAAAATTATTATTCAATTATAATTGGAAGAAAATGACTAAATTGACATTACATTTTATTGTACCTACCACTATTAATTTGTAACAACAATATATTTATTTTTTGTACCAGCCATTATTAATCTGTAGCAACAATGTATTTATTTCTTTTGTACCCGCCATTATTTGTAACAATAATTTATCTATTTTTCTTGTACCATCCATTTTAAAGCAACACAAATAAAACTCGTCAATTAAACACATCCTAAATGCAGGTATGATATATTACAAAACAACACTATCGTAAATCAATTAAGGGGTTGTTTATCAAACGCTTATATAGTTTTTTTTTTGGAAAGGGTATCCCAAGCATAGCCTGGACTAATCCCTGACAATTTTGAAACTTAAAGATGTCTTATCAATGTTGAGGACGTCTGGGATCGAACCCTGGGTAGATGGGATATTCCACCACATCACCCAGGGCGATCAACCACTGCGCTACATACTTACATTACCTTACGGGGTGAATATGATAAGGACCAAAAATCTTACCCGGTATGTGTTGACGAATACTCTTACCATGGTTAGTTTTTTTAGAACGACAGGTATATTATAGAAAACTAGCAAGAAGCTAGAAGAAAACAAATTACATGAAGGAGATAGCAAGAAGAGGGTTTTGTAACCAACCCACCCAATTAATGTTAGTCTTTCTACTCCTATTTGTAACCTAGAAGAACGAATGAGTCACAATGCTATCCCACAACGCCTCTTTCTTAGGCTTAGGAAGCCTAAAAAGAGTCCCATTCCGAAACGACCAAATAGCCCAAAGAGTTGTTAGAACAACCACCTCAAAACAAGCCGACTCCATTTTCTTCAAACGAAAAGAAATTAACCAACCAATCCTGTTAGGACCATAAATGTCCTATTAAATAGAAAGTTATATAAAGGTTTTGTATTTATTATTAATGCTTTGTAAAAGCCTTTATTAATGTTAATGGGCTTGGGCATTAAGCATTAAGCCCTAGATATTTAATGTTACTTTGTGTGAGGAAATTAGGTTGGCCGTATGAGAATAATCAGATTGCGCCTAAGTGAGTTTAGAGAGAGAGCTTTTCATTCCAATATTGTAACCTCTCTATATTCATTCAATAAAACGATTATCATTCGAGATATCATTGTTACTTGATCAAACTGGGATCTACAAGTGGTATCAGAACAGAGAGACGAGATAATCGATCTAAAAGGTATCAATTTTGGATTATGTGTTCTTCAAATCTGGGAAAACGGCGCCTACAAGTAAGTTTTCTGATTGTGTGATTTTTGCTCAAATTGTTGATTACTAGTTGCTTCACTCCATTCCTTTGAGTTATTAATCGCTTTTGGTAAAGTTTTGTATTCAAAATCAAAGGTTTAAAAGCATCAATTCTAAAAAACTGTTCTTGGTTCGAGTTCACTGTTCTTCAAGAAATTTTAGTGATTTTCGAATAATTGAACGTATTTTGCTATAAATCGAATTGGGTTTTTGTTTTGGTGTTTCTATATTGATTTTGATATCAAGGAGGTGTTGGTCCCGAGAGGGTTATACAAGTTTGTAGAAGGGGGGGTTGAATACAAACACACGGATTTTACTTTTCTAAATTGTTTATTGATATAATCAAACAATTTACAACTTGCTGCGGAACAAGATTAAGGACTAATCCTAATCTAAACAAGTTATGAGAACACTAAGTTCTTGCACTAGAATTAAGACAGAAAGGAGATAAGAATATTAAAGATAAATATTCTAACACTAAGAGAGAAAGAAGAAGATGGCCGAGCACTTCATTTCTGAAGTAGGGTTCTTCTTATATACTGCATGCATTTAATGCATGGTAGTACAACTTTACACGTGGCAGCAGCTGATTGGTTGCAGGGTTTGACCTTTGTAGACAACCTTAGTAGCCGTATGGTGTACAGTGTAGAATCAGAGTTGGTTGTACGATTCTGTACAGAAGGGATGTCCGTTCTGACATTTCGTACGGAGACGTGCAAGGAGGTAAGACAAAAGTAACTTGTAGAGGAAGACTTCATGATCAGCGTTCGTTGAACAGTGCTTTATCAGCGAGTGACAAAGCTCAGCGATGGCTGAAGTCTTCTACTTGATACTTCACGTTGAGTGGGCAAATCTTGGCTTCGCTGATATCCGCATCAGTTCATTAGTAGACTTGTCGATGATTATTTGGCTTGATCTTCGACTTCAGCGTAGAACATAGTTGACGTGAAACTTGTCTTCAGGAATCATAAGTAAACAACTAAAACTTATCAGCAATCACCAAAAGTACTGAACAGGCTCAGAGCTTTATGGATGAACAGTTTCGCTGAATGTCTAACTTAGAAAACATGAGTTTCCTATCAGCGGTACTGTAGAGACATAGTACCTATCAGCGATAGTGAAACTCTAATACATATTGTCTACTTACAATTTTCACTAAGTATTTCTTAGAGAGTCATTATCAAATCACTGAGGGTTTGGATCAACAATCTCCCCCTATTTGATTATGACATAGCAACAAAAGAAAATTGCTAAGTATGAAAACATAAGGATAAAAAGAACTCATAAAATATTTGTCCCTTTTACTGTTTTCTGAGATCTTTTAAGTATTGATGGAGTAAAGTACATTCGATGAAATTTTTCTATAAACTTCGTAAAAATTACAAAGGGAAGTGGAAAAATTACAAGTACACCAAATTAAATTACAAGTACAAAAGATATAAGATGATATAGGATGGAAGAATTATTAAGGAAATTCTATCAGCTAACCAGGTTCTTTCTTGACTAGATCATCAAGAGTATCAGTCTCTGGAATCATCCAATCAGGGACTGTAACTCCTTGTTCCCTTTTTTTCTTTCCTTCGCGGTAGATGTGGGGCTTCAGGAGTTGTCCGTGGAGATTTTGTTTGTACTCACACCAGTATAGTAAATCTCTGAGTTGTTCGACCGGAGTTTTGTATAACTCAGAGATGCGTTGAAAGCATTTGCGACCATTGAAGTCATAGAAGAAGATGCCATAAGGATCGCTGAGAACTCTGCCAGGGAAGAAAGGTTCAGCAGGAGGTAGGGAAACATCAAGTCCAGAAAGATCAGGGGCAGGGCCAAGAACTGCTTCACGAGAGAATTCAATTCCTGTCTCGTTTCTTATTAGCGGGCCTGGAGAAGAAGGAGTCTTCTTCTTCGGAGTAGCTCGCTTCTTCTGAGGTTGTTGAGGACGAGGAATATCAACCGCTGAGGAAACCAAGTCAATCTGTTTTTTTAATTCTTGTATGACATAGGTTCTGAAAGTTGAGCGGGATCTATGAATTGCTATTCTCATCTCCAACCATTCAGCAAGACCGAAAGTATTTATGGATGACATGTAGACAATTCGGTTGTGGCCATTTTCTCTGACTATTTGGACATTTACGATCGGTACATTTATGTTATTTTTCAGAGCATATCTTCCTTTGACATTCACAACTTTAATCCTTGAGGGACGTTGTCTGTAGTGGCACATCTTCTTACACCATTCAAGAGTGGTGTCACTGACGTTGGTCTTTTTCTGGTGAGTCTTTTGTACGTCTATCAGTAGTTTCTCTTGGACAGCAATAGAAAATCTTCTTAAGTCTGGATCTTTGAAAGAACGTTGGGCTAGCTCTAGGGCATATTCCCTGTCTTTTTCTTCAGCCTTCTTTCGTTCAGCGAAGAGTTGTTCAGCTTTGAGAGCTTCAGCGATTTCCTTGTTTGTGAAATGCCTTAGGTGATGAGGTACAAGGCACTTCGCTTCAAGTTTCTGAACCATAGCAGCTCTCTTTTTCGTTTCTTCTTCTCTTGGTATTTGAGGGACCAAGGAAGGTCTGTTTTTGTGGGAGAGCGGTTCTTCTTCAAAAATGTCGTCAGTCTCAGCGAAGTCTAATACTGGGATTATTTCTTCAGCATTAGGGGCTGGGATTATTGTTGATGCAGTGGGAGGAACTTCAGCTGGATCCTCAAGCAGGGGAGAGGACTAGCTGAAACACAGCGATCATTTGAGTAAGATCATTTGGGAAAAAAAAGATTGAGAAAGAATGAGGGTTAAGTGTATAGAGGTTTTATGGAGAGGAGAACTGAGATTGAGAAGGGATAGAGGAGGGATGCAGTGTAAGGGAAGAAGAGATATTGTACCTGACAAACTGGCTTTATCTGAAGGATAGACAGATTGCCTTCTGCAGTGAGGCCTTTGTTCTTGCCTTTATCAGCTTCAGTTGCTGCAGGTTTTGTCTTTGTCGTCTCCCCTGATGGTTCATTTATCATGACCCCTTTTTGAGCAGGGACCTTCTTGATAGGCTGGACGAAGAAATCATCATCATCAGCGTTATCATCATCATCATCATCATTTTTAGGGGATGATGATGGTTCATCATCAGAGATGTCGACGGCTTCATCATCTTCAGCTTCTTCTTCAGACTCGACCTCATCAGCGTAACGTACGGTGACATCAGCATCAGTTTCGAGATGCTCATCGAGTTGCTCCCCCTCAAATCCAGAGGGAGGTTTCTCGGTTCCCTCAGGGTTTTCAACTCCCTGAGGTTTCTCGGTTGTAGCAGCATCAGTAGTTTCAGAAACAATACCCTCCCCCTCAGTTTTATGGGGAAGGTCTTCAAGATTTGTCTTCTCCCCCTCGATATTATGGGGAAGGTCTTCAGTCTTCTCCCCCTCTTCCACATGATGAGTGGGGGAGGTTACTTCAGCAGTAGTGTGCATTGGGTCCCTGTCTTCCAGGCCAGAGATCCCAACACTGGTTTCAATCTTGCTTAATCTGTCTTCTAGGCCAGATATAGCAGGAGTGATTCTTTGAAGATCTTCTTGATCCACCTGAGTAAAATGTGAAGGGGCACAAGTAGCAGCATTCAGGCGGTCGAGGATTTGCTGAAGGAGATCTTTGACAGTGCCAACCTCAGTCTTGACCGTAGACACCTCTCATTTAAGAGTACCAACCTATGTCTTCAATGATGTGACTTCATTTGACAAAGAGGTGAGGTTTGTGGAGAGGGTGGTGTTGGTGAGGTTGAGATCATTGACGAAAGTGGAGTTTTCAGCGAGAGTCGTAGCAAAAGTTCCTATGCTACCATCCACCTTCTCCATATCAGCTTTGGAGGCTTTCTTTTCGACCTCAGTTGTCAGCGTCTTCAGAGCATCTCCAGCGTTTGTAACCGTTGAAGAGTTAGCTGAGAGAGTGGTGGTGAAGGACTCCATCTTTGTTTCCAGGGCCTTCAGGGAGGTGTTCATATCTCCCAAATTAGGACCTGCAACAGTTAATAACTTATGAACAGAGGAAAGCTCAGAAGTTGGGGATTATGAGAGAGGAATGTGTATGGTTTTGTGTATACCTACAGGCGGGTTAGTGAAGTTGTCGAAACCTTCTAGAGTGCCTTGGCGCATGGAAGTGCCTGCAGATCCTATATTTGCATCCATCATCCGATGTAGAGTATCAACAGCTGTATCATGTAGGATGACGGGCGTTCCAGAGAACGGAGAAAAAACCGGTGGAGTGTCAAAAGGAAGTGAGGGAGGAGTGAAGGTTGAGAAGAGGGATTTGGTGCGGGGTTCAGCGTTGGATTCGCTGAGAATTACTTCTTCAGTCCTTAGAGGGACTGAAGGAGGGGGGTTCTGTTCCAAGTTTATAACCTCAGCGTTTAGAGACGCTGAAGTTGGGATGGAAGGGGTGGCTTCATCAGCTGTGGCAGAGCATACCACAGAACTATCCAGCGGCTATTGTACAGAAAGAACCGTGGAGTCTTCAGCATGTGAATGCTTGGAGGGATGCTCCTTGGTTTTCTTGATCCTTTCGGAGTCAAGTTGGGTAGTAGAGTGTTTCCTTTTTCGAGAAGGAGTGGAGGGTGCAACCTGGGTATCAGCAATTGGGATTACCGCTGAGGTAGCCGCAGAAGTAGAAGATGTTGGAGGATAGAGAATAGATAAGAGTTTAGAGAGACGTACCTCGTTTGGCAGGGGCTTGTAGTCAAGAACTTTAGGGCCGACCTTTGAGAGTCTCAGGTCGCCCACCTTTGGGTACTTGTCTTTCAGGCCTTGAGCAAAGAGGGCACTGACAAACCTGGGATAAGGAACACAGGTTGGTCTTTCAGCAGCATCCACCCTGAACATCAGATCATCATAGATGATTTTTGCCCAATCAATGTGGAGACCCTTCAGTAGTGAGTATCCCATAGCCTGTTGGGGTTGAGAAGCTTGGTCAGATGACCCGGTTTTAGCTGTTAGGCAGCTGATCAGATGAGCAAAGATGAAGTTTATCTCGCTTGGCATCTTGGACTTCTTGATGGCAGTCAACTTCTTCTCAGGGAGTTCATCTCTCCCAGTGTCCCAGACGTACTTCATTGCATCGAAGAATGCAATCAGAGTTTCCCTATCGGTTGAGTTTTTGGGGTTGGGAAGAGAGACAAAGCGGTTTTCTTTAGTGGCTGCAGGAAGGTTGAGGGCACACCTGATATTACCAGGTGTAATCTTAGAAGTACCATGATCGGTGTCAAAGAGGATGACATCGATTTTCTTCTTGGGGTCTTTGGAAGAGGTGATCTCAGCCCTTCTGGCAGAATACCAGAACTGAGCTAGTAGATGTTTATTGGCTGGAGGAGTGATGGTTAGAGTTGTGGAGATGGGGCATGTCTTCAGAAAATTCACAACGTCATCAAGATGTGTTACCGGCTTATTTTGTGGGAAATCGAAGAGGGCATATAGATTGTTTCTCTGAAAGGTAACTTTCTCGATTTTGAATGTAACCTGAGGAGCCTTGGTTATTTCAGTAGCCTCAGCAATAGTAGGAGCGTCAATAGAGGATGCCATTTCTGTTTAACACATATAAACATGAAGAAGATGAACAGAAATGTCTTAATGTGGAAAGATCTTCCAAAAAGATGTTTTGAGTTTTGCACATTTCATTCAGACAACAGATGTCTTAATGAAGATTAGGGTTTTTCTAAGTTTTGAGAAAAAAAGACATGGTGAACATTTGTTTTCCAGTTTCTATTTGAAGAAGAGATTCTGGAAAAGCAAACGAAGATGTCAAAGTTTAAGATTATTAGTTTAAACCTTGAGGAACAATCTGTTTCCAGATTGTGTTCATAAAATCATGAAAAGAAAACGATTTCATTTTAAGAAGTTCTTTTGTTTGATCTTTTAAAAGCAATAATAAGATCGAAAACAAGTTTATTAGTTGTAAAATAAAAGAGATATTAACCTGTGATGTTTTAAGAAGATGAAGATGAATAGGTTCTTGAGGTTATATCTTGAATGCAACAGAGTTTTTGCTTGAAGAAGATGAAGTTCGCGTAAGGTGAAAATATAAACTCGAATGTGTTTATATAGTGAGAGTAGAGAGAGAAAAACAATGAGCGGGAAAGTTTTTCATGATGATTCTGACACGTTCCACGATTTTGATTGGACAAGAAAGACGAAACGAGCGAACGTGTGTCAAAAAACGTGTTGTGACTTATCCGTTATGATGACGTCACAAACGTCCTTTCATATTTTAGGATGTCTCTGAGGTTTTTGAAGGCTCGGGGACACTTTTGAAAACATGAAGCACTGAATAGAAATATCAGTGTTAAGTTTAGAAATTTCAAAGTATCACTGAAAGGAAGAGATATTCAGCGATGTAATTTGTTTTGAAATCTTTCAGTTCTAGGCGAACGTCAGCGAGTAAAAGAAGAACATACCTTGATATCAGCGAATCAATTTTGTTCAGAGAGTAGATGATAAATGGATTATACAAATTCATTGTTATCACTAATCAAATGTGAACCGCTGAAGATTTTACTCTTCAAAGTTCAGCATTCCAAGCTCGCTGATGAGAAAGTTGAATCTTGTCTCATCAAGAGGTTTGGTAAATAGATCAGCTAACTGAAAATCAGTTGGGATAAAATGAAGTTCGATATCACTATTTATCACATGATCTCTGATAAAATGATACCTGATTTCGATGTGTTTGGTCTTTGAATGTAGCACTGGATTGTTGGCTATAGCGATGGCACTTGTGCTGTCGCAATAGATTGGAATCTTTGAGAGCTGAAGGTCATAGTCCAGTAGTTGATTTCTCATCCACAAGACCTGAGAACAACAGCTTCCAGCAGCTACGTATTCAGCTTCAACGGTTGAGGTGGACACTGAGTTTTGCTTTTTACTTGTCCAACTCACTAGCTTTCCACCCAGGAGCTGACATCCTCCTATGGTGCTTTTCCTATCCAATTTGCAACCTGCAAAATCACTATTTGAATAGGCGATTAGATCAAACCCCGAGTCTTTAGGATACCAAAGACCTAGGCTAGGAGTACTCTTAAGGTAACGAAAGATTCGCTTTACAGCGATCATATGAGATTCCTTAGGTTCAGCTTGATATCGTGCACACAAACAGGTTGCGTACATAATATCAGGTCGGCTAGCTGTAAGATACAGAAGAGAGCCGATCATCCCACGGTACCGAGTGACATTGACAGGTTTTCCATTAGGATCCTTGTTTAGTGTCAGCGGTGGTGCCATAGGGATTTTCATAGCTGAACTAGCATATCTTTAACATACTTACCTTGGTGAATGAAAGTTCCTTTTTCACTCTGTTTGATTTGAAGACCAAGGAAATAAGTTAGCTCACCCATCATACTCATTTTATATTCAGCTTTCATTCTTTCAGCGAAACGAGTACATAGGTCAGGGTTAGTGGAACCAAATATAATATCATCGACATATATTTGAACAAGAATAATATGACCTTTTACTTTCCTGAAAAATAGAGTTTTTTCGATTTTACCTCGCTCAAAATTTTCAATATGGAGATAAGTAGTGAGAGTGTCATACCATGCACGTGGTCCTTTCTTTAAGCCATAAAGTGCCTTATCCAGTTTATAAACATAACATGGATGCTTAAAATCTGAGAATCCTGGAGGTTGTTCCACATATACTTCTTCATTCAGTTTTCCATTGAGGAACGCTGACTTTACATCCATTTGATAAACTTTGAAGTCTTTGTGTACAGCGTAAGCTAAGAATAGACGAATAGCTTCTAGTCTTGCCACTGGAGCAAAGGTTTCGTCGTAATCTATACCTTCCTCTTGTCTGTATCCCTGAGCAACAAGACGAGCCTTGTTGCGGGTTACAGTTCCATGTTCATCCAACTTGTTTCGATAGACCCATTTAGTGCCTATCACTGACTTGTCAGATGGACGAGAAACAAGCTTCCAAACTTTGTTTCTTTCAAATTCTGTCAGCTCTTCTTGCATAGCGCTGACCCAGTTTGGATCTTGGAGGGCATCATCTGTTTTCTTTGGTTCAATCAGAGAAATAAAGTTAACAAATAAACAAATGTTACCTGCACTTCGTCGAGTCTGAACACCAGCGTTTGGTTCACCAAGAATTTGATCAATAGGGTGATTGATAGTCCATCGCTGAGTCGGAGCATAAGTCGCTGACTCAACCTGAACTTCTGGAGGAGCTGAAGATGAGGCTTCAGCAACTTCTGGTATATCAGCCAAGAGAGGACGAGGTTCAGATATCGTTTCATTCACTGATTGCTGAGAAGTAGATGGTATGTCTGAGAATGAGGGTTCAGAAGCAGGCATAGTGTTAATAGGAACAGCTGAGACCCATGATGTTTCAGCTTCACTAGTCTGCATGCTTGGGATGATGGTAGGATCATCATCTTCAGCGGGATTAGTATGAGATGGAGGAGTGGGAGTATCTTCTGAATCACCAAGATGAGAAAACATCCATTGATTCAGTTCTTCAGTATCAGCCGAAGGTCTAGAGTTCGTTGAACGGGATTCGTCAAAGGTGACGTGGATAGTTTCTTCTACAGTTTGTCTTCTACGGTTGAAGACTCTGAAGGCTTTAGAAACTGAAGAGTATCCAAGAAAGATTCCATCATCAGCCTTAGGATCAAACTTGCCAAGGGCATCTCTGTTGTTCAGTATGAAACACTGACATCCAAAGATGTGAAGAAAGCTAATTGAAGGCTTTCTCCGATGGAAGAGTTCATAGGTTGTCTTCTTTCAGCAACTCCATTTTGTTGAACGTGCAGCTTCGATGACAGTTCGATTTCTTCTTTCAGCAACTCCATTTTGTTGCGGTGTTCTCACAGAGGAAAAGTTGTGAGAAATACCTTACTTTCAAAGAAGGAATCAAGAGAACTGTTTTTGAATTCAGTCCCATGATCACTCCTTATTGAGCGAACGGTCATGTTGTTCAGGACTTCCATTTTCCTGACAAAAGTGATGAGTTCTTCAGGGGTGTCACTCTTAGAGCGGAGAAACATTACCCAAGTATAGCGAGAGAATTCATAAACTATGACCAGTGTCTATTTCTTTCCAGCGATGGATTGTTTGTTAACATGGCCAAACAAATCCATATGGAGAGGTTGTAGAGGAGATGGCACTGAGGAAACTTGCTTGGATTTGAAACTAGCTTTTGTTTGTTTCCCTTTCTCATACGCTGAACATAGAGACTCCTTAGCGTATGAGTGTTGAGGTAGACCAGTAACCAACTCTTTAGAGGAAAGAGTGTTCAGTGTCTTGAAGTTGAGATGGGAGAGCCTCTTATGCCATAGCCAGTTGGCATCAGATGAGGCTTTTGAGAAAAAACAGGAGTTCTCAGTGGTTGTAGAGTCCATGTTTATAACGTAAACATTTTCCATATGATAACCGCTGAGAGCTATCTTCTCCTTTTTGTCAGTGACAAAGCAGGATTTCTTAGTGAAAATCACTTTGTTATCCTTGTCACACAGCTGACTAATGATTAGAAGATTATGCTTCAGTCCTTCAACATATGCGACTCTTCTGAAGGTTGTTGTACCATTAGAGAGTACACCAAACCCTCGGGTATGGCCTTTTCCGTTTCCACCGAAGGTCACTGAGAGACCCTTCTCTTCCTTGTATTCAGTGAGCAGGTTCTTCTTTCCAATCATATGTCTAGAGCATCCGCTATCGAGATACCAGATACCCATCTTAACCTGCAAACAAAGGAAGATTAGTTCGACTTAGGCACCCATTTCATCTTGGGCCTAGATTTGTCAGTGGTGGTAGAGGAAGTGGAAGGTTCAGCAATCTTCGCAGCATTTGAAGATTCAGCTTCAGAATTATTCTTCACTTTGGTTAATCTCTTAACCTCAGTGGTCTTCTTTGCCTTGGGGGCATTGATCTTTACCTTAGCTAATTTTTCAGCTTTGGTGGCTGTGGGGCACTTACTAGCAATATGATTTGTAAGTCCACGGTGATAACATTTCCTATAACTAAAAGTAGCTTTAGGACCAATTGCATGCTGAGTCGTAAATTTTAAATGAGCAGGGCCAGCACCAAGTATACCTTTGGCATTGGAAATGGGAGGAACAATCAGTTCTTCAGATTTCTTACCAATAACATCTACTTTGATTCTAGGAGTATATCGCTGAATAAATCCAGGGATCTTATTCTTAGAAGTAGAGGGATAAGTCACTGAAGCTTTAGAACGTTCAGCTTAGGTATAAAGGTACCCTTCTGAGGTTTTGGATAAACAATTTTCTCTTTACCTTTAGAAGTTAAGGTAGAGGTTTCCTCAGGGATACGAGTTTTTGAAGAGGAACACTGAGAAGATGAAGTGTCAGGGATAGAGGACACGAACATTCCAAACTTAAGCATGGAATGATCAGTGGTTGGTTCTAGAGTATCAGCTTTGTAACCAAGACCACGTTTGTCACTCACGGGAATCTGAGACTTTATTATCTCAGTGATCGTTGTTGAGGATTTACACCATCCTTCAACAGTAGATTTTTTAGCTTTTAATGCAGTGATAGCTTCTTCACGCTCGATTTTGACTAGCTGATTTATATGAACTTGATCTTTTAAATCTCCTTCAATTTTAGAAAGCTTTTCTATTTGAAGGTGACAGTGTTTAAGTTGTTCAGCGAGATCAAGGTTTTGATTTTCAACAACAGTTTTGCCATTCATGGCATCATATAAACTAGCAGTCAGAAGATCGATTTTTCGAAGACTATCATCTTCATCAATATCTGAAATATGAGTAAAGAAAGAAGGTGATACCTTAGTAGCAGAGGGAATATCAGAATTTTCTTCCTCATCTTCGATTTTGGCCATGAGACAGAGATTGGCTTCATCATCATCTTCTGAGTCAGATGATTCTTCTTCATCAGAGGCAGTCCAATCAAAGTCAGCCATAAGGCCTTTGCCTTTCTTCTTAAAGCCTTTCAGCTTTGCGTATCTTTCTTTCAGCTTTTGATACTTGTCATCTCTAGACCTGGGGTTAGAGGATTTCTTGGAGAAAGCTGAGGGTTTATAGACTTTCTTTAACCTGCATTCACTAGCAAAGTGTCCTACTTTTTCACAGTTAAAGCAGGTAGCAGTAGCCTTATCAACATGAGTTGATGATCTTGGCTTGTCAGTGAGTGCGAGAGGTTTATTCTTTCTGAAATTTTTCTTTTTGGCGAATCTCCTGAACTTATTAGATAGGAGAGCCATAGATTCATCAAGATCTGATGAGCATTCAGAGTTAGTCTCCAACTCAGTGATAGTGATAGTAGATCGCTGAGTGGAAGGTGACTCTGAGATTAAAGCAACAGTGGTGCTTTTGGAATCTTTTACAAGATTCTTCTTAAGATGACTCGACTGCTTATGATTGAGCATAGTGCCATATAAGGTAGAAAGAGTCATTGAGTTTAGATCCTTTGATAGATTGAGACACATTGAATAACTGTCCCAGCTTTCAGGTAAACATTCTAAGAACTTTGTTAGAATTTCAAAGTTAAAATATTCCTTACCAACGGTTTTCATATCTATTATTAAACAGTTAAACCGCTGATGTACTTCAGAGAGAGATTCATTCTTACCACAAATGAAGCTTTCGTACTGTCTTACCAGGTTGATCTTTCTAGAGTCCTGGACTTCAGACGTACCTTCATACTGAACACAGATTGTGCCCACATGGTTTTGGAGGTTTTCAGGTTCATGACGGAATGGTAGACTTCGTCAGGAAGAGCCATGGAAAGAATGGATATGGCTTTTGTGTCGATAGCCACTTTCTTCTTATCTTCATCAGACTAATTGTGAGGTTCCTTAGGCACCACTCTTTCAGGAATAGTAGCTCTGGTAGCTGTGCCTGGAACTTCAGGATCAATTCTAACAGGACTAAATGGGCCATTTTCGATGTAGTAAGGCATAGTAGGGTCTACACCTTCTAAAAAGAGTATCATCCTATTTTTTCCACAGATTGAAGTTGTCTCTGGAAAATCTAGGGGGTTTTGCAAGAGAACCATTGTCAATGTAGTTAGTGTTTGTGTTGGTAGCCATTATGAATAATAGCAAGGAAGAGAAAAGATTAGTATAAGCAAGATCTTGTTTATGAGATTAAACAATCCACTCTGATACCACTTGTTGGTCCCGAGAGGGTTATACAAGTTTGTAGAAGGGGGTTGAATACAAACCCACAGATTTTACTTTTCAAAATTGTTTATTGATATAATCAAATAATTTACAATTTGCTGCAGAACAAGATTAAGGACTAATCCTAATCTAAACAAGTTATGAGAACACTAAGTTCTTGCACTAGAATTAAGACAGAAAAGAGATAAGAATATTAAAGATAAATATCCTAACACTAAGAGAGAAAGAAGAAGATGGCCGAGCACTTCATTTCTGAAGTAGGGTTCTTCTTATATATTGCATGCATTTAATGCATGGCAGTACAACTTTACACGTGGCAGCAGCTGATTGGTTGCATGGTTTGACCTTTGTAGACAACCTTAGTAGCCGCATGGTGTACAGTGTAGAATCAGAGTTGGTTGTACGATTCTGGACAGAAGGGATGTCCGTTCTAACATTTCGTACGGAGACGTGCAAGGAGGTAAGACAAAAGTAACTTGTAGAGGAAGACTTCATGATCAGCATTCGTTGAACAGTGCTTTATCAGCGAGTGACAAAGCTCAGCGATCGCTGAAGTCTTCTACTTGATACTTCACGTTGAGTGGACAAATCTTGGCTTCGCTGATATCCGCATCAGTTCATTAGTAGACTTGTCGCTGGTTCTTTGGCTTGATCTTCGACTTCAGCGTAGAACATAGTTGACGTGAAACTTGTCTTCAGGGATCATAAGTAAACAACTAAAACTTATCAGCGATCACCAAAAGTACTGAACAGGCTCAAAGCTTTATGGATGAACAGTTTCGCTGAATGTCTAACTTAGAAAACATGAGTTTCCTATCAGCGGTATTGTAGAGACATAGTACCTATCAGCGATAGTGAAACTCTAATACATATTGTCTACTTACAATTTTCACTAAGTGTTTCTTAGAGAGTCATTATCAAATCACCGAGGGTTTGGATCAACAGGAGGCATAAGAAATCATCTAGGTTGAATTTTAGATCCGAGAAAATCGCACAGGTCAAAGTTCCCGGATTCATCTTATTTCCCAGTAAGTTCTCTTTTCCCGATCTTGTTTGAATCTGGTTCCTTAAACTCCCGATTTTGCCCAATACCAGATCTCATCGATTCCCGGTGTTGCCCAATACTGGATCTCATCGATTCCCGGTTTTGCCCGATACCAGATCTCTAATACCGGATCATATAACGACTCTCGGTTCATATTCCGAATCTCTTTGAGTCGAGGTCCTTGCTCTATCCCGGTTCCAACACCAGAACTCTCACCGACTCCCGGTTATTCCCCTTCCCGGATCTAATACCGGGTTTCATACCGGGTTGTCTCATTCGGTAATCATTTTTTCGGAAGTCGTACACCGGGTTTCTTATATCCCGGTTCAAACACCGGATTCTTTGGTCCCAGTTTGCTTACCCGAACTTAACCATTTTCCCGGTCTTGCACCCGGATTCTTCTACTGGACTTCATTACCCGGGAATTTCACTAACCCGGGTTCTCCTCCAGGTTCTCCGGAAAGAGAATCCGGGAGGTCAGAGAACTCCCGGATTGGTGATCCGGGTGAGGTTTCCAGGAAAGAGAATCTGGGAGGAGAACCCGGGTTAGTGAAATTCCCGGGTAATGAAGTCCAGTAGAAGAATCCGGGTGCAAGACCGGGAAAATGGTTAATGGTACGTGCGAAATGTGTGTTTTAATCGCAGTGGGTTGCAAACTGTCCACAGTGGGAAGTGCAAGTGTACACTGTCCACTATGATCGTCACAGCAAGTAATAGTTGGTAAAATACCAGAATCGAATCCATAGAGACTGGACAATCAAGACAATGCGGTTCTCATGAGCTCCTTTTACAAGTTTCAACTAGAGAGGAAAATAATACTTCGGTTTGGTTTGGTTTGGTAAAATAGCTACTTGAAACGAGTTACTAAATGTTAAAAAGGAGGAATGTAGGTTGGATTTTCCCTAGATTTTATCTCAAATACTCGGTCCTTAGAAGTGATCCTCGTATTCGTGGTGGACATTTTCGCTAGAAAAGCCCGGTTACAAAATACTCACACCGTTAGATAAAAATCCAATACTCTTTGTATTTGTTATTTTGTCAATGGCAATCTCTAAATGGACCTTTTCAGGCCTCGATGGAATGTGTAGAGACAAATACTTTAAGTGTTTTTAATACACAAATTAGCTTGCCTACTACTCCAGTGGGCAGAGATTAGCTCACTATGCCGACCTCACTTTCGTAAGTGTCATAAGAATTCTTTCGAATCCCCTAGCATCATTCAAGCTCGTGTCACTGCGTTCTACTCATTTCTAAGTTAAGAACTAGACTTTTAGATCCTTGCAAGTGATCGGCTTGTTCGCATCTTTGGGTAAATATCGAGAATGAATGACCAAAACAATAAATATTCTAAGTATAAAGATTACTCAAGCATTTTCTATAAAATCCAGGTACTTCTCCTTCCTACATCCCAAAGGATGTTTAGCCTAACATTTCCGAAGTAAAGAAAACAAAAGATGAAGATTTGCACATAATAAAACTAAAAGTGGATTGAATAGTACTCACAGTGGGGAACGAGAAATCGTCACTGCCCACTGTGTTTCACGAACTACAATTAACTAGGAAAGGAAATTACAGAAATTAAAGCTAAGTTAATGCAAATATTAAAAACTGAAACTAATGTGGTAGATGAGAGAAATTAAAGCTATCTAAACTTAACCCAAGATGATTGTAAGAATGCTAGATTGATGATAAATGAACCCAAGTGCTCATTTATATACAAGAGGAAAGACTTGGATATTACACAAAAGAGATGAGTCTTCCAATGGGTAAAAACTGCTGTGTAATGGCAGAAATCAGCCCCTTGTGCAAACCAATTACCCAATGGATCCTTCTCCAAGTCAATTTCCAAGTACATAAAGGAGTACTTGTTGCAATCTTCTATGTAGATGTCATTTTGTACTTCCTCCAGCCATTTCCCTGCCAATGAACCTTCTTCTTCCAGAAAATTAGATCCCAACTAATAGTTTCTTTTGTCTTTCTTGATCAGCTCGAATAGTGGGCAGCCGGAGTGGGCAGAACAGTGATCACTGCAGGATAAAAAATGCGAAAAACACCCAAACTTCCACCAAATAATTTATTAAAGACCATAGTTCACTCCTTTTGCTCGTTTTTGTAAATCCTACTAAGAATGGGGGTTTTTAGAAGTGAAATGGCTAAAATTGACAAAATAAAGTAGGAAAAACAAGGAAATAATAACTATAAAAATAGAGTTATCACAACCTCAAACTTAAACCATTAATTGTCCCCAAGTAATAAAAAATAAAGAAATAAAATGAAAAAATATGCATTCGAAATTTTGAGGGACTTACATACTTCTTGATTTGAATGAGCTTTTGATCTCCTTTCTCTGATACTTCCTTCGGTCCGAAACTTAAAAACTTCACTTTTGTACTTGACGAAATCTTTCCCTTGTTTACCATTTGATCAATAGGGCTTTCTTGGGTTTGAAGGGTTTATGGCTTTTTATCTTTTCCCAAGGGTTTTTGGCAAGAATTTCCAAACATGGACCGAGGATCTTGCTTTGAGATTTTTATTTCAAGAAGTGGGTGTTTAGTATTTTGCAATGATAGGTACGTACACTTTCAGGCTTTATTTGGGTATGGCTATTTTTTCTTCTGATGGTCCAGAATGGGCACACCATCTTTTTCTGGGAGTGAGCACTTTGATGGTCCGGAAAAGGCACACCATCAAGTTTGTTAGTGACACTCCACTTTTCTTCTGTTTTTGTATATTTTTTTTTCTCTTTTTTTTGGGAGGGGGGTATGGCTTACCCACCTCAAACTTAGACTTCACAGTGTCCCCACTGTGGGAAGACTGGAAATCTCCACCTCAAACTTAAGATCTCACAGTGTCCCCACTGTGACATAGAAATATGGATCGAAGGAGCTGTCTGCGGGTACAAAAAGGGTTGTGTTTGGATGCGAAAAATGGCCTATATCATATCACGGGACAAGTTGAGATTTGTACTTACAAAAGTGACCTTTTTAAGTCGGAAGCCGAAAGTTGTACCTTGAAATGGAAACGAGGTCAAAAGCATTCAAACAATCAATACGTGAGTACCCAAAATTACCTACCTACCGGTAGGATTTTCATGCATCAAAATTAAAAAGTAGAAAAATAGCAAATAGTGTCAATGCCTAGCCATAGGCACAAAAAGATCAAACAAACACAAAATAAAATTGTTTTGGTGAGCAAACGAGCGAAACCATCGTTTTAAAACAAACCATTCACGGAGTAGGGGTAGCCTTTGGTGAGCTGTCGGCCAAGTCTTCCTCAAACTCATCCTCACTTGCCACAGTGGGGCAGATCCCCTCTGGAAATTCTGGGATTTGTGCAGCAAGGAGAGGATCGGCAGCCATGTACATCTGGTTTACAACCTCATCACGATCGCGGTTGTACATCCAGAATGCTTCAAGCGCGCGGTTTACATGCTTCTGTTCAGCCGCGAGGAGGTCGACTTTGTATGTGAGGGCTGAAATGGCGTTCAGGATGGCGGTCATTGGGCTGACGGTGCTTGTGCTTGCTTCTCCCGTAGTCGTTGGTCGCAGTGGGGTACCCTTCTTCTCCACAGTGGGCACTTCAGTGCCCACTATGTGCTCGTCGGCTATTCGCACATTGGGCTGTACCTGGGCAGGCTCAACAGACGGGCCTCCTATCTCTCTTCTCATCTTCTTAATTGTCTGAATACTGATGTTTTTCGTGGAAACGATCCACTGGTCTTCTTCAGCTGTGGGCACTCCGGCATATATTAGTAATAGTGTAATAAGGCAAGGAAGGGGTAGGATTACCTTGGTTCGTGTTCTGGCCTGATGGATGGCACCATGCATTACGATTCCCAGATTGATCTTCTTTTTAGTGAGAGCGCAGTAAAGCATGGCACACTTATGCATGGAGAGAGTCGTGTCGTGCGATGTTGGGGCCACCGAGGCCCTTAGGAATTGGAACCACACAGCAGCCTCAGTGGTGAGGCTGCCAGCATATAGACACCTTCTCTGGCCATCTTGATTCCATGGCCTTCCCTCAACTGCTATTTCTTTTAAAATCAACTCCTCATCAGCCGGAGTCATGTTTGCCAGGAACTGTCCGAAAGCACAAGGTTCCGGAGATTCTCTACCCAACACTCGGTTTATATTGCCTGGAGTATAGTCCACAACCTTCCCTCTGATCTTAACAAATGATTCTTTGGCTTGGGAGGCCTCAGCATAAAATTCTCGGACTAACGATGCATTAGCGCGGCGATTGGCAGTGGCAATGGTTGCCCAATCTTGCGCTACAAGTTTATCTTTGACAAAGGGATTGGCTTCTACAAAGTCGGGGTCGAAACCCCTCTCTAAATTCAACTTCCGAGTGCAAATACACTCAAAGTGGGCTCTAGCAGCTGGGGAAGTGAACTGCCTCGGTATCCCACTGGGGGCATGAGCAGTCCCCACAGTGGACAGATGTGGATTTTTAGAAGGGTTTTGTTCACTTCCCGTATTAGTGTCACTAGAAGAAGAACTTAAAGAGGGTTCGATACCCTTACCTTTCCTTGACGCTTTTCTTTTTGGTTTTGCAGATGATGCCTTCTTGGTCACACCAGAACGTGTAACCACTCCCCTGGTCCTCTGGAGTGTTCTGGTCAGGGTTTCCTCACTGGGGGTAGTGGTGTGAACATCCTCCATACTTTCAGCATTTTTGGCTTTGGGCGTGTCTACAGTCTGAATCTGTTCCTTGATCCTCTTCTGTCTTTCTTCTTCCTCACGAGCCAAACGCTCGTCCTCTGCTTGTTTATTTTTCTGCTCGAAAATCCTTGCTTCCTCAACCTTCTTTCGTTCTTCCTCTTTCAATCGCTCCTCCTCCTCTCTTTTTAATCTTTCCTCCTCCTCTCTAGCCAATCTTTCTGCTTCTTCCCTTTTCAATCTCTCCTCTTCTTCTCGTCGCTTTCTCTCGGCTTCTTCCTTCCTTAACTTGATTTCCGCAACCCTTTTGTTGTATTCCTCTTGTAACCTCTGCATTTCCTCATCCGCCTGCAAATCTGGATCATCAAAAGGGGTTTGAACAGAGTCTGAGACCCGAGATGATGATACGGCTTTCGGACTTTCTGGCTTGGATGAACTCGCGTCTGCAACATTGGAGATGGCCGGAGGTTCGCCGGAAATTGGTGGGGTTCTATTGAGATCGCCGGTGACATCCTCCGGTGGTTGGTCATCGGCGGTTCGGCGGCAGACCGCCGGACGTGTGACTGCATCGGGGTTAGAGGCTAATCTTTTGCTTCTAGCCATGTTAGGGTTTTTGGTGTATATTTTCTTCTGGTTTGTAAAAGAAAGAAAGGAGAAGATGAAAAGTATATGGGGTTAAAGGAGAGAGAGATTAAGCTTTTTGAAAAAGGAAGGGTTTTAGATTTTGGATTTGAGAGGGAACGGTTACTAGGAAAGAGAGAGAGAGAGACAATGATGGTTTATCTTGGGAATAGGTGGGCTTTTGAAAAGTGGCATGAAAAGGTGACCTTTGTGTAAGAAAAAGCATGATGTGTGTCAGCCTTGGGCCCCCCAAACCGTCTCTTCATAAGTCAGACCTAGAGTGAGGAGCGCAGTGACCAGCCTCTGCCCACTGCGAACCTTTTTGTTCCAAAAAGTGCTAAAATTCTCCTACACACATCGAAATGAACTACCATGCAGAATTAAAAATACCAAATTTAATAAAAAGACAACAATTAACTGAAATAAAATATTTACAAACAGCGTTGACTTTCTCTAACCATAGTGAGGTGGAGAGTGGGCAGGGATGTGGGCACTTTCATGCAGAAAATGCTTTACCCTTTGCCCATTGACTTTAAAGGTTTGACCCGATTGTGGGGATTTCAATTCCACTGTTCCGAAAGGACTTACCTTGACAATGGTGTATGGTCCCGTCCATCTTGATTTAAGTTTACCTGGAAAGAGTTTGAGACGGGAATTGAACAATAGTACCTGTTGTCCTTCCATGAACTCCCTATGGTTGATTCGACGATCGTGCCACATCTTGGTCTTTTCCTTGTACAACTTTGCATTCTCATAGGAGTGATATCGCAACTCCTTTAGCTCATGTATTTGCAAACTCCTTTTGATTCCCACGGCATCCTCACTCATGTTAAGCTCTTTAAGGGCCCAGAACGCCTTGTGCTCTAATTCAATCGGTAAATGGCAAGCTTTGCCAAAAACTAATTTGAATGGAGACATTCCCAGAGGAGTTTTATAGGCTGTTCGATAGGCCCAAAGAGCATCATCGAGCTTGATTGACCAATCTTTACGGTGTGGCTTAACAACTTTTTCCAAAATTCCCTTGATTTCACGATTTGAAAGCTCGGCCAAACCATTGGTTTGTGGATGGTATGCGGTGGCCACTCTATGATGAATATCATATTTAGCAAGAACCGAGGCCATGACTTTGTTTACAAAATGGGTGCCTTCGTCACTAATTAATGCTCGTGGTGTTCCGAAGCGAGTGAATATATTCTTGTGTAAGAACTTCACCACAGTGTTAGCATCATTGGAGTGACAAGCAATGGCTTCTACCCATTTTGAAACATAATCTACCGCAACCAAGATGTAAAAGTTATTGTTGGAATTTGGAAAAGGTCCCATAAAATCTATCCCCCACACATCAAAAAGTTCGACCTCTAGAATGTTGTTAAGAGGCATTTCATTTCTTTGCGATATATTCCCCGTATGTTGACATTGCTCACAATTTTTCACAAATTCAAATGAGTCTTTAAAAACAGTGGGCCAAAAGAATCCACTTTGCAAAATTTTTGCGGCGGTACGGTTTCCACCGAAGTGGCCACCGTAGTGGGATGTGTGACAACCATGGAGTATTTGATGTTGTTCACTCCCATGGACACAACGCCTCAATATTTGGTCCGCCCCTATCTTGTACAAGAAGGGATCGTCCCAAACGTATTGTCGTGTGTCGTGTAAAAACTTCTTAAATGGTTGTCCACTCATCCCGTGGGGCTTAAGTCCACTTGCTAAAAAGTTTGCAATATCAGCATACCAAGGAATTTCATTATGATGCTGAGCAGATAATAATTGTTCATCGGGGAAAGTTTCTTTTACCGGAGTGGGGTCAGGAGTGGGATCAACAGTGCCCACTGTCTTCTCGAGCCTGGACAGATGATCGACAACCTGATTGCTCGTTCCTTTTCTGTCGACGATCTGGAGGTCAAATTCTTGTAACAATAAAACCCATCTAATCAACCGTGGCTTAGAATCAGCCTTGTTGATCAAATATTTGATCGCTGCATGATCTGTGTGCACTATTACCTTCGTCCCTATCAAGTATGACCTGAAACGATCAAAAGCAAACACCACCGCAAGTAATTCTTTTTCAGTTACAGTGTAATTAATCTGAGCTTCAATTAGCGTTTTACTTGCATAATAAATGGGGTGAAAAACTTTGTTCTTTTTCTGTCCGAGAACAGCCCCCACAGCCCAATCGCTGGCATCACACATCACTTCGAACGGGAGTGACCAGTCAGGAGTGGTCACTATGGGTGCTGTGACTAAAGCTTCCTTGATTTTTTCAAAAGCTTCTCGGCAATCTTGGGTAAAAATGAAGTCTTTTTCATGTTGTAACAGGTTACATAGGGGTTTTGTAATTTTTGAAAAATCTTTGATGAACCTCCTATAAAAACCTGCGTGACCCAAAAAACTACGAATACCTTTCACCGTTGTGGGTTCGGGAAGTTGTGCCACTACCTCAAGCTTGGCTTTATCAACTTCTAACCCTCTTTTTGAGACAAGGTGACCTAGGACAATACCTTCTTCTACCATAAAATGGCATTTTTCCCAATTTAAGACTAGGTCGTGGTTCTCACATCTCACTAGGCTCTTCTCTAAATTTCCCAAACAATTGTCAAATGATGTCCCTATCACCGAAAAATCGTCCATAAAAACTTCTATGGTGTCCTCAATCATGTCGGAAAAAATGGCCATCATACAACGTTGGAAAGTGGCTGGGGCATTACATAGACCGAATGGCATCCTCCGGAATGCAAAGGTACCGTAGGGACAAGTAAAGGTGGTCTTTTCTTGGTCCTCGGGAGCTATGTGGATTTGGTTGTATCCGGAGTATCCATCTAGAAAACAATAAAATTCCTTTCCCGCTAACCTGTCAAGCATTTGGTCAATGAAAGGTAAGGGGAAATGGTCTTTCTTAGTGGCCAAATTGAGTTGTCTATAGTCCATGCATATTCTCCATCCCGTGACAGTCCTAGTGGGAATGAGCTTGTTTTTTTCGTTCTTTACTACGGTCGTCCCTCCCTTTTTAGGGACACATTGGACGGGGCTCACCCAACTACTACTAGCAATGGGATAGATAATACCGGCATCTAACCACTTCAAGACTTCTTTCTTAACTACCTCCTTCATGATGGGGTTCAACCTTCTTTGGGGTTGGACTTTTCCCGGGTGGTCACTCTCCAAGTTAATCTTATGTTGACATAAAGAGGGGCTAATTCCTCGAATGTCCGCTATGGTCCAACCAATTGCTCCCTTATGCTTCATTAACAAATTAATCAGAAGTTGTTCTTGTTTCTCACTAAGTTTGGAAGAGATAATAACGGGAAGTTTATTATCCTTAGCGAGATAAGCATATTTTAAATGGGAGGGAAATGGTTTAAGCTCTAACTCGGGAGGTTGTTCTATTGAAGGGGGTTGAACATTTCTATCCTTAAAATCCAAAGATTCAAAGGCTGCTGCTACTTCGTTACACTCATCCTCAAAAGTGTCATCACTCTCTGATTCAGAGTGCTCACTGTCATTCCCCACTGTGGGAACTGTACTCCCCACTGTGGGCAGTGTGTCAAGACTGTGGGTTCCATAAATCGAACTCAAGGCAAAGCAATCTTCGGTGTCTATATATTTAAGAGACTTGAAAACATTAAAAGTTACCTCTTGGTCATTAACTCGCATCGTGAGTTCTCCTTTGTGCACATCGATCAAAGTACGTCCGGTTGCAAGAAACGGACGTCCTAAGATGATTGGGATTTCTTTATCGGCCTCATAATCTAAAACGAGAAAATCGGCAGGGAAGATAAATTTATCCACTTGGACCAAGACGTCTTCTATTTTTCCTTTGGGATAGGCAATGGACCGGTCGGCTAGTTGTAATGTCACGGTTGTGGGTCTAGCCTCTCCAATCCCTAACTTGTTAAAAATGGACAAAGGCATCAAGTTGACACTAGCTCCTAAATCACAGAGTGCTTGACCTACTTCTTGTCCTCCTATTGTGCACGGAATGGTGAAACTACCCGGGTCTTTCAACTTAGGTGGAATCTTACTTGTAAGGAGGGCACTACATTCTTCGGTCAAAGCCACAGTCTCAAATTCACCCAACTTCCTCTTTTTGTTCAAAATATCTTTTAAGAATTTAACATAGCTTGGCATCTGCTCGAGAGCTTCTACCAAGGGTATGTTAATGTTGAGCTGCTTAAAAATGTCTAAGAATTTTCTAAACTGAACATCGACATTTTTAGGCTTCATTCTTTGAGGAAATGGAACGTTTCGTGGGTCAAACTGAGTTTGCTGTGGTATTGGCTTTGGAACAGTAGTCTGTGGGACAGGTCCAAAAGTGGGAAGGTCAGGGATGTCGGTCCCCACTATGGGGATCACAGTGACTTGCGGAGTGCCCACTGTGGTGCTCACAGTGGGTTTTTGAGGCGAATCATCAGATTCAAAAATGATATTTTTCAGATCCTTTCCACTCCTTAAAGTTATGGACTTGACATGTTCTGGTCCTTTTCCTATCACTCTAGCTTGCTCGGTATCACTCGGTAATGTTCCTGGTGGTCTATTCTTAACTTCAACGGCTAGTTGTCCTACTTGGGTCTCTATATTCCTAATGGCTGCTTGAGTTTGATTCATAAAACCCTTTAGGATTGACTTGATCGATTGTTGACCCTCAGCTGGTTGGTTGGATCGTGGTTGGTATGGTTGTGGGGACTGCTCACTGTGATGTGGGGATTGCCCACTGTGATGTTGCTGAAATCCCGGGGGATTGTATGGTCTTTGCTGGATATGACTCGGTCCTTGGGGTTGGAGTCCTTGATTTCCTGACCAAGAGAAATTTGGATGATTTCTCCAGCCTGGATTATAGGTTTGTGAGTACGGGTTGTTTCTTTGGTTGGTCCCTATGACATTTACGGACTCGGGATTTGCTGGACAAAAGTCGAAAACGTGCTCTTCTCCACAGAATGAGCAGTTTTCAGGGAGTTGTGTTGCGGAATTTACTTGGCCTCTATTTTGGTTCAAAACGATTTTGGTCAAGGCCACTAACTGCGCATTCATGGCTTTAAATGCCTCGGAGTCGATGGTGTTGGTCTTTGGCATTGATGCTCTCGGATTGGACCACTCGGTATTGTTGTTGGACACTTTTTCTAAGATTTGATACCCTTCATTGTAGGTCTTACTTGTGAATGTCCCACCGGCTGTTGCATCTAAGATGATTTTGGCTGCATTGGAAAGACCATTGTAAAAGGTCTCCAATTGGATGCAATATGGGATGCCATGGTGTGGGCATTTGCGAAGTAAATCTTTAAATCGTTCCCACGCATCCGAAACAGCCTCATCTTCTTCTTGTCTAAACAGAATAATATCATTTCGCAATCTTACATTTTTCGTAGGGGGAAAATATTTTTGCAAAAATTTATCGGCAAGTTCATCCCAAGTGGTTATCGAATGGGGTGCATGTGCGTTCAGCCAAGACTTCGCCCTATCCCTTAATGAAAAAGTAAAAAGCTTAAGTCTTAACGCCTCCTCACTAACACCTTGCAATTTAAAGGAATCGGTCATTTCTAAAAAAGATTTTAAGTGCGCGTGCGGATCCTCAGATGGTGATCCTCCAAATTGACCCATGGCTTGGATCATTTGAAACATCACTGGTTTGAGTTCAAAGTGCGTTGTTTCAAGAATGGGTCTTCGAATCCCGGAGCCTAAATCACTAACTCCGGAAGTAGCATAGTCTCGTATTTTTCGATCTTTATTATCGGCAATCGTGATTGTGGTCTCCACTACAGGTGGCGGTATTGCAGCCATGTTCACAGTGGGGATCACAGGGGGTTGTCGATTTCTGTTTTTGCGTCTTCTTCGAAAAGTTTTCTCTATTTCAAGATCGATTGGTAACAAAGGTTCGTGTTGTTGCCTTGGCATGCAACACGAAAAGCTTAGAAAAACGAGTTACTCGGGCTCGAACAAAAACTAATGTCTTGAGATTTAAAATCACGCCAGTCCCCGGCAACGGTGCCAAAAACTTGGTACGTGCGAAATGTGTGTTTTAATCGCAGTGGGTTGCAAACTGTCCACAGTGGGAAGTGCAAGTGTACACTGTCCACTATGATCGTCACAGCAAGTAATAGTTGGTAAAATACCAGAATCGAATCCACAGAGACTGGACAATCAAGACAATACGGTTCTCGTGAGCTCCTTTTACAAGTTTCAACTAGAGAGGAAAATAATACTTCGGCTTGGTTTGGTAAAATAGCTACTTGAAACGAGTTACTAAATGTTAAAAAGGAGGAATGTAGGTTGGATTTTCCCTAGATTTTATCTCAAATACTCGGTCCTTAGAAGTGATCCTCGTATTCGTGGTGGACATTTTCGCTAGAAAAGCCCGGTTACAAAATACTCACACCGTTAGATAAAAATCCCATACTCTTTGTATTTGTTATTTTGTCAATGGCAATCTCTAAATGGACCTTTTCAGGCCTCGATGGAATGTGTAGAGACAAATACTCTAAGTGTTTTTAATACACAAATTAGCTTGCCTACTACTCCAGTGGGCAGAGATTAGCTCACTATGCCGACCTCACTTTCGTAAGTGTCATAAGAATTCTTTCGAATCCCCTAGCATCATTCAAGCTCGTGTCACTGCGTTCTACTCATTTCTAAGTTAAGAACTAGACTTTTAGATCCTTGCAAGTGATCGGCTTGTTCGCATCTTTGGGTAAATATCGAGAATGAATGACCAAAACAATAAATATTCTAAGTATAAAGATTACTCAAGCATTTTCTATAAAATCCAGGTACTTCTCCTTCCTACATCCCAAAGGATGTTTAGCCTAACATTTCCGAAGTAAAGAAAACAAAAGATGAAGATTTGCACATAATAAAACTAAAAGTGGATTGAATAGTACTCACAGTGGGGAACGAGAAATCGTCACTGCCCACTGTGTTTCACGAACTACAATTAACTAGGAAAGGAAATTACAGAAATTAAAGCTAAGTTAATGCAAATATTAAAAACTGAAACTAATGTGGTAGATGAGAGAAATTAAAGCTATCTAAACTTAACCCAAGATGATTGTAAGAATGCTAGATTGATGATAAATGAACCCAAGTGCTCCTTTATATACAAGAGGAAAGACTTGGATATTACACAAAAGAGATGAGTCTTCCAATGGGTAAAAACTGCTGTGTAATGGCAGAAATCAGCCCCTTGTGCAAACCAATTACCCAATGGATCCTTCTCCAAGTCAATTTCCAAGTACATAAAGGAGTACTTGTTGCAATCTTCTATGTAGATGTCATTTTGTACTTCCTCCAGCCATTTCCCTGCCAATGAACCTTCTTCTTCCAGAAAATTAGATCCCAACTAATAGTTTCTTTTGTCTTTCTTGATCAGCTCGAATAGTGGGCAGCCGGAGTGGGCAGAACAGTGATCACTGCAGGATAAAAAATGCGAAAAACACCCAAACTTCCACCAAATAATTTATTAAAGACCATGGTTCACTCCTTTTGCTCGTTTTTGTAAATCCTACTAAGAATGGGGGGTTTTAGAAGTGAAATGGCTAAAATTGACAAAATAAAGTAGGAAAAACAAGGAAATAATAACTCTAAAAATAGAGTTATCAGTTAAGTTCGGGTAAGCAAACCGGGACCGGGAAAATGGTTAAGTTCAGGTAAGCAAACCGGAAGTTGTAACCTCTCTATATTCATTCAATAAACGATTATCATTCGATATATCATTGTTACTTGATCAAACTGGGATCTACAAATCCACTTCGAATTGGTCCTAAAATCCGATATATCCAAACTCCACCATCGACCAATTCGCTTCCAAACATCCCAAACCATTTGACCAGAGAAAAATAAATGACCCACCGAATCAATCTCCAACTCGCACACCGGACGTAAAAGGGACTGCACCTCAATTCCTATTTTATCAAGGTTGTCTCGTGTTGGAATTTTGTTCAAACCCAACCTCCAAGCGAAGACATTGATTTTGATAAGAACAAGTCGTTTACATATAGTAGGAGTAGAATCTACCACTAAAGTTATAGAATCAATGTAATTACCAGCAGAAGCCACCAAAAACTCACCTGAACCATCAAAAGACCATAGCCATTTATCTCTTTGGTCAGAGGTACTGACCGTGGCTAGAATTTCCCGTAAAGTTGACATTTGTGTCTCCTCCGCACCCCCTCTCGGATCTCTACGCAACACTGAGTGCCAATCCCCCAGTCTCAATCGATCTTGCAGCAAAGTCGATTTGTCATGATCAAGCGCATATACCCTCGGAAATTACACTTTAAGAGAGGAATCTCCCAACCAAACATCATCCCAAAAGAGAGTAGAGTTCCCATCACCTACCTTTTTCTTATAGAAAGAAAGAAGGTGAATACCATTATCATCCATTTGTTGAATCGCCTTCACAATAGAAATCCAAGGAGAATTGAACATGTTATTGGGTATCCGCGTTCCAATGAGCCCACACACACCATAGATCGATTTGACCACTTTGACCCAAAGTGCATTTTGATCCGCCCGAAACCTCCAGATCCATTTGAAAAGGAGATCTCTATTGAAAGCAAACAAACTTTCAATTCCAAGTCCCCCATTTTTTTTACTCACCAAACACTTTTTCCATTTCACCCAACTCATTTTCTTTTCATCATCTTTACCTCCAACAAAGAAACGATTCCGCAAAGACTCCAACACCTTTTCGACCGAACTTAGAAGTTTAAAAAGGGACAAATAGTAAGTAGGAAGACTACTAAAATCGATTTAAGGAGCGTAACTCGGCCCCCTACCGAAAGAGTTCTAACTTTCCGATTGGAAAGTTTAGAAATAAACTTGTCGACCACCCCTTTCCAACCATCACTCTTTGCCATACTACATTCCACAGGCAAACCTAGGTAATTGAAAGGCATATTCGAGACCCCACATCCCACCACTCTAGCCATATTGTTGAGTTCCACATTATCAACCCCAACACCGAAGAATTTAATTTTTTGAATATTTATTTTAAGACCGGAGATCAAATAGAAACATCGGAGAATACGCACTATATTTCTAGCGTTAGATTGAGACCATTCTCTTACAAAAACCGCATCATCAGCATAAAAGAGATGAGATAAAGGTCATTTACCTTTGCCAATTGTTGCCACGTAAAAGATTCGTTTTTCTTCCGCTTCTCGAATGACCGCATGCAAACCTTACATATCGATAATAAAAAGGAATGGGGATAGAAGATCTCCGTGACGAAGACCACGGAAGATCTCTATTTCCTTTGTTGAAGACCCGTTGACCAATAGTCCAATACCGAAGCCGAGGAATTTTTGAGACACCCTTTAATCCAACCTCTCCATTTACTACCAAATCCCATCTTTTCAAGTACCAAGTCAAGGAAATCCCATCTTAGAGAGTCGTACGCTTTTTCAAAGTCCACTTTGAAAACCAAAGGTTTTCTTTTTCGATTCTTATACCAATCCATCACCTCATTCAAAAGTAGCGGACCATCTAAAATTTGTCTCTCCTTAATAAAAGCAGACTGCTCCATGCTCACACAATCTCCAATGACCACACTTAACCGATTAGCTAATAATTTTCCAATAATTTTGTATTGACAACCTATTAAACTAATCGGTAGATAATCTTTGACGAATTTTGAGTCTCGAACTTTCGGGATTAGAGCAATAAAGGAAGAGTTACACCCTTTAGGAATATAACTATCCTCAAAAAAATCAGAGACTAACCTTACCACATCATATTCCACAATGCTCCAAAATCTCTTAATGAATTCAAAGGTAAAGCCGTCTGGACCCGGTGCCCTATCCACACCACAGTCCCACACAGTTTGCTTAATTTCCTCCCGAGAGAACGAGCCTTCAAGAAACAAGGATTGCTCCACCAAAAGACAATTTGGAAAACGCAAATCAAGGGAAGCACGACTATGTCTCTCGCGGCTAAATCGTGCACTAAATTGGTAAAAAAAACCTAAATTTTAACCTACTCCGGGACCACAATCCAATTGCCATCTCTTATAGTACCCCAAATAGCAAGTTGTCTCCTCTTCTGCTTAAGAACACCATGGAAGAATTTGGTGTTTTCATCCCCTTTAATGTCCTACCAAATTTTAACTTTTTGCGCTAAATCCATTGCTTTAACACGTTCCAAGTCTCCTAGCTCTTTCAACGACCTAAACCGCAACTCCATATCTTCAATGGATGCTTCCCCTTTATCAACTTGGATATCAATGTCGTTAATGGACTTTTGAAGGTCGAATTTGATTCGTTTGTCCCGCAATCGATTTTCCCCATTCAAAGCTCGAATCACTTTTTTCAAATTTTGAAGTTTCTTTTTAAAAGAAACCATCCCATGAGTCTCTTGAATGCCATCATTTCTCCAAGTCTCAATGACCAAATGATGAAATCCATCCAACGCGAACCAAGAATGAAATAATCGAAACGGGGTAGGACCATAATCAACAATCAATTCTTTAAGAAGAATAGGTCTATGATCAGAAAGTTTTCGGTCGAGGACTGTTAGAATTGATGAGGGATTCGATCGATAGGTAGATGAGAGACTTGAGAGAGATGCGGCTGAATCGGCCAAAGAAGCTTTTCATATATTGGAGAGCAATTACAAGAGAAAGATTAACCTAATAATGAAACCTAAGAGATCTATATATACAAGATGAGTTACAGGTAATGACAGAATAGACCCTGAACTATACATATTTACGATAATACTCTAACACCCCCCCTCAAACTCAAGTAGGGGAAGAATGAGCCAAGTTGAGTTTGGAAACAAGATCCTGAAAACGCCCTGGAAGATGAGCTTTGGTGAAGATGTCTGTGGTGTAACGTCCCAAATTTCATCGCAAGCAAACAACCATAAATAAGCATTTGAATTACATAAAACCTTGTCTTTACAACATAAATAATTCAAACTAAACAAAATTGACAGCGGAAGTCTCTAAATTCCACAGCCGAGAGCTATTCTATAGTCATTGCAGCCAAAACTTGAAATTACTCTATGCTTCCAGTTCTTCCTATCGCCTCCTAGTTCTTACTTGAAGAACCCTTAACATGCTTACCTAAAAATGGTTTAGTTTTGAAAGCGAGGGTTAGACCAAAAGGTCTAGTGAATTCCCTCCGAAAACAACATGCACACAGTATAAAATCGTTTATAGAAAATTATCATCGTAAATCTTAACATAACATCAGGCATGGTACTACACTGTATATAGGATCACATAAACATTCTGCGATCGGGGCCCAATGGGCTACCCTCTCGCCCTCAACCGGAGCCTATGCAGACTCCCCTTCCCGGAGCCTACGCATACCCCCCTTTCTACTCGAAATAGGAGGAAACAAATTCCAACCTACCAGTCTGTCATACATATCCAAGGGATCATCTGATCCCGAGGATCTATCTCTGATCCCACAGTGTAGACCGACTCCACATAGCACGTCATTCATTTCACAAAACACGCATCTTTAAAACCTTTGGAAATCGTCATTCACAGTTCATCAAGTACAATACATTTTCCTCAAGTAAAATAGGTATTTCATGGAAAACATGCGTAACAGTTATAAACATTTCATGCTCGTAAATGAAACCATAATCAGTCAAAATCATTCAACACTTTAAATCGTAAAAATGTTTAGGGAACTCACCTTGATTGACGTACACCGCACTTCTTAAATACTTCCAAGCTAACCCAAACGAACACCTAACGCAATAGATCCACATCAGATAAATAGCTCAGACCTACTGTCCGGATACCCCTTTCCGGACACAACCCCTTTTCCGGGCACAACACCTTTTCCGGATGCCACACCTTTTCCGGACACATCACCTTTTCCGGACGTAGCATTGTCCGAACACAACAATCCGGACGCTAGACTTATCCGGACAAAACTACCCGGACACTAAGCTTATCCGGAGACTTCAGCTACCCGGATACTAAGAAACACCCGGACACTTTCACGGGGCACTTACCCGGACACTCGCAACCTATCCGGACACCACCGAACACCGGTGTCCGGAAAACACGGCTGTTCTAACCCAGACTTATTAAAAGTGATCATTAACCCGATTTTTTTCATTAATTTGATTAGATATCTACAAGGGTTCATCCACTAACTCCAAATACCCAGTTTAAACCATAATTACTCCATTAAATCGATTCCAAAGCCAAAAACCCTTAAAACCCACTTTTAAGAAAAATGTGGATACAACCTCTTGAATCCTTATAATCAGACTTAAGAACTCAATCCAATTAAGAAAAGGAACACTATAACAAAATGGAATACGAATTAGAAAGGAATACCTTGCAAAATCTTCCTTCTTACCGATTTCTTAGTCCAAAACTCCTTTGTTCTTCTCTTTTCTTCTCTAGTCACCAAACACACACAAGGGCCAAAACACTGATTTCTAAAATGAAAACCCTAGGAAAAAGGAGCTTTAAATACTTCCCAACAATTGCCAAAAGGCCCCTTAACCTAACTTGCATTCTTTAGACATCGGCCACCAAACTTTCAATACATACTTAAAATTTCGGGTTGTTACATGCGGTCTGATCAATGGTTGAGATTAGAAGAAGTTTAACCGTCTTGCAAAGAACATGTTGACGAGTTAAATGACAGTCAATCTCAATGTGCTTTGTACGCTCATGAAAGACATCATTGTGAGCAATCTGAATAGCACTGTTGTTATCACACCACAATGGTGTTGGGGAAAACTGATGAGCACCCATATCAGATAGTAACCAGCGTAGCCATACAAGTTCTTGTGTAGCGTCAGCTAAGGCTCGATATTCAGCTTCAGTACTAGACCGAGCCGTCAGAGATTGTTTCTTGCTGCGCCAGGAAATAAGAGAGTCCCCAAGGAAGAAACAATATCCAGTGGTTGAACGACAGTCTGTTATGTCTCCATCCCAGTCAGCATCTGAGAAAGCACGAAGAGTTAAAGATGATGTGGATGAGAAGTGAAGCCCATGAAACATTGTCCCTTTGAGGTACCGAAGGATACGAAGAACCGTGGCATAGTGATCGGAGCATGGAGCAGACATGAACTGGCTGACTATATGAACTGCATATACAAGATACGGTCGAGTAACAGTCAGATAAACCAGAGATCCAACTAGTTGACGGTACCGTGTAGGATCCCGCAAAGGGGTTTCGGCATTGGAAGCAAGATGCAGATTTTGCTCAATAGGTGTAGGTGCAACTTTGTTGTCCGTAATCCCAGCTTTGGACAAAAGATCTGAAATGTACTTGGCTTGACAGAGATAGATGTCGGAAGAGTCTGACAGAACTTCAAGACGAAGAAAATAATGGAGCTTACCAAGATCTTTCATCTCAAAACATGAGCTGAGAGAATGTTTGAGCTGGGTAATACCTATAGAGTTACTGCCAGTGATGATCATATCATCAACATATAATAAGAGTAGGATAGTACACACGTTAGTGGTCCGAGTAAACAGGCCAGAATCATAATTACTCGGAGAAAACCCCAATGAAATGAAGTAGTGCTAAATTTTTCATACCAAGCACGATGAGCATTAAGATTATTTGATTATACTACAATTATAGATTAAGTAATTCTTGAAGAATAACTCATCATGAAAGATAAATATGATTAGTCTAACCAGTCACATATATATTTTGTTGTTCCATCTCTTCTCCAAGATCCACACTAGATATTCTCTGCAATGGATGGGACTAACAATATATGAGAAATAATTGTGTACCTTCAGGGAGATGAAAACAAATTTGACCAATATATATAGGCATTTAGTTGGTGTTACGGCAGTTTCTTCATCAAAAAACTGCCTCAACCGTTTTCTTATCCAAATAAGGATTTGACTTTATTTCATCTTACTCTATACATAATTTGAATATTAATTCAGATCAAACCACATTAGTCAAACTTATTTATAATAATTAGCCATTTTACTAACTCACTAACAATTAAATAAATCTTAGTAGCTGACATGTGTTTGAATGTACATATATGTATATATCTAGTGCTACTAAGATTCTAACACTCTCCCACCGAACTAGATATAATACTATAAGCATCTCAACAGATCGACCACTCTGAAGTGTGCACAAACTTATTGTTTGTTGTTTGATCCTCATAAGTTATGTCGGAAAAATCTGCTATATCAGACTATACAAGCTTAATGCACAATGAAATTGTACAGGCCTCTATAATCATAGTACTGCAGATAAAAACACATGAACTACTTCAAATGTATAGAGTTTCATACTCAAAACACCTAATGTTGTGATCAACAACCTTCAAGTATTAATCTTAATGATCTTGAAGATATGAATAACACTATATTAAGTTTATAATAATTACTAAGGTTTATGTCAGACGTCATACGTAAAACTTTAATAAAATTATAACTTACTATTCATACCAAGGCATAATACCTTAATCATCAATGCAACTTAAAATTCCCATGTTTCTAACATGCTTCTTAAAACACTCTACGGGCAAAGCCTTTGTTAATGGATCAGCTAGTTGTTCTTTTGTACCGATCTTCAATACTTCAATTTCTTCATCTATGACATTTTCCCTTACAGAGAAATACTTTACATCTGTATTTCTTGAACCCGAACTTCTCTTATTGTTCTTAGTATAGAAAACTGCAACATCATTGTCACAATATATAGTTAATGGTTTCTCAAGAGAGTCTACAATCTTTAAACCAGCAACAAAATTCCTAAGACAAATAGCATGAGATGTCGCTTCATAAATTGCAATGTATTCAGCTTGGAATGTTGAAGTTGTCGTGAGTGTTTGTTTGCTTGTCTTCCATGAAATTGCACCTACGGCTAACATAAAGATGTAACCTGATGTAGACTTCAAATAATCATGATCTTGCTTATAAGATGCATCAGTATAACATTCTATCATCAATTCTTGATCCTCCAATTTCTTATAAGTTAATACATAATCTTTAGTGCCTCTCAAATATCTCAACACTTTCTTACCTGCTATCCAGTGTGCCCGACCAGCATTGGATTGAAATCTGGATAACATATTTACTGCAAAAGCTGTATCGGGTCTAGTGCAAACTTGTGCATACATCAGACTTCCCACCAGCTTGGCATATGGTATTTTCTCCATGCTGTTTCTTTCAAAACTATTGTGTGAACATTGTCCTTTATGTAGCTTGTCTCCTTTTGAAATCAGAGACTCCCCACTTCTACAGTTTTGCATGTCAAACCTTTGTAGTACTTTATCCATATAATGTCTTTGTGATAATCCCAAAATATCACTGCTCCTATTCCTTAAAATTTCTATGCCTAACACATAATGTGCTTCTCCCATATCCTTCGTGTCAAAATTCTTCATTAAAAAGGTTTTGGTAGTTTGTAGCAAATTCATGTTATTAGTGGCTATCAAGATATCATCCACATATAGAATTAAGAATATCAAACTACTCCCACTAGTCTTGTAGTATATACATTCGTCTAATTTATTTTCCTCAAAACCAAATGCACTTACTACTTTGTCAAACTTCAAATACCATTGTCTAGATGCTTCCTTTAAACCATATATTGATTTCCTCAAAAGACATACCTTATTTTCTTCTTTTGCAAAACCTTCAGGTTGTAGCATATGAATTTTCTTTGTCCAAATCCCCATTTAAAAACGCTGTGTTGACGTCCATTTTATGTAATTCTAAGTTGTAATGTGCCACCAAAGCCATAATGATTCTGAAGGCATCTTTAGTTGATACTGGTGAAAAGGTTTCATTGTAGTCTACTCCTGTTCGTTGATTATAGCCCTTTGCGACTAACCTAGCTTTATATCTATCTATCTTTCCTTGTGCGTCTGTGTAACGTCCCAAAACATAGCATGCATTAAGTCATAGGTTAAACATCAAAATTACATAAATTGCTTGTTTTTAATATCATCAGTGAACTACCCTAAACAAAGCTTGCTAGCGGAAGTCTCTAAGCTCACAGCCGAGCACTATCTATATTCTTCAAAGCAAAACTGGGAGCCTCACACATTCCATCACCTCCTCGCTACCTCTTGATTCTATTTAGAAGAACTCGAAGGCCGCTTACCTGAAAATGGTTTAGTTTTTGAAGAGCGAGGGTTAGACCAGAAGGTCTATTGAATTCCCTCCATAAAACAACATGTATAAATAATACGAAATCATTTGATTAAGAATGCATCATACATCATAAAGCATCACATATGGTACTGCACTGTGTAGTGGATCGCTTAACCAATCGCGATCGGGGCCCAAGCAGACTCCCCTTTCGCCCTCTCGTATCGGGGCCCAAGCAGACTCCCCGATACCCGCCTAGGAGGAAACGAATTCCAACCTACCGTCTCATCGTACATAACCAAGGGACCATCAGATCCCGAGGCTCATTGATCCCACAGTGCAGACCGACATCACATAACATGCACATACATTTTATAAAAGCATTTGACACTTTATAAGTCGTGCACATCAATACAACATATAAATAATTCATTTCCTTCCATGCATATCAGATCGTAAACATTTCGTGCTCGATAAAACCATATTCAGTAAAAAAATCATTTAACATTTATGTCAAAATAAGGTTTAGGGAACTCACCTGATAGCAAATTCTCTTCCTAACCTCTTTCCTCGATCCGACCGTACACCTAGTAATCAAATTTTATATTTAATTAGATGCACTCAATTTCGATCCTATTCTTTGCTTCTTAACGGGTCTCCTCTAAAACTTGCTAAGTTCAAGGTTTACCCATATCTTAGCCCAACAGAGACCCAAAGTCGTTCGGTCCAACTCAAGGTGTCGGCCTACTAAACTATGTGGTCTACCACCGAGTTTAAGCCCGGGACCGCATCTAGTCCTGATAGCCTT
The DNA here is from genome assembly GCA_033807775.1 of Saussurea involucrata. NCBI lineage: Eukaryota > Viridiplantae > Streptophyta > Magnoliopsida > Asterales > Asteraceae > Saussurea > Saussurea involucrata. The sequence continues at coordinate 22,083,242 of CM066324.1, forward strand.
CGACTCTCGGTACTCCATAACCCCCGGTACCCCCGACTCCCGGTACCCATGACTCCCGGTTTGCGACTACGAGCAGAAGACAAGCTTCAATCGCTTCCAACACCAATTCTTCCTATTCGGTTAAATATATGGGGTTTTATCTCAACATTCTTACCCAATTTATTCCATAAATTCCTTAATCAGATAACTTCCTAATCGATCGATTCTTTGGATTATCAACCCATTCGTAAAATAATTTCCTACAGTGCTCTTATACAATAACCCAACTACAAACATGAATTCTAGACTGGAATTTAACTTATCTATCTATTTCATTAAGCAGCAATAAACAAGGAATGAAAGGTTGCTCACCAAATAAAGCCTCTTCCCCAAGAATCGTAGTCCAATCCTTCCTTTCGCTATTTCTCTTCTTTCAGTGCTCAGCCACCAACAATACGAAAATGGTTAATAGCCCTAGGGATCTGGGCATAAATAGTTCCCAACATTTACGAAAACAGCTCCTCTAATAAAACTTTCATTTCATACAATTTGACCACTAAACTATACACTTGACAAAACGGGTTGTTACAACACTCCCCTCCTTAAAAGAATTCTGTCCCCGGAATTCCTCATTGAAAGAGCTGTGAGTATCTCGCCCTCACCTCCGACTCCAACTCCCACGTGGCCTCCGGGCCTTTATGGTGCCGCCACTGAACCTTTACTAGGTTAGTCTCTTTGTTCCGTGACTTCCTCACCTTAAAATCTGTGATGGCTTCGGGTTCTTCTACGAAATTCAACCTCTCATCCACTTTAATGTCGTTCAACGGCACTGCTTTAGTCACGTCGGCTAAACATTTCCTCAAATTAGACACGTGAAACGCGTTGTGAATGCCTTGCAACTCCTCCGGTAGATCTAGTCTATACGCCACCTCCCCAATTCGTTCAGTAATTTCAAACGGTCCGATGTAACGTGGGCTTAGTTTCCCACGTTTTACAAACCGTACTACACCTTTCCACGGGGAGACCTTTAACAACACGAAGTCTCCGACCTGAAATTCTATGTCCTTTCTTCTCTTATCCGCATAACTCTTTTGTCAGTCGCGGGTGACCTTTAGTCTTTCCCGCACTTGATCTATCTTGTCCAAAGTTAGTTGCACCAACTCCGGTCCGGCTAGCTGTCTTTCCCCCACCTCGTTCCAACACAGAGGTGTCCGACATTTTCTACCGTAAAGTGCCTCGAATGGTGTTGGTTCCCGTTTTGTTTAAACAAGGTTATTAGATCTATTAGTTCAAGTTTAATGTTTGATGCGGAAGCGTATTTGAAGAACTAACAGATATGTTTGATAGATTTAGAGCGGAATATAGATAAACAGTGAACAAAATATAATTACTCAAGGTTTACTGAATATATATATATTAAGAACAGATTTAGAACAAAGAGTAAGGAAAGCTTTAAAACAGATGTGACTCTTAAAGTGTTTAAGCTTTGTGTTCTTGATGATATTAATCGATTGATTGATTAATTTGTTAAGGAAGAACTCAACATGAGTCTTCCTTATATACTACTCTAAAGGGGACCATAAAGCAGGTTACTATTCAGAACGGTACTGATGAATAGTCGAACGGATGTCGTGAACAGTTGGAGGGATGGTAAGAACATTCAGACGTGTTGTACTGCATTTAATGCAGCAGACGTCTATTATGTACTAAGCCCTATTGAGTCCAATCAGGGTTTGACACGTCGATGTTGGACAGGGCATGTTGCCATGCAAGTTGATGAACGGGTCCTAGAACAGTAGCAAGATATTATAAATATCTTTGAAGTCTTTGTTGAGGACCGCAGAGGCTCTGTGAAGTGTTACAGAGGTTCTGCGGTTTGGTCCTTCGTAGAGCAGTCTTCGCCCGATTCCGAGTCTTGGGTCTTCTTGGTGAGTACAAGAGAGGTTCTGTAGGAAGCCTCTGTTGCTTCTGTAGCTTCTTGACCTTGATCTCTCGGTAATTTCGGCAGAGCCTCTGTGAGAGGCTTTCTTCACTTAGCCTATTTTTCACTACTTCTAAATACTTCTATTATTAGGAAGATTGAAGCTAACAAATGGCGCTGCCTTGATGCTCGAGTGATAGCTATTATTGTAAGCGAACTCGATTAACGGTAGGTGCTTCTCCCAAGATCCTTGGAAGTCTAAAGCACACGCTCTCAACATATCTTCAAATGTCTGGATTGTTCTCTCACTCTAACCATCGTCCTGAGGATGATATGCAGTACTCATCTTTACCTGCGATCCCATTTCTCTTTGGAAACTCCTCCAAAATGTAGAGGTAAATCTGCTATCTCGGTCAGATACTATCGCTGAAGGCACCCCATGCCGGGTTACAATCTCATCGATATACAACTTGGCTAACTGCTCCATCGAGTAAGACTCACGAATAGGTAAAAAGTGTGCCGACTTCGTAAGGCGGTCCACAATCACCCATATGGCGTCATAACCCTTTGGAGTCTTAGGCAAATGGGTTACGAAGTCCATCGTAATTTGATCCCACTTCCACATAGGTATCTTTAAAGGCTGAAGTTTCCCGTATGGTCGTTGGTGCTCAATTTTAACCCTCGAACACGTTGCACAGGTCTCTACAAAGTGAGCTATGTCCTTTTTCATTCCAGGCCACCAGTAGTCCCGGTGTAGATCTCCATACATTTTGTTAGTTCCGGGGTGAATCGTGTACTTGGACTTGTGAGCCTCTTCTAGTATCAGCTTTTGGAGCCCTCCGAGTTTCGGAACCAAGATCCTCCCGCTAAGACACTTCACCCCTCGATTGTCTTCCTCCAGCGAGGACACTTGCCCTACCATCCTTTCCTCCTTAAGATTTCCGGCTTCGAGTGCCTCAACTTGACATTTCTTTATTTCAGCAATTAAATTAAACGTCACGTCAGCTCTTATAGCCACGATGCTGGGAATCTCACTTCTTTCCTTACGACTCAAGGCGTCCGCCACTACGTTTGCTTTACCCGGATGGTATTCGATCTTACAATCGTAATCGGTCAGTAACTCAATCCACCTTCTTTGGCGCATATTCAACTCTTTCTGGTCAAAAAGTTGGCACAAGCTTTTGTGGTCCGTGAAGATCTGACACTTTGTACCATAAAGATAATGTCGCCAAATCTTCAAGGCAAAAACTATGGCCGCCAGTTCTAAATCATGTGTGGGATAGCGAGCCTCGTGATCCTTCAACTGCCGGGAAGCTTAAGCGATCACCTTACCGCGTTGCATCAACACACATCCTAGACCAAGCTTCGATGCGTCGCTGAATACCACGAAATCATCTGAGCCGTCCGGTAAGGACAATATCGGAGCACTGCTCAACATATCCTTCAACTTTTGAAAAGCTTCTTCTTGTTTCTCCAACCAGGCGAACTTGACATTCTTTTTCGTTAACGAAGTCAGTGGCGTGGCGATACACGAAAAGTCCTTGATGAACTTCTGGTAATACCCCGCCAGTCCGAGAAAACTTCGAACTTCTGTCGGATTCTTAGGTTGTTCCCAATCTTTGATGGCATCAACCTTAGCTGGATCAACCATGATTCCTTTCTCGGACACCACGTGCCCGAGAAACTGCACTTCTCTCAACCAAAATTCGCATTTGGAGAACTTTGCGTACAACTTCTCCTACTTTAACAGATCGAGGATCGTTCGAAGGTGACTTTCGTGCTCCCCTTCTGACTTTGAGAATATCAGGATATCATCTATGAACACTATCACGAACTGATCTAAATAGGGTTGGCACACCCTATTCATCAAATCCATGAATGTTGTCGGGGCATTAGTTAACCCGAACGGCATCACCAAGAATTCGTAGTGTCCATATCTGGTCCTAAAAGCAGTCTTCGGCACATCCTCCTCCCTTACCTTGAGTTGGTGATAACCTGACCTCAAGTCTATCTTGGAGAAGTAACTGGCTCCTTATAGCTGATCGAACAGGTCGTTGATCCTCGGTATCGGATATTTGTTCTTGATCGTGACCTTGTTGAGTTCTCGGTAATCTATGCACATTCGCATAGTACCGTCCTTCTTCTTCACGAAGAGCACGGGTGCTCCCCATGGAGACGTACTTGGTCTAATGAACCCCTTGTCTAACAACTACTGTAATTGTGTCATCATCTCTTTCGTTTCAGACGGTGCCAATCTATACGGTCCGCGAGCAATAGGTGCAGATCCGGGCATCAAATCGATTCTAAACTCGATCTGACGATCCGGGGGTAGACTTGTCAAGTCATCCGGAAATACTTCCGGGTATTCACTTACCACTCGTACATCACCCACCCCACGCTTCTCCTTCTTGGCATCCATCACGTATGCCAAGAATCCTTGACACCCTTTCCTCAAACACTTAGTAGCCTTAATCATAGAGATAAGGCTATTCTTCCTATCACGGCGGTCCCCATAAATCACTATGGGATCTCCATTCAGTGACAGAATCCAGATTAGCTTTTTGTTGCAAACGATATTCGCATCGTTCGCGGCTAACCAATCCATACCCAACACCACATCAAACTCTCCCATTGCCATGGGATATAACTTCATAGGCACCAACCTTCCTTCTATCTCTATTACACAACCTTCTACCACCTCTTTAACGTACACCAGACTATCATTAGCGGTTTCCACCTCTAGTGCCCTCTCCAACCGTTTAGGCCTTACCCCCAAACAATTCATAAAAGCATTTGATATAAAGGAGCGGTTTGCTCCCGAATCAAACAACACCTTAGCGCATTGAGAGTTTACTAGAAACGTACCTGCCACAATGTCCGACACCTCTTCCGCCTCTTCCGCAGTCATGCGGAAGGCACGCCCCTTTGGACGCGCCGGTTCTGTTCCTTTACCACTGTCTCTTCCACCCTGCCGATCCCCAAATTGAGCTGATCCACCCTTTTTCAACTAGGGAAGTCAAACCGAGTGTGGCCAGTAGCTCCACATTGGAAACCTGATTTCCCTTTGGGGCAATCCCTTGACAGATGACCGGGCAACCCACACATGTAACATGAATTGGAGCCTACCATGCACTCCCCACGATGCATCTTGTTACACTTCGAACACGGTTTCCCAACGGTATCCTTACTAGCGCGATTGTCTGGTCGAAACACTTTTCCTTTTCTGGAGTCATTACTCGACCCATCCCATTTGCGTTTATCCCCGCTCTTCTCGGTCGTTTGGCGAACCTTTTCTTTCTCGATCATTTCAGCCGCGTCAATGGCCGCTTGGAAAGTGGTGGGGTTTCTTGTCATCACTAGTTCTCGAATACTACTCTTCAACCCGTGAATGAAACGTTCCACCTGTCGTCCCTCCGTGGGCACATACAGATCTGCGAACCGAGACTTTTCGATGAATTTGGTAGTATACTCGCGCACTGTCATACTTCCCTGTTCCAATCCCAAGAACTCTTCTTCCAACCTCTTCACTGCCGCCAACGGGCAGAACTGAGCCCTAAACCTGTCGACAAAAGCCTCCCACAACATCCCCTTGGCCATTGCCGAGCCCTTTCCCTCGGTCTCGGCATCCCACCAGTAAACTGCCTCGGCCTTCAACATGGATAGGGTAAACATTACCCGATCCCCATCAGCACACTTGCCCGTATCAAACACTAACTCCATTTCTTTCACCCATCTCATTGCTAGAACCGAATCACACTCACCCTTGAAAGTAGGGGGCTTGCATGAGGCAAAGTCCTTGTAGCTACACCCCTTAGCTGCTGACTCATTCACTACTAGAGAGATTGCTTTAGAGTGACTCCCAGTACCAGTCTCCACTGGACTCGACAACTCCGCACTCTCCTTGTTTTCACTAGCTTCCTTGCTTCCTGAAGCTGACTCATTCTGCTTGGTGAGAAGAGCTTGTAGAGTCTCTTGAATCTTACCAAGCTCAGCTGCCAGATTCTCTCGGGTGACGAATGCTGAGCCACGACCCCGACCGCGTCCCCTCGTTGGATTTGCCCGCCTGACCGAAGCTGAACTCTCCTGATGAGAGCTCTCTTGATGTGCGGGCTCCGCACTCTGTACCCTTTGAGTTACTCGGGTCGTTCTTCGAGTCGGATGTTCCCCATCTCCGGCCACCTGAGTGGCGGTACGGCGGGGCGTTCTTCCCCGACCACGTCCACGGCCCCTACCTCTTCCCCTTCCACGGTTAGCTGTCGCCCTTGCCGGCTCCACCGGTCCATTCTCCAGGATTTCATCATCTTGGTTCCTCGGTACAGCATGTACTGACCTACTTCTAAGAGTTCTTCCAGCCATTTCGCACACACTGAAAGAAGACAACCGTTAACCTTTGTTAGACATGACACCACAAGAGTTTGCTATATAAGGTAATTTAAGCACGCACCTGTACCTGTAAGTTTGTAATTACACTGGCCAGATGTAATCTCAAACTTACCATACACGTTTGTCCTCGGCACCTTATTTCCTAGCGCGTTTAGTGATCGTTCCAAGAGGCAATCCTATGTCTCGGCTGTGTTCCTCATCTTACAGTTTAAGTTTAGGCCCTAGCGGTTACCTAAATCCCTTAAACTAAGGCTCTGATACCATTTGTAACGTCCCAAAACATAGCATGCATTAAGTCATAGGTTAAACATCCAAATTACATAAATAGCTTGTTTTTAATATCATCAGTGAACTACCCTAAACAAAGCTTGCTAGCGGAAGTCTCTAAGCTTACAGCCGAGCACAATCTATATTCTTCAAAGCAAAACTGGGAGCCTCACACGTTCCATCACCTCCTCGCTACCTCTTGATTCTATTTAGAAGAACTCGAAGGCCGCTTACCTGAAAATGGTTTAGTTTTTGAAGAGCGAGGGTTAGACCAGAAGGTCTAGTGAATTCCCTCCATAAAACAACATGTATAAATAATACGAAATCATTTGATTAAGAATGCATCATATATCGTAAAGCATCACATATGGTACTACACTGTGTAGTGGATCGCTTAACCAATCGCGATCGGGGCCCAAGCAGGCTCCCCTTTCGCCCTCTCGTATCGGGGCCCAAGCAGACTCCCCGATACCCGCCTAGGAGGAAACGAATTCCAACCTACCGTCTCATCGTACATAACCAAGGGACCATCAGATCCCGAGGCTCATTGATCCCACAGTGCAGACCGACATCACATAACATGCACATACATTTTATAAAAGCATTTGACACTTTATAAGTCGTGCGCATCAATACAACATATAAAACATTCCTTTCCTTCCATGCATATCAGATCGTAAACATTTCGTGCTCGATAAAACCATATTCAGTAAAAGAATCATTTAACATTTACGTCAAAATAAGGTTTAGGGAACTCACCTGATAGCAAATTCTCTTCCTAACCTCTTGCCTCGATCCGACCGTACACCTAGTAATCAAATTTAGAATTTAATTAGATGCACTCAATTTCGATCCTATTCTTTGCTTCTTAACGGGTCTCCTCTAAAACTTTCTAAGTTCAAGGTTTACCCATATCTTAGCGCAACAGGGACCCAAAGTCGTTCGGTCCAACTCAAGGTGTCGGCCCACTAAACTATGTGGTCCACCACCGAGTTTAAGCCCGGGACCGCATCTAGTTCCGATAGCCTTCGACTCTCGGTACTCCATAACCCCCGGTACCCCGTGACTCCTGGTACCACCGACTCCCGGTACCCCATGACTCCTTGTACCACCGACTCCCGGTACCCCCGACTCCCGGTACCTATGACTCCCGGTTTGCGACTACGAGCAAAAGACAAGCTTCAATCGCTTCCAACACCAATTCTTCCTATTCGGTTCAATATATGGGGTTTTATCTCAACATTCATACCCAATTTATTCCATAAATTCCTTAATCAGATAACTTCCTAATCGATCGATTATTTGGATTATCAACCCATTCGTAAAATAATTTCCTACAGTGCTCTTATACAATAACCCAACTACAAACATGAATTCTAGACTGGAATTTAACTTATCTATCTATTTCATTAAGCATCAATAAACAAGGAATGAAAGGTTGTTCACCAAATAAAGCCTCTTCCCCAAGAATCGCAGTCCAATCCTTCCTTTCGCTATTTCTCTTCTTTCAGTGCTCAACCGCCAACAATACGAAAATGGTTAACAGCCCTAGGGATCTGGTCATAAATAGTTCCCAACATTTACGAAAACAGCCCCTCTAATAAAACTTTTATTTCTTACAATTTGACCACTAAACTATACACTTGACAAAACGGGTTGTTACAGTCCCTTTTGGTCTTAAAAACCCATTTACAACCTATTGGTTTTATAGAGCTTGATTTTTTATTTTTCAACCAGACTCCAGACCCTATTCTTTGACATGCTTGTTAACTCATCTTCCATGGCTAGAAGCCACTTCTCCCTATTTGCAGATTCCATAGCCTCTTTGTAACTTCATTGATCATTATCTTCTCCCAAATCAAACTCTATTTCAGTCGCATACACATAGTAATCACTAGGAATTGCTGATCTCTGATCTTCTAATTGGTGCTGTTGGTTCTAGAGGCAACGAGTCTTCTGCAGGCTGTGTCATGTCCTCGACTCCAGCATTATCAACTTCATTATCTTCTTGTGTTTCAACTTTAGTTTCAATTATATTCATAGGAAAGTCCGTAATGTTTGAATTTATAGTGATAACAGGCTGCTGAAAATCAGGATATACAAACCATTCTTCCATATTTTTGGTACAGTCTAAAAAATCCGATAAAGGTTCACTTTGATCAAACAGTTCATCAAAAAATACAGCTTTGTTAGTTTCATATATTCTTTGACCTCTACCAGAGTTATAAAACTTATAACCCTTGGATTTTTCTGAATAACCAATAAAAGAGGCTGATAAGGATCTTGAATCCAACTTATCCAATTTCTCCATATGGCATATTCTAGTTTCAGCTTTGCAGCCCCATACATGCAAATGATTCAGACTTGGTTTATAACCATGCCACTACTCAAAGGGTGTACCTGACAGGTTTGGTCGGAGATATATTGCTAGTATAATTAGCCGTATGCAACGCTTCTCCCCATAAAAATTTTGGTAACCCTGATCTAGCAAACATACTTCTTACCATGTTCATTAAAGTTCTATTTCTTCTTTCTGAAACACCATTCTGAGTAGGAGTGTAAGGTGTGGTATATTGTGCCTTAATACCACATTCCTCTAGATAAAGTGCAAAGGGTCCTTTATGTTGTCCCTTTTCTGAGTATTTTCCAAAATACTCACCTCCTCTATCTGACCTCACAATTTTGATAAGTTTTTCAGTTTGCCTTTCTACCTCAGTCTTGAATTTCACAAAGCAACTTAAAACCTGTGATTTTTCTAATATAAGGTAGATAAAGCAAAATCTGGAAAAATCATCAATGAACGTGACAAAATATGAATTGCCACAGATGGTTTCAATCAGGAATGGTCCACACACATCTGTGTATATAATTTCAAGCAAACATTGACTTCTTTTGAAATTAAAATTTCTAGAATTGGTCATTTTTCCTTTCAAACAATCAATGCAGTTTTCAAAATCATTGAAATCTAATGTTGGTAGAATCCCTTGTCTAACTAACTGTTGTAATCTTGATTTAGAAATGTGTCCTAACCTTTTATGCCAAAGAAACGAAAAAATATTTTGTTTAAATTTTCTTTTCATTCCAGTCACTTTGTTTATAGAAAACACGATTTTAATAAAACCTTTGCTGATGACTTCATTGACACAAATAACATGCCAATGACCTTCTATTAAAGTAGCATTTCCAAAACAAACATCACCATCATAAAATAACATAGTATCTTTATTAGCATAGAAACTTACATTTTTGTTTAACACAAATTGAGAACCTGATATAAGGTTTCTCTTTATTTCTGGAATACAATACACATTATCTAATATAAGAACATAATATTTCTTAAACAGGAGCCTACATTGGCCTACAGCTTGAACTTTTACTACTTGACCATTTGCTGTGCAAATTCTGGATTCACGTACTTTTGGGATTGTTGTTCTTGATAATCCCTGTAGTGAATTTACAATATGAATTGGTGAAGCAGTATCAAACCACCATGAACCATCATTATAATTGTCAAAAGACTCTAAAGAGAAGGTTGGTTGAGTAATAAAAGTACCTTTCTTTTTGAGCCAATCCTTAATGCCTTCACAATCCTTCTTAAAGTGACCAACCTTCTTACAGAAGAAGCATTTCACTTCCTTTGGGTTCTTTGGAAGTTTTCCCTTACTGCAGTCAGATTTACCTGAATGATTAGAGATATTTCCCTTATGAAACTTACCAGAGAACTTCTTATTCTTAGATTTTGCCATGTAGTTGATCATCACTGCCTTTCCTTTCTTGTTTATATCAGATTCTTCTTGAACACATATTGAAATCAACTCATCCAAATTCCATTTCTCGTTTTGGGTATTGTACAAGCTTCTTAGATGGTTGTATTGTTCTGGTAGTGAATTCAGCAACAGATAGACGAGAAAAGAGTCATCGATTTCAACTTTCATTTCTTTAAGTTTGTTGGAAGTTTCAATTCCTTGCAAAATGTACTCCCTGATGCTTCCTTTTCCATTAAAATTCATTCTAATCAGTTTATTCATCAGAAAACCAGTCTCAGCGTTGTCTGATACCTTATATTTCTCTCCAATTGAAGTGAAGTATGTTTTAGCAAGATCTGAATCTGGTATGCCACCTTTTACAGCATCTGTCATGCATTTCTTCATGTAGATGAGAGCCATTATGTTGTGTTTATGCCACTGTTGATGTTTAAACTTGATTTCCTTTGTAGCGTCTACTGTTGGTTCTTCCGGTGGGTCTTCTTTCAAGACATAATCAAAGTCCAGGATCCCCAAGTTTAATTCAATGTCTTCCTTCCATTTCTTATAGTTCACACCGTTAAGTGGTGCAAAATTGACAATACTCATAGGGTATTGTCCTGCACAAAAATGCATTGATATACATCAGATCAAATATATATACACATATATATATATATATATATATATAGGAAAATTCAAATGAAAACTCAAATTCAATTGTAACAATGAGGACGAATCTTGACCCTTCCATCTATATTGATCCAATGACTCATATTAAATAGAGTTTTTAATTGAAATTATTAATTAAGGTGATTAGGGGTAAAAATGGAAGATAATTAAAACCCACGCCTACCATGTTTGACTTTTTATTTTCTTTTTTAATTAAAATTTTTTACCCTCCTTAAAGTTTAAAATAAAATAACTTAAAAATTACTAACATTTTAATCAAACAAATTACATCAAAAAACGAGAATTTCGTGCTCTTCGATATGACATCCATCTCGATATAGTTTTTTGTTGTTTTAACCGTTTTTACGTGAAATGTCATATACGTGTTATATTCGATATGAATATTTATGTATGTTCAAGTGCGTACAACATCTCGACACCGTAAGTTCGTAACTCGACATCACCTTCTACAACACTTTCTTCAGCGTCCTAAAGTATCGTGTTCTTCATTACCATAACCCAACACCTATCGAGATGAATCGGGAACCTATCGAGTTTCGATTGTGAACCGATGAACAAAAGAGAGTGTGTCACGTCTCCACACCTTCACGAGTCACTCATGTATCATTCTTCATGAATAATGTATCATTCAGTAAGAATAATACATCATTCAGGGTGAATAATGCACGATTCATGAATTCATGTATTATTCATCCTGAATACTGTATTATTCATCCTGAATATTGTATTATTCATCCTGAATATTGTATTATTCATCATGAATAGTAAATGAACGTTCAACTTTGTTATTCATACTGAATGTGGACACCTGAAGATGTGCATACATATTCATAAAGAATAAAACCAAGTTTCGGTTGTGAATCAGAAAACAAAGAGAGTGTGTCATGTTGTAACGTCCTACTTTCCATAAAAAGTCAAGTCATGAGATTAACCATTTAAAAGACATAAATGTACTTGTCCTTACATCAACGCTAAAACATACTTAACAAAAACTTTAACGTTAACATTAAACATAAACAGCGGAAGTCTCTCTAAGCCACAGTCGAGCACTATCTAGACATATCATGATCCAAAACTGGGAGCCTCACGAGCTCCATAACCTCCATGCCGTATCTAGTTCTACTTAGAAGAACTCGCTACACGCTTACCTGAAAATGGATTAGTTTTGAAAGCGAGGGTTAGACCAAAAGGTCTAGTGAATTCCCTCCGAAAATAGCATATAAAAAAACATTTGGAAAACATTTATCAATGACCATAAATATCATCAAACATGGTACTACACTGTGTAGTGGATCACATAAACATATTGCGATCAGGGCCCCAGCAGACTCCCTTCTCGCCACTTTGGAATCCCCACGGACTCCCCTCTACCGAATAGGAAGGAAACGGATTCCAACCCACCGGTCTATCATTCATAACCAAGAGTCCTAAGACCCCGAGAACCTCTCTCTGATCCCACAGTGCAGACCGACTCCACATAGTGTACACTTACGTTCATGCAAACATGTAAAATGTGTTCTTCATAAATCATGCTAAACATTCCTTTTAATACAATAAGTGCATTCATGGGAAACATGTAAATCAGTTCGTAAACGTTTCATGTTCAATAAGAACCATAATCAGTTAAAACATTTATCACTTTGCGTTGTAAAAGGGTTTAGAGAACTCACCTGACTGCAAATACTTCTCTAAACTCGAATCTTGCACCGACCGCTCACCTAATTAATGATTCACAGATTTAATTATATGAACTCTCTATTCCCATCCTACGTTTCTCTTAATCCGATTTCAACTACTCATTTAGGTCCATCTATTAATTATTGGATTTCTTTTATCCTTTACTAAGCCCAAGAGACTTAAGCTAAACTCTAAATCCATCGGCCCAATTAGCTTGATACTACGGCCGGGCAGACGAAGCCCAAACCATCAGTCCCGGTATGGTCCGAACTCCCGGTACCCGACTCCCGGTACCCCGACTCCCGGTACCCGACTCCCGGTACCCGACTCCCGGTACCCGACTCCCGGTACCCCGACTCCCGATATCACACTTGCGGGACTTACCCTACCGGTACCAAACATTACGGGACTCAGTTTCCCGGTACACGGTTTACAACTAGGTTACGGGACTCTCTAGTCCCGGTGCATGCCACTTCCGATACCGATTTGCGCCAATTCCCGGTAGGGTCAAACCCCGGTACTCGCCTCTCACGAACAGACCAAAAGCCAATGCAAATTAAACTCGTTTTCTTTCTTAAACCACTCGATCAATGAAAGTTCTTTCCAATACATTCTTATCCAACATGGAATCATAACACTCCTTAATAAACCAAACCCTATAATTGATTGATTTCAAGCATTATTAGTCTGATTGATGGATTAAAGCCTTAACAGGGTTTTCTAAATTAACAGCACTGCTAGAACAAAACAATGTCCAGAAGCTGAATCACTTGATTAATCAATGCAGAAATAATAATAGAGAAAGATTCAGTTCTTACCAAATAAGTCTGCTCGCGATTCCTTGAAGATTTCTTCAGTGATTTCTCTCTCGATCACTTCCTAGCCGCCACAGCACAAAATCAGGGACAATAATTTATGAAGCCCTAGGGACTTGAGCCCATTTATACCTCAGAAATTTTCAGCTTAGTCCCTCAAATGAAACTTTTATTTTTTTACAATCTGACCACTGAACTCTCAATCCTGTTAAAGTTGGGTTGTTACAACACTCCCCCCTTAAAAGAATTCCGTCCCCGGAATTCCTTATTGGAAAGGGTGCGGGTATCTAGCTTTCACCCAAAACTGACGCCTCCCTAAGGTAATGCCACTCCTGACCTAGTCAACCACTCGATAAATTCGAAACATGGAGCATTGGGTGGACTCCCTTCATTTCTTACGGTCCTTTGACTCGTAGGCTACTGTCACTAATCGCTCGGTCTTAACGATAGAAGATTTAGTACAGCTTCCCAAGCACATTTACTTCTTATAAGGAGGAACTTGGCAGAATCCCCCGTTACAACACGAGATTCATTTACTAAGAACCAGGCACACACTTGACAGCTTGGCACCAGGACAACCCTGTACATCCCGACAACTCACAACCCGGAGTTCCTTCATCAAACATCTATGCAAATAACATTTCCCTTCTCTCGGACTACCTAGACCACAGTTCGTCAAACTTCTCTCACTACTTCACCACTCCATCCTCATATGTAACTAAGAGTAGGAACCTCCAAACCCATCGTTGAAGTGTTCGCTTACTCAAATTAAACTTATCCTGAAACACATCAATTCCTCGCTGATTGCCACGTTCGTTCAGTCACAAGAAGCATAACTCCGGTTATCCTCACTCCACTGGGAGGAGTAACCATGGTCATGCCATACTAATCTCACTAGCTTAAACATTGCACGACCAAATCGTTTAAACATTTCTCACAAAGTCACTAACTTAACCCATTCAACTGTCTTATCCACTACCTTCCTGCACAAAATCATACACAATTTCCTTCCTCAATATCATTTCTAACGGTTTGCACACTTATCAATAACCATTTGCACAACCCTTCACCTTTCGGCATTACTGTCAAGTTTACTACTTCCAATTTACTCACTTATTCCGACATGCTATCTTCTCCTCCCCACATTAGCGTGGAGCATTGCCCACCGAACATTACTTGCCCCTCTCTCCCGACCTTTCCTCATGCTGGTATCGCTTTCTCATTGCTCACATAACCAAACAGTTGCACCAAGATCTTATCTTAAGGCATTCAACCAAGCCGTCTTGAAACCAGACCAGTGTTCGACGTCACTACACATTCTTTAAGGATTTCACATCTATCCCACCACATTTTGACTAACACAACCCTCAACCTCTTTAAACTTCCAATGACCCCAAAGTATGTTTCTTAGTAACGTCCCCTATTCACTCTAATAATCCATCCCCTTGGATTCCCTATTACAAATGGATCTATTAACTCAGGAACACCCCGAAACTCGGGCTCCACAGTTCTTTCGATTAACCACCATGATCATAAAATCAGACAGATGTATATATACTGTCATCCCGACTTTCTTACTTAGATTTACCTTAAATAATTCTTTAACAATCAGTGTGTTAATCCCAATAACACTTCCCCAAGGATTGTAACACGTCTCGTAATAACAAATGAACGTCATTACTTAACAAATCTATAAAATTTTAATCAGCCAACCAAAGGCTTATACCTCTATCATGACATTCCAAATCAACTAATGATCATGCTACCACTCCGACCCACAATCATCATCATTCATTCCTTAAACATAACCAAAATTTCCAACTATTTCCTTCTAGGATCATCCCCTCACGCATAAGGAACGATTTTCATCTTGACTAATCATAACGATATCTCATCTACTATACTACAGCTTGACTAATCTATTCATCATCTTCTTTAAACTTACTCTGCCTTCAAGAATATACTTAACAACATACATGACCACAAAGCTTGGTCTCACAACTGGGCAATCACCCAATTCTGTCCCGACATTCCATTCCGATAACAGTCAAAATAAACACCAACTTACAAACCACATACTTCAACAACTGAGATTGCAAAACGTACACTCTACCCGAAATCCCATAAGGATTTCCTTCTAATCCTTCATCTTTCTAACATCGCCTTACTACATCATCGGCTGACACAGATATCTTGGCAATTGAAGCTACTATTTGTTCGTACATCCACCACTCCTATCATCACACTACCGACCAAGTCTCTCATGGTCATTCGTACATAATTCACCCTTTCCTTCATATTATCCCGTATACTACAATCGAGTCTGTCTCGCTACTTAGTTCTCTCCTAACTTGTTGAACTATGACTCACGAGTTCATACTTACCTCAAACACAAACATCCTAGCTGGCTCTTTATGACCCGAGTCCTTTCTTAGACACGACACATTTTCTTACTGACTGGTATAGTCTACACTCACTCCGCTTGTGTTACACACCTTGTCCTTCTACGGACCCTCCTCACCACGTAAATAGAACGCCTATTCAACAACAACAGTCTCTGACTAATTTAACACCTCTACAAGATATTCTATCAACTTACTCTCATCTGGTTTGAGTCTTCGGCCTCGGCCAACATACACCGTTGCCGACTTCAACAACAAAAGACAACTCTTAACTACTTCCTTAACCTATCCTTTAACATGAGTTCCTTACGGAGCCTAATCCTTCCACATATTATAATCACCTTCATGATCTGCCTCCCTCCTTTCGACACCTACTCGTGTAACGACAACATTACAAGCTCACCTCGAAACTCATATTCCTACGCCATAGACATTTCATTCTTCCTCACCACACTACTCATTACGAGTTGCTAAAACCATCACCTTGAAGGCTTCAAGTCCTTCCTCCGGTCACAACCGTCCCTTGACAAATGTACTTCCGGTTACCGAACTAGGGTGCAAGCCCTCATACAACCGATACTATAATCCATTACTGACTCTACCACGGTTCACCTTTCCTCTTGAACACAAATACTAAAACTACATACGTTCTCCCTTGACTTGACCAACGCCTCTCCGCTCTCGGAGTTCTTCCTTAGCTTAAGACGTAATACTCTACGACCTAGTGGGTTCATAGCCTTCATGCATGACAATACAGTAAATAAATATTTTCGCACATTTCATCATTTTAAATAAACAACGTTTGGGAAACATTTGGGTACACATGACCCCATCACTCTTATAGCTTCAAAACCCTGCACAACGATTCGAGAATCGTTGGCATGCATCTTCCCGTGAACCTCAATCTTGCTCAATCCGAACAATGTTATTACGAGAGTAATATATATTGCATGAAAATCTTTTCGTATGAGAGAATTCAGAAAGAATTACCGACACAAAGTAAACCAGTCGGTTCTCACACTCAATTGTATGATATCAAGAGGTCGATTAAGCATTTTGGTTATAAGTGAATTGCAGGTAACCATTTTCTCGACCATTTTTGTAACAATTTAACTTATCATTAAAAGTGTGGAATACTTTGCAAATCGTTAACCTCAAAATTTCAATGTGCGACGTACTGAAATCGTTTTTTCTTTAAACGTGCACTCGTACAAGCTGACTCATTTTGTTCAAAGTTGACATTTACATTTTTATTTTAAATCGTGAAGATTTCATGTTACATAAAAGAACACCATGCATGAGACTCTATTTGCAATGGAAGGCTACTCACTCAACGAGGTCAACCGCTTTACTCACGCAGCTTATCCTTGATACTCCACTTACGACCAAGGGTCGCCCTCTCGGTCAAGCACTAACTTGATGTACATGCGTTCCACATCTCACTTACTCAACCATTTCACACTATTTTCGCTTTGATCGACTACCTCACTTTCTACTTCTACATGCTTTCAATTCACTATAAGCATCTTATTCCATTTGTCCTGCCAATGAAAAGCTCGACTAAAAAGTCAGGGCTCCATTGATACTTTCAAGGTTTTGACACTGTTCTATCTTACCATCCCAACTGACCTATCCCATGATTTCCATAACTAGGACTCTCCCGAAACTGGAGTCTTACGCAAACTCAAACATTCATCCTCTCTGAATCCACGAAGAGCTATCTCTAGACGACTCATAACATTCTATACAACGTTCCTTCTCTACGATGTCTACATACATCACATCATAATGACTCTTACACGACACTTCTCCAAGCAATGGAGCTCGGTCTATCTCTCAGGGATCTTGCTGACCTATTCCTCAACGTTCTCCCAGCCATAGCGCTAAACTGAAAGAAACTGATAGTTAATCCTTGCTAGACGTGACACAACAAATTTGCTATAAGTAAGGTATTGTAAGCACGCACATGTACCTGTAAGTTCGTAATTACACTGGCCAGGTGTAATTCCAAACTTACCTTACACGATTGTCCTTGGCACCTTATTCCTAAGCGCATTTATAGTGATCGTTCTTATAGGCAATCCTATGTCTCGGCTGTGTTCCTCATCTTACAGTTTAAGTTTAGGCCCGAATGGTCACCTAAATCCCTTAAACTAAGGCTATGATACCATTTGTAACGTCCCACTTTCCATAAAAAGTCAAGTCATGAGATTAACCATTTAAAAGACATAAATGTACTTGTCCTTACATCAACGCTAAAACATACTTAACAAAAACTTTAACGTTAACATTAAACATAAACAGCGGAAGTCTCTCTAAGACACAACCGAGCACTATCTAGACATATCCTGATCCAAAACTGGGAGCCTCACGAGCTCCATCACCTCCATGCCATCTCTAGTTCTACTTAGAAGAACTCGCTACACGCTTACCTGAAAATGGTTTAGTTTTAAAAGGGAGGGTTAGACCAAAAGGTCTAGTGACTTCCCTCCGAAAATAGCATATAAAAAAAACATTTGGAAAACATTTATCAATGACCATAAATATCATCAAACATGGTACTGCACTGTGTAGTGGATCACATAAACATATTGCGATCAGGGCCCCAGCAGACTCCCTTCTCGCCGCTTTGGAATCCCCACGGACTCCCCTCTACCGAATAGGAAGGAAACGGATTCCAACCCACCGGTCTATCATTCATAACCAAGAGTCCTAAGACCCCTATAACCTCTCTCTGATCCCACAGTGCAGACCGACTCCACATAGTGTACACTTACGTTCATGCAAACATGTAAAATGTGTTCTTCATAAATCATGCTAAACATTCCTTTTAATTCAATAAGTGCATTCATGGGAAACATGTAAATCAGTTCGTAAACGTTTCATGCTCAATAAGAACCATAATCAGTTAAAACATTTATCACTTTGCGTTGTAAAAGTGTTTAGAGAACTCACATGACTGCAAATCCTTCTCTAAACTCGAATCTTGCACCGACCGCTCACCTAATTAATGATTCACAGATTTAATTATATGAACTCTCTATTCCCATCCTACGTTTCTCTTAATCCGATTTCAACTACTCATTTAGGTCCATCTATT
Organism: Saussurea involucrata; assembly: GCA_033807775.1. Taxonomy (NCBI): domain Eukaryota; kingdom Viridiplantae; phylum Streptophyta; class Magnoliopsida; order Asterales; family Asteraceae; genus Saussurea; species Saussurea involucrata. The sequence goes on from CM066324.1 coordinate 22,102,222, forward strand.
AATTATTGGATTTCTTTTATCCTTTACTAAGCCCAAGAGACTTAAGCTAAACTCTAAATCCATCGGCCCAATTAGCTTGATACTACGGTCGGGCAGACGAAGCCCAAACCACGACTGAACTCCCGGTACCCGACTCCCGGTACCCCGACTCCCGGTACCCGACTCCCGGTACCCCGACTCCTGGTATCACACTTGCGGGACTTACCCTACCGGTACCAAACATTACGGGATTCAGTTTCCTGGTACACGGTTTGCAACTAGGTTACGGGACTCTCTAGTCCCGGTGCATGCCACTTCCGATACCGATTTGCGCCAATTCCCGATAGGGTTAAACCCCGGTACTCGCCTCTCACGAACAGACCAAAAGCCAACGCAAATTAAACTCGTTTTCCTTCTTAAACCACTCGATTAATGAAAGTTCTTGCCAATACATTCTTATCCAACATGGAATCATAACACTCCTTAATAAACCAAAGCCTATAATCGATTGATTTCAAGCATTATTAGTCTGATTGATGGATTAAAGCCTTAACAGGGTTTTCTAAATTAACAGCACTGCTAGAACAAAACAATGTCCAGAAGCTGGATCACTTGATTAATCAATGCAGAAATAATAATAGAGAAAGATTCAGTTCTTACCAAATAAGTCTGCTCGCGATTCCTTGAAGATTTCTTCAGTGATTTCTCTCTCGATCACTTCCTAGCCGCCACAACACAAAATCAGGGACAATAATTTATGAAGCCCTAGGGACTTGAGCCCATTTATACCTCAAAAATTTTCAGCTTAGTCCCTCAAATGAAACTTTAATTTTTTTACAATCTGACCACTAAACTCTCAATCCTGTTAAAGTTGGGTTGTTACACATGTGTTCAACCTTCACGGGTCATTCATATATTATTCAACATGAATAATGTGTTATTCAGGATGAATAATGTGTTATTCAGGGTAACTAATGTGTTATTCAGGGTGAATAATGTGTTATTCAGGTTGAATAATGTGTTATTCAGGATGAATAATACACGATTCATGTTTAATAATACATGAATCAGGAATTCGTGTATTATTCATCCTGAATGTTGTATTATTCATTTTGAATACTGTGTTATTCGTCATTAATAGTGAATGAATGTTCTCATTTATTATTCATACTCAATATGGACAGCATGAAACGTGCATACATATTCAGACTGAATATAACACATACATAGCATTTCACGTAGAAACGGTTAAAATGAAGAAAAAACTATATCGAGATGGATGTCATATCGAAGAGCACGAAATTCTCGTTTTTTTGATATAATTTGTTTGATTAAAATATTAGTAACTTTTAAGATAATTTATTCGTTAAAGAAAGGAGTAGAAACAGAGTGTTCACTCTAGTGAACGAAAATTAAAGAGCAGTGCAGATACCGTTCATATTATATAATTAACCATTTTATAATAAATGCATTTCAGTTCGAAAATGGCTAAAAGATAACTCATCTCAAGTCCAAATATTTCATCTCAAGTCTTAACGGTTAAAACCTTTCCAAACCGAACACCTTGAAAAAAAATAACCCAAGTTAAACCTCTTGAAGTTTCTTCCTAAAGGTCTTAATTAAACCAATTCCTCCAAACATTTTACTCCCAAAGATACAAAAAATGGAGCTCTCGATTTGACCAAAAATACAGAAACTACCCATTTGGACCTAAAAGAGAAAAGAAAATTGTTTTTTCCTTTTCTAACTCTCAATAACATACCTATACAAGACCATAAGTCGGCTAAAGCAATTTGAAAGGATAAGATCATAAAATTTTACTCTTTAACCCCCTGAAAAATAAAGAGTTCACATGTATAACCCAATCCTTTTATAAAATAATTCTTGAACATTCATTTAAATTAAAACAATTATTTTGAGTTATTACAAACTCTCCCCCTTAACATAATTCCGTCCCAGAATTCATTCAAGCAAAACACAAGGGTAACTAATCACCAAAATCGATTTCAAGCTCTTACAACACGTCATTGACTTTAGTGAACCCCCAAAGGACCTTTACATAACCAACATCATATATTGACAATCTTTCGAACTATAACACGAATATCAAGAAAATATCACACTTTCATTACGCAAATCTGATATGAAAAAAAATCACGATCACAATCTAAATAATTTAAACAATTATAATATTCTATATTATCTTTTTCGTCCAAAATAACCTTCAATTTAATAGTTAATATACATATGAACTCATAATCTAACTCAAGGAGAATTACCAACTCAAAAATGGATAATACAATTTGACCAAAATATAAGGTGATGGTTTTCTTTAAAAACTCAAATGAAGCTTAAACCATCTAACCATTAACCAAAAGAAAACTCTAGGAAATTTGGAACCATAATAAATGATTTTAAATAAAGATACCCACCACTAACCAAAATATTTAAGGAGATTTAAAGGAAAATATGACACCTTAATATTTATTTTAGAATTGAAATTCCCAAACTCTCTCCCTTTTTCTTTGGAACGTCCCAAACATAAGTCCACACCAAAAAGCAAAAGTTAGAAGAAGAATTTGAAGAAGTCTCCAATGTCAATCCACTTGAGTGATGGGGTTTAAATATCCCCCATTTTTCAACCAAACCCCATACGATAGATAAAAGGTAACATAAAACATTAGACCTTTTAATAGTTAAAACCCGGTTATCACAATATCTCTCCACAAAGGAATTTTGACCCATAATAAATCATAGAATAAACAAACTTTAATCACATTTTCAAATATAAAATGGTATTCGAGTACAAACATGTACCTGTAAATTCACAAATACATTGGCCAGATGTAATTTGAATTTACCTTACATGTCGTTCTTTCAACCAATTATATTTAATACCCCAAGGTTCTAGACATAACAGGGACATCTTAAATTCACATAAAATCATGCAGTTTAAGTCTAGGTATTGGTCTGAATACCTAAATCTCTTAAACTCGGGCTCTGATACCATCTGTAACAACCCGCAACCTCTACGTAACAAATAACATGGAATATTATATAAAACAAATCACATTGGGTCCCATTCTACAAATCTATACAACTTTCTGAAATAGCAAATAAACGTTTTGCTAACAAAATATTCATACGAAAAATCCACATAGCCACATATCAAAATCAGACTTCAACTTTCTTCTCGATTATCTCCGATAAGATAAATCAAATAAGACGATCTCATATTATTAACTTTTCCGTTAACTCCTATTTTCCGCAATCCTGAAATGTTTATTTTTTAATACAAAATGAGGGTTAGACCAAACGGTCTAGTGAGATAATCCATGTAATTTAAATATCATTATAAAATATATTTATATAAAACCATGTATTAAACAGTTTATATAAAACCTTTGATTAATTTATCCAATCTTTGGCACAACACGATAATTCACTCCGTTGGCCTTCAAGCACAACATCTCACAATACACTCTGTTGGCCTTCAAGCACAACATCTCACAATACACTTCGTTGGCCTTCAAGCACAACATCTCACAATATTGCTGGCGTTCAAGCACAACGCGATAATAGTGAAGCTGGCGTTCTAGCACAACGCGATAGTGTTGCTGGCGTTCAAGCACAGCGCGATAAGTGTAGTTGGCGTTCTAGCACAGCGCGATAGTGCAATATCGTAACATAACCGTTTGTAACAAAATCTCACATACCGATACCGTTCATATTATATAATTAACCATTTTATAATAAATGCATTTCAGTTCGAAAATAGTTAAAAGAAAACTCACCTCAAGTCCAAATATTTAATCACAAGTCTTAACGGTTAAAACTTTTTCGCTTGTTCATCGGCTCGTTCGTAGTAGTATACTTCGACGATATACTCATCTATAGCCGAAACAAAACGGATCACCTCGCACATCTCTGACAAATCTTGACCGTGCTCTAAGAGAACAAACTCTATGTCAACCTCAAGAAGTGTACTTTCTGCACTAACAAGCTCTTATGTTTAGGATTCGTTGTTGGAGAAGCCGGCATAGAAGTAGACGAAGAAAAGGTCCGTGCAATAAAAGAATGGCCAACTCCCAAAACCGTATCCGATGTCCGAAGCTTTCATGGTTTGGCAACATTCTACCGGCGGTTCGTAAGGGACTTTAGCACCATCACCTTACCAATGACCGAATGCCTGAAAAAAGGGAAGTTCCAATGGGGGCCCGATCAAGACAAAAGTTTCGCCGATATCAAAAGCAAGCTAAGCTCCGCACCGGTACTCGCCCTACCCGACTTTGACAAAGTTTTCGAAGTTGAGTGTGATGCAAGCGGAATAGGGGTAGGAGATGTCCTCTCGCAAGAAAAGTGCCCCATCGCATTCTTTAGCGAGAAACTAAGCGATGCTCGCCAAAAGTGGAGTACCTACAATCAAGAGTTCTACGCCGTGTTCCGCGCCTTGAAACAATGGGAACACTATATCGTGCAGAAGGAATTTGTACTCTTTACCGACCATCAAGCCCTCAAGTTCATCAATAGCCAAAAGTCGGTAAGCAAAATGCATGCACGATGTGTAAGTTACCTTCAGAAATTCCCTTTTGTCATCAAACACAAATACAGAGTCCTCAATCATGTGGCTGATGCCTTGAGTAGACGAGGCACACTAATGATCACATTAGCCCAAGAAATCGTCGGATTTGAGGTCCTAAAGGATCAATACGAAGAAGATGATGACTTCAAGGATATTTGGAATAAATGCAACATGGGCACACCAATGGAAGACTACTACATCCAAGACGACTACCTCTTCAAAGGTAATCAATTTTGCATCCCTAACTCTTCTCTTCGTGAAAAACTGATCCGAGACTTACATGGAGGAGGATTAGGCGGCCATCTAGGCCAAGACAAAACCATTGATAGTGTACTCGACCGATACCATTGGCCACACCTAAAGCGCGATGTGGGGGCAATTGTCCGAAAATGCTACATTTGTCAAGTTGCTAAAGGCCAATCTCAAAACACCGGTCTCTACTTACCATTACCGGTTCCCGATGTTATTTGGCAAGATCTATCAATGGATTTCGTTTTGGGAATACCCCGCACACAACGAGGAGCCGACTCTATCTTTATGGTAGTCGACCGTTTCTCCAAGATGACGCACTTCATTGCTTGCAAAAAGACCGCCGACGCAAGCAACATTGCCAAGCTATTCTTCAAAGAAGTAGTCCGTCTACATGGGGTTCCGAAAACCATCACTTCCGATCGTGACATGAAGTTCTTAAGTCACTTTTGGATCACTCTTTGGCGCCTATTCGAAACCACACTAAACAAAAGCAGCACCGCTCACCCCCAATCGGATGGCCAAACTGAGGTAAAAAATCGAACTTTGGGGAACATGCTTCGGAGTATTTGTGGGGACAAGCCTAAATAGTGGGACCTTGCTCTCCCACAAATCGAATTCTCCTATAACAGCGCATCCCACACAACAACGGGCTGTTCTCCTTTTTCCTTGGTCTATACATCTATTCCCAAACATGTGGTCGACTTGGTCAAACTACCGCAACTCCCGGGTACTAGCTTCGTCGCCAAAAATATGGCTAAGGACGTACAAACAATAAAAGAAGAAGTCAAGGCCAGACTTGAACTCACGGGCGCAAAGAACAAAATTACCGTTGATTTGCACCGACGCCGCAAGACCTTCGAGGTAGGAGATGACATCATGGTATTTTTTACGGAAGGAGCGATTTCCCGTTGGAACTTACAATAAGTTACAACCCCGGAAATATGGTCCGTTCAAGATTTCATGGAAGATTAATGACAATGCCTATGTGGTCACCCTTCTCGATTCTCTCCATATTTCGAACACCTTCAACGTGGCGGATATCTACGACTACCACCCGGATGACACGTCTCTTTCTAATGAGAACTCGGGGTCAAGTTCTTCGGAGGTGGAGGAGACTGATATAGAGCGCCTAGCAACACGATTCGAAGAACAAATGGACCAAGCCAAAGGAAATCGAAACAGGATGAAACAGGGACTTACGCGGCCTGGCGCGCGACCTGAAGCCGCAGCCCAAACCGCGCAACCCCCTGAATAGCTCGAACAAACAGACCCTTGCGCGACCTGAAGCCACGGCCCAAGCCGCGCGGCTCTTCCAGTTTCAACCTATCAGCTATTTTCGTTTTTATTGCTTTCTAGTTGTTTTCCAATAAGGTTTCTTTCCATTAGGGATTGATACCAACACTAGTTTCTATAGTTATCTCTTATTTAGTTTAGCTATAAATAGGGTTTTCATATTCATTGTTTATCATTTGATTTAATATTCAGATTAATATTAGTTTTTGAGATTCAAGGCTTCTTTATTTTATCTGTTTACGTTGGTAAACTGATCCCCCTTTAGGGTTCGACGATAGTCGATCCATTCCACGCAATTCTTACTGCGTCATAAATGATGTGCTCAATCAATGAAAAACCTCTACCCATAATCCTCTCTTTCTCAATATCAATTTCTACATATCGAACTCGAGCCGGTAACCGTTCGGGAGGAATTAAATCACACCTCCAACGATGCCGTATATATTGCTCTGGTATTGCATCTGCGTGCAACCTCATTCCTCAGAATCCTAAATGCATTGTCGGCATAGAATATACCATTCCTTACGAACATGTTACAAGCGCTAACAATGGTACCCTCATCTTTGTCTTGGACCACCTACACCGACATAACAAAAAATAATGAAACATACACAATGAATAAATAATGATATGATGTGAAAAACACTAATCGTAAACCTCTTCTTAATCTCATACTCTTTATTTATGTGGCTTACGGTGAATACCTTCTTCCCATCCACCTCTGAAGGACCCACAATACCACATTACAAAGCCGCCTTGTTCAACTCATTTTGCACTTCTAAAACATTGGTACGAGTGTAAACACTAGATGCATGCACTTCTAGCTACTAGGACACAGTTCGGGGTCTAGTGGATTTATTTTTAAACTCAAGAGAACAATGAATTTGTAACATCCCCAGCCCACCGTACACGATATTGTCCGCTTTGCGCATACCCTCTGCATAACAGCATGCCGGTACCGCTCACGGTTTTGTTCCTGCCCGCACAGGCAAACGCGGGACGCACCTAGACCGCACCTAGTGACAGGCAAAAGGCCTCATGCAAGGAAGGTATCCATCCACCCTTATAAGGAGGACTTTGTTCCCCCTCCTAGCCGATGTGGGATCTCACAATCCACCCAACTATGTGGGATCAGCGTCCTCGCTGACACATCGACCCGGTGACCGGCTCTGATACCATTCTGTAACATCCCTAGCCCACCGTACACGATATTGTCCGCTTTGCGCATACCCTCTGCATAACAGCATGCCGGTACCGCTCACGGTTTTGTTCCTGCCCACACATGCATGCGCGGGACGCACCCAGACCGCACCCAGTGACAGGCAAAAGGCCTCATGCAAGGAAGGTATCCATCCACCCTTATAAGGAGGACTTCGTTCCCCCTCCTAGCCGATGTGGGATCTCCCAGAATTTTCCTTTGTGTCTCAATAGCCATGTCAAATGACCGTAAAAACACCACTAAATCATTCCAAAAAGCAGCATACACATTAAAAAATGCGTTAATACTCTCATAACGTGACGTGGCCTTCATTAAACTAGTGAATCCTTAAAAAACCGGTATCAATGACTCCCTAGTGTTAAACCATTCATTAAACCATGAATTACCGTGAAGTCCATATTGCTCCATTAACTCATTTCACTAAATCTCAAAGTCGTTCGACTCAATATGTAAATCTCATATCAACTTGTTCAACTTAGCAACGAATGAGGTTTGTTTCAATAAAAACACTTTAATCTGTATAACATAAACAAACACGATGCTGAAATTTGTTTTGATAAATTAACCAACAATTTAATATAGTAAACTAATAAGAGGTAATAAGTGGTAATAAGTGCATCAGGCTTTTCGTATGTTAAGAGGCTGTTTGTCTTCCTTTTGTATTCCTATATTAAGGGTGTTTGCTAATGGAAGAAGACATGAAAAACATTATTCTCAAAAGTCTCTAAAAGTTTACATGGTATCAGAGCGGTGACGACCGGAAAACAAAGCCACCATGGCAGGCGGAGAAGAAGCACCACCACCACCACCGGCAAAAATTGAAGCAAGCTCTCCATTCTTTCTCGGTCCTCAAGACCGACCAGGAGACTTTATCACACCGACACGACTCGAAGGTGACAATTATGATGACTGGGCAGGCGATATGCAAACAGCTCTCGAAGCACGAAGGAAGTTCGTGTTCTTTGATGGAACCATTACCAAACCCGAACCACCGTGCACGCAATCTGATTGGAACACGATTAATGCCATGTTAGTGTCATGGATTATGAACACTATCGATCCAGAAGTAAAGTGTTATCTCTCCAAATACAAGGATGCGAAAAGATTATGGGAAACATTGAAATCGAGATATGCTGTTGTCAATGGACCAAGAATTCAACAGCTGAAGACTTCGATTGCAAAGTGTGAACAAACAAAAGGCATGCATGTCACCGAGTATTTTGGATAGTTGTCAGCCCTGTGGGAAGAATTGAACAATCATGAACCACTCATCGAATGTTCCTGCTGTACTCAATGCTTGGCCGGAAAACAACATGAAAAACGACGCGAAACTGGTATGCTCCACGAATTTTTAATGGGTTTGTATTCTGAATATTATGGAAACCTTCGCACAAGCATTCTATCTCAAGATCCGTTGCCGTCTTTGGATCGAGCCTTTCAATTGGTAGCACAAGAAGAGAGAGTACGCCTGGCAAAAGTTGTCAACGAAAAACCAACAAAAGCTGTTGGATTTGCTATACATATCGGTGGAGGAAGAGGTCACAGTAGCCGAGGAGAAAAACCCAAACGAGCAAACTTTACATGTACGCACTGCAAGAAAACTGGACATGAAGCATCTTACTGCTTTAAAGTCGTCGGTTATCCTGAATGGTATTGGGAAGATCGAACCAAAGCAGGAAGCAGCACCAACAATCGAGGACGGTCGGGAGGACGATCGGGAGGACGAGGTCGTGGCAATATTCGAGCAAATGCAGTCACGACTGAAAATCAAGAAATCCCGAATGTTTTCTCGGCCGAACAATGGAAAACTCTGATGGGACTCATCGGCAATACAAAAGTTTCGGACAGTCGGTTGAACGGTATGTTTAATAAAAACTTTTGGATAGTTGACTCAGGGGCCACTCATCACGTTACTGGTAATGCCTCTTGGTTGATTGATCCTAAAGAAATAGTTGGTTGCCCGGTAGGTCTTCCAAACGAAAAGCCTGATGCACTGCTAGGTGCAAAACCAGCCGGTGTTCCTATTGAGCAAAACCACAAATTTGGTCGAGCAACAGGTGATGCTCTTGTCGAACCCGAACAATATCGACGGCTTATCGGTCGTCTTATATACTTAGCTGTTACTCGCCCGGATCTTTCCTATTCCGTACACGTTTTATCGCAGTTCATGCAAGCTCCTCGAGTTGAGCATTGGGATGCAGCTTTAAGAGTAGTTCGTTACTTAAAAGGGTCTCCCGGTCAAGGTATCCTTTTATGCTCAGACAATGACTTGTCATTGCAAGGATGGTGTGATTCTGATTGGGCAACCTGTCCTCTTACTCTCCGTTCTCTCTCTGGTTGGCTAGTCTTTCTTGGCCATTCTTGTGTCTCCTGGAAAACTAAGAAGCAACACACGGTTTCACGTTCCTCTGTCGAAGCCGAATATCACTCTAGGCTGCCAAATGGTTAAAGGGACTACTTTTAAGTCTTGGAATAAATCATCCTAAATCCATTCCTCTATTTTGTGATAGTCAATCCGCGCTTCACTTGGCTAAAAATCCGGTTTTCCATGAACGAACGAAACATATAGAAGTTGATTGTCATTTTATTCGTGACGCGATTCTTGATGGCATGATAGAACCTTCGTTTGTAACGACCGACGAGCAACTAGCCGACATTTTCACCAAGGCCCTTGGCAAATCCAAGTTTGATCAAATTCTTTCCAAGTTGGGCATTTTCAATCCTCATGCTCCAACTTGAGGGGGGGTAATAAGTGGTAATAAGTGCATCAGGCTTTTCGTATGTTAAGAGGCTGTTTGTCTTCCTTTTGTATTCCTATATTAAGGGTGTTTGTTAATGGAAGAAGACACGAAAAACATTATTCTCAAAAGTCTCTAAAAGTTTACATAAACTGTTACCTTTGCTTTGATTTTCTTGGCGATGTGCCACATACACAACGGTGAACACTATTTGGGCAAGCAATGGGGATAAGTTGTTTCATGGCCGCGCATTGGTTAGTTTTGACAAATGATGGTGTTCGACCATGAGCTTTCATGAATGCCATAAAATCTAATTGTAATTTGGTAAATGTCCATTACGAATTAGAGTAGCACCAACAACGACATTTTTTATGATTGTCGACATCGACAAATGACACAAAAATCATAACATGCCTATAAATACACCACGAATGTTAGCTAAGCAATTAAATAAAGTAATAACAACAGTGAAACAAATAAAAAAATGATGAACACTTACTCGTTGGTCCATAATGTTGCATCAAAATAAATTACATCACCGAATTCACAGTAGGTTATCCTAGCAATCTCATCAGCTAGAAAATGGCGAGGAACTCCTTCTCATTACATTTGAATTCGGAAAGATTGAGACAACATTTTTGCCTACATACCATTGTGTTTAATAACATATGTGCATACTTATTGCCAACAAATGTAACCATATCCTTTTTGAAATTTTGATAATCCCTAACGGTCCCTCCGGACAATTCTAAACCACCTTTAAGAGCTTTATCATTCTGTGGGATTTTACAATACCTACCTTAGAACTACATGCATTAAAAACATTTTTATGTTGTGCAACATGTTTCGCTCGGGACATGGACATCTCCTCTTGACAGTGGCGGATCCACTTTATAGTTAGGATGGGACCCACTAAAAAGAAAAAAAATTAACTTTTCAAGGGTAAAAACATAGGGATTTTTAATTTTTAGCTTCGTGTCCCCTAGTAATTTTTTTGTCCGGGACCCCATCAACCAAACAAATGTTCCAAAATCAACCAAAAATAACTCTTAAATTTAACCAAAAAACCAAAAAAGACTCGAAATACACAAAAAAAACCTAAAAATTCTTTAAAATCAACCTTAAAAACTTCAAAAAATACTTGAAACATTGGATTTAGACTAAAAATACATCGGGCAACTTTACGGACATTTAACCTAACTTAAAGGTGACCCCACTAAGAAAAAATCCTGGATCCGACACTGCCTCTTGACTATACAACAATTTATTATGTTTCTCGATGAATTTGTATCTCATACCTACCCCTTTCTTTCACAAAGTGAAACTTAAAGCATGCTAAACACCCGAACCCCTTGAGGTTCGAATTGCGTTGTCTTCTCTCTCCATAATTTACTTATAATGAATCAATCATTTTCAGTGTTGGATTACGTTCTTTATTGCATACAAAGTACCGAGTCATGACACGGCCAAGTTTATTTGTCTTCTTGTTCGATAAACGCACATCAAACCCAATTACAATCACATACTTCTTATACGCAGATTCAACCAACTACTAAGAAACATAGAAATATCCAATTTTCGGCTTCAGTTTTTCATCAACAAGCAGGATGTAATACTTGGTACCAGTTGGGTCTTCCATCACATACGGAGATATTATCGACCACATAACATATAAGTAAGAAACATATGATGCACTTAAAAACCAAAAAATATAACATGCACGACACTAACTTAACAATGTATATACAACAAGAATGGTTATATCAATTCCAATAATATCCAATGCATGGAACCATTAGAATGAAACTAATTACTCAATTATCTACATAGAATATCGCAACTTACAAACTTCTATTGACAAGAAAACATCAATCACTACTAGAACATCATATGGTAATTAATAACATAACACGAAAAGAAACTTAACTTAATCCATAAATAGGTAGATGTCACACGTATCAAAACATATCGAGTAATATCCAAAACTATATCAAGTAATTATATTTTGATTTGACGTCCAAAATACATACTAACATCCGGAAAAATAACAAATTTATATTCTAAATCTACGTAGGAAATAGGAAACTATGAATTACACGATTTCGTTTAAATAAATAATATATATTTAATTTATTAACTTAAATATATAACGAGGACGGGGCGGGGAGTGCCATACCCGTCCCCATCCCCAGTTTAGTGGAGAATCCCCATCCCCGATCGTGGTGGGTGGACCGGGTTCCCCGAGGGGTCGGGACCCATTCCCACGCCTACTTAGAATATCGCAACTTACAAACCTCTAGTTACACAAAACATCAATCACTCCCAATAGAAAAAATAGATAAGATAATGCAAAATTACAGCACACAAACCATGTTCTTCCTTCATAAGATTGCACATATCATAAAAAAATGTTATGCTCAGCTTCACCGACGAAAACGTCTACAGTTTGTATTTCATTCACAGGACCATCATGCATCGCCGACAATGAACAAGAAACGAGTGGAGCTGTTTGGATTTGATTATGACCAACATTATGCATATCCAACAATGTACCATCAAAGACTTCTATTATTTGAATATCCGTCACAACAACATTCTGCAACGCCGATGATGAACCAAGAACAACCTCTGATTCGACATCTTCATGTCGGTCGTATTCTGTCGAAGCACCCATTGGTAAACAATGATTAAAAACAATGTACGATGAACACAAATATCAAAAATTTTGATGAAGAGAGACAATGCAAAAAGCTGAAAAGATCACACCATGAATGCAGATAACTTCCATAATTAACTGCATCCTAAAATTGTTTAAAATTTCCAAGATTTTGGCTAATCGGATGAATTAAGAATTTTTTTGTTAATTTCCGGGTTTACCCTGCGAATTATTGTAAACACAAAAAAAAACTAAAATCCATCAAGATGCAACAGATGTCTATGATAGACATGAGATCATATGAGAAGTGTCATTTTTGGTGATAAGTGTGAAAGTACTTTTAAACCATTGATCACTTCTAATCAAATACCCTCCCATGAATTGCTTCTTAAAAGGGAATCCGGTGCATCTCTGTGCATCTTATCTTGGTGCATCTCATCCTAATATTCGTCTATTTCTCATCCTAATATTCGTCTATTTCTCATCCAACGATTGATAACCACTTCTCACACTTATCATTTAAATTGACACTTCTCACCCGAACCTAACCCTATATATATATACATATATATATATATATATACATATATATATACACATATATATATATACATATATATATATATATATATATATTAGAGTTAGAACTAGAATTAGGTGCATAAATAACTTGAAACTGCAATCTAAGATTTAAAAGAATTTCAAACCTCGTTGTACCACATCATTTACCCTTGGTTGATGCTTTAATATACTTTGTTAGACTTAGATGGTTTGTAAATGTAACGTTCCGAGTGGGCGGGTTCAAACGAAAACACTAATTATTTTAGAAAACACGAGAATGGACGTTAATGTACAAAATCATACGTGATTCGCGTACAAAATCCTATATGATTCATGCGACTTTGCCCGCAACTTAAGTCGCCGACGTCCATTTTTTTCCGTTAACGTAAAATCTCATATGATTTTGCATATAGTTTGTGGTTCTCGTGTTTTAAATAGTTAGTGTTCTCGTTAGAACCTTCCTATCTCTATAGATATATGTTGATTTTCTTTTTGCAAAACGTAATTCGGGAAAAAAGATGGTAGTTAAAGTTCCCAAACTTTCAAATATCAATTGTTTTGTCTCTTCACAAACCTTTGCTAAACTTTCTTACTCTATGAATATGGGACCTTGATTCTTGTACAAATTCAACTCCACAACAAGATAAAATGTTCTTGTTAGATCTAAAGTTTTGTCAAATGTTAAGTGTTTAATTCTGAACAGAAGACTCAGAGTTCTGAGTAAAAGACTCAGAAGTTCTGAGTGAGAGATCTCGAAAAGATACAAGTGTTGATATCTGAATAGAATACTCAGAGTTCTAAGTAGAAGACTCAGAAGTTCTGAATAAAGATTGAAAAGAATACAAGTGGGATTCTGAATAGAAGAGTCTGAGTTCTGAGTAGGAGACTCAGAACTTCTAATAAAGAAGAAGAAAATATCACAAGTGCTTGAAGGAAGTTCTGAAGTGCTTAATGAGAAGAATGTTTAGAAGTTCTGAACATGTTGTTCAGAACTTCTGTCTTAGGATATTTTCAGTTATAATTATGTCGCTAATTAGGACACGTGTAATTGTCCTATTAGTCTTTCATGTAAATGTACTGTAGCTTTAACGTTTCTTTTACAGTATATATAGGGTTAGCAACTGTAAGCTAACTAACTTTTGATCATAAATTTCCCGTATAACTTTGTATTCTCTTTGTAATATTTGAGAGATTCTCTCTCTAGATTTGTAATCTGTTCTCAATCAAATACAAGGCTGTTTGATAAAATTCTCTATTTAATTGTTCTTAATTGATTGTAAGATTGAATCCTGGTTTCTACAATTGGTATCAGAGCAAATCAACAAACAAATTCATTCAAGATCGTGTTCGTGTTCTTGAAGATTTCTTGATCAATTTCTACAATTGATTCCACTGCTACTCGTAATTCTTGAATTCTTAGTAATTCTTGAATTCATTCTACGTTTGTTCAAGAAATTCGATTTGTCTTTCTATTGAATCGATAATTCATCTTACAAATCATGTCGTCAAAAGAATTTCTCTGGATGGGGTCTGAGACGAAGCCACCTGTCCTAATTCCAGAAGAGTATCAACAATGGAAGATCAGAATGATTCAATTCCTGGATAACATTGATGAAAATTTGATGATCTCCATTCGCGAAGGTCCTATTGAAGTTGCTGCTACACCTGCAACTGATACTTCTCCTGAGATTCCAGCTACCAGGGTGAAGAAGTTGTTTTCACAGTACACAGAAACGCAGAAACAGAGACATGCAATTGACAAAAGAGCCATTACTTTGATGACCTTGGCTGTTCCTAATGAAGTATTCAATAGAATTGATAGTGGAACATCTGCAAAGGAGATGTGGGATGAACTTGAAAAGCAGATGCTTGGTACAACCAAATCAATTCAAGCAAAACTGAATCAGTGTATAAATTCATTTGCTATTAATCTTCAGATGAATAAAAATATGTGTGAAGAAGATCTTAATGATTTATTCTGTATTCTAAATCAGCATGAGGATTCTGTTAAGCAAGTAGTTGAAGAGAAGAAAAATGTGTCTGATCAATTGGCATTTCTTTCAGAAAGAAAAACCAAAGTTATCAAAACAACAAAGAAATCTGTGTTTTTGTCTGAAATCCCAAAGATAGAAGAGGAATCTGAGAAGGAAGAAGGATACGAGGATGATGATGATATCAAGTTATTTGCTGAGAAATTGGCATTGTTGACTAATACCTTCAACAAGAGATATGGAAAGAAAAGGTTTGAAAGGAAATACAAAAAGGAGGGACAGGGGAACTCAGAAGAAAGGTACAAGAAGAGAGATGATAGAGAAGAAAGTAGGTATGAGAAGAAAGAAGAGAATAGATATGAAAAGAAGGAAGAGAAGGAAGAGAAGGAAGAAAGGAGAGAAAAAGATTTGTGTTTCAAGTGTGGAAAACCTGGTCATTTTGCCAGAGATTGCAGAGTCAAAGTGGTCAAAGATTATGAGTATTATACCAAGAAGGCTCAGTTAGCCAAAGCTAAGGATAGTGGAACTGCAATGTTGGCAGAACAAGAAAATTGGCTATACTACTCTTCAGATGAAGAAGATTGCATTCATTTCTCACAAATGCAAAGTTACATGGCCAAAATGAGGAATTAAGAAGATTCTGACTATGAAGATGCTGGTTCTGAATCTTCTACTGAGGTACATTCTGCTCTTGAAATTGATTTAATGACTCAAATTGGTAACATAAACTCTGAATTTGCTAAACTGAGAAAACAGATAAAAGGAGAAAGAATTCTTGTTAGCAAATTCAGAACAGAAAAGGAAATAATCAGAGAACAATTTGAAGAATCTGAGGTTGAGAAACAAAAAGTCAGAAAAGAGAATTCTGATCTTTTAAAAAGGATTTCTGAATTAGAAAGTGATCTTACAAAAGTAAAGGATGAGAAGGTTGATTTACAAATTAAATATGATATGTTGCTTGAGGAAAGGAAGAAATTATATTCTAAAATCAAAGAATTAGAAGATCTTAATCTGAAAAGAGGTGAAACTCAGCAAACTTTAAATCTTCTAACAAGCAATGTTAAAGATACTAGATTTTATAATCCGAAAATGGGATTAGGTTTGGATGAAAATGTTGTTTTGAAAAGAGCTCCATTAAATCTTTATGATTTTGATAAACTACATGTTCCTAAACCAAAAATTTCAGAGATTGTTGAAGTTTTTGTGAGACATGCAAGTTCTATAACAAGTTCAGAAAATTTACAAAAATCAAGTCCAATAAAAGCAAAGGAAACTATTTCTGAACCAAAAACTGAGAAGTCAGAAATTTCAGAAGAAAAGGACAAGAAAGAAATTTCAAAAGAAACAGAAGAGAAACCAAAATATAATGATATTAAATTCAAATATGACTCTCTCAATGTTAGTTACAAAAATAAACAACCAAGTTTTTCTTATTCTGACATTGAAAGCATATTTGGTGAACACAAGGTTTTTGAGACGAACAATCAGAACTCTGAGTCTTCTAGTCAGAATTCTGACTCTATTAGTCAGAACTCTGAGTCTGAAGGTCAAAAGTCTGAAACTGTTGGTCAAAATTCCGAGTCAGCTGAAATTTCTCAATCTAATTCAGAAAGTTTCTTAGAACTAGAAAAAAGGTTTAAACTTGTTAGTCAAGAACTTGAAGAGTTAAGAAAAAGTTTTGATGATCTTGAGAATGATTTTTGTGATACAGATTTTAAACTAGAACAAGTTTTAAAGGAAAATAAAACTTATGTTCAGAAGATAACAGAGCTTGAGAAGTTAAAGGCTGAATATGATCTTTTCAAGATTAATGCTTTAAAAGAAGATAAGAAATTCTTTGATGAATCAAGTACTTTTGAAAAAGGTGAATCATCTTTATCATCTACTAATTCTGAAAAGTTGAATGTTTCAGAAACTGAGGAAAGCAAAAGGGAAGATGATCTGAAAAGGAATCTTGAGAAGCTTAGATTGAATAAAACTTCTGAATTCAAAGCTAGAAATTCTTGTAATAGGTGCAACTGTAATCTGAATACTATAAATGAAAAAGAAAAGACTTATGTTTCAGATCTATTGTCACTTGCAAGAAAATATCTCAAATGTGTTCAATGTGGTAGTAATTCATTTCAATCTTCTCAGAAACATCAGATTTTAATAACTTCTATTTCCTATACAAAGAAAATAAATCAGAACTCAGAAAAGAAGACTATGTTGCGTTCTCAAACTCAGATAAAAGAAAAGAAAAATGAAAACATGTTTCAAAATAAAGAAAAGAAGACTGAAAATGTTTCACAGTCTCAACCAAAAGTTTTCAAAAAGAAAAGAAATAACTTTGTGAATAGAAAATGTTCTGACTTCATCAAAGTGCAAGGTAAATGGTGCCTTAAAAAGGATTTTGAATGGAAAGTAAAAGGAACTTGTGTTAAATCAGATATCAATGCTAACAAAGATGGACCCATTCCAAAATGGGTACCTAAACATAACTGATTGTTTTTGCAGGGCTGTCATGTGTGGTTTTTAGATTCTGGAGCTTCAAGACACATGACAAGTCACAAGTCTTCTCTAACAAATTTCACAGAAAAGGAAATAATCAGAGAACAATTTGAAGAATCTGAGGTTGAGAAACAAAAAGTCAGAAAAGAGAATTCTGATCTTTTAAAAAGGATTTCTGAATTAGAAAGTGATCTTACAAAAGTAAAGGATGAGAAGGTTGATTTACAAATTAAATATGATATGTTGCTTGAGGAAAGGAAGAAATTATATTCTAAAATCAAAGAATTAGAAGATCTTAATCTGAAAAGAGGTGAAACTCAGCAAACTTTAAATCTTCTAACAAGCAATGTTAAAGATACTAGATTTTATAATCCGAAAATGGGATTAGGTTTGGATGAAAATGTTGTTTTGAAAAGAGCTCCATTAAATCTTTATGATTTTGATAAACTACATGTTCCTAAACCAAAAATTTCAGAGATTGTTGAAGTTTTTGTGAGACCTGCAAGTTCTATAACAAGTTCAGACAATTTACAAAAATCAAGTCCTATAAAAGCAAAGGAAACTATTTCTGAACCAAAAACTGAGAAGTCAGAAATTTCAGAAGAAAAGGACAAGAAAGAAATTTCAAAAGAAACAGAAGAGAAACCAAAATATAATGATACTAAATTCAAATATGACTCTCTCAATGTTAGTTACAAAAATAAACAACCAAGTTTTTCTTATTCTGACATTGAAAGCATATTTGGTGAACACAAGGTTTTTGAGACGAACAATCAGAACTCTGAGTCTTCTAGTCAGAATTCTGACTCTATTAGTCAGAACTCTGAGTCTGAAGGTCAGAAGTCTGAAACTGTTGGTCAAAATTCCGAGTCAGCTGAAATTTCTCAATCTAATTCAGAAAGTTTCTTAGAACTAGAAAAAAGGTTTAAACTTGTTAGTCAAGAACTTTAAGAGTTAAGAAAAAGTTTTGATGATCTTGAGAATGATTTTTGTGATACTGATTTTAAACTAGAACAAGTTTTAAAGGAAAATAAAACTTATGTTCAGAAGATAACAGAGCTTGAGAAGTTAAAGGCTGAATATGATCTTTTCAAGATTAATGCTTTAAAAGAAGATAAGAAATTCTTTGATGAATCAAGTACTTTTGAAAAAGGTGAATCATCTTTATCATCTACTAATTCTGAAAAGTTGAATGTTTCAGAAACTGAGGAAAGCAAAAGGGAAGATGATCTGAAAAGGAATCTTGAGAAGCTTAGATTGAATAAAACTTCTGAATTCAAAGCTAGAAATTCTTGTAATAGGTGCAACTGTAATCTGAATACTATAAATGAAAAAGAAAAGACTTATGTTTCAGATCTATTGTCACTTGCAAGAAAATATCTCAAATGTGTTCAATGTGGTAGTAATTCATTTCAATCTTCTCAGAAACATCAGATTTTAATAACTTCTATTTCCTATACAAAGAAAATAAATCAGAACTCAGAAAAGAAGACTATGTTGTGTTCTCAAACTCAGATAAAAGAAAAGAAAAATGAAAACATGTTTCAAAATAAAGAAAAGAAGACTGAAAATGTTTCACAGTCTCAACCAAAAGTTTTCAAAAAGAAAAGAAATAACTTTGTGAATAGAAAATGTTCTGACTTCATCAAAGTGCAAGGTAAATGGTGCCTTAAAAAGGATTTTGAATGGAAAGTAAAAGGAACTTGTGTTAAATCAGATATCAATGCTAACAAAGATGGACCCATTCCAAAATGGGTACCTAAACATAACTGATTGTTTTTGCAGGGCTGTCATGTGTGGTTTTTAGATTCTGGAGCTTCAAGACACATGACAAGTCACAAGTCTTCTCTAACAAATTTCACAGAAAAGACTGGAGGAGCAGTTAATTTTGGAAATAACATCAAAGGACAAGTCAGAGTATTTGGAGATTTAACAAAGGGAGATCTGACCATTCAGAAAGTTTTTTATGTGGAAGGCTTACAACATAATCTGTTCAGCATAAGTCAGTTTTTGGACAGTTTCTGTCAGATCAAGTTCAGCAGTACATGTTGCATGATTTTAACTGAGAATGACATCAAAGTCTTCTGGGCCAAAAGACATATGGACTTATTCGTGGTTAATTTTTCAAAGATTCAAGCATTAACCCCTATTTGTCTATTTTCAAATGCTGTTGCTAATGAATGTTGGCTTTGGCACAAAAGGTGTTCTCACTTAAATTTCAAGGATCTGAACAATCTGGTTGGCAAACATCTAGTCAAAGGATTACCAAAGATCAAATTTGAAAAAGACTCATTATGTTCAGCATGTGAAATGGGCAAGATGAAGAAGAGTTCTCATAAGATAAAAATGGACTCATCTTGCAAATCACCATTAGAGATGCTACATACAGATCTTTGTGGTCCTATTTCAGTTCAATCTATGGGAGGAAAGAAGTATATGCTAGTTATTGTGGATGAATATTCAAGATACACATGGGTTGAATTCTTAAGAGCTAAGTCAGAGGCTGCTGATACACTGATTAATTTCATCAAAAGAATTCAAGTCCTTTTGCAACTTCCAGTTCAGAAAATCAGGAGTGACAATGGAACATAGTTCAGAAATAAGACACTTCAGAACTTTATGCAAAGTCTTGGAATTTCTCATAACTTTTCTGCTGTTAGAACTCCTCAACAAAATGGTGTTGTTGAAAGAAAGAACAGAACCTTAGTTGAAGCTGCAAGAACCATGTTGGCCTATTCAAATCTTCTAACCTTCCTATGGGCTGAACCAATTGCCACTGCTTGTTTTACACAGAACGGAACTTTAATAAATAAGAGACTAAATAAAACTGCTTATGAACTGATCAACAAAAGAAAACCACTGATTAAATTTTTTCATGTTTTTGGATGCAGATCCTATGTTCTCAAAGATAGAGAAAATCTTGGTAAATTTGATAAAAAGGCAGATGAAGGATACTTTGTTGGATATTCACTTACTTCCAAAGCATTCAGAATCTACAATAAAAGAACCAAGAGAATTATGGAAAGCATCAATATTACCTTTGATGAAGCAAGAATGAAGACTTCTGAACAAAATAGTTCAGAACTCGGACAATATAAGACAAAAATGACTTCTGAATCAGATTCTAATCCTAACTATTCAGAACTCAATTTATTGTTTAAGGATGCATTTCTGGAACTAACTTCTGAATCTTATGCAGATTTTGAAAATCCAAAAATGGTTCAAGAAATGAAAAAGGGAAGCTCAGAAGTACAAACAACAGTGATTTCTGATTCTGGTCCATCTGAGGAATGTCCACTGTTAGTAAATACAAGTGATGAAGTTTCTGAGCCTAGTACTCAGAATGCTCAGAATTCTAGACAAGGAACTCAGAATTCTGGTCAAGTAAATCAGAATTCTGAACAAGGTACTCAGACTTCTGAACTGAGGACTCAAAACTCTGAACAAGTTATTCAGAATTCTGACTCTACTCAAATTTCAAACTTGAATGTTACACCTCGGAGGAATATTTCAGAATTACTTGCTGTTAGTGATGAGAATGATACAAACAACAACTTATCAGATATTGAATTGCTTCCAAGTTCAAACAAATGGACAAGAGACCATCCTATTCATCAAGTGATAGGAGATCCATCAGTGGGAGTGCAGACTAGATCAGCTACAGCAAATGAAGCAATGTTTGCAGGATTCTTAAGTGTCATTGAACCTAAGAAAGCCAATGAAGCCCTAGAAGATCCAGACTGGATTTTAGCTATGCAAGATTAATTGCTACAGTTTGAAAGAAACAAAGTCTGGAGATTGATTCCAAAACCTGAAGGAAAATCTGTTATTGGAACAAATTGGGTGTTCAGAAATAAGAAAGATGAGTCAGGTGTTGTAGTCAGAAATAAAGCTAGATTGGTTGCTAAAGGATATTCTCAACAAGAAGGAATAGATTATGATGAGACATTTGCGCCTGTGGCAAGAATAGAAGCAATCAGAATTTTCTTGGCCTATGCTGCACATAAGAACTTCAAAGTATATCAAATGGATGTCAAATCAGCTTTTCTGAATGATATACTTAATGGAGAAGTTTATGTCTATCAACCAGAAGGTTTTGTTGATCCTGAGTTTCCAGATCATGTGTATGTTTTAGATAAAGCATTGTATGGTCTGAAACAAGCACCAAGAGCCTGGTATGACACTCTAACTCAGCATTTATTAAAATCTGGCTTCAAGAAAGGTAAAATCGATACTACTTTATTCCTGAAGAAAAAGGGTGATAATTTGATTTTAATCCAGATTTATGTAGATGATATTATATTTGGTTCTACTAGTGTAGATCTTTGTAATGAATTCTCTGAAGTCATGAAATCTGAATTTGAGATGAGCATGATGGGAGAATTGAATTTTTTCCTTGGTCTACAAGTAAAACAGTTACCAAATGGTATTTTTATAAATCAACGGAAATATGTAAAAGATATTTTGAAAAGGTTTAAAATGTATGATTGTGCTGCTATGAGAACACCTATGGCTACAAATGTCAAGTTAGATGCTGATCTCTCTGGAGTATCAGTAGATAACAAGGTTTATAGAGGCATGATTGGTTCTTTGCTTTATCTAACTGCAAGTAGACCAGATATTATATTTGCTACATGTTTCTGTGCAAGATTTCAATCTAATCCAAAAGAATCTCATATGTTGGCAGTAAAAAGGATCTTAAGATATCTCAAAGGTTCACCAGATTTGGGCCTTTGGTATCTAAAAGAGACTGATTTCAAATTAACTGCATTTACTGATGCTGATCATGCAGGAAGCAGATTGGACAGGAAAAGTACATCTGGTGCTTGTCATTTTTTGGGAGATAAGATTGTGAGTTGGGCTTCAAAGAAGCAAAACTGTGTGTCCACTTCAACTACTGAAGCAGAGTATGTAGCCGCTGCTGCTTGTTGCTCTCAAACATTGTGGACGAGAACACAACTCATGGACTATGGATATCAACTCAACAAGATTCCAATTTATTGTGACTCAGAAAGTGCCATTGCTATTACTCATAATCCTGTTCAGCACTCAAAAACCAAGCATATTGATGTAAGGTATCATTTTATTAGAGATTATGTAGAAAAGGGAACTATAGAAATGCACTTTGTGCATACAAAGTATTAATTGGTTGACTTGTTCACAAAGCCTCTTGATCACAAAAGGTTCAATTTTCTCATATGTAAAATAGGAATGCTTAATCTAACTAATTGAATATAGTTGTCATTTTTCAGAAATGAATTGTTTTTCTAAGTAAATTTCTGAGTAGTGTACTCAGAATTCTGACTCTCTTATTCAGAATTCTGACTCTTGAGTTCAAAACTTCTGACTCTTGAGTTCAGAACTTCTAACTCTTGAGTTCAGAACTTCTGAGTCTTGAGTTCAGAACTTCTGAGTCTTGAGTTTAGAACTTCTGACTCTTAAGTTCCGAACTTCTGACTCTTAAGTTCAGAACTTATGACTATTGAGTTCAGAACTTATGAGTTAATACTTCAGAATTTTTACTTTAATTTTTTTTCTGAATTGGTTAATCAGAAATTCTGACTACCTTTCAGAACTCATTTCTGAAATTTACAAGTATTTTGATTTGTTATTAAGTTCTTTCTATTTTTGTTCTTTTCATATTTTCCTATATCTAATATGTGTTTGAAGTATATGCTTAAGTCAAGGGGGAGCAATAATAATATCTTTAAGAAATCAATCAAAGGTGCTAATAAGGTTTGTATTTCTCTTTCATCACAAATCATTCTAAGGAGAACAAGCTTTCAATGATAAAACAATTTTCTACTTGTTCAAACTTCTTCTGAATTCTCAAAAGATTTCATGTTCAGATGTTAGAGTTTAAATGATTTTTCAGAAATTTCAAATCATCAAAGTAAGGACAGAAACTTGGTGATAAAATAATTTTCTATCTGTTCAAACTACTTCTGGGTGATTAAAAGTTTTATACAATCAGAAGTTGAGACTTAAATGAATTTTTGTTCCAAGGAAATTTCTTCTGAACTGTGTACTCAGAACTTCTGAATATGCATTCTCAGAATTCTGAGCGTGTTATTCAGAACTTTTAACTTGTGTTAATTTCTATCACATAACACATGTCAGCTTCTTATTCAATTGACTATGCCACATTTCATTTAATATCCTTCGCGGCATTTCACAGTGTTTGAATCTGTTATAACTCTGACATAAAGTGCCTTTTCATCGTTAAATCTTTCATCTACGAGGATTTTAAATAGTTCTTAAAATCCCTCTTTCAAACTTATTTGAAATTCGAGAGTGAAAAGTGAAAAACGCATAAATCCAGAGTTCATTGATTCTGTTTTCTTTCGATATTCCAAGTTTTGATCATGTCTGGTTCAAGGAGAAGTAGGGCAATATCTTTACACTCATCGAAGACCTTGATGGAATCATCCTCAGATTTAGAAAGTGATGAAGTTAGAATGCCTGAAAATCGAGTTGAGGAAGAAAGGGCTTTAGGTGAGAACATCATTTTAGGGCAAAATACAGGGAATGAGGAAGTGGCAGAGTCAGAAGGAAACGCATGAGATTTAAATGAAAATGTTCCACATGAGCAGAGTGCGACTAGGTCTATTGCCTCTGGAAGATCAAATTCATTAGAACGAGTGGTTCCTGAGAGTGAATATGTGAATATAATAGAAAATAATCGTGTGTTAGTTATGGATGAAACTAGGTTCAAGGAAGAACACAGAATCATCATTGAATTGTTGAAATATCATCCATTCAAAAAGTGGTTTACAATGAAGAAATTTGTACCAGTTCAATATATTCAACAATGGTGGAAACATTTGGAGCTACAAGGTAATAATTTCGTATCTGAAATAGGGGGAGTAACTGTGACTCTAACTGTGCAATTTATGAGAACAATGTTAAGACTCCCAGAGAAAGATGATTTAGAGAGTAGATCAGATTTTAAAGATTCCCCATTAACAGAAGAATTGATTGTCGATTTCAGAAAATTAGGATATAATGATGACATGAGAAATCTAAGTCTTTTCAGGAGGAACAAATTGCCACCAATCTGGGCATGTTTGTTCAATATTGTAAACAAGTGTCTTTCTGGGAAGAATAACTCTCTTGATCAAGGTTCAAAGCAGATTTTGCAGATCTTTCATGGGTTAGTAAAGAACAGACATTATGACTATGCTTTAATTCTGTGGGAAGATATGAAGAACACGTTTGAGAGGAACAAGAAGGCCAAAGAAGAAAAAACAAAGGATAAAGTCCTCACATATATACCTTATCAGAGATATTGGCAATTGGTCATCTGGCATGCTATGGATCAAGACAAGAACATACCAAGAAGATCAAATGAAGAACATGGCCCAATCTTCTATATGGGTAAAATGATTTCTGCTCTCAAACTTGAAAACTTTCCAAAACATAGACTTCTTCCAAAATCTTTAAGTCAATATATTCCAGGGAACATTGAGATTTTAAAAGCATATTGCACCTCAATGGGAATTGAACAACCTCATATCCCTACCCAAGAGGAAAACCCTGAGAGGAGAGGTGAGGGGTCTAGTGTAGTAAAAGAAGGGGAGAATGTTCAAGAGGGTGAACATTCTGAGAGAATTGAGAGGCAAATTTCTGAGAGCTTGGTTAGAATGGAAGCTGAAAAACAGAAAGAGAGTGGTGAGGATGAGGTAATGTTAACAGAATTTGAAACAGAAAGAGATAATTCTGAACCAGCCAATTTAAACTGGGCAACCACATCTACTGTTGGTTCACAATTCTTGGTGACTAACATTGAAGAAAACACCATGGAGCCCATGGTGGAACATGAACAAACCATTCCTATCCACTCAGAAACATTTCAACATGTTACTGATTTATTTCAAACAGGGGAACCATCCCAAACTCATTTGGAGGGAGGTGATCAATCCCAAAATATTTTTCAACACATAGAGTCTGGATTACACAGTCAAATCCAAGTTGAGCCTGAAATTTCTTTTCACACAAGCACATCACAAGATTTTCGTATTCCTGTATCAACATCCATAGACACTCCTATTATTGGTAGTCAAGGATTGGATGGAAGTCCTGGTGGAGTGAACATTACAAAAGCTCCATTACACAGTGCATCCGTTGCACATGGTGTCTTTGTGGCACCTACAGGCCATGTGTTCTCTGAACCCATGCAAACTGAATCATTTGTTGATCCAGGATTCACGTTAGAAACTTCTGAATTTGAAAAGATTCAGAAACAAAATACTGTTCTTGGTGAGAAGGTGGATAGTTTGGAGAAAACTGTTGTTTCTTTGAAAGATGAAGTAAAGGAACTCAAAATTTTATTGGAAGGAAAAGCAAAGACAGTTGAAAACAACGTAAATGATGTGAAAGAATCCTTGGAATCTCATAAAAAGGAGATCAAGGATAATTTATCAGAATTTCAAAAGTTGATGTTGAAAAGTATGGAGGAGATGAAAAATTCATTGGTCAAAGCTTTCAGTGATAATATTGCAAAGATTTCAGAACCTCTTTCTATCATGCCTTTGTCTGTTGCAGAGCCAGAAGTTGAATCAGAAACAACTCAGCCCTTAAAGAGAAAGTTTGATGATATTGAGCCTCATCATCATCAAAAGGGGGAGAAGAAGCAGAAGATAAGTTCTGAGTTGGTTGTTGAAGAAAGTTCTGATAAAACAGAGAAACTGGAGTTGGATACTGAAATGGAGATAAATTCTGATGAAACAGAAATAATTATGGCAGAAGAAAGCATGTTTGGATCAGATGAAGTGATTTTGAATGATAAAGATGTTATGACAGAAGAAGTTGTAATGTCAGATTCTTCAGAAGAAGGCATTGAAATAAGTATGGCAGATATTTCTGAAGAAAGCCTGACTGAAGGTTCAGAAACAAATACATGCTTGGATATTATTCCCTATGTCAGATCTGAACTCCTTAATTCTGAGC
Source organism: Saussurea involucrata (assembly GCA_033807775.1). NCBI lineage: Eukaryota > Viridiplantae > Streptophyta > Magnoliopsida > Asterales > Asteraceae > Saussurea > Saussurea involucrata. The sequence goes on from CM066324.1 coordinate 22,128,932, forward strand.
TTGAAGAAAGGAGATTAAATTAAGTTCTGAGAAGAAGTATGCATAGTGAAATGGTCAGAGCTTTGAATGTTCAGAAAATTCATAAGAGTATCAAGATGGTGAGACCTATTGATTTGTTGGGGGAAGAAGATCGTTCTGCTGAGTACACAAGCAAGTTTAAAGAAGATTTTGAACTGAATTTCTTTGATGATTTGTATGAGTTTAATGGAGAATATGAAAGGGTTAAAAACTACTTCATGCCTTTGGAGTATCTTCTCAGTAGACCAATTTTGATTCCAAGAATTGAACTTCCAATGTTAGAAGAACCTTTGTGTGATTTCATCATTGAACTAAGTGATGATCCTCTTACAAGACAATTTCACATAACTATTTTTCCAGAAGAGAACTATGAGAGTCTTTACTATACAGAGGGTGAATTTGCTGACTTAGAGAATCTGATTGATGGGTTTATGGATGAGAGAATGCAGATGATATATGCAGAGGCTTCAAACAGAATGAGAAAATCTGATCAGCAGCTACATGTTCAGAAAAGGATAGAAAAGGTTCTGATGTTTAAGTCTGAAGAATTTGATGGGTTGAAGTATATAAGTGTGGAAGTTCAGAAGGAAGGAAATCTGAATCTGTTGATGACCAGTTTTTATTTCCACAGATTGTTCTTAGAAGATCAAATTTTCTTGGTGAAATTCTTTGCATGTACAGAAGAAGCTTGTGTAGAGATTGAGTGCGGAAGAATTCTGGGGATATATGTCAGGAATATGAGTCTATATGATTTTCAGTTGGCATTGGAATCAAGAAAAGAAAAGTGCAATCAGAGTTGTCCAATCAAAGAACCAATTCACAGTATCAATTTGTGTGGATTTATAAATGAAGGAATGGAGAGTGAAGGATTCATTTACAGAGATAATGAAACTTATAAGTTTTTCAAGTTGAATGATCTGGTGAAATACAGTGATGCTACTTTGAAATGGTTATTGGAAGAAATGGATTGTGCCATTGAAGATCAAAGGGTAATTCTGAGGGAAAAGTGCTTGAGACACATCAAAGAAAGGCTGAATTTGAGAACACAAGTAAGGGAATGCAATGAATATATGCTATCAGAAGAAAATCCAAAGAAAATGTTACACATTGACTTCATATTTCCAGCTGAATATGAAGTAAATGGTGTTTACTCAGAAGAGATTGAGGAGGTTATTCCAGACACTAGAGAAGATATTCAGATGGAAGGTACTGAACAAACAGAACAATCTGGAACTGTTGAAGAAGAGTTGTCTGTTGATCTGAATGCCATATTCTTGGAGTTTACACTGCCAAACTTCTTTCAACCAAAAGAAGTAAATTTTCTAAGTGTTTTTCATGATAGGTCAGAATTTTATCAATCGATGCGTGCTGAAATGAAAATACTTCTAGGAAAGAAAAGAAGGTCTGTGTATTCTGACTATATGATCTTTGGAATCAGAGAGTTGGTGGTTAAACAGTTCAAGAAACATGAATACTATGGATTTAAAGTTCTCAGAGAAGATGGGAGAGTTTACTATTTCACTGAAGCAGATTTGATGAAATTTCAGTTGTTGATTTCTACAAGTTGTACTCTCTTCTATCAAACAAAGATTGTAGCAAGCTCAAGAAGGAAAGAGGAGCATTGGCAACAGTGAGAGATGCTATGTTTTACATTTTGAGATGGCATGCATATACATACTTCCAAATTGCTTTATATGTGCAGAGACCATGTGTTTATCTCTCAAGGCCAAACATTGAGCATGTTCAGTTAGAAGTGTTGAGATATGGATATGTGGGAACATTTCCTGAATTAGGAGTTGTGATGAAGAATAATCAAAAGCAAAAGATCTATTTCAGAGCTAGTGAAGCAGCAAAATATTGCTCTGGTACTCTTAGATTCATCAAGCACAACTTGACCAAGAAAATGCAAAGAGGAGTCAAAGAAGAGAAAAATGAAAAGACAGAGGAACTGATCAAAGTAATTGATAAAAGACGTGCTCTAAGAAATGTTCTACTACTAAAGACTGCTCCTGCTCTCAAAGAATTTGATGATGAGAAGTACAATAATATTTGACAAAAAGGGGGAGATTGTTAGATCTAAAGTTTTGTCAAATGTTAAGTGTTTAATTCTGAACAGAAGACTCAGAGTTCTGAGTAGAAGACTCAGAAGTTCTGAGTGAGAGATCTCGAAAAGATACAAGTGTTGATATCTGAATAGAATACTCAGAGTTCTAAGTAGAAGACTCAGAAGTTCTGAATAAAGATTGAAAAGAATACAAGTGGGATTCTGAATAGAAGAGTCAGAGTTCTGAGTAGGAGACTCAGAACTTCTGATAAAGAAGAAGAAAATATCACAAGTGCTTGAAGGAAGTTCTGAAGTGCTTAATCAGAAGAATTTTCAGAAGTTCTGAACAGGTTGTTCAGAACTTATGTCTTAGGATATTTTCAGTTATAATTATGTCACTAATTAGGACACGTGTAATTGTCCTATTAGGCTTTTATGTAAATGTATTGTAGCTTTAGCGTTTCTTTTACAGTATATACAGGGTTAGCAACTGTAAGCTAACTAACTTTTGATCATAAATTTCCCATATAACTTTGTATTCTCTTTGTAATCTTTGAGAGATTCTCTCTCTAGATTTGTAATCTGTTCTCAATCAAATACAAGGCTGTTTGATCAAATTCTCTGTTTAATTGTTCTTAATTGATTGTAAGATTGAATCCTGGTTTCTACAGTTCTTAAGATCATAGTGACTACTGCATTTAATTCCTTTCGTTAAGGCAAAAACAAACTTCACTTGCCATTTTGATATCAAACCTGCTACTTCCCCAATCTACCATCAACATTCTTAGAATTAGCAAAAAGTTCACACAAAAAAGTAGAATCCATTATCGATTGTGAAGTTGGTCCAAAGTAGTAACCACATAAAACTATTGTTGCCCGAAATCAACAATACTTGAAATTGATAGAAGCAATGAAATAGAGAAATAACAAATTGCAACGATAATTAAATAAGCCAAACTTAGTAATCAAATAAGACAAACTTAGTAACAGTCAACAACATAAAATTGGAAGGTTGACTTAAAAATACGTACATTTTTTACATAATTACATCTCCGTAAGAGCTAGAATCAATCAAAAGCGAATGATAAAGCGGTGAAAAGCGCAATTGTTAGCTCCAATCTTTCTGTTTGTAAAAGTAGTGAAAATAGTCTAAGTACAGAAGTCACCCACAGAGGCTCTGCAGAAGAACCCAAGAATACCGAAGGCAAGAATCAGCAGAAGACTGCTCACAGAGGACTGAGCCGCAGAACCTCTGTCACCCTTGACAGAGCCTCTGCGGTTTATACTGAAGACTTAGAAGATTTACAAATATCTTTCTACTGTTCCAGGATCCGTTCATCCACTTGTTTCCAGACGTGCCCTGACATCAACTACACGTGTCAAACTCTGATAGGGCTCTATCATAATTGGAACATGCACATTAAATGAACATCATACCTGCTACTGTTCATACGATCTTGTCTACTGTAGATCAGTCCTTATTGTCTAAAGTATGTCCCCTTTAGAAGTAGTATAAATAGAAGACTCATGTTGAGTTCTTCTATTAAGTTTAATACAAAAGAAATACACATATATCATTAAGCTTTGCACTTCTCACACACACCATTAACTGCAGATTTCTTGTTTATCTTTGAAGTTCTTGGTGTTCTTAATATATATCAAATACAGTAATCTTGGAGATACTAACCTGTTGTTACATACTGTTTTATTTGATATTGTGTGCTTTTCTACCTTACAACTTCTTTCAGTTTTTAAATACGCTTTCGCACCATATCTAAATCTGAACTAACTGAAAGTTAAGATCATTGTTGAGAAAATAGGAACCAACAATTGGTATCAGAGCAAACCTTGATTTTTAATATCAAGGGATCCACTCTATAACTTTAATCTTTGGTAGAAACTTGGATTTTTAACCTATTCTTCATATTATTCAAACAGTTTCTGTTTTTCTGCCATTTTCGATTCATTCGAACTTTGGTAAACTTATAGAATCTGTTATTCTGGTTAAGAAACACCATTTTAGTGCTCAACTTAAAACGTTTAAGCTTAAAAACTTCATACGAAGCATCCACTTCATACTCTGAAAAGTTTGCTGTTCAAACCCTTTTCTAGATAATTTCTTTCTCTAAAATGACGAATACAAACAACTTCCTCTCTGCTGGTTCCTTAACCAAACCTCCCACTCTTCTTAGAGAAGAATACCCTCAATGGAAGATTCGAATGATTCACTTCTTTGAGGGTACTGACAAAGAATTGGTTTATTATATCCGTAACCCTCCTTTCGTTCCCATGATAACTATACCTCGTGTTCCTGGCACAGAAGACACTCCAGAAATCCCAGAACACATGAAACCAAAGACTCAGGATAAATGGTCTGATCCTGATTGGGCAAAACACGAAGTTGTACAGAAAACTAAGAGAATTCTGATTATGTCCATTCCAAATGACCTTTCCCAATCCATGGATGCATGTGAATCTGCATATGATCTGTAGAATCCAGATCCGTGCAACAATAATGAAATCGAAATAATAAGCAAATAAGAACAATGATTTCAACTGGTCATCCTTGTATTAAGATTTCAATCAGAGTGTTTACAATACGAGTAGGAAAGCAAATGAGATGATTAACCTTTTTTCTTAGGCTAATACAACATTATATAGTTCGGGCCCGTGGTTAACAAGCCCACGGCCCGTTCACTATGGACTAAGATTAAACAAATACAATTTGACCCTTGAACTTTAAATCAACAATAAATTCTACCCTAACAATCTCCCCCTTTGATTTGAAGTTCAAATTCGCGCTCTATCTCTTGCCATTGTAGACATAACGTTTGCGTAGTGCGAAATGAACCTCGAAGAATCTGATGGCGCGGCGGTAGTCGAGACGTTCTTCAACAATATCCAAAGCAGTCTAAGCAGTTCTTTCATTCAGATTGGGCACATAGGATACCTTTGGATTTTCGGATTCGTGCTTGATGATCTTCCGAAGAGCGTCTTGAACCTTGAGCAGTGTGCCGTCGCAAAATCGATCTACCTGACTGAACCTCATAAACTTCTTTTCTTTCTAAGCGTTGAGGAAGACGATCCCAAATTCCGGTTGAAGCATTGCATTCTCGGGATACATCGACAGTTCAGGAGCTTTCAGATTCGGTTTGAGCAGATTTACCTTCTTTGATCGGTTCTCGATTGCCATTTGAAAGTCCGTAAGATAAGACATCATAATAGACCGGACGAGGAATCGACGAACCGCTTCGAGCGCCTTTGTTACAGCAAGCGGTCGGATGGTTCTGGTGCGAAGGTCTCTCAGAATAACCAGGAGGTCGAACGGATGGAGATGCTTAAAGTCAGCCTCAGAAAAAATCCATTCCTTTCCGTCTTCACGTCGAACAGTGAACACGGGAAAGACGATCTTCATAATTCGGTTTGACTGAATCTTTAGCACCTCTGAAATTTTATGTTTGGTTCGAACCTGGTCTCTCGGAAGACCTCGCTTCATGGCTTCTACGTATCGGAGTTGGCGTGCTGGATCAGGACTGTAGATGCCAAGACAGAAGGTCGGCTCGATCGGGCGAATTCGGTGAACAATTAGCTTCTTCAGGGATTCCTCCAGATGAGGAATAAAGACCGTGATCTTCTCCCAATGGTTTTGTTGCTGAGGAGGGGGAGGAAGATCAGGAGCTGTCGTTTGCTGAGGAGATGTCGGGATTTCTGCATTGGAGCTTTCGGGTTGATCTGAAGTCGTAGCGGGTGGAGTCGAGTGAACGGGAGGCGTACCATATAAATTTTGAAGCAGAAACTGGTCGTAGTCAACGTTGTCGTCTTCATCAGTGGGAAACACCAAGTTTACCTCGAAGTTTACGGCTCTGGCAGCTTTTTCGTACCATGCGTCTTCGGTTTCCGGGTTGGTTTCACATGCAGGATCAATCATGGTGAGCGTCGGCATGTCTGATGGTTCTTGTGCGACCAATTCCTGAGTTGTACCCTCGGGCTTTTCAACCGTTGGGGCTTCGTCATCTGAGATATCCATGTCGATGACCATCTGAGCTAATGGCAACTCGGCGTCGGGTGTTTCAGTTGTAGTTGCCGCAGTTGGGGGTTCCTGTTGAACCACAGATGTCGCAGCAGGCTGGATCAGGGAGGCGGTCTCGGTTAGACATTGTCGCTTCTCCCCCTCACGGTGATCAGGATCCTCCTGGTCATCGTGTTTTCATTTTAGACCGCCAGCTTGACTCTTACAAGTGTCTTCTAGTGAGCGGACCCTCTCAGACAGCGTGGCAAGCGCTTTGTTGTAGTCGTTGAGGGTCGAGTCAATGGCGTCAAGGCGTGAGGTGATGGATGAAGATGGAGCAGTGACCTGGGATCGAAGAACGGAGATCAGGTCTGCTTCGGCAGATGCGGTTGTGTCGGATTCCTGGAGCAGTTGGGCCAAGAGCATCGTCTTCAGAGTGTCCACCGAATAATTGGGTTGCGGTTGAGGCGGTGGAGGCACAGAGACGGTTTCAGTGTCGACTAGATGGCTCTTTCCTTTGATAGCATGCATCGCTTTGGCAAGTTCAGCGGCTACATGTTCCTGCATTTGTTGCTCCATAACCTGTCGGACAGCCTCAAGGGTGCTGTCCAGAGACCCTTTTGACACAAAGTCGGGTAAAATAACGCCGGGCTCACTTAGAGTACCCGTTGAGGCATCTACCGTAGAGGTAGAGCCACCTACGTTCACAGCTGGCGTGATATTAACTGTGGTAGGATTTTCGTCCAATCCTCGTGTTCCGGAAATCAGAGACACTATAGACGTTCCGGTCGGGTCACTAAGAGCCGCGACTTGGTGCTGTTCAGTAACAATAGGCTCTAGACTCGATGGTGCACACGAAGAAGTCGAGACCGGGGGCTACTGATGTCTTATTTCAACACCAACACTCTCCGAATGAAAGGTCGGTGGAAGTTGTGCTTGTTCCCCGTGTAATATTGAAACATCCGTCTGTTGTGAGACGGATGAGTGGCTATGGGGGGTGTGCAATTGCTCCGCTGGGTCCACGGAGGCTTCTTCAATACCCTGTCCCAACAAATGAGACGGGATAGCAGATGTAGCTACCCGGATATGACGTGGCTGGTTTCGCTCAGGAGCCTCGTTATCTTTATGGCTCAATCTTTCTTGGTTCGCTTTCGACCTTAACACCCTCCTTCTTACATGTTCTATGTCCCGGGGAAGGTCCCTCCGGCTCTGGCTGGACCGTGGGATTCCCTAACTCTCGTCTATATGCTATCACAGGTAGGGTTGCAGGCATATTTATAGCACGGATATTATCCTGCTCCCCCTCAAAACATACATGGGGATTGACTTGCTCCCCCTCAGAGTGAGAGTGACATCAACACAAGAAAAAATATTTAGACTTTGTAAGAAAAATAGTGTGACTCTTCCCCTCGGATTGAGGTTGTTGATCCGCCATGGAATATCTGTAAGAAGACCCAAAGTTAGAAACTGAGGCGGATAAACAAGTGACGGCGCGTACCTTTGCTTTAAGTGGTTCAATCGGAGACAGATTGAGGATTGGCAGTAGGAAAACAGGTACTGGATAGACGGAACAGGGGTCCGGGTGACTTATATAAACCATGTGCTGTCCGGGTTCTTGACCGACCCAGATACATCCGGTCCGGATAGTGTCCGGATATGAGGTTTGTCCGGATCCCATGTGGTGTCCGGATACTGTCCGGATACTTCAAAAACAACCCTGATTCTGTGAATTTTGCATGAAACTGAACCGGAAGTGATCTTTCTCTCGCTTCCCCTCAAACTTAGCAGGGGATTTTAATTGCTCCCCCTCGGATAGTGTATAGGGATGTGCAATGGAGAGTCTGACACACAAAAGCTTTAGACATTTAAAGAAAAATTTGTGTCGCTCCCCCTCAAATGATGAGCATTAGATGACATGCTCCCCCTTAGAATGTGCGCGTAGAGTGAAGTGCACACGGGAGTATCCACACACACAAAAAAAACTTTTTAACATATTTAAGAAAAATGTGTGTGACGCTCCCCCTCAACAGTAGAGTAACATACCTGATAGCTGATTATGCTCCCCCTAAACACATGAGCAGCTTGTTAAAGCACAGGTATAGAAAAACCTCACGTCTTCTTAATATTGTTCCTTGTAGATCGTGAGCAGCTCCCTCCTTGCGGTAATGTGTGTGGAGCATCCAGTGTCTAAGAACCACACATGACCATCCTGCAAAATAAGTTTAGTGAACCTTCGGTACCCAGATTTGCCTGGGTCCGGGAGGGTTAGGTTTGGCACCGTTTGGGGAAGCTTGCTTTATCCCAACTTTCATTTTAGGTATAGGATTTGCACCGTTAGAGGGAACTGGTTTTGGCACTTGTTTCCTCTTCGGTGCAGAATTTACACCTTTAGGAGGAACAGATTTTGTAGCAGCTTTCCACCTACGTGCCGGTTTAACCTCAGTAGGAGCAACCCATCTAGGAGCAGGTTTGGTCTCCCGCTGTGGTTTAACCGCTGATTGGTAACCCCGTTTTTTATAGTGTCTTTGCTGGTTATTACGGGGTTTTCGTTTGGGTGTATGATTAAACCTTTGATATGACCCAAACCAATCATTATTAGCAATGTTATCAAAATCATTCCAACCACAACTAGAACAACACAAACGATCATGTGATAATTGAATCAATTGCTGAATGGAATAAATTTTCATCGGAAAATTAACATCTCTATTAACAAAATTATTCCTATGATTCCAGGCACAATCGTTTTTGTTCATCCTAGGATGAAAGACAGTATTGAACGACTTTGATGCATCATCCTTGACAGATTCCTTGGCTGGCCACTTTGGTTTTGTTTGTTTAGCTCGACCGATTTTATCCGAAACAATAGGGACAGTACGGTCAGTGACTTTTGAAGGAGTAGGATTTTTGTTGGGCAATCGCACGGTCTTTTGCCTCGGCTGTGATTGGGTTTTAGAAACAGGTTTAGGTTGAGAAATCTTAATCACAGCCGGGGTCTTCGTGTTTGAACATGCACCCTTTAAAAAATTGACCGGCCGATTGACTACTGGTGACAGAAAATCAGTATAACTCGGAAGAGGTTTGTCGAAGGGGAACGACTCATACTCTTCCTCAGAATTGCCTTCGGATTTCATGTATTTGGAAAAATCGACATCCGGAATTACAGGACTTGGATCGGTCGAGGAAGGCGAGGAACACGTTGTGCTTGTGTGCTTTGGGGAATTTGGTGCAGAAGTTAGGAAAAAATCAGAGTTCAAATTCCTTAAAACACTCTTATCTTGAGAATCAGAACCCTCTTATGATCTTTTGTCAGTTGGGAAAGAGGTTGTTCCAAAGAAAGCTTTACACGAAGACGTGTCCGATGAGCTGGAGGAAAAATCGGGTGAAATCTTCTTTTCAGATTGGAGTTGGTCAAATTGCTTTTGTAGTTGACTTTTACTCACTTTCTCTTGCATCACTTCTGTTGCCAAAGCGGACAGTTGTGATGTGAGTCGATTGATTTCAAACCGAAGGATCTCCTGTTCTTCATCAGACACAACTTCGGTTTTGACCGATTGTTGATTCTCAAGTTTTTCAATTAAAGCTTGCTTTTCCATTTGAAAATTTTGCCTTTCTTTCTCAAATGACTCCTCCAACTCGACTATCTTTGCTTCCAAGATGAGAGGGGGAACATAGAGTTTAAACTCATCCGTCTCAGTCTTGGTTTCGGTTGCTTGGTCCTCATCCTTCTTGGAGGAATCCTTGGGCGTAGCAACCTTGTAAGGGTCGAAGTAGTCATTGGAGAGGTACTTTTTGTCCTTTTTATAAGAATAATTTAAAGGCTCGTAACAAAATGGAAGATGAATTCCTCGTTTGTGTTTGCGCTTATATTCCTCGGTTTTCTCTTCCTTCTCAGGTTCAAGAGGACCAGTCCATTGGATTGAATATTCCGGATACTTTTTATCTAACCCAAAGCAAGCAAAATCATACAAGGTTGGTGTAAACCATCTTCTCTTTTTCAAATAATGTGGGTTATCATATCCGATTCCCCATTCTTTGTGGAAATAGGTGAACTCTTTGGGTTTATTCAGAAAGATGGTTTGATCAGTTTGACCCCTTTTGTGGAGTTTGGTTTCAAGATCAAGAATTTTCGCAACAAACTCCTTGTGCTGAATCTGAAGAGAGGAACACTGATAAACAATATCCTCTTTCTCATTCATGCACTGATCAAATTGAGACTGAAGTTCAGATAACTTGGCCCTTAAGTCTTTAGGTGCTATTGAAAGATTTTTGCATTTTTCTTTTAACATAGCATTTTCAGACTTGTATTTTTCAGTTAATCTCTGTTGAACATCTAGCTTTTCGGTTAGAGACCTAATCTCAAGCAGTTGTTCTTTAGAGGTGGCCTTAAAGGAAACTACCCGTTCAGCAAGAGGTTTCACTCGGTCATAAAGTTCTGAAAAGATAGGTTCACATACCTGACACGGCTTTTTCATGTCTTCTTCAGCAGGAGACATCTTTAGTTGCACCGGAGTGATCGTCAGACGTGTAGATTGATTCAAAGTATAAACCTAACGCAAGGCACTAAGAGTGGAATCCTAACGCAGGTTCTACGACTGCTACGAACTAAGAGTGATCTTACTGGATAGAAATCCAAGTAAGGGTCTGATCAGGAAGTGTTCGAATCAGATTAATTAAGAACAGTTCAATAAATCACAAAGTGTCCGGGTAAAACAAGGAATCCGGATGGCACAGTTTCACGAATACTTAAATGTCCCCCTCCTGCGACTTAGCACGGGGGTCCCGGAAAACTGAGCTTACCGGGTGATGGACTTACCGGGTAGTAAGAGATTCCGGATAAAATGAAGTTACCGTGTCCGGATAACTTGAGTTGTCCGGATACAATGATGTTTCCGGGTACAATGAATTGTCCGGATAAGATATGTCCGGAAACACTGGGTTTCCGGACACAAATTTTACCCGGATTCTTTAAGGAAAAATGACTTACCCGGATTGCAGATATTACCCGGAAAAATGAGATGTCCGGATGGCTGGAAGAACCCGGATGAAATTAACACAATTATCCGGAACCTTGATTCTATCCGGAAAACGCGGCTGAGTTGTCCGGACAAATCGGCTGTTTGCTCAATTCGATTGGATTTTCGATTAGGGTTGCCCAAAATCGATCCTGGAAGATTAGTAACAATGCCAAACACAAAATAACACTAATCTAATCGATTTTAATGCAAAAAGAACACGTTTTGATGGTAAAAATTCGATTTTTGTTGAAGAACACTACCAAAAACTTTGAACTTAATTTGCAAAATTAACCAACCAAACGAACGAATTAGGGTGTGAAAATTTGCAGAAACACTTATAATAATGATTCTAACACAACCCAATAAACAGAAACTATCAATTTCGACTGAATCAAATTTTCAAGAATTCAAGAATGGTCAGACGGGTAAAAGTCAAACTAACCAGAAATCGATGAATGAAGCTTTGAAACGAATCCGTCTGTCTGCTCTGATACCAATTGTAGAATCCAGATCCGTGCAACAATAATGAAATCGAAATAATAAGCAAATAAGAACAATGATTTCAACTGGTCATCCCTGTATTAAGCTTTCAATCAGAGTGTTTACAATACGAGTAGGAAAGCAAATGAGATGATTAACCTTTTTTCTTAGGCTAATACAACATTATATAGTTCGGGCCCGTGGTTAACAAGCCCACGGCCCGTTCACTATGGACTAAGATTAAACAAATACAATTTGACCCTCGAACTATAAATCAACAATAAATTCTACCCTAACATGATATATGGACAAAACTGGAAAAACAACTAGAAGGAGGAGCCAAAACCCAGAAGAACCGCATAGCTCAATACATAAATGAATATTATGCCTTTAAAGATCTGCCAACAGAACGTCTGCAAACTACGTATGATAGGTTTAACTCTCTGATAAACAAATGCAAGAAGTTCGGCATCCACATAACCTCTGAAGAGAACAATGTTATGTTCCTTAAGTCTCTGAATGAAGAATGACTCCAGCTATTTATGTCTCTGCAAACAAATCAAGACTTAGATTCCTGGACTCTATCAGACCTCTATGGAACATTAGCAGCACAAGAGCCTCAGGTAGCACAAACAAAGGCCCAGATCATTGCACCTCTTGCATTGGTTGGTAAGACTACAGAGGCTAGAGAGAAACCAAAGAAAGAGAAAGCAATAGAGGAAAGAAAGGAGAAGAAGAAGAAAAACATGATGGTGGAGAGTGAAGAAGAAGAGGAAGTAGCAGCAGAAGAAGAAACGACCCTGGCCTCGATAGCTAAATCTTTAGATCTCTTGACTAGGGAATTCAGCAGAGGATACCAGAAGAAATCTGGTAATGAACGATATGAAAGAGAGAATCGAGAAAGAGAAGGGTCAAACGACAGAAGTGGTGACCGACAGAGGTCAAGTGACAGAAATGACAGAGGAAATGACCGACAAAGGTCGGAAGACAAAGCTGGCAACACTCCACAGATTCAAGAGTGTTACAAATGTGGTAAGCCAGGCCACTATGCATATGAATGCCGAACCAAAAGAAGTGGTGACCGACAGAGGTCAGACGACAGAGCTGGAAACTCCACACAGAACCAAGGATGCTACAACTGTGGAAAACCAGGTCATTTCGCCAATGAGTGCTGGAACAAATCAAATCGTCCTTAGAGGGATGCAGCTTTTTACAAAAAGAAAGCTGAATACTATGCCCAGAAGTCACTAATGGTGAACAAAGAAATCTGGGAGTCAGACACATCCTCTGACGAAGGCGAAACAAAGAATGCTCTATTCTGTGGCATGGCAGAAGTCAGCTCAGACTCCGACAGTGAGGTATCCACTTCTACCTCTAACTCTAAAACTGCAGAAGATGATTTGATTAAACTTAACATTGAACACACTGAAATGAAAAAGACATGTGAAAATATTCAGAAAAAGCTCACCTTCTATGAGAGAGAAGCTAGACTTCTCACCCAAGAAAAAGAGAAAATCTTTAAAGAAAAAGAAGAAATTGAAATGGACTGGAACAAAAAGTTAAATCCTTTAAAAGAAAATATTTATGAACTTAATTCTTCTTTGAAAACAAAGTCCAAAGAACTAATGGACGTTGAGTGCGACAGAATGAACATCCTAGCTCTAAAAAAATATTTTCAAAAGGAAAGAGAAGTCCTCTGTCAAGATTTACTCAGAAGAGATCTTCAAATTAAAAAAATTCAAGATGCTCAGAAGGTGTACGAAAAAATTAATACTCAAATAGGGAGACGGGGAATTGGCTTCTGTGATATAGATCCTTATACCGGAAACAAAAGAGACAAATCTTTGTCCTCTCTATTTCACATTGGAGATACAAGAAAACCTGGATTTCCAAATCTTCTCTCTGTAAGTAAAAGGCGAAAAGTCTCTGGGGAACCTCACCAGAGGAAACCTCTGAAGATGATAAATGTGTGGTTTAAAAACACTGATTTATCACCTTCAATCTCTGTCAAAAGAGAATCCAAACCTAAGAGGTATCTGAAAACTCAAGATCAGATAGGAATCTTCAAGTTTGGTAAACCAGAGACTCAAACCCAAGTTGCATTTGTCTGCATGATAAATTCTGAAAAGAAATTATCAGCAGAGGCACCTGAGTTCAAGCCAAGAATTACAGAAGAAAAACTTGTTATCTCTGAAGAAAACCTCTGTACATCTTCCAGCAATCAAGATCTCTCTGAAGAAAATTTAACAGATACTTCTGTTGTCTTAGAAGATAGTTATGAAGAAAAGGAAGAAAGTGAGTATGGCACATGTTCTGAAAGTCCAGCCTCTGTCGAAAGAGAACAAAGTGACTCAACCTCTGTATATGAGGACGATTCATCCTCTAACGAATCAGAGACTGACACTAAGTCAGAGATCGGACCTAGTGACACAGAGGTCTTTAAACAAACCTCTGAAGTTCTTAACAGAACTATTCCTCCCAAGGAGAAAATCACTGGAATTCCTATCTGTCTAGACTTTTTGGATATATGCATACAAGCCAAAAACTCTCTTGAGCTTGAAAATTTCAAACAACAGAAGTTAATGTCCACTCAAATTCCAACAAGTTCAAAGATTTTAAAACCCTTAAAACCTGTTAAAGAAGAACTAACATGGCAATAGAAGGGTAAATGGACTAAAATTAACAAATCTTTTTCTTCTGTGCCAGTGAAACCAGCAGAAGTTCACCACATAAGGGGTACACAGAAGGCCGCACTCAACAAAGGATTTTGCAAACCACAATCTAGCCTACATAAACCTTCTTGTAATAGGAAGTCTAATGTTAGGATAAATTGTAATGCCTCTGTGCTCCCATTTAATGTCTTTAATGAAAAGTTTAAGCAAATCTCTTCGCACATTCAATACTGTCATTGCTTTGATCTTATGTTTAAATTAAACCAACACTTTAAAAGTCCACACTGTCATCTCTCTGTAGCCAAAGAAAATGATAAATCCAAGGGTAAGAAGAAACAAAATGTTTCTTCAACAGAAGCTAAAACACAGACCAAGAATGCTAAGGCAAACTTGAAGACCCCTAACAAAACTGGACCCATGTGGACATGGGTACCTAAAACTCTCTAATTGTCTTGCAGAAGTAGTATGTGCCGATCTGGTATCTAGACTCCGGATGCTCGAGGTACATGACTGGCGACAGAGGTCTTCTACCCACTTACAAAGAAAAGAACGATGGTGGATATGTGACCTTTGGAGACAACAAAAAGGGGTACATTAAAGGTTACGAAGTCATACAGAAGAAGAATATAACCGTATGCAAAGTTGCATATGTTGATGGCCTTAAACACAATCTTCTCAGTGTTAGTCAACTCTGCGATACGGGATTCGACGTAATGTTCAAAAGAACCTTCTGCTCTCTACAGAGCGAGGACACAGGAATTGAACTTCTGCGAGCCGAAAGAAGAGGAGATCTATATCTCATGAACTTCAATGCCAAAAACAAAGACAAAATATGCCTCGTTGCTTGTAAAAGTGAAGAAGCCTGGTTATGGCATAACAGGTTCTGCCATTTAAACTTTCATACTCTTGATAAACATGTAAAACTTGATCTAGTCAAAGGTCTACCAAACGTTAAAATTAATAAAGATCATCATTGCTCTGCCTGCGAAATGGGAAAACTCAAAAAGGCTTCCTATAAAGGCAAAACAGATGTATCTTTCACTAGACCTCTGTACATGCTACATGTTGACCTCTGCGGTCCAATATCTACACAAAGTCTAGGTGGCAAGAAATATCTGCTTGTTTTGATCGATGAATTCTCAAGATTTACATGGGTTGAATTTGCCAGAAAGAAATCAGATGTTCCAAACATACTGATAAATTTAATGAAAAGAATCCAAGTTCTGTATGAGTGCAGGATTCAGACGCTGAGAAGCGACAATGGCACATAATTCAAAAACTCTGTCATTGAATCCTATCTTATAGAAGAAGGAATTTCACAGAACTTCTCTGTTGCACGCACCCCACAACAGAATGGCGTGGTCGAACGAAAGAATCGCACGCTTGTGGAAGCCGCCAGAACTATGCTAACCGCATGTGGATTACTAATGACATTTTTGGCAGAACAGTATCAACCGCTTGCTATACCCAAAATCGATCAACCATCGTAAAGAGACACATCAAAACACCATATCATTTGATCAACAAAAGACGACCAAAGATCAAGTTCTTCCATGTATTTGGATGCAAGTGATTTGTCTTAAATGATAGAGAAACAAGAGGAAAGTTTGAAGTAAAGGCAGATGAAGGCAAGTTCATAGGATACTCTGCAACTTCCAAGGCCTACAGAGTTTATCTTCTGCAGTCTCGAACGATCGTAGAAAGCATAAACGTTTCTTTTGACGATACCTTCCAAAAGACTTCTGAACAAATCAGTTCAGAACTCGGTCTAAAAGGGGAATCCTCTGGCATCTCGAAAACATAAGAAGAAGACTTAAATCTTCTATTTCAAGAGATGTTCCATGACGACATTAATCCCTCTGTTGGAGCCAACAGAGCCCCTGGAGAATCATCTTCTGCCAACCAGTCTGAGTCAGGTATTTCTCTAACTGGTCCCTTAAATATTTCATCTTCTTCTGATAATCATACAGATGTAAATGCCGAGGGGGAGCAAACAGAAGATGATACAACAAAGAAAAAAACCACATAAGCTATTGAAGAACCAACTCCAGAAACTACCTCGACAAAGCTCTGTATGGACTGAAACAGGCTCCAAGAGCATGGTACGAAATACTTTCTACCTTTCTTCTCGATAATGGTTACGACAGAGGTACGACAGATACAACTTTGTTTTATAAACAAAAAAGTGATGAAATTATGCTTGTACAAATATATGTGGACGACATAATTTTTGGGTCTACAAATACAGAAGACTGCAAAAAGTTTGAAAAACTCATGCAGAGTGAGTTTGAAATGAGTATGATGGGAGAATTAACTTTCTTCCTCGGACTCCAAGTAAAACAATCATTAGAGGGAATTTTCATAAATCAAGCTAAATATGTCTCTGACATACTTTCAAAATACAGTCTCACTGATGCCTCTGTAATGAGAACTCCAATGGCCACATGAAATAAGTTAGACTCAGATCCAAATGGCATACCTATAGAGTGCACGCTCTACAGAGGAATGATTGGGTCACTGTTATACTTAACTGCAAGTAGACCTGACATAATGCATGCCACATGTCTCTGTGCAAGATATCAAGCTAACCCGAAGGAATCCCATTATAATGCTGTAAAGAGGATCTTCAGATACCTCAAAGGGACGAAAAATCTTGGCCTCTGGTATACGAAGAACTCTGGTTTTGGTCTTAAAGCTTATACAGATTCAGATTATGGAGGATGCAAGCTCGACAGAAAGAGTACCTCTGGGAGTTGTCAATTCCTAGGTGGTAAACTAGTCAGCTGGACCTCTAAGAAGCAAAACTGCGTATCCACATCTACAGCAGAAGCCGAATACGTTGTTGCTGCTAGTTGTTGCTCCCAGGTTCTGTGGATGAAAACTCAGCTTAAGGACTATGGCCACATCATATTCAAGATTCCCATCTTCTGTGACTCAAAGAGCGCCATAGCCATCTCTGCCAATCCAGTGCAGACTTATTCACCAAGGCACTAGATGAGAAAAGTATTATTTTCTTGGTGGGTAAGTTGGGAATGATAAATATGAGTTAAAACCTCTGTAAGTATAACTTAATCTTCTGTAAATATGTATATACATGTTTCTATTGTGATATTTCATTTCTATATGTAAATTCTCAATCACCGAATGTTATGCACAAAAACAAAGCTTCTGTAGGAATGCTCAGAACATCTGACAATCTTTACAGAAACTCTGAGAAACTTGATCTATGCCCTAAGCATTACTTATCAAATTTTGACCCAAGCATAGATCAAGGGAGAGCAGAAGGAGACCTTGAAATGATCTACAGAAGTTGATCATTCAAGGGGGAGCCAAAGAGGAGAAGTGATCACTCATGATTCACAAAAATAAGGTATTATGCTGAGTAAGAAAAAGCCAAAAAGATAAGTATCTCGAAACAAATCCTTTTTGAAAACAGTTTTCTAGGACAAACATTTCTAAATATGTCCTAAAAAGATTGTTTAAAATATACCAAACAAGTTTTGATCAAAAAGTTTTACGAGACTTCTGTTATGAGATTTAGAGCTTCTGCTGAGCTCAACAGAGCCTCTGTATGCAGAATCCTCTATAAAACTACAAATTTCATATAAGAACTCTACCGATCAAACTCAAAGGTTCTCTTTAAGGATTTACTCGAAAAAAAGGTTACAGAAGAAGGTCGTTTGGGACGAATAGCTGATTCCATCAAAAGGTCTCTGTCAACAAATCTAGACACTCAAAAAGGAGCATCACGCATAAAAACGTTTCCAGAACAGTTTTCTAGGACAAAAATTTTCAAATATGTCCTAAAAACAGTTTATAAAACAGTGAAAACTTTGGATGATCAAAAAGTTTAATAGATTTTTAGTTATGAGAAATTTCCACTCATAGAGCTTCTGCTGGCTCTGACAGAGCTTCATAACCTCTGTGAAAGAAATTTCTACTATAAATCTATCGATCAACTCCAATGCCTTTCAAACGTTTTTGGTAAAGGTGCAAGCAACAGAGGATACAAAGAGAGTTTCAAACAACAGAGCTCTATCTCTACAGAGCTTCTGTCATTTTCAAACTTGGGAAATTCTGCAACAGTAACGGCTATTTTACCACTCCTCATAAACCTTTACGAAACTCTCATCTTCTTCTCCCGCGAACTTTGCAAAACCTGCTACCTACCTATTTTTCATCCTCTTTCTTCAAGATAAACAACAATGGCATCATCCTCCAACATTCCTGAAGACTCCCCTGTTCAAGAAAACTCACCCGCTCAATCTGAGCATTTCCAAAATCCAAATATGGCCGCAGACCTTGAAAACGATAACTCCGGTGATGAAGCAAATTTCTCTCCAACCACCCACGAGAAAAACTTCATCGCAAATGAACACTTTGAAAGTGTTCTTCCTCTCAAACCCAACAACTATTATCTTGTTCCTTCAAGAACCACTTTTGGGGAATCTCATGCCATTCTCCTTCACATTTTGGAGAAACATTACCTCTTCCCTCTGTTGACAAAAACCGTCAGCAGAATACCAGCAAGATATCTAAACCAATTTTGGCAAAGCAGCAGATATGACCCAGCGGACCGACAGATCAAGGGCTACATTTCTAAACCTAACAAAATCCAACACATGGAACTCAAGTTCAATAGAACGATGTTCTCAATTGAGTTCAGTCTTCCAACCAGAGGTCTGCTAGGTATAAAGAATTACGCTGAAGCACCTACAGACGAAGAACTCTGTAGATTTGTTGAAATGTTAGGGTACAACACAACCCTAAGCAAAAGGAACGACTTCAGAAGAGGTCGATTACCCCCTCTATGGAATACCCTTTTCTCAATTCTAAACAGATGCCTCACTGGCAAAATCGGTAGTCCAGATCAAACCTCCCATCAGATTCTATCCATAATGTACGGGGTATATTGTTAGCTTCAATCTTCCTAATCATAGAAATACTTAGAAGTAGTGAAAAATAGGCTAAGTATAGAAAAGCCTCTCACAGAGGCTCTGCCACTTCTTCCAGAAGATCAAGTCCAGAAAGCCACAGAAGCTACAGAGGTAATCACAGAACCTCTGTAGTGCGCAAGAAGAAGATCAACTCGGAAACAAGTGGACTGCTCCACAGAAGGTCAGACCATAGAACCTCTGTAATGCCTTACAGAGCCTCTGTGGTCTGCTATGAAGACTTGGAAGATATTACTGGATACGTTCATCAACTTGCATGGAAAAGTACTGTCAAAACACGTGTCAAGCTCTGAGTGGACTCAATAGGGCATGGTACAAAATAGACGTCTACGCCATTTAATGCATTTACCAATAGTACATCTGCTCCATTAAATGCGCATGGCTCAAACAACTGCTCACACCATCCAGTCCACTGTTCACACCCTCCAGTTTACTATTCATGCCGTAAAAGGAACAGTGACCAACTTCATAGTCTTCTAAGAGTAGTATAAAAGGAAGTCTAATGTTGAGATCTTCCTAACGACAAAAACACAAGGAATCACTAATACTCTCAAGCTTTATTGTCAAATATCTGAGTGTTATATTCTCACACACACCAACAGTTCTTAATCTGTTCTTCGTGTTCTTATTATATATTGAATAACAGTAACTGTTCAAGAAATCCTTTTTATTCCTTACTGTTTTCTTTATATATGTGCGTTCTAATATCTATCAAACATATCTGTTAGTTTAATACGCTTCCGCATCAAACTCTAAACTCCACTGACAGATTGTTAATCTTGATTAAGTGTATATGGGTTCCAACATATATTATGATCTGCCTCTGGACTACTCAACCTTGATGATGCAAGAAATGATAAATACCATTGACAGAAAAATCTCCACCCAAAAAGCCAAAGAACGCTCAAAACCATCTCTACCTCCTCTACAGTATCAACGAATTCTTGGAGTACTTCTTGAGCCCCTACTCCTTCTAGAAAAATGGTCTTTAGAAGGTCCAACTGCCAAAATATATGCCATGACAAAAAACGTTCCAACAGAGCACATCGATGGATATCCTTTCTGAGACCTCTGCCATCAAGACTTCTGGGATATGCTACAGATGAAACCCTAAGGTTAGCTTACATACGCGATCATAGGACTCCAGAACCGAGCCCTATGACACCCCCGCGTTTAGGTGTGCCTTTAGAAACTAGGGTAGTTGAAAGAATGACAGATGAAGAATGGGCTAAAGCTTTCCAGAAGCATGAAGAAGTTCAAACCAAGTTCCTTGATCAGAGGAAATCCATCTACTCTGCCTCAACTCCTAAAAAGAAAACAAAGAGGAAAACCACAGAGGGTACTTCAACTTCTGCTGTCGAAACTCAACCCTCTCCTCCTCATGCCATAGAAGTTGGATCTTCTGCTCCTCCCCCTCCCCCAAAGGAAAAGAAGAAGAGAAAATCCAAAGCCTCAGAGGAAGGGCCACCAAAACCCAAGAGGAGAAAGAGAAAGAAGAAAATTGGGAAACATATGTCTCCTATGCAAACAATTGCAGTGATCACTCCATTTTTTCGAGGGCACTGAAAAAAATCAAGTACAATATCTGTACAATCCTCCTCCTATTCCCATGACAGTAGTACCTCGTATACCTGCTACTGCTGAATCTGCCGAAATCCCCGAACATCAAAAACCAAAGCCAAAAGGGGAGTGGTCAACCGAAGATAAAGCAGAAGATGAAGTTGCTCAGAAAACTAAGAGGACATTAATTATGGCAATACCCAACGAACTCTTTCAATCCTTGGATTCATGTGAAACAGCACATGATCTGTGGAAAGAACTGGAAAGACAGTTGGAAGGAGGTGCTAAAACACAAAAAAACCGAAGAGCACAGTACATCAATGAATATCATGCATTCAAAGCCTCTGCAACAGAATCTCTGCAAACAACATACGACAGATTAAACTCTCTAATCAACCAGTGCAGAAAATCAGGCATTGACAGAACTTCTGAAGAAAACAATGTCATGTTTTTAAAAAGTCTAAATGAAGAATGGCTCCAGCTGTCTATGTCCCTACAGACAAATCAGGATCTAGACACCTGGACTCTCTCTGATCTTTACGGAACATTAGCCGCACAAGAACCTCAGATAGCACAGGCTAAAACACTAACCATTGCACCATATGCATTGGTTAGTAAAACTAAAGAGGATGCACAGAGACCAAGAAATGATAAAGCCACAGAGGAGAAGAAGAAGGAGAAGAAGAAGATGGTGATAATTGACAATGAAGAAGAAGAGCAAGCAGAAAAGGAAACAACTCTTGCGTCACTAGCTAAATCTTTAGCTCTATTGACAAAAGAGTTCAGAGGAAACAGAAGAGGTTCCGGAAATGAAAGATATGATAGAGAAAACCAGGATGACAGAAGAGACAACAGAAGAGATGACAGAAGAGGAGAAGAATCAAGTGGCCGACAGAGGTCAAACGATAGAAATTACAGAGGGAATGACCGACAGAGGTCAGATGACTCGGTAAGCCACACACAGCAAGAATGCTACAAATGCGGCAAACCTGGTCACTATGCAAATGAATGTAGATCAGAGAAAGGCGGAGACCTACAGAAGTCCAATGATCGAACAGGAAACACTCCTCAAGGATGTTTTAACTGCGGCAAACCAGGCCATTTTGCGAATGAATGCAGAAGCAGATCAAATCGCCCACAGAGGGACTCTGCTTTCTACAAAAAGAAAGCCGAATATTATGCTCAAAAATCCTTAATGGCAAAAGGACATTCTGAGGAGAACACAGAAGACTTCCAGTCAGACTCTACTTCTGACGATGAACATACCGCTAATGCCCTCTTCTGTGGCATGGCAGAAGTCGACTCCTGCACTGACTCTGAGGTATCTACTTCAAATTCCAACTCTTGTATTACCTCTGTAGATGATAATACACTTAGAATTAACATTGAATTAATTGAACTGAAAGAGATAAATCAAAGTATTCAGAAAAGACTCACTTTCAATGAGAGAGAAGTACGACTTCTCACTCAAGAAAAAGCAATGATTTTTGAGGAAAAAGAGAGAATAGAAAAGAATTGGAACAAAACTCTAGATCCTTTAAAAAAACAAATTTCTGAATTAACCAATACTTTAAAAGATAAAACAAAAGAACTTTCAGTTTCAAGGAGCGAAACTACTGACATAAGATCTCTTAAAGAATACTTTCAAAGAGAAAGAGAGGTATTATGGCAAGATTTACTCAGAAGAGAAGTTTTGCTTAAAAACTATAAAGATGCACAGAAAGTTTATGAAAAAATAAACTCACAAATAGGGAGACGAGGTATAGGGTATGATGATATCACCCTAGGTGTTGAAGGCAAAAGAAACAAACCTCTGTCCTCGTTATTTGTGATTGGAAAAACAAACAAACCAGATTTTCCAAATCTAATCTCTGTAAACAAACGGGCGAAAATCTCTGTGGATCCTTACTTGAAGAAACATAAGAAGATGATTAACGTGTGGTTTGAAAACACAGACTCATCATCTTCAACCTCTGTCAATAGAAGTATCAAACCAAAGAAATATCTGAAAACACAAGATCAGATTGGTATCTTCAAGTTTGGTAAACCAGAGACCCAAACACAGGTTGCATTTGTCTGTTTGATAAACGTTGAAAAGAAATTGTCAGCAGAAGCTCCTGAGTTTAAACCCATTTTTTCAGAAGAAAACTTTAAAAATTTAATTGAAAAAGAAATTTTGGAAATATGGAAATCAAGCGTTTTAGAAAATTTCTGTACATCTTCTATAGATAAAACTCTCACTGAAGAAATCTTATTAGAAACCTCTGCAATCTATGAAAACTATTCTACAGAGGGAGAAAGCTCGTACGATACATGCTCAGAAAATCCAGCCTCTATTGAAAGAATTGACTCAACCTCTGTATACGAGGACGATTCATCCTCTGACAACTCAGAGACTGATTTCAAATCAGGGATAATTCACTGTGACACAGAGGATGTCAAATTCTCCTCTGAAGTTCCTCACAGAACTATTTCTCCAAAAGAGAAACTCACAGAGATTCCAATCTGCCAAGATTTTCTAAAATTGAATCTACATATCAAAACCTCTGCTGAGCTTAAAATGTTACAGAAGACCTCTATTGATCCTATAAGTTCTAGATTTTCAAAACCTAAGGTTAATAAATCTTTTTCTTCTGTGACAGTGATGAAAGAAGTTCACCACAGAAGCAACCCACAGAAGGCAGGTCCTAAACAGAGCTTTTGCAAACAACATTCGAGTATTCATAGATCTTCTAGTAATAGGAAATCTAATGTAAAGAAAGAATGTAATGCCTCTGTGGCTGAGTTCAAAAAGTTCAATAAAAAGTTCAAGCAAATTACATCTCATATTCAATACTGTCATTGCTTTGATCTTATGTCTAAACTTAATAATCATTTATCAAGTCAAGTCTGTTTACTCTCTACGACAATTCAAAAGTCAAATCCCACAAATAAACAATCTGACTCTTCTGCAGAGAACAAAATGTATTTCAAGAATGCCAAGGCAAACTTGAAAAACTCTAACAATATTGGACCCATATGGATATGGGTACCTAAATCTCTGTGATTGTCCTGCAGAAGAAGTATGTGCCAATCTGGTATCTAGACTCCGGATGCTCAAGGCACATGACTGGTGACATAAGTGCACTATCCACGTACAAAGAAACACAAGATGGTGGATCTGTGACTTTTGGAGACAACAAGAAAGGACACATAAAAGGCTATGGAGTCATAAGGAAAGAAGACGTTTCTGTATACAAAGTTGCATATGTGGATGGCCTTAAGCACAACCTACTCAGTGTAAGTCAACTTTGTGATACAGGATTCAATGTGTTGTTCAAAAGAACTTTCTGCTCTCTACAAAGTGAAGAAACAAGTATGGAACTTCTGCGAGCTGAAAGAATAGGTGATCTATATCTAATGAACTTCAACTCAAAGAACAAAGACAAAGTTTGCCTTGTTGCCTGCAAAAGTGAAGAAGCCTGGTTATGGCACAACAGGTTCTGTCACTTAAATTTTCACACATTGGAAAAACTGGTCAAACTTGATCTAGTTAAAGGTTTGCCAAATGTTAAGTTCAATAAGGATCATTTATGTTCTGCCTGTGAGATGGGAAAACTCAAAAGAGCTTCCCACAAAGGCAAAACAGATGTATCTTGCACTAGACCTCTGTACATGATTCATGTCGACCTCTGCGGTCCCATTGCCATACAGAGCCTAGGTGGCAAGAAATACATACTTGTCCTAATTGATGAGTATTCGCGTTTCACATGGGTTGAATTCGTTAGAAAGAAATCAGATGTTCCAAATATATTGATAAATCTAATGAAAAGAATCCAAGTTCTTTATAATTGTAGAATACAGAAGTTAAGAAGTGACAATGGCACAGAATTTAAAAACTCTGTCATTGAAGCCTATCTTTCAACAGAAGGAATATCACAGAACTTTTCTGCAGCTCGCACTCCACAACAGAACGGTGTTGTCGAAAGAAAAAATCGAACACTTGTGGAAGCCGCAAGAACTATGATGTCAGCATGCGGATTATCAATGAACTTTTGGGCAGAAGCAATTTCTACTGCGTGTTATACTCAAAATCGATCAACCATTGTGAAAAGACACCTTAAGACGCCTTACGAATTGCTTAACAAACGGCGGCCAAACATCAAATTTTTCCATGTATTCGGATGCAAATGCTTCGTCTTAAACGATAGAGATTCAAGAGGAAAGTTTGATGTAAAAGCAGATGAAGGCAAATTCATTGGATACTCTGCCACTTCCAAAGCCTACAGAACATTCCTTACAAATTCTCACAAGATTGTAGAAAGCATCAATGTTTCTTTTGATGATTCATTCCAAATGACTTCTGAACAAATCAGTTCAGAACTCGGAACTAAAGGGAAATCCTCTGTCATCTCACGAGCAAAAGAAGACTTGGATCTTCTATTTTTAGAGATGCTCAACGAAAACATTGATCCTTCTGTTGGAACAATCAGGGTTTCTGAAGAACCATCCTCTGTCGGACAAAATCCTACAGGTTTGTCTCTAACTGGTCCTAATAATGCTTCATCTTCTTCTGTACATACTACAGATGCAATTGCCGAAGCAGAAGAAAGTGCAGAAGATGAAACATCAAGGAAAACGACCACAGAAGCTGCACAAACCACAGAAGAACCAATTACAGAGGAAATCGAGGACCAAGACTATACGTCTTCAGAGGAACAAACTCCACCACCACTCATACCAAACATTCCACAAACGGTAGAATCAACTACCAAGGCACGAAGAACAACAGAGGCTACACAAGAAGAAACACAAGAAGTCTCTAAAGAAAGTCTGAATGACATTGATGATCATCTCCCACGCACAACTCAATGGACAAAAAGCCATCCTCCAAGCCAAATAATCGGAGAACCTTCTGACGCAGTAAAAACAAGGTCTGCCACTGCTAACTTTTGTTTCTTTACAAATTTTATTAGTGTGATAGAACCAAAGAAGATTTCTGAAGCCCTAGATGACCCAAACTGGGTAGACGCCATGCAAGAAGAACTTTTGCAATTTGAGCGTAACAGAGTATGGACTCTAGTACCTCTGCCAAGAGGAAAACAGGCCATTGGGACTAAATGGGTCTACAGAAACAAGAAGGATGAAGATGGAGTGGTCATCAGAAACAAAGCAAGATTAGTAGCAAAGGGATATAGACAAGCAGAAGGCATAGACTACGATGAAACTTTTGCCCCTGTCGCACGGCTCGAAGCAATAAGAATATTCTTAGCCTTCGCAGCCCACAGAGGTTTTAAAGTCTATCAGATGGACGTAAAATCAGCTTTTCTCAACGGTGAAATCCAAGAAGAGGTCTACGTTAATCAGCCACCAGGATTTGAAAGCTCAAAGTTTCCAAGGCATGTATACTACCTTGAAAAAGCTCTATATGGACTGAAACAGGCTCCACGAGCATGGTATGAACGACTTTCTACCTTTCTTCTAGTCAATGGTTACAACAGAGGTACAACAGATACTACCTTATTCTATAAACGCAAAAGTAGTGAGATAATGCTTGTACAAATATACGTAGATGACATAATTTTTGGGTCTACTAATTCAGAAGAGTGTAAAAGATTTGAAAAACTCATGCAGAGTGAGTTTGAAATGAGTATGATGGGAGAATTAACTTTCTTCCTCGGACTCCAAGTCAAACAATCATCAGAGGGAATTTTTATAAATCAAGCTAAATATGTCTCTAACATTCTTTCCAAGTATAGCCTCTCTGATACCTCTGCAATGAAAACTCCAATGGCCACTGGAAACAAGTTATTCTTAGATTCAGATGGCATCTCTGTAGAATGCACTCTCTACAGAGGCATGATTGGATCTCTGTTATACTTAACAGCAAGCAGACCTGACATTATGCATGCCACATGTCTCTGTGCACGCTATCAAGCTAATCCAAAGAAATCACATTATGATGCCGTAAAGAGAATCTTTAGATACCTAAAAGGGACCAAAAATCTTGGTCTCTGGTATCCACAGAACTCTGGTTTTGGTCTTAAAGCTTATACAGATTCAGACTATGGAGGATGCATGCTCGACAGAAAGAGTACCTCTGGGAGTTGTCAATTCCTAGGTGGTAAACTAGTCAGTTGGACCTCCAAGAAGCAGAATTGTGTTTCCACATCCACTGCAGAAGCTGAATACGTTGCTGCCGCTAGCTGTTGTTCTCAGGTTCTATGGATGAAGACTCAGCTAAAAGACTACGGCCACATTCTGTTCAAAATACCCATCTTCTGCGATTCCAAAAGTGCTATTGCTATCTCTGCCAACCCTGTGCAACACTCAAAAACCAAGCATATCGATATAAGGTATCACTTCTTGAAACATCATGTTGAATACGGTACAATCGAAATGCATTTTGTGCCCACAGAATATCAACTCGCTGACTTATTCACCAAAGCACTAGACGAGAAAAGATTCAACTTCTTGGTAGGTAAGATAGGAATGATTAACATGGTGTGAAAATCCTCAGTAAGTATTGTTTTATATTCTGTAAATAATAAGTAAATACATTGCTTTGATCGATTCTACTTCTGTATGTAAATTCTTAAAACCTTAAATAGTTCTTAAAATCACAGAGCTTCTGTAAGTCAACTAAGAACCTCTGACGACCCCTACAGAACCTCTGAAAGACCATGACCTATGTTCTATGCAAAACTTATCATTCTTTGATCCAAGCATAGGTCAAGGGGGAGCAAAAAAAAAAAAAAAAAAATTCTTGATCTACAGAAGAGATTAGATCAAGGGGGAGCAAAAGGGGCCCTGAGATGATCTACAGAGGTAAATCTCTCAAAGGAAAGCCGAAGAAGAATGTCGATAATTCTCCATCGACAGAAGAAAGACAAAACTGCCGAGAACAGAAGAACCAAAAGGTATGTCTCTCGCACAAAAGGTTTTTGGAAAACAATTTTCTAGGACAAAAATTGTCAAATATGTCCTAAATATACTGTGAATAACATCTCAAAAATCAAAAGCTCAAAAAGTTTCACAAAATTCGAATTAGGAGAAATTTAAGGTCATAGAGCTTCTGCTGAGCTCAACAGAGCTTCTGCAGGAAATATGCTCTGTGATCACAAATTAACCTTCTGTCGATCTTTTGGAATGTTATCTCGGAAACCGAAAACGCAGACCATGACCTTCTCGAACAAATCGTTTTTTTAAAACAGTTTTCTCGGACACAAACTTTCAAATATGTCCGAAAAACATCTCTTAAACCAAATCAAAAATTGGATGATCAAAAATACTAATAAAATTTTTTTTATGAGATTTTTTCTCTCATAGAGCTTCTGTTGGCCCTCACAGAACTTCTGCAAGTTCCAACAGAGCCACAAAACCTCTGCGAAGCAAATTTCTTCACAAAAATCCGATTTTATCCTCTCCAATGCTTTTACAAATGTTTTTGGTTAAAGAAGAACCCCACAGAAGTCATGATAACAATGAGATATATGAAAAAGGGATAAACATCAAAGATTTTCAAGATCACAGAGCCTCTGTAAACTACAGAAGCTCTGTCAATCTGATTACTTGGGAATCTCTGTAGTATTAACGGTTACTTTTTCTGCGAGTGAAACTCATATGGCTAAGAACAACTCCACGCGCCTAGCATTAATGGGCCGCGCACGACGTCCTGTCATTTTCTGACATGGCCTACGTGTCCCATTTTCATTGGGCAAACATGGAACGTTTTTTTTTTTGGTAAGTTGAACCCGCCGCTCAAACTCGAGTGCGGATTCCAAACTTTAATCCATTGCCATATATTTTACCCTTTCGAAGTCTACCGTTTTACCATCCTATAAAAACAAACCTTACCCTCTCATAAAACCTTTTACAAACTCTCATCTTCTTCTCCGGCGATACCCTGCAAAACACTTGCAAATGGCTTCATCTTCTCGAGCTACATCCTCTGAACTCTCTCCGGCGAACTCAACGGAAAACTCCCCTGCTCATTCAGAACATTCTGAAAACCCCAGCCTTGCAAGAGATATTGAACAACAAGATTCCGGGGATTCCGTAGACTTTGCTCCGACGACACACTTGCAAAACTTCATAGCTAAGGATCATTTCGAAGCCACTCTTCCTATTAAATCCAACAACTGCTATTTGGTCCCCTCACCCACTACTTTCGGCGAAGCCCATGCCATACTTCTGAACATCATGGAAAACCATATCCTTTTCCCTCTACTATCAAGAACCCCTAACAGAATACCAGTTCGTTATTTGAACCAATTTTGGCAAAGCTGCCGATTTGATAAAGACGATTCTCTTATCAAAGGGTACATTTCAAGACCTGATAAAACTGAGCATCTTGAAATCAAGTTCAACAGAACAATGTTCTCACTTGAATTCAACCTACCAACAAGGGGTCTTCTGGGATTGAAAAGTTATGCAGAGCAACCAACAGACGAAGAGCTCTGTAGATTCGTGGAAATGCTTGGGTACAACACCCAACTACGGAAGAGAAATGACTTCCGCAGAGGCCGATTACCACCTCTGTGGAACACTTTGTTCTCTATTCTTAACAGATGCTTGACAGGAAAGATAGGGAGTATTGACCAGAGCTCACATAAAATCTTGAGCATCATGTATGGGGTTTACTATGATCTTCCACTAGATTATGCGACCATAATGATGCAAGAGATCATAAACACCATCGACAGAAAGAACAACTCGAAAAGGGTCAAAGAGAACGATCCCAACTTTCTACCACCTCTGCAATTCCAAAGAATATTGGGAGTACTGTTCGAACCTCTGCTGCTAATCCAAAATTGGCCAATGGAAGGGCCAACTCCCAAACAGTTCCCGATGAACAAAAATACCCCCACTGATCATGCTGATGGCTACTCACACTGCAGACCTCTGTCAAAGAAACTTCTGCGCTACGCCTCGAACATATCCCTTAAGAAAGAGTATATACGCGATCATAGAACTCCAAAACCGAGTCCTATGACACCCCCGCGTTTAGGTGTTCCCCTAGGAACAATGATAGCAAAACCTCTTTCCACTCAAGCAGAAAAGGATCAAAAGTTAGCAAAACACATGGCTCTTCAGCTCAGCTTCATAGCCAAACGCGCAGAAATAATGGGAAAGAAATCTTCAGCAAAGATCTCTGCTTCTACTCCAAAAGCTAAGAAGAGAAAAACTGCAGAAGGCACATTAACAAGCACTGCAGAAGATAGACCTTCACCTCCCCATGCCACAGAGATTGGCTCCTCTGCACCTTCCCTTTTCACAAAACAGAAAAAGAAGAGATCCAAATCAACAGAGGAAGGGGCACCAAAACCAAAAAGGAGGAAAACCAAAAAGAAGCATGGTAAAACACTTAAAAAGTTGTTTACCATTGCAGAAGAGGAAATCATAGAGGGACAAACTGCAGAAGAAGAAGATGCAGAAGTAGGAATGACAGAAGAAGGATATCAATCACCATATCAATCTCCAGATAGATTTGCTCACCAAGGAGACCTGAATGATTTCCTACAGAACCCCGAAATTGCAAACACCCTTAATACAGCAGGGTGGACGGCACAACCTCTCGACCACCACACTCCAGAAGAACAAGATTTCTTCATTTCTGGCATTGACACACATCTACACGAAGATGACACAACACCCAGAAATCAACCAGCCGAAACCCCTGTGATTTTACAAAACCCTTTCATTCAAGGATTGGACGTCCACAGAAGAAGTCCAAACCAAGCTTCAGAAGAAACAGAACAAATCGAAGCTGAGTGGAATACAACTAAAGTTACAGAGGCAACGGTTGTAGAAGAAACCACAGAAACAGGGATAGAAATCTCAGAGGTAGATTCAGATGAAGAAGAGGCTATCTGGATACGAAAAGGTCTCTATCATCCTCATGTCATGAGATTATACAGATCTCATCACATGTATGACTCATTGCGCACAGAGTAAGGAACTTCCACAGAACCAGAAGAAGAAACAAGAAAAGATGCCGAAGTTGAAGAAGGCACACATCAATCACCCCCTCCCAGTGCAACCCACATTTCTAACTCCGCAGGTCTAGCTGCAGAAGGAGTTATTGAAAAAGAGCAGCACAGCTCGATCCCAATCCAACCCATCCAGCCAGAGGTTACTCTTTCAACCTCTGTGCCCACATAAACCGGGGAATCCATTCCTAGGGAGTCTCCTCAAAGAGACTCACCTAATGTTCGTGATCAATCGCCCCAGATCACACAAGAACACCCTACAGAGGAATTTGTTTCCTCTGACACGCACTTATTAAGACCCACACTTCTTTCAGAGAGAAGTAGAGAGCACAAAGACAAAGAGACTCTAGACAAGTCTCCTAGTCAACAGAAGGATATTCCAATACCCACCTCTGGAGTGGATTTGGACAATGTTCTTCTCAGAACTTCTGTAGGGATTGAAACTCATGTTTCTTCTCAAGGATCAGAAGGAAATCCTTCCATTCTCAACATACAAACAGGAATGAAAGAAGGTATCCCAGGAACAGGGATTCACTCTGGAGACGAATGTGTTCCTCCAGAGGTTACCACCGGAACACAAGTCACAAGGGATGAGTTCCAAACCCTTGAGACCTCTGTGAACCAAACCTTGATAGAGTTGCAAAGCTCTTTCAAATCTTTTGCAGAGACAACATCACTGGCACTGCTAAACCTGAACACCAAAATGGACAACCTGTCCACAGAGGTGAAAACTGCCATCTCACAGATGAAGTCTGCTGCTACCGCATCCACCACTTCTGCCGCAACAACTACTCCTTCTTCGATTGAGAACTCCATCAACAAGTTCCTTGATCAATTGTCAACGGGCATCACTCCTGCAGATCTACAGAAGGCCCTACAAAAAGTTCAAGAAGAAGCCATGCGAAATACCATGCTGATGCAACCCAAAGACTACATGACAAGAGCACAGCTGACAGAACTTGGGCAGAACGTGATTAATCAAGTGACAGAAGTCATCCTTTCCTTCACCACTGCCAATGCTAACTTCGTCAAAGATTTCAGAGAAAGTGTAGGAAGGATGAGATTCAAAACAGAGGCAGAGCTAGCAACTCTTCTTGGCCTCTGTGATGATGTCTGCGCGAAACTGATCGCTGCTGGAGCCACAATGCCAAAGAAACCTGATGCTTCCTGCAGAGCAGAGGGTACATCAGACAAGGGTCAGGATGACTCTGATGATGATGACCATCCTGGTCCATCAGATCATCCTGAGGGGGAGAAAACTACAGAGAAAACTGCAAGCAGATAACTTACAGGTCCACCAATAGCCGCAGAACCTCTGAGTCAAGCACCTCCAGAACAGACCCGACAACAACAAACTCAACAAACCACAGAGAATACACCCATCTCTGTGGATTCAACCTCTGAAGAACCCAACACTACAGAAGCAGATAAGCAAACCTCAGAGGCAACAACTGCCCCTGAGGTAATCATTTTAGAAGAAACAGATGAACCAACCACAGAGAAAACACCCACCTCTGTGGAAACACCCCAAACCATACCCAGAAGAAAGTCGATTGCCACCAAACCAAAAAGAGCAACGACCTCTGCTTCTGACATTCTGAAAAGGATGCACACAACAATAAGTGATCGTATGGTGAAGAGAGAAGAAGAAAGGCACAGGTTCACCTTAGCCTTCAAAATGGCAAGAAGATTCAATGAAAACACTTCATCAACAGAAACTGAGCTCACAGAAGAAGTCACCAAACAACCTCCAACAGAGGTTACAGAGCAAGTCAAGCCAACAGAACCATCGCCACAAAAGTCCTCTAAATCACAATCGTCAAAATCCACAGAGGCAACCTCCATCAAACCTACAGAAGTACAAACCTCAAATCCCACAGAAGCAACAGGTTATGCCACGCCAACAAAAGATAAAGGCAAAGGGATACTGACAGAGGAACCTAAGAAGAAGAAAACATTGTCAAAGCCAACAGAGAAACTGATGAAAAGTGCGTTTGACGCCTTTCAAACCCCAAAACCCGAAGAAAATGACTGGGCACATGGATTGAAGCCTCTGTCAGAAACTCCTTTAACTGGTAGAGCTGCAGAAGTTGTTCAACATATGGAGAGTCTCAGAAGACAAATTCCACGACCTGGTCCAACACATGAAGAAATGGAAGAAGTGGTATACAAATACCTCTACAAACAATCCTTTCAGACAAACTATCCAATAGATCATGTGACAGATCCAAGGATCAGAGAAGAATTTGAGAACATCTTCACAAGAACAAAGCCAAGAGCCAAAGCAGATGTCTTCTCAATTCAAAAAATCAAAAAAGTGATCTTCTGCAGATTCTCCTTCACAAGAACCTATCCAAGGGTCAGGTACAATCTTTACAAAGTCAGAAGAGAGAACAATTCAGAGTCTACCTTCGCTGATGCTGACTTAAGAAACATCAATCCATACGATCTACCTGACCTTCTGCAATGGACAAAGGACAACTACAACACAGAGGCAAACACCAGAGCCTATCAAGTATTGAGAAAAGCGATGAGGGAAAAGCTTCTGCTATACAGCATGATAGATTTTCAGCTGGGAAAAGATCTTGGTCTCAAACATCTAGATCTACGACCACCAGAAGATCGCTGCCCACCAGACGCTGTGCCCAACTCAATCATCAGAGAACCAAGATTTGGGTTAGTATTTCAAAACCCACAACACCAGGTTAAACTTTTTGTACTCATGGATTGTCAGAAGTACGCAACCAGTACTCTGAGCAAATTCAGAGCAAGCCTTGTAAAATACAGAGGTACAGAGAAAATGGATAGAGATGATGCATATACTTTCATCAGAGAAATAGACTCAACAATCCGCCTAAGAGAACTCTGCATCAGATTCTACAAAGAGATCAGAAAAGTCGGCAGAGACAACAGATGCTACAACGATTTCAAAGATGTCAAAATCTGATTCTCAGACCTCCAATCTCTGCAAACAAAAGTTTATCTTTCATTGTACTCAAATGTAAAATGCCTCTGGCATATTTCTAAATGAAAGAAATTCCGAGGTATTGTTTAACCTTTGTCTTATCTAACTTAGCCTAACTAAACACAAAGTCAAATTTATATTTTTCACTACTTAGGGGGAGATTGTTAGCTTCAATCTTCCTAATCATAGAAATACTTAGAAGTAGTGAAAAATAGGCTAATTATAGAAAAGCCTCTCACAGAGGCTCTGCCACTTCTTCCAGAAGATCAAGTCCAGAAAGCCACAGAAGCTACAGAGGTAATCACAGAACCTCTGTAGTGCGCAAGAAGAAGATCAACTCGGAAACAAGTGGACTGCTCCACAGAAGGTCAGACCATAGAACCTCTGTAATGCCTTACAGAGCCTCTGTGGTCTGCTATGAAGACTTGGAAGATATTACTGGATACGTTCATCAACTTGCATGGAAAAGTACTGTCAAAACACGTGTCAAGCTCTGAGTGGACTCAATAGGGCATGGTACAAAATAGACGTCTGCGCCATTTAATGCATTTACCAATAGTACATCTGCTCCATTAAATGCGCATGGCTCAAACAACTGCTCACACCATCCAGTCCACTGTTCACACCATCCAGTTTACTATTCATGCCGTAAAAGGAACAGTGACCAACTTCATAGTCTTCTAAGAGTAGTATAAAAGGAAGTCTCATGTTGAGATCTTCCTAACGACAAAAACACAAGGAATCACTAATACTCTCAAGCTTTATTGTCAAATATCTGAGTGTTATATTCTCACACACACCAACAGTTCTTAATCTGTTCTTCGTGTTCTTATTATATATTGAATAACAGTAATTGTTCAAGAAATCCTTTTTATTCCTTACTGTTTTCTTTATATATGTGCGTTCTAATATCTATCAAACATATCTGTTAGTTTAATACGCTTCCGCATCAAACTCTAAACTCCACTAACAGATTGTTAATCTTGATTAAGTGTATATGGGTTCCAACATATATTATGATCTGCCTCTGGACTACTCAACCTTGATGATGCAAGAAATGATAAATACCATTGACAGAAAAATCTCCACCCAAAAAGCCAAAGAACGCTCAAAACCATCTCTACCTCCTCTACAGTATCAACGAATTCTTGGAGTACTTCTTGAGCCCCTACTCCTTCTAGAAAAATGGTCTTTAGAAGGTCCAACTGCCAAAATATATGCCATGACAAAAAACGTTCCAACAGAGCACATCGATGGATATCCTTTCTGAGACCTCTGCCATCAAGACTTCTGGGATATGCTACAGATGAAACCCTAAGGTTAGCTTACATACGCGATCATAGGACTCCAG
The DNA here is from genome assembly GCA_033807775.1 of Saussurea involucrata. Lineage (NCBI taxonomy): Eukaryota > Viridiplantae > Streptophyta > Magnoliopsida > Asterales > Asteraceae > Saussurea > Saussurea involucrata. Next base: position 22,163,975 of record CM066324.1, read on the forward strand.
AACCGAGCCCTATGACACCCCCGCGTTTAGGTGTGCCTTTAGAAACTAGGGTAGTTGAAAGAATGACAGATGAAGAATGGGCTAAAGCTTTCCAGAAGCATGAAGAAGTTCAAACCAAGTTCCTTGATCAGAGGAAATCCATCTACTCTGCCTCAACTCCTAAAAAGAAAACAAAGAGGAAAACCACAGAGGGTACTTCAACTTCTGCTGTCGAAACTCAACCCTCTCCTCTTCATGCCATAGAAGTTGGATCTTCTGCTCCTCCCCCTCCCCCAAAGGAAAAGAAGAAGAGAAAATCCAAATCCTCAGAGGAAGGGCCACCAAAACCCAATAGGAGAAAGAGAAAGAAGAAAATTGGGAAACATATGTCTCTTATGCAAACAATTGCAGAGGAAGGAGTAGCAGAAGACGTAAAGGAACAGGAAACAGAAGAAGTAGCAGAAGAACAAACACAAGAATCCCCTATGCAATCCCCCAATTACCTAAATTATGCACATCATGGGAATTTCTCTGACTTCCTCCAACGCCCTGAATTTGCTCACACCCTTGACACTGCAGGATGGACTGCAGAAGCTCTGTCACATGAAACCGAAAAAGCTGCAGAAGATCCCGATTTCACAATCTCTGGAGTTGACTCAGAGTTAGCTGATGATGACCAAACTCCAAGAGACAATCCGGCTGAGACCCCAGAGATACTGCAGAACCCCTTCCTTCAACCTGGCCTTGATATTCACAGAAGAAGCCCAAAACCTGTTATCTCTGCCTCTGATGGTACACAAGTTATGCACCCCCATGTACAACAACTTTTTGGTACTCATCCTATGTACGAATCATTTGATCCTAGGGAAGAAGAGGTTATTGAAAAAGACGAAACAGAAGAAGTGACTAGGTTAGAAGTAGTGACAGAAGGTATCATAGAAGATGTGGTTAGAGCAGAAGGAGAAAAAGAAAATGAAAAGGAAAAAGATGCCGAAGAAGAAGAAGGCACACATCCACAACCATCTCCCAGTGCAACCCACACATCTATTACCACTGGTCTAGCAGTAGAAGGTAATATTGAAAAAGAGCAGCACAGCTCGACCCCACCCCAAACTGACCGGGCAGAGGTAATTCTTTCTACCTATGTGCCAATCCTACCCGGGGAAACCATTCCAGGGGAATCCTCTCTAAAGGATTCATCCTTAGTAAGTGATCTATTGCCCCAGATCACAACAGAAATCCTTGCAGAGGAATTTGTTTCCTCTGCCACACGCACACAAATAGGTCCAAACATCTCTTCAGAGGAGATTAGAGTGCACAAAGACGGAGAGACTCTAGACAAGTCTCCGAGTCAACAGAAGGATAATCTAGTACCCACCTCTGGAGTGGATCTAGACAATGTCATTCTCAGAACTTCTGTAGAGTCTGAAGCACTAGATGCTTCTGCTCGAGGATCAGAAGGAAATCCTTCCGTCCTCAACATCAAAACAGGGACGAAAGAAGGTGTCTCAGGAACAGAGACTCACTCTGGGGATGAATGTGTTCCCCCAGAGGTCACAACTAGTTCACATGTATCAAGGGATGAGTTCCAAACCCTTGTCACCTCTGTGAACACCACATTGAAGGAGTTGAAAAGCTCTTTCAATTCTTTTGCAGAAGTTACCACTCTGGCCATTACCAAAATGAACACCAAAATGGACAACTTGTCCACAGAGGTGCAATCTGCTCTAACCCAGATGAGAACTGCTGCCACAACCTCTGCTACCACATCTGCATCTGCTGCTGCTGTGTTCGAGAAAGACACAACTTCTGTATTCCAAAACTCTATAAAAGACTTGCTTGAAAAGATGAAAGAGCAATCCTCAACCTCTGCTGGCCTAACACCTGAAGACTTGAAGAAGGCCCTAGCACAAGTTCACGAACAAACAGCAAGGGAGACTTTGATCATGCAGCCATCCGACTATATGACCAGAGCTCAGCTCATAGAACTTGGCTAAAGTGTGATCAACCAAGTAACCGAAATGATCAAGGCCTTTACAATCGCCAACCACACCTATGTGAAAGACTTTCAGAAGAGCGTCAGAAGAATGCGCTTTAACACGGAATCAGAACTCGCAACTCTTTTTGGTCTATGTGATGATGTGTGCGCAAAACATATATCCGCAGGAGCCACTCCACAGCCTAAAAAGCCAACAGCATAGTGCAGAGCAGAAGGTACGTCAGATAAGGGTCAGGATGACTCTGATGATGACTCTGATGATTCATCAGATCATCCTGAGGGGGAGAGTCAATGGGAGAAACAAAGGGAAGAAGCTGCAAACAGAGGTCTACTAGCTCCACCAGTATCCGCAGAACCAATATCCTCTACACCTCCAAATCAAACCCAAGGAGGAACACAACAGTCCACAGAGGCAATACCCACTTCTGTGGAATTCCACTCCATATTCGGAGAAGATGTCCAAACCCAAGAAGAGGTCCAACTTCTGACATCCTCCGAAGACGAACTACCTTCCCCAACACCCAAAACCACCCCAAAAACCAAAACCATTGCTCACAAAAGAAAATATCTGAGCAAAACACATGAAACCTCTCCAACAGAACCCAAATCACCAATCAAGCCCTCTGAAACTCAAGTGACAAAACCAACAGAGGCAATACCCAAACCAACAGAAACATCAACAACAAAGCCCTCTGAGACTCAAGTGTCAAATCATACAGAGGCAACCCCATCTCAACAAGCAGAACAGCCGAAGGCAAAAGACAAGGGAAAATAGATTATAACAGAAGAACCGCATAAGAAAAAGCCCAAGCATCAACCTTCGACATAAAAAATGATGAAGAGCTCTTTCGATGCGTATAAGACACCAAAGTCTGAAGAAGAAGACTGGGCTTTCGGCACTACACCTCTATTAAATATTCCTGTTCTGGATCCAAAGACAAAACCTTCAGAAGATCGAGTGGCAGAAGTTAAGAACCAATTAGATGCTCTGCGCAGAACCTTACCTCAACCACCACCACCACAAATGGAAGAAGTGGTATACATGTACTTATACAGCAAAATGGGCATAATGGATCAATCGGAACCAACCATTCAAGACCCTGACTTCCGTGCTGACCTCGAAAACCTCTTCACCAGAACAAAACCCAAGCCTAAACATGAATTCTTCTCAACATCCAAGATCATCAAAGTCCTATATTGTAAGTTCTCAATAACCAGAACCTGGCCTAAACTCTCTTACAACATCTACAAGGTCAAAAGGGAGGACAGATCAGAGAACCAATTTGCAGATGCAGATCTTAGGAATCTCAATCCTTATGATCTACCTGATCTTCTGGAATGGACGAAATAGAACTTCACAACCGACGAAGTTCGCAAAGCCTACAGGGTGATTAGAAAGGCCATACGTGAAAAGCTTCTGCTATACAGCATTGTAGATTTCTAATTGGCTCGAGATCTTGGTGTAAAGAGCTTAAACGTTCAACCACCAGAAGACTACAGCCCTCCCTTTGCTACACCAAACTCAATCATCACAAATCCAAGGGTCGGGTTAGTATTTCTAGATCCTTCTGGTAAATCAAAGCTGTTCGTAGAGATGGACTGTCAGAAGTACGCAACAAGTACTTTGACAGAGTTTAGAACGATCCTAGTGGAGCACAGAGGAACAAAGCTCATGCATCAAAGTCTTGCCGACAGACTGATAGAGTTTATCGATGCAACAATCAACTTCCGAACTCTCTGCATCAGTTTCAATCACGAACTCATACAAGAAGGACTCGACCGCAGAAGTTTCAATGACTTCAAGGATGCCAACATCTGAGTCAGTCAAACAGATCCTCTGTAATATTTTCTTTCCAATACAATCAAATGTAAATGCCTCTGCATAATCTAATGTGAAAAGAAAATGTTCTTGTACTTAGAAAATACTTGCACTTTCAAATTTTTAATTTTCACTACTTAGGGGGAGATTGTTAGCTCCAATCTTTCTGTTTGTAAAAGTAGTGAAAATAGTCTAAGTACAAAAGTCACCCACAGAGGCTCTGCGGAAGAACCCAAGAATACCGAAGGCAAGAATCAGCAGAAGACTGCTCACAGAGGACCGAGCCGCAGAACCTCTGTCACCCTTGACAGAGCCTATGCGGTTTATACTGAAGACTTAGAAGATTTACAAATATCTTTCTACTGTTCCAGGATCCGTTCATCCACTTGTTTCCAGACGTGCCCTGACATCAACTACACGTGTCAAACTCTGATAGGGCTCTGTCATAATTGGAACATGCACATTAAATGAACATCGTACCTGCTACTGTTCATACGATCTTGTCTACTGTAGATCAGTCCTTATTGTCTAAATTATGTCCCCTTTAGAAGTAGTATAAATAGAAGACTCATGTTGAGTTCTTCTATTAAGTTTAATACAAAAGAAATACACATATATCATTAAGCTTTGCACTTCTCACACACACCATTAACTGCATATTTCTTGTTTATCTTTGAAGTTCTTGGTGTTCTTGATATATATCAAATACAGTAATCTTGGAGATACTAACCTGTTCTTACATACTATTTTATTTGATATTGTGTGCTTTTCTACCTTACAACCTCTTTCAGTTCTTAAATACCCTTCTGCACCATATCTAAATCTGAACTAACTGAAAGTTAAGATCATTGTTGAGAAAATAGGAACCAACAGTAATAATTAAAATTGACATAAACCCTAACTTGTAACACCCCCGCCCCGCGCAGTGTGAGACGAGGGGTGTACAATCCGATAACCGGATCAAAACTCAAAATACCACAATTCAGAGTTGTACTAAGCTCCCTAAAAATAATAGTTAAACTTAAACATAATTACAAACCCAAAATGTTATCGTCTAAAATGACCTCGAAAGATTATACAGTGCGATATCCAAAAGTTGATCTTAAGTCCTTTTTACTTCCATTGATCTCGATCTTTCAACCCATCCCTCGAGTAGAACCTAAACCTGCCGAGGAAACAGAAAACACCTTGGCTGAGCAAAATCGCTCAGTGGAAGGATAATGTGCATAACGGTGTGAACATAATATAAGTCCATATAAAAGTTAACGTAAAACAATTGTAGTGAAACCATTCTGAACATAAATAAAGAATGCAGAAATCATGATTTCTAAAAAAAACTCAACAACTCACCCGTATTGCAATAATACGTTGTCTAATCGGATGATCAGTCCCATCAGACTTGGAATGTCAGTGTCAGGCACAAGACCACCCATTCCCTGGTAACCAGTTAGTTAGTTCTGGTATTCAACTCTATCCGATAACCATACATTTTATGGTATTCGACTCTATTCGATAATCGGTTCTATCCATTCGGCTCTTGAATGCATCCTACGTCCTCTATTTGGCTTGGCCTTGGCCTTTACGAGAACGTCATGGTCATTAATAGCCACCACGGAAGGCATATCAACACCCGTGGCCCAAGTGTTGAGTCTAATTAAAAATCAGGAAAACTCGTGTCGTTAAATCAATGGTTCCGTCAATTTTAAATCCAAATCTCAAATTTCATATTAATCAATTCAACCGATAATGGATAGTATCATAATATTCAAAACAACGAAAACGATTAAGGGAGTAGTTGTCAAATCAACCGAAGTTGTCAAATCAACCGAAAATGGCTCGTAACTTCAAAAATCAATTCATTTAGAAATTATGCATATTACGTTTAACACGAAGTCGTAAAACATAAAATTAGACTCTTTCGATAACATGCTCATATAGTGAAACAAATTCAATTTAATAACATAAACCAATATCTTGAAACGAAAACAAAGTTTCTTATAAAGTATTTAGAACCGTTAGACTCGAAATCATATCTATCAACAAGGATGGGATTTCCGGAATGCAACTCGTTACCCTCAGTCAAATGAATAAGATATTCATACCTTAATTATCCCTTTCCTTAATTCCAATCACCTCAATTAACCAAAATCTCTTCAATTTGATTCCTTCAAGCTCTAATTAAACTTACTCAGCCCTACAATCATAATACCAAAGATTTTACATAAAGAAATCAACCCACAACAAGATTTAGAGTCCACAATGAAGTTACCTTGACAATCTATCTTTAATCCTCTATAACAAACTAACTTGTTGATTTCTTTACTTGATTTAGCTTTCATCCATGGAAAATCTTGAAGAGAAGAGAGAAATCAAATTTTGAAGAATACGTGCTAGGGTTTAAAGGATTTCCATGAACTTTTGGGGTATTTATATTTTCCATTTTTTCCTCTTTGGCTCCCCAAGTCTAGTTTCTCAACTTTATGCCCTAATAGGGATTTTATTTGACATTCTAAGTTAAGTTTACTTTCATTTTGTACAAGTGTGGTCCCTTGTATGGTATTGCATCACAAAGTTTTTTTTTGAATGGAAATATTCCAGGCAATATCATAAAAGCAAAAAAGCAAAACAAAAGAGTTCAGGCCAAAGGCCACCCCCAAACCTCAAAACAAAAAAACGACAAGACCAACCCATACCACACAACAAGTAACCAAAAGAAGCACAAGCTAATCGACCTATACAGACTCGAGAAGCAAAAACAAACATCAACCCACCAAACACCAATGAACATCACCTCAATGAAGATCCTAAGCGGGATCCAAGCGAAATCGCCATGTACCATGGGAAATAAGAGAGCGGTCTTTCTTCCTTTTCTTCTATGCTGTTCGAAGTGCAATCACTTCTCGGATGTCTTGAACAACCTCCACAATCGATCTCTTTTGGTTTTGGAACAACCTCCAATTTTGTTCTCGCTAAACATAGTAAATAGTGGTCGCAAGGGCAATTTTCTGATCAAGCTTTTTTGGTTGAGTCCTTTCATCCGAAATGGTAGCAACAATCATGTCCCAAACCTCCGAAAAAACCTATAAATCAACAACGTGTCGAACATGTTTCCACACCTCCTTTGGAAAAGAGCAATCGAAAAAATGAAGATTATGCGGATCCACACCATCCTCACAAAAAGGACATTTCAATTCAGACGTGTTGTTTCTCTACCCAACCATTCTATCTTGAGTCGGCAATCTTTTATGACAAGCAACCCACATGCAAAATGCATGCTTAGGAATATGACCCGGGAACCGAACCATCTTACACCAAGGCACAACCGGGTGCCTCTCTTCCATGATGTTCCATGCTATATTAACCGAGAAATCCACCCCTACATTATTCGAATCCAACCATGCTATAGAGTCCCGAACATGCTCATTAAGAACCGGAATCGAGTTAGCAACAAGACATGGCACCCGTTGAGTCCACGCATTCGACCAAGTAGTACCAACCACATTCACCACATCCCGAACCGTGGATGAAGGCATAAGACCATTATCCCGAATGAATCTATACGAGACAAAATGAGAAAGGTGGCCACATAAAATCCATTTATCTTCCCATGCATGTGTTCCTTCTCCATTTCCCACACGTTTGAAGAAATATCTACGAACATGGGTCAAATAGTTATTAAATTAGAGAACACCCACGACCACTTTGAGCTTCTCCGGATCACCCAAAAGCATGAGTCATGGATATACCAATGTCTGACCCATCTACTCCAAAAGGATGGGCGATCTGATAGTATATCCCAAACATGTTTAGTAAGTAAAGCACGATTCCATCCCGCCATTCGCTTTAAACCGAGGACCCCATTTTCGACCGTCCTACAAACCACATCCCACGAGAACTTGCAATTGCCTTTAGAATGATCCCCTTGACTCCATAGAAAGTTTCAAAACAACGCCTCAAGCTCGTGTAAAATACTCGAAGGGAGCAAGAAAATAGACATCCAATATAGTTGGAGAGATTGGAGTACCGACCTGATTAGTTGCCTTCTTCCTCCAAAAGACAAATACTTCGCCTTCCAGTTTTGGATTCGGTTCTTTACTTTAGAGATAAGGCTACCATAATCATCAGCTTTCAACCGTTGGGAGGATAGGGGAACACCAAGATACCGAATGGGAAAAGTACCTATTCAGAAAGGCAAACATTCCTTAGAGGCAACCCTTGTGTGTTCAGGGACATTGCCGAAAAATATCTCACTTTTCTCAAGACTCGACGATAATCCATATTTTGTTTTAAAGATTTGCAAAAGACATTTTAAGACCATGACCGATTCAACATCTCCTCTTGTAAATACAAAGAGATCATCTGCAAAACACAAGTGGGTTAGTTCCAAAGGTTCACAATCTTTGTGATAACCAAAAGCCTCCACTTCACGAATACACTTCTTTAAGATCATAGAGAACCCTTCCATTACTATTGTGAAAAGGTAAGGTGATAATGGATCACCTTGCCTTATGCCAAAATTCCCTTTAAAAAACCCCGACATGTCTCCATTTAGAGCAACCAAAAAGGAAGATGTCTCAAGCATTTCTCGCACCCATTTCACCAAAATCGGATGGAAACCCAAGCCTTCCATCATATTCAAAAGATAGTTCCAATCCACCATATCATATGCCTTCTGGATATCAATTTTAAAAGCACAACGAGGCGGTCCCACTTGACGTTGATATCCCGATACTAATTTGTACGCCATCAGAATATTATCAGAAGTGCGTCTTCCCGGTATGAAAGCCGATTGAGATGGGTCCACCAAAGAATCCAATTTCTCTTTCATTCTATCAACTATTATCTTGCTAATGCACTTGTATAACACCGTACAACAAGAAATAGGCCGAAAGTCCTTAACTGTTGAAGCATTTGGTTTCTTTGAAATGAGGCATAACATGGTATGATTTAACTCTTTTGCAAGCTTTCCAGAATAGAAAAAATTATTTAAGGCAACACTTAAATCATGTCCGATTATTCCCCAAGCCGATTTGAAAACCTTTGCCGAATAGCCATCCGACCCAGGAGCTTTGTCATTAGCAATCTGGAACATCGCCCTTTTAATGTCTTTATTTGAAATTGGTCGTATCATGTGATTGGCTTCCCCTACCAAAAGCTTATTAACGAAAATATCACCATCCATGCTTGGTTCCACTGTGGAATCCTTCACCCCAAGGATTGATTGAAAATGTGATACAAAAGTCGTGGCCACCTCATCACCATAATTAAATTGGCCCATAGAGTCACATATCGAGTGAAGGTGCTGTGTCTTTTTTCCTTCACAACATTGTGAAAGAATTTTGTATTTGAGTCTCCTTCATTTAACCATTCCACCTTCGCGCGTTGTCGCAAAGCCACTTCCTCATCTTTGCACGCTTGTTGGTAAGCCACTCTTAAAAAATCAAGATCTTCCATAAGCTGGCTGTTACCCGGATCCAAATCATAAGCTAACTGAATAACATCAAGTTCATGCTTTAGACTCTGCACTCTCTTCAAAAGGTTACCAAAAGACACCCGGATACGTCTCAAAGGTTTCTTTAACAACTTGAAACGCTTAGTAACCTGGAACATAAAGTTACCAATAATTGGAACACTACACACATCCTCTACGGTTTTTAGGAACAACGGATGGTTGCTCAAAAAATTATCATACTTAACCCCCCCCCCCCCCCCCCCTTTTACGTGTCCCTCCAAAAAATGAGAGAATATTCGGAGAGTGATCAGAAATTCCTCTGGGGAGGAATTGGGCCGAAGCTTAATTATACCGAGATGTGAACTCCGTGTTTGCAAGCAAACGATCTAACTTTCGTAAGATCCCAGTATCCCCTTTGGGTTTTTGGCTGCAAGAATATTGGATTCCGCTATATCGAACGTCAAAAACTTCGATATATTCTACACATGGATGAAATTCCATCATATCGGAATTGCGTCTTGACGATCACCCGAAACCATCCTGCGGGAAAAGCATGGCGTTGAAATCACCAAGGATGACCCAAGGTTTATCTCCCAAGAATACCTTAAATCTCCTTAACCCCGATCATAGAGCTCTTCGGTTAACACTATCATTTGCACCATACACAATCGAAATAAAGATAGGGTCATATTCACCATGTAGTCGTACCTCGCAATGCATGTATTGTTGTTGTGCTTCTAAGACCATCACATCCATCAATCGGACGTCCCATGCATTTAAAATTCGAGTTCCATGCTCACACAAAGAATGGTTCGAGACCCAAGACCATCTGCCAAATACATACTCACAACCCGTATAGATGGTTTCGCTTTTAAGGTGAGATTCAACAATGGCACAAAAACTCACGTTAGAGTTAAGAATAAAGTTCTTAAGTTCCCTTTGTTTGATCGAGGCATTCAGTCCCCGTATGTTCCACATGGCTAGATTTATCATTGTGTACCTTGTGAGTTTAGGTTGGCGTCATCAAAATTCACCACCGGCTCCCATTCCCGTGTGTTATCGTCTCTGCTTGCTTCTTCGTCTTGTCCATCATGCCCATTCCCATCAATGGCACTGTCCCCCAGAACACTAAACCGATTAGCAGGTTTCAGGTTGCCTCGTCGATGGTTTACTATACTAAGCGACTTTGCCAATGCAACAACCATTGGTGCTTCTTCCTGCACCGGAGTGCTCAGTTTCAGCGTGGTGGTCGGGTTGTGCATTCTGCCCTACCTTCACCACGTTCTCCCCTTCTATACTGCTCTTACCTTTATCAATTTTGCTAGCTCTCTTATCTACCACTTCCTCATCTCCATATACATTGCTAGACAAGATATTCTCATGTTCCATACCCAAACTTTCTGTTACAAAAGAGATCCCAGCATCTAGAGTCAACTCACCTTGTTATTTATGCATGGATTGCATGGAAGCCGACGACTTGGGACAAGTAGCTGGCATCGGGTGCATGGCTGGAGCCGCATGCATGGCTTTAGCCGATTGCATGTCTTTAGCTTGGGATTCTTTCCTTTGCCCATTACGGTCATGTACATAATTGGGCCTCCACTGCTTCTTTTCGACTTTGGTAAAATCATCCTCATCTACGATCGGTCCCTTTAATTCCACTTTATGAGACATCGCCGCTTTGATACAAGTATTACTCTTATGCCCAAAGACAAGACAATGTGTGCATTGCACCGGTTCCCATAAATATTCAACGAAGATTTTTACCTTAGCATCCTCTCCTCCATTCACACTCGGGATTTCAACCTCCAATTCCCTATTCAACTCCCCCACCGCCCATATTTCAACTAAGACTTTTGCAAATCCCGATCTTCCCCATGCCTTATCACACATAGCTGACGTACACGAATCCATTTGTTTGGGCACTCCAAGTGCACTAGCAATACGACCAATCCCCTCACGGTTGAATGCCACTAAAGGAACGTTATGTAACTTAACCCACAATGGGCAAGTAGTATGTACAGGTTTCGTTAATCCCTTTGTTGGGTCCCATGGAAAGACGAACAACGGAACTCCCCGGATCATAAGTGGTCCAGATTCTACCACTTGAGCGCTACCCCTTCATCATTGAATTTGAAGAAGTAGAAACCATTCTCATTCATCATCGCATCACAAAAACCAAACTTTCCCCAGGCCATTTTGGCATATCTTTGGACCACCAGGAAATAGAGGCGAGGACCAAGAAAGTAACCATACAACGTCGTGTGGTACGATTTGATGGCCTCCTTCGCAAGTTCAATCAGTATCTTTATACGTGATTGGGCTTTATCCTCAAACGGGAAGAATTGCAAGGCGGAGGAGTCCTTGCCACTAACAACAGCCTCAAATTGTAATTTGCTCTTCTCCCCCGCAGCAAACTGCAGTCTACTATCCATCGTCCCCCTGATAAATGATCAAACACCAAGGTACGGTTGTTTCCCACCTTAGCCGTCGGTGGATCCATGCCCATCACCGAAGACGAGTAATCACCTTGATCCTTCTGAAGGATCGTGACTCCAACATAGACCAACACCTTTTTTGAACCCTCCTTATTACCATGATTCTCCATCCATACCCCATGCATGGTAGAGTTAGAGTTGCTATCCCCCTCGTTCGATACGTCGTCCACACCTCCACTTTTGTCTCTGTTACCAACACAACCATCTCCATTCGCCCCTAGTTCTTCTATTTTCACCACCTCAGCTGTTGTTGAGCCCATCGCATACAAGTTGAGCCCACACGCTGAAAGTAGGTCACAAACCCTAGATCAAGTGACAAAGATCCCACAAAATGGGATGCTGAAACTCAACCCACGGTTTGTTGCACTACCAACGAAGGTGTGAGACACGCAGCCTGCAAATGGAATCAACAGACGACTGCCAACGTGAACGACCACTGCCAATACGCACAACACGAAACCCTAAAATGAAAACTAGAAAAATGCTAGAACCAATCGATAAAACGTAAAACAGGCCAATCCAAACTGCAAAACAACCCTCTAGGATCACGAAAACACCATGAAAATCTCGATTAAGCAGCTCCATGGCATGGAAACCCTAGCCGTACCCTAGAGAGAGTGTTGGGTCACTTAAGATTTGAAGATGATCTCAGTCTCTCATTTTTGCACAGTTCATACTTAGAATAATTTTTAGGTTCTTTACAAGCAGCTTAATTGTATAAAAATGTTCGGTGAAGTCGAAGATCAACCGAAGAAACAAAGTAGAAGTATATCTTCAATGCGGATTGAAGATAGACTTCTCAACCAAAGATTAAGATGCTACTTGAGACCTCCTAAGGTCTTAGGCCAGTACACTTGAAGAGCAAGGATATTCTTGAAGACTTGATCGGCAGGATCCCTTGAAGATGTTAAAGACTTTATCTGAAGGATCTCTTAAAGATGTTGAAAATATGATCGGCAGGATATGTTGAAGTCATGATCGGCAGAGAATTCTTTAAGAAAGAATTCTTGAAGATATCCTTGAAGACATCCTAGTCCAACAGTTTACAACAGGTATATTCAACTTTATCTGCAAAATATATTTGGGATATCTTGCAATGACAGAGATATAATCCGAGGATCAGAAAAAGGGTCTTTGTATTTGTTATCTCTTTCAAGAAAGCTCAACTTCAACAACTGGTCAACGCTTCAAGACAAACATACAAAGACAAAAGTACATCCCAGTACTTTTCAGAAGAAGTTGCTTCCATCCTGCCATCCAAGCCCTGTTTGACAAGTGTCCATGCATTTAATGCATGAGGCACTATATAAAGAGGTCTTCTCCTTCCTTGCAAAACCACCAGTTTACAAAAACTCTCAAGCTTTCAAGTGCTGGCATTTCTCTCAGAAGTTCATTTGTTTTCTAAGTGCTTTACAATTGTTCTTATTCTCTGTGTGGCTTTGTGTTAGATTGTTTAAACAGATTTTATCTGTTTTGTTCCGCAACAATCTTTAAGTTTTCTATGTGTAATTCTTGATTTTAAATCAATAAAGAATTAATTAAGTGAAAAATTTTGTGTATTGTATTCAACCCCCCCTTCTACAATACTTGTTTACCATCGCTAACTCATAGCTGGAACCAACAAGTGGTATCAGAGCAGGTCAGTTTAATCTAATAAACTTGATCTGATCTGCAATGGTTTCATCTTTTTCCTTGAACAATATTTCTTCTCAAAACACTACTGCTAATGCTGGATCATACGACAATGGCTCCATAGCCAAACCACCAATGTTTAACCCTAATAACTTCTCTATGTGGAAAAGTCGTATGATGCTCTTTCTAGAAGGAGTTGACAGCAGATATCCCACCATACTCCATGAGGGACCTCTTGTCCCTAGAGTTTGGGATCGTTATAATGCCAAAAACAAAGATGAGGATGGTGATAATTCTTCTTCTTCTGATGAGGAAGAACGAACACCTGCTACTGGGAGATACATTGTAAAGGACCCCAGTAAGTACAATGATGAAGATAAACGTCTTGTAGCTCTTGATACTAAAGTCAGAGCCATCATTGCCCTCTCTCTGCCTGATGAGGTTTATCATTCTCTTGTGAACTTTTCTACTGCTAAGGAAATGTGGTCTACTCTGTGTGTTCTTTATGAAGGTACTTCTGAAGTGAAAAAGAGCAGAAAAATTGCTCTTGTTAGAAAATATGAACTGTTTTCTCATGAAAAAGGAGAATTGTTTTCTGAATACTATAACCGTTTTAACGATCTGCTTAATGATCTTAAGTTGCTGGGTCGCATTTATGACAATGAGGAAGTCTTATGCAAATTTATGGACTGTCTTCCTGAGTTCTGGGAAAACATCTGCACATGCATTAAGACTACCAAGGACCTTGATCATATGCCTCTCACACCTCTTTATGGTACTCTCTTTAACTTTGAGCAAACCAAGCTCCTAAGGAAGTCTGTTCTTAAAGATATCAAAAGCTCTTCCCTGGCTCTTATAAGTGACTCTTCTAAAAGATCTGTGTGCATTCCTAGAATCACATATCCTTCTGATACTGACCATGAGAGTGATGAAGATACCAATGATCATTCGGAGGCATATCTTAGTGATGCTGATGATGAAAGTGAGGAATCCCCTGTTGACAAACTGGCAGATGGCTTGGCCATGCTGGCAGGATACTCTAAACCCAGATCCCGTTTCTCTTCTGGTAAATCTAAACTCTCTAAAAAGCCTTCTCAAAATTTCCCCAAGCACTCTTCAAATGATAAATCAAATAAGGAATGCTTTAAATGTGGGAAGAAAGGTCACTTTGCCTCTGAGTGCAAAAGCAAGCTTTCTGAAAGATCAAAGAACTCTTCCTCTAGTCGTTCCTTTTCAAAATCTAACAGATCCAGACCTGATTCAAATCACTCCTCTTCTCAAAGATCTGGCCAACCTAGTTCCTCTGTGAACTCTGATAGTGCTGAAAAGTACAAGGCTAAATACAAAAGAGAAAAGGAGAGAAATGAAATTCTTCCCAAAAAGGGAAAGGTTATGTTGGTTGAGTCTCATGACTGGGCAGATGAACCCACATCTGACAGTGAAAATGACATGGCCCATATTTGTTTCATGGCAAAAATTGATGACATGAATGACTGTGAAGAAACTCCTTCCACTCTTGCTCTAGTCTCAACAGGATGCTCTTCCTCATCCACTCAGGTACATCCTTTTCACTCTCTTACTGATGCTGAAAAGATTGAAGCATTTGACTCTTTAACTGTTGACTTCCATGATGCTAAAGATGCTAAGAAAAAGGCAAATGCTCAGATAAAATATATTTCTTCTCAACATCAGATCTGTCTTGCTCAACTAAAACATTTTGACAAAATTAAAGCTGAGCTTGAAGATCTGAAAACCATAAACTTCACACTTGCTAAAGAGAAAAATAAGTTGTTCAAAAGACTTAAAGAGGAACAAGAAACTGTGAAAAAGTGGACTAACTCTTCTAAGAATTGGGAAAAGATTTTTAAAGACCAAATCAACTGTGATGACAAATCTGGACTTGGCTTTGGGAAAATGGACATTGACTCTTCCTCAACTGTGCATGCTTCCACTTCCTTTGTGCTTCCTCCATTCTATGAGTCCTCTGAACACCATTCAAGTGATACTCATTCAATGAACTCTGTTGATCTTTCTGAAGCCTTAAAGTTTTGGATGTTCATTAAAGCTAAAGGTGATGCCTCAACTTCTAAAGTTGAAGAAGCCCAAGGTTCTAATGACCTTCCTAAACCTGTTCATGAGCTGATGATATCCCTACACATAGATGAAGCCTCTTCCTCTGAACCTAAGCCTTCAAAGATCCTAAAGGGAGAACCTCAACCTCTTCCAAACAGATATTCCACTTCTGACAAAGGGAAATCAGTTGCCGAGTTCCATCCCAAAAGAAAAACTCCAAAGAAATATTCTGGTAACTCTTCCACTTTTCCCATTCCTCGATCTGTGCTTTTGAAAAAGTCAGATTCCAAAGAATCCTGTCATTCACCAACTCTAATCCCTTACAAAGGAATCCTAGGAACCACACCTCTTGGTTTATCCTCTTCAGCCAAGATCATAAAAATCAATGTGAAAGGTCAAAACAAGGAAAGTGGTAATAATGTTAAAAAGGTTTTTATCTATAGAAAATGCTATAACTGTGGTGACACTTTTCATGTGGCTAAAGATTGTCCTCTTGAAAGAATGGACAGGAACTCATCCAAAGACCTCTCTATTTCTTCTTCTCACCCAAAAGGACCCATCTCCAAATGGGTACCAAAGAACTAATTTTTCTGTGACTGCAGGTTTATGGACATCAACAGATATGGTATCTGGATAGTGGATGTTCACGACATATGACTGGAAACAAATCTCTTCTTGTTAACTTCATGTCAGCTAAAGGTCTATCTGTTACCTTTGGCGATAATTCTCGTGGCAGTACTAAAGGCTACGGAACTCTCTCTAATGGTTCCGTCGCCTTTAATAAAGTAGCGTACGTTGAAGGCTTGATGCACAACCTCTTGAGCATAAGCCAGCTGTGTGACCTCGGCTATAAAGTAATCTTTGAACTGTCCATTTGCACGGTGGTTGACAAAGACATGAAAGTTGTACTCTCCGAGGACCGAAAAGAAAATGTCTATGTTATAGACATGGGACAGAGTTCATCTTTTGGAACAAACATATGTTTTGTCTCTGAAAACTCTGCTAAGATCAGTTGGCTTTGGCACAAGCGTCTCTCTCACCTCAACTTCAAAACCTTGAACTCTCTCTCTTCCAAAGAGCTAGTGTCTGGAATGCCAAAGCTAACCTTTGTGAAAGAAAAGCTATGTGCTGCTTGTGAGAAGGGAAAGCTTACAAAATCTTCATTCAAGTCCAAGCAATGCTTCTCCATTTCTCAACCTCTTCAGATGCTGTACATGGATCTGTGTGGACCAGTCAGCACTCCAAGCCTTGGTGGAAGAAGGTACATTCTTGTTATTATTGATGAATTTACACGTTACACTTGGGTATTTTTATTCAGGTACAAAAGTGATACTTCTGAAGAAATCATAAAGTTCATCAAAGATCTGAAGTGATGAATGGGCAGCTGGTGACATCAGTAAGGAGTGACAATGGCACTGAATTCAAAAACAGTGTCTTGTATGACTTCTTCACTGAAAAGGGCATCTCTCAGAATTTTTCGGCTGTACGGACTCCACAACAAAATGGTGTGGTGGAGAGAAAGAACAGGACGCTGTGTGAAGCTGCCAGATCCATGCTGAGTGAATCTCACCTACCGACCTACTTTTGGGCTGAAGCAATTAACACTGCATGCTTTACCCAGAATAGCTCCATTATTGTAAAAAGACATAATAAGACTCCCTATGAAGTCTTTTATGGTAGAAAACCAAACATCAGTTTTCTTCATGTCTTTAGATGTGTATGCTATATATTAAATGACAGAGAGAACTTGGGCAAGTTTGATCCTAAAGCAGATGAAGGCATCTTTATGGGTTATTCTCTCACCTCCAAAGCTTTCAGGGTCTACAATCTTAGGAGAAAATGTATTGATGAATCAATACATGTCAAGTTTGATGAGCTCAAGGTATCATCCCTCTCCTCAGATGATGATGAATTAAATAGTTGGATCACCTCTTGCATCGGTGATGTCTCTCCTTCTCCGCCTAACCCAACTATTCCCATTCCCTCTCCTCAAAATCCTACCACTCAAGATAATAACCCTTCCACATCTTCAAACCCTTCCTCAAACCAAGAAGAAAATCCTCTACCGATCCAAACTTCCCAAAATCAAAATTCTCTTCAAAACACCAATCTCTTTCATCCCTCAAATATCCCTTCTTCATCAAATCCACCTGACCTTACATCCTCCCAAGATCTACCTTCTACATCTCATGCTCAACCTTCCTATCCTCTAGCTTTGCCTCATGCTATAAAATGGACCAAGGATCATCCAATTGATCAAATAATTGGTGATCAACAAGCTGGTGTCCAAACCAGAAGAGGAGTGGGCAACATCTGTCTCTATGTGAACTTCTTGTCCCTTATAGAGCCTAAGAAGGTTGAAGAAGCTCTAGCTGATCCATGTTGGATCACTACCATACAAGAAGAACTCTCTCAGTTTTAAAGGAACAAGGTCTGGAGATTGGTTCCTCGTCCTCCCAGAAAAACAATCATAGGAACCAAGTGGGTCTTCAGAAACAAGATGGATGAAGAAGGCATTGTCATCAGAAAAAAAACCAGGCTGGTTGCTCAAGGGTACAGGCAAGAAGAAGGAATTGACTATGACGAAACATTTGCTCCAGTTGCCAGACTTGAAGCAATCAGAATCTTCCTTGCGCATGCTGCATACAAGAACTTTAGAGTTTCCAGATGGATGTCAAGAGTGCTTTCCTGAATGGAGAGCTAGTTGAAGAAGTCTATGTAAAGCAACCTCCTGGATTTGAAGATCCATCTCATCCTGACTATGTGTACATATTAGATAAGGCTCTCTATGGTCTTAAACAAGCTCCTCGTGCCTGGTATGACACTCTAGCAGACTTTCTTCTGAAGAACAAGTATACTCGGGGTAAGATTGACAACACTCTTTTCATCAAACAAAGCCCAGGTAATCTTATTCTTGTTCAAATCTATGTGGATGACATCATTTTTGGTGCCACCGATGAATCACTGTGTGATGAGTTTGCTTCTCTCCTGATGAGTCAATATGAGATGAGCATGATGGGGGAGCTAACATTTTTCTTGGGTCTCCAAGTAAAAAAATCTTCTGAAGGTATCTTTATAAACCAAAGCAAATACATTCGTGATCTTTTGAAAAGGTTTCAATTTGATAACTGCTCTCCCATGAAAACTCCTATGGCACCACCTCTAAAACTTGATGTTGATCTTGCTAGTGTGTCTGTTGATGTCACCAAGTTTAGAGGAATGATTGGGTCACTTCTTTATCTTACTGCTAGTAGACCTAATATTATGTTTGCTACTTGCCTGTGTACGCGTTACCAAGACAATCCTAAGGAATCTCACTTGGCTGCGGTTAAACACATCTTTCGGTATCTGAAAGGTACCATGAATCTGGTTCTTGGTATCCCAAAGACTCCGGTTTTGATCTAGTGGGTTATTCAGATTCTGACTTTGCAGGATCAAGGGTTGATAGAAAGAGCACTACTGGAGGCTGCCAACTCCTTGGTGGTAAACATGTTAGCTGGTCTAGCAAGAAGCAACACTCAGTCTCCACCTCTACGGCTGAAGCTGAATATGTTGCTGTTGGTAGCTGCTGTGCTCAAATCCTATGGATGAAGAATCAACTAAGGGACTACAATCAGATCTACTCTCTCAAGTCCCAATACTGTGTGACAACTCAAGTGCAATTGCCATTGCAAACAATCCGGTGCTTCACTCCAGATCCAAGCACATTGATATTAGGTATCACTTCATAAGAGATCACATCTCCAAAGGTGATATTGAACTGCATTTCAACCCCACCGATCTTCAACTGGCGGATCTCTTCACAAAGCCTCTTGAAGAAGCTCGGTTCAAGTTTCTCTTAGGAGAACTTGGTATGTTAAATTTAGATATATAAAAAAATATAGGATTTTACTGTGTTTATTATTTTATCAGCTAGTCTCTTAAAATACTGATAAAATATTGGATACAAGTAAAGTCAACCCTTTTCCAATTTTCTCTTTCATTTCCTACCTTCTCTCTTTTTACCATATCTCCCTCACAAAACAAACACATTTTTACCCTTCTCAATCTAAGTCAACTTCATCCCAACCATTCATTTTCTTACCCATCCAAAACTACTTTTGATCTCCACCCTCATTTTTTCCATCTATACAAAAACAACCTACCCTCAAACCTTACCCTATACAAACACACCCTACCATCTACTCTAAACCATCTTTCCCACCCTTCTATATATATTTGGTGATATCCTACTCCAACTCACATCTCCAAAATCGTTTTTTTTCTCACCAGGTAAGACACTACCTACAAAACCCAAACACCCCCTTGTCGGCTGTTGTTCAAACGACACCCTACCCCATCGCCGACGCCATCGCTCCCGCTCCCATCGGCTGCCGATCACGCCACCGCCGACGCTGTCTCCCTTTTCCCGCCGACGACGTCAGCCACACCCATACCCCGCCGAGTGCTGCTGTCGGACCTCTCGGCTGCCGACGCCGCCAGCCACCGACGCCGACTACTGCTGTCGGCTGCTGCTGATCATGCCGCCACCCCCCATCCCTCTCATCAACACCCCCTCCCTCTCACCGACCCCCTCCCTTCCACCGATCCCGCCGACACCCCCACCGACCCCCACCCCTACCCACCGACCCCCCCCCCCCCCTCACCGATCCCCCTACCCACCGACCCCCACCCCTCACCGATCCCCCCTACCCACCAACGCCCTTGGCACCCCTCCCTCCCCTTTCACTTTTTGGCCGAAGACAACCCAATCCCCCCACCCTATTTTTCGGCCAAGATTTAAATCTCCCCCTCCCCACCGAAACCCACCCTTTCCATCTCTCTCCTTCTTTTATTTTTTATAAACTACTACTTTATCTCTCCTATCACACTCAGTCTTCTCTACACACTTTTACCCAACATATTTTTCCCTCCTATTACCCAACATATACTTTCTTTCCTTCTTACCCATCTCTACCCCACTATAAATACCCCCTCTCCATCTCTTATTTTTTTCACACCTCTCCAACTTCTCTCATCTCTTCTCTCCATTTCTCAAGATGGCATCCTCTTCTTCTCCTCCAACATACAAACATGAAGCCTTGGTCTTCAACACTTGCAATCATCTTGAAAGATTTGCTAATGACCCCCAACATCCAGAACATAGTCCAGTCTCCTTTTTTCTTCAAAAGTCTCCTCTCCAATATGCTTTCACCAAAAGCATCAAAATGAGCAAAATGCTTCATGGAAATTTCTGGATTTCTTGCTTCTATGATGAGGCCAATGCACAAATCAAGCCTTCCATCCTTTCTGCTGTTGAACCTGATCTTAGCTTTGGGGTTGAAGACGTTCGTTCTGCTCTACATCTTCCAACTTTTCCTTCCTATGAAAAGTTTCCTCTAGGCAAAGATGCTACATCTCTTTTGGACATTGAACATGGTGAGGTGGTTAGTGCAATCCAGTACGAACCCAAAGAAGGTGATAAAGGGCCTGCAACTCTCATGCGCAAAAACATGGGTCCGGTATGGAACTTCTTCTTTACTCATAATCTTTTGTGCCTTAGTCGTAAAACGAGCGGTTATGACCAAGTTCCATCTTATGCCACCAAGCTTGCCAATGCAATCATGTTTCAAAGACGCATCGATTTTGCTAAATATTTCTTTGATGAAATAGTTAGTGTGTTAGACAGTTCCAAGAGGCCACATGTAGCTTATCTTAGATTTATATCTCTCATCATCTCCCACAAGATGACTGCTGCTCTTGAAGCTGATCAAAAGTCACCCACTCCCAAATTTGTGTTTGACTTCTCTCCTCCAACTGTCACCAAGCTGATTCTGCAACGCGACCAGGATGGAACCACCATTCTTCTAGGTATGTCTTCTTTCATTAACTCTCCCAATCTGCGATGGGGAGATGCCCGGGACCCTCGTCCTATTGTGGCTTCCTCCACTGTAGTGGACCCTACTCCCCCTACCAGAGTGAAACCGCCAAGCAAATCCAAAAAATCAAAAGCTTCCGGTAGCTCCGGTATGTCTTCTATGACTATGCCACCAAAATCACCTTTGATGGCTACCCAAGTCAACATCTCTTCCAAGAAGCGGAGTCACTCCTCATCCCCCCTTAAGTCTCATCCAAAGAGGCATAAGTATCCTTTGAGGGCCATAACCACACATCCAGCAACAGATTCTTTACAATATGAAGTTGTTGAAATTTTCCCAACCAGGCCCAGGGAATCTGCTGACCCCTTAACTAGCTCCTCCGTCTCCTCCCAATAGGTTTCGGTTGAAAATTTGGAGACCCACAATGCTCCTTCTTCTATCAACTTCTTGGTGGATGAAGGTGACTTGGACCTCTCTCCGGCCCAAGGTACTTCTTTCTCACTGCACGGCCCATCACCCGATCGTTGCACGGTCGATGTTACTGCACGACCCGATGAGGGTCATACATGTTTACTTGATTTTCTTGTTGAAGATTCTCCAGATGATCTTTCCGCTTCTGCATATCGGTATCACTCACCAACTACCACCGAAGAAGTTCAGTTGTCTACATCCAATGACAACTCCTCTGCAAGCTTCCATGGCTCACCTCCTCCTCTTGTCTTCACGCCTCCTGGCTCACCTCCATATGAAGAAATTGAGCATTCAAGCTCTTATGTTGCTCACTCATCTACAAGTCTACCACCTTCTGGAGATCCTATAGTTGACATGCTGGTGCCATCCTCTCATCCATCTTCAAGGTATCTTCCTCATCATCCTCCTACACTTACTCATCATAGGTGTGAAGCTCCCATCACCAGATATGTCTCCCCTGCAAGCCAACTTGGATCCATCCAGGGTTCTCTCTCTGGCTTACACTCTCCGCTTCAGCCTCTTTTAGACTCCAATGCCAATCCCACACTCTCTATGGCTGCCATGAAAGCTGCTTCCGAAGCTCGTGATCAGGAAATTATTAGGCTACAGTCATCCATTGAGAGCCAACAAAGCCTAAATAATCATCTTCTTTGTGGTCTTGTCTCTCTTCACCAAAGGATGGATGCTCTTCCAGCGGCGCAGGCTCGAGTCCTCACTTACTTTGCTGATGTTGTCCTGTCTCGTGAACGGTCGGCCGCTGAGGGGGAGAGAGGTCTGGAAACTCTTTCCAGCGACCAACCGGGTCAATCTGACATGCCAGGTCCTTCTGAACCATCCAAATTGGCATAACCAGATCCACCAACTCAGGGGGAGCAAACTATTGAAAATGCAGGTACACTTGTTGAG
The DNA here is from genome assembly GCA_033807775.1 of Saussurea involucrata. Taxonomy (NCBI): domain Eukaryota; kingdom Viridiplantae; phylum Streptophyta; class Magnoliopsida; order Asterales; family Asteraceae; genus Saussurea; species Saussurea involucrata. Next base: position 22,186,662 of record CM066324.1, read on the forward strand.
GGGGAGCAATCAGAGTTCTCCAAAAAGTTTGCATGGTGCAAGAAGAAGTTACTTGGAAGGACCAGTATCTCTAAAATCGTTGAAGCCAAACTGGCTACTCACAAAGAATCACATGATGTCTATGTGATACTTACTCGGGCTGACAACTCCATCACACCGGTAAGATTTCATGACCTTGATTCTTATGGTATGTTAGAATGGTACGAAATTGCTAAATGTCTTAAAGATTCAAAAAGTCCGAACCTAGTTGATGCAAAGATATATATCAGAGGACTTCTTGACAATCTAAAGAAGATAAGGAAAGAATTTCACCAAACCATCTTCCAAGACCTTGCTGCTATAGGAATTCTTCCTAATCTCAAGAACCTGAACCTAAAGCTTCCCTCAGTCCCCACCAGAAAATCTCCTTCTGTGATATGCAGACCGTATCGGGGCATTTTCTTCAACAATGCCCAAGGCACTCAACAATTCTTCTGATATGAGGAGATATCTATGGCTGACTCTATCTTCCTTGAAGCCATCCTTGTCATTACCCCTGACACATCTGCAATCCCTCCACTACAACATGCCATCCTAGCTAAACTTCAGAAAAGGATGAATTGATCATCTTTTTATGTTTCTATATGTACTTGTAAACTTAAGTTATTGCTCTTTCAAGTTTTCAATACAAGTACATTTTTGTTAATAGTGTGTACAGATATACCTTATTCTTTCATTATACTTGTAAATATCGGATATACAAAAAAAATCCAAAAATAACAAACAGAATGGACTATGTGAAAAGAACCCAAAAAGAGTAAACAAGGGTCAAAAATGAATTATTCAGTGTTTACTTCTCAGATTCTAAGTATAGATGTCATCCTCAAATAGGGGGAGATTGTTGGGTCACTTAAGATTTGAAGATGACCTCAGTCTCTCATTTTTGCACAGTTCATACTTAGAATAATTTTTAGGTTCTTTACAAGCAGCTTAATTGTATAAAAATGTTCGGTGAAGTCGAAGATCAACCGAAGAAACAAAGTAGAAGTATATCTTCAATGCGGATTGAAGATAGACTTCTCAACCAAAGATTAAGCTGCTACTTGAGACCTCCTAAGGTCTTAGGCCAGTACACTTGAAGAGCAAGGATATTCTTGAAGACTTGATCGGCAGGATCTCTTGAAGATGTTAAAGACTTGATCTGAAGGATCTCTTAAAGATGTTGAAAATATGATCGGCAGGATATGTTGAAGTCATGATCGGCAGAGAATTCCTTAAGAAAGAATTCTTGAAGATATCCTTGAAGACATCCTAGGCCAACAGTTTACAACAGGTATATTCAACTTTATCTGCAAAATATATTTGGGATATCTTGCAATGACAGAGATATAATCCGAGGATCAGAAAAAAGGTCTTTGTATTTGTTATCTCTTTCAAGAAAGCTCAACTTCAACAACAGGTCAACGCTTCAAGACAAACATACAAAGACAAAAGTACATCCAAGTACTTTTCAGAAGAAGCTGCTTCCATCCAGCCATCCAAACCCTGCTTGACAAGTGTCCATGCATTTAATGCATGAGGCACTATATAAAGAGGTCTTCTCCATCCTTGCAAAACCACCAGTTTACAAAAACTCTCAAGCTTTCAAGTGCTGGCATTTCTCTAAGAAGTTCATTTGTTTTCTAAGTGCTTTACAATTGTTCTTATTCTCTGTGTGGCTTTGTGTTAGATTGTTTAAACAGATTTTATATGTTTTGTTCCGCAACAATCTTTAAGTTTTCTATATGTAATTCTTGATTTTAAATCAATAAAGAATTAATTAAGTGAAAAATTTTGTGTATTGTATTCAACCCCCCCTTCTACAATACTTGTTTTCCATCGCTAACTCATAGCTGGGACCAACAGAGAGAGAAACCCGTTTTTTGTATTTTGTTGTTGAATATTTGGTATTGCATCACAAAGTTAGTTCGAGGTATAAGTTGGTTTAGCATAAGGTACAAACATGTTATACACATTTTCGCCCAAAGTTTACTTAACACAAGTTGTACTAGTTAACGGAACGCGGGTGTTATAATCCTCCCCTCCTAGAAATTTTTTTTTTCCCCGAAATTGATATAAGTTAGAGGACTTACATGAACCAAAGAGATACGGGTACTCCTTTTGCATAGATTCCTCCGTTTTCCATGTGACTTCCCGTTTGGAGACACTTTCACGAACAATATTGTTCTTCATCGCATTTGTCTCTCTCTTCTCGATTAATTATCACCCCTGGATCTTCAACATACGAGAGATCTATTTCAATTTTGTCTAACGAATAGTCAATCACGTGGAGGGGTGATAATTAAGATATTCGTAGAGTGACAAGATATAGAAACGTTGTGGATGTGTGATAGTTGATGAAGTAATGCTAGGCGATACGCCACCTTTCCAACTCATTCAAGTATTTCAAAAGGTTCGATATATCTCGGATTAGGTTTACCTTTGATTTTGAATCTTTGAATATGCCATCAGTGAAATTTTTAGGAAGACATGATCATAGGTTTGAAACTCTAAATGGTTTCGATGCTTGTCCACGTAACTTTTCTTCTGAGATTGAGTCTCTGTCGATTTCTGCCTTGCGATTTCGACTTGTTCAGTAGTAACTTGAACAAGTTCGGGTCCTTTAATAGCTTATTCCCCAACTTCATTTCAAGGGGTTGTGTTCTACCTTTCCGTCCATATACAGCTTTGTATGGAGCCATGACGATAATGGCCTACCAACTATTGTTATATGTGAACTCCACAAGATGTAATATTCGTCTCAACCACTAACCACTCAAAAGAATAGACTCGTAACATATCTTCTAGGGACATAATAGTTCGTTAAGTCTGACCATCCGTTTGTGGATGGAAAGTTGAACTTATAGTCTATCTCGTACCCCAAGCCTAGTGATGACTTTTCTAGAATCGAGAAGTGAATCACAGATCTCGATCCAATGTGATAGAAATCGGTGTGTGGTGCAATCTCACGATTCCCAGTGGAATAAATCGGACACCTTACTAACTGGGTATGTCCTTTGAATTGGTAGGAAATGAGTTGACTATGTCAAACGATCAATTACTAGCTAGATAATATCATGTTGTCTCTGAGTTTTCAGGAATCCTCTCACAAAATCCATAAAATTATGCTCCCATTTCAAAACTAGAATTTCTAATGGTTGTAACAATCCTCTAGCCCTCTAATGTTCAATCTCCATTTTTTTGGCAGTAAAACACTTTGCCACATATTCAGCAATATCCCGTTTCATACCGTTTCATCAAAAGTACTGTTTCAGATCTCGATACATTTTAGTAGATCCGAGATAAATTGAGAAAAATGAATTATGGCTTCACTCAAAACTGCTTCCTTGAGTTCATGATTGTTGGGTAGACAAAGTCGGTTACCAAACAAAATTAAACCTTTATCGTCAATTTGGAAATTTGACTGCGAATGATCTTTAGCTTTTTGTAATATAGCCCAAAGTGCTTCATCGTGCTATTGAGACTCTTTGATTCGAGAAATGAGTGTTGATTCAACCGTGAGACTAGCTAAAACTTCATCTCCATAATGATAGCACAAAACGACACCCATACGTTTCCACATCTAAGGTAATATGAGGTTGAACGGTTAAAGACAATACTTTACCAATGCTTTTACGTCTAAGAACATCATCGACTACATTTTATTTGTCTGGATGATGTTAAATTCAGACATCGTAGTCCTTAAGAAGTTTGAGTCACCTTCGATGTCGCATAGTCAACTCTTTCTGCATAAAGATGTACTTCAAGTTTTTTTCCAGTAAAGATATCAAAAATCTCTTCGTACAGATAGTGACGCCATATTTTGAGTGCAAAAGAAATGATCGTTGCCAACTCAAGATCATGAGTATGGTAGTTTACCTCATAGAGTTTAAGCTGATGTGAGGCATACACAATCACTTTTTTGTGTTTCATTACAACATAATCTATACCACTTTGAAAAGTATCACTATAAATTTGGAAACCTTCTGATACAGATGGCAATGTAAGAACTTGCATTGTCATCAACATCTTTGTCAATCCTTCAAAACGTTTTCATGTTCATCACCCCAAACAAATTTAACTCCTTTTCGAAGAAGTTTAAAGCAATATGCGAACGAGTTTCATGATCTTCTTTCGATGTTTAATAAATCAAGTGTCGTCAATGAAGACAATTATGATTCAACCAAATAATCTCTGAAAACCTGGTTCATAAGGTCCATGAAAAATACCAGTGTGTTTGTTCGCTAACCTGATTGATATATCAACAAACTCTTAATGACCATAAAATGGGTTGGAAAAGCAGTCTTTGGGGGACATGTTGCTCTTTGGTTATGAGTTGATGATACCTTAAATCGATATTTGAGAAGTATTTTGGTCCCATATAGTTGATCGAACAAATCGTCGATTCGTGACAATGAATATTTATTGCACATTGTAATTCGTTTGAGCTCGCGATAATCAATAATCTCCGAGTTGTCAATCTTTTTCACAAAAAAAGATTGGTGCCCCCTATGGAAAAACAATCGGTCGAATATAACCCTTATTCACTAAATCCTAGATTTCCTCTTTTAGCTCCTACATTTAATATGGGGCAATATGATACGAAGCTTTAGATATCCGAGCGACTTCCGTAATTAAATACATAGAAATCACAAGAAATAGATCATCCAACAAGATATATGAATTTATTAACTATGGGAACGTTTTCAAGTTTAGGATGTACTTCATCCGAGTCTTACAATGACACAAGAACCCATTCACAACCATGCCATATGAACATCTTCACTGTAGAGATGATATTATCTATGTGCCAGGTTTAGGTTTGGTCCCCTAGAACAAACTGTTAGGGTGGTCTGTATCCCCAAAAATGACTTGTTTGAATTCACAGTAAATTGTCGTTCGATATTTAGATAACTAAACCATTTCAAGGATGACATTGAGGTGGTCTATTTCCATCAAAAGTAAAGTAACCTCCTAAATATGGCCACCAATAGATAACAAACATAATATGCAAAATTGTAATTAATTAATTAATCATGTATTTCCTAAAGCAACTCGTTCCAAGTTTTACGCACTCCTCACAGATCAAACTTAAGGTTACTACAAGATCAATGCCTATAGCTCTGATACCATAATTTGTAACACCCCCGCCCCGCGTAGCCTGAGACGGGAGGTGTACAATCCGATGACCGGATCAAAACTCAAAATACCACAATTCAGAGTTGTACTAAGCTCCCTAAAATAATAGTTAAACTTAAACATAATTACAAACCCAAAATGTTATCATCTAAAATGATCCCGAAAGATTATACAGTGCGATATCCAAAAGTTGATCTTAAGTTCTTTTTACTTCCATTGATCTCGATCTTTCAACCCGTCCCTGGAGTAGAACCTAAACTTGCCGAGGAAACAGAAAACACCTCGGCTGAGCAAAATCGCTCGATGGACGGATAATGTACATAACGGTGTGAACATAATATAAGTCCATATAAAAGTTAACGGAAAACAATTGTAGTGAAACCATTCTGAACATGAATAAAGAATGTAGAAATCATGTTTTCTATAAAAACTCAACAACTCACCCGTATTGCAATAATACGTTGTCTAATCGGATGATTACTCCCATCAGACTTGGAATTTCAATGTCAGGCACAACACCACCGATTCCCCGGTAACCAGTTAGTTATGGCATTCGGCCGGCTCTATCCGATAATCGGTGCTATCCGGTAACTAGACATTTTCTGGTATTCGGCTCTTGAATGCATCCTACGTCCCCTATTTGGGTTGGCCTTGGCCTTTACGATAACTTCATGGTCATTAATAACCACCATGGAAGGCATCTCAACACATGTGGCCCAAGCGTTGAGTCTAATTCAAAATCAAGAAAACCTGTGTCGTTAAATAAATGGTTCCATCAATTTTAAATCCAAATCTCAAATTTCATATTAATCAATTCAACCGATAATGGATAGTATCATAATATTCAAAACAATGAAAACGATTAAGGGAGTAGTTATCAAATCAACCGAAAACGGATCGTAACTTCAAAAATCAATTCATTTAGAAATCATGCAAATTACGTTTAACACGAAGTCGTAAAACATAAAATTAGACTCTTTCGATAACATGCTCAAATAGTGAAGTAAATTCAATGTAATAGCATAAACCAAGATCTTGAAACGAAAACAATGTTTCTTATAAAGTATTTGGAACCGTTAGGCTCGAAATCATATCTATCAACATGGATGGGATTTTCGGAATGCAACTGGTTACCCTCGAGTCAAATGAATAAAATATATGTACATTAATTATCCCTTTCCTTAATTCCAATCACCTCAATTAACCAAAATCTCTTCAATTTGATTCCTTCAAGCTCTAATTGAACTTACTCAACCCCTACAATCATAATACCAAAGATTTACATAAAGTAAATTAGCCCACAACATGATTTGGAGTCCACAATGAAGTTACCTTGACAATCCATCTTTAATACTCTAAAACAACCTAACTTGATGATTTCTTTCCTTGATTTAGCTTTCATCCATGGAAAATCATCAAGAGAAGAGAGAAATCAGATTTTGAAGAATACGTGCTAGGGTTTAAAGGATTTCCATGAACTTTTGGGGTATTTATATTTTTCAAGTTTTCCTCTTTGGCCCCCCAAGTCTAGTTTCTCAACTTTATGCCCCAATAGGGATTTTATTTGACATTCTAAGTTAAGTTTACTTTCATTTTGTACAAGTTTGGTCCCTTGTATGGTATTTTATCACAAAGTTAGTTCGAGGTACAAGTTGGATAAGCATAGGGTACAAACATGTTATGCATTATTTCCCCCAAAGTTTACTTAACACAACTTGTACTAGTTAACGGAACCCAGGTGTTATAATAACATACCTATTTGGTTGAATTTAGTGTGCCGAAATGGACAATCGGAGTCGTGTATCACACTGGTATTGTAAAATAACTCCGACGAGCTCTGACAATGAGTCCAAAACTCTCGTATGTCGATTATCGACTTGAATGGGAGTGAGAAAAAATGTAGGATCGATTGGAAGTATAATAGAGGTAGGAGGTGTTCGGATGTGGTCGAGTGTAGTGAAGAATCTGATAATGTGTTTGGTAGCTGGGGTTTTACAAACAACAGTTGTTATCATCGTGGAAGATGGAAGAGGAAAGAGGGGAAGGGGGAGTGGGTGGAAATGAGATGAGGAGGAATTTAGGCAAAAATGACGGTGCGAGTGGGGAAGGAATGTGTAGACATGCCGTTCGTGAAGCACCACGCTCAAGCTGAGGCGAGTCTCCAATCTTCTAGTATATATATATATATAGGGAAGGGTTCAATTCAGAAGTCTAAATATTTTGAGAAATAGAGAAGTGATCATATCCATTGGATTAAATAATCCACGGTCAAGAAATTCGCGTTACACCTGATTAATGCGCGCGTCCACATTAATTAATAAACGACGCTCAGGGGTATTTAGGGTAGTTTCGTAAAAAAACACGTGGGACAGGTTCATATATGAATTTGTGTGATTCATATATGAACACAAAGGTTCATATATGAAACACAAAGGTTCATATATGAATCACAAGATTCATATATGAATTAGAAAGGTTCATTTGTGAATTACAAAGGTTCATATATGAACGTATAGTTCATATGTGAATCACACAGATTCATATATGAACTCGGCCCGTGTTTTTTGTAAACGGGATGACTAATTACCAAAATACCCTTCCGTGTTCAAAATCAGCGCATTTAATCGAAGAGTCACGATCACTTTTCTATTTCTCAAAATATTTAGACTTCTCAAATGAACCTAACACTATATATATATATATATATATATATATATATATAGGGATGAGATCAAAAGAGAACCTTAAAAAATAAAAGAACCGAAGAACTCACATGAACTGTTAGATTAGGATGATCCAACGGATGAGATCAAAATGGTGGTTATAACCACTTTATTCAAAATATAAAAACATTTCCTCCGAATTTTTAAAATCAAAAATCAACGAAAACAACAAAAATTGGAGCGAAACAAATTACACCAAAAAAATGATTACGTTATTATCTTTAATTTGACATTCATTTTGATATACTTTTTCATCCATTTTGTCTTGGTTCTCCGGTTCTTTTAATTTTCAAGGTTCTTCCTTGATCTTTTCCCTATATATATATATATATATATATATTTATATTTATTTATTTATTTATATAGAGGACGTATATAGGACGGTAATTAAATGAGAACCAAAAAAGAATATGAATCGTGAAAATCGATATAAACCATTTATTGATTTTAATCTATGGACATCAAACATAATGACATTTTTGTCCATTTATTGAATATTTGATAACTAAACCTAATGCAAAATCTATGTCTCCATCTTATTCACGACTACACTTCAACGCCTCCATCCTAATCATATTTCTTGCAGGATTCTTCATCGTTTTCATCTTGATTTCTCCATGTACGATTTCCATGGTTTTTCGATTAGGTTTCCAACTTTAATTTCTCTGTTTATCTATTTCGTCTTCCATGGTTTTTGTCTTCGATGGTTTGCGAGTTCCAAGTATGTTCTCCATGATTTTCGATTAGATTGCGATCATAATTTCTCAGTTTCATCTATTACGTCTTCCATGGTTTTTGTCTTCCATGATTTTCGAGTTCCAAGTATGATTTCCATGGCCATTGTCGAAATCGATTAACATGGCAACTGTCAAAATCAATTTCCATGGCTATTGTCTCGATTTGTTAACTTATTAAAAAATGATTTGTTGATTTATTACAATTCCATGTCTATTCCACTACTATTCCATGTCTACGGTCATAATCGATTTCCATGGATACTTTGTTTTGTGTTTGCTTCCTTTTTTTCTATGAAGACGTTGTGAGGTTGGTGCCAACATCGTGCCTCTGGCGGCCGGGGAGTCCGTGTCCACCGGTGATTATGGAATCGAATATGATTCGGTGATTATAGACATAAATTGTATTTGATTTTATTAGGTGAAAATAGATTATAGATGACATTTGTGTTGATTTCATGTGGTGAAATAATGTTAGTATGTGTTTTATCTAGTGAATTTATGTATGTCATATAGTGAACCAGTGTGCTTCATATGGTGAATATGTGTATTTCATAAGGTGAATCTGTGTGTTTCATATGGTGAATCTGTGTGTTTCATCAGATGAATGAATTTGTATGTTTCATTTGGAGAATCTTGTTACCAAAATGATTGTTATGCCATTTTCATATGGTGAAACAACTATTAATTAAAACCATAGGACATAAACCAAATTACGGCTTAGATCGGTCCTCTTCTCAACCTATTTTTGGTCCTCACTTGATTTAAGATATATATATATAGAGAGAGAGAGAGAGAGAAAGGGAGGTTTACGAGAAACCTTAAAAAAATGGAAAACTGAAAAACGTCTTAGTAGCCCTTTCATCTGGACGGTATGCACTTGTGCATACAAGTAAATTATGTTTTTTTTGTTTTATGCAGATGCACTTGTGCATAATAACAAAAACATAATTTACTTGTATGCACAAGTGCATACCGTCCAGATGAAGTGCATAATGCACTTGTGCATAAAAACAAAAACAAAAACATAATTTACTTGTGTGCACAAGTGCATACCGTCAGATGAATGGCTATTTCTATAGTTTTTAGTTTTTTTTCTTAAGTTTTTCCTTGAACCTGACCTATAATATACATATATATATATACATATATATATATATAGGGTTGGGTTCGATGAGAAATGTCAAATTTGGTGAGAAGTGGTTATCAACCGTTGGATGAGAAATGGATGTACATGGAAGAGATGCACCGAGATGCACCGGATCAATTCCTTTTTAAGCCACAATTCAGGGAGGGTATTTGATTAAAAGTGATCAACGGTTTAAAAGTACTTCTCACATTTCTCACCGAAAACGACACTTCTCACCGAAAACGACACTTCTCACATGATCCAATGTCTATATATATATGATACAAATCAAATACAAACCATGCATTTGTTGCACCCCTTACAAACCAATGTGCAAATGTGAACAATGTGTGCATAATCTAAGATGCATATATATGCATTATCCCATATGAATCTATGTTCATTATATGTATATTCTTTCACATATGCATATGTATATGCACATTATTCACATATGCACATCGTGGTTTGTAAAGGTTTGTGTTTTACGAAGCTTATATATATATATATATATTCAGTATTGCATTTCTACTCAAACTCATAATTTTTTTTATATTGTTTTTGAGCTCCTGAGTTAAAACCACATTAAGGATAGTGTGTAACACCCTCGAATAGGGAAAGAGCAACTAAATAAAATTTACGATAATGCATCCAAAATAATAGGATTTCTCCTTATAATTCAATACGGGAAATACCTCAATCAATACATATAACCCAAGTCTTGAATACAAAGGCTAAGATCACATCGGGTGTTACTTAACTCAAGTACAATTGCTAATCCCAAAACTCAACTTCTCGCACAATTACTAGCACTCGACCTCTCGCAGTGTCACTAGAACTACTCCCGACATGAACCTGTTGCACATGCCGACAAATAAAAAGGTTAGGCTAACGCCTAATGAGTTCAAAAGTTTATAACATGATTTATATAATTTGTTGAATGAAAGTTTGTGACATAAATTATGATTTCCAAAAGAGTTTATGAAAGGATGTAAACGACTCATTTTCCAACGCACACAAAATCTATGGGAAAAGTCCCCAAAATGTATAAAGCGTTTTCCAAAATGAATTCCAATCCCTACTCACTCAAAATGTGAATAATTCCATATTATGCGAAACCTTCAAATACGATTAATGACATAATACTCAACCCATAAATCATGGAAAAATAATCCATATAAATATAATACTTCACCAAAAACATAATACGAACCGATACTCACACGAACGTAAAATGTAATGAAGTACAAATGCCATAAATATGGGAAAGACCTGCTTCATTCAAACTTTAATATACATTGAGGGAAATCCAATATTAAAGTCATCAATTGCAGTCAATCGCACAAGACCAACGATAATAAAACAAGGACACCAAAATATCCAAGATGATGTTGGTCAACGACGGGGGAGACCCGCATCCATTGAGAGTGGAGGAACACAAAAGTATGCCACTCATACAACGTTAATCGTACGATATTTCGCGACATAAAAGCCCAAGTGTCTCATACGACTCCTTTCAAGTCACACCCAAAGAGACAGCTGACCTTAGTGAAGTATCAACATGAATACCAACAAAGGCTCGGCACAAGCGGGGTTACAACCATGGCATTGCCCCGACATGGCGAAGGTTATAAACGTCCGTCAATCAATCCTGACAGCTCAACCGGACTCAGCCCTCCTAGTGTATCCTTGAAAGTAAAGGTCATCAAACATGGGGTTGGGTCAAATCCCGCAACACCAAGTAGACCCTCAAATAAAGAATGACTTAAGTACCTATGGATCCAATGCAACATAGTCTATAATAACATACCTATCCCGGAATGACTAACGCACCTAAGCATGTAAATATTAATAATATGCAATAAAATGCATCAAGTTGCAATAAATGCAAACCATAAATAACACTCCATATTGAGCCATCAAAACCGGACAAAATGTCCCCAAGACTTCCTTAAAGTCAAAACCGAGCAAAATGCTCAAAACTCATTAGACCAAATAACGGTCATCATAGCATAAAATGCATTTAAACATCGTTTAGGTAAATATGTACCGCAAAATCATCATTAATCCAAAACTCGACACGGGTTAAAACAAAGGGTTTCCCCGAATGAACTCATACCCTTATAACTTCTCAAAACGACTCTTGACACTAAATTGTGCATTTTCCCAAATGGTTTATAAAATCAATTACACTAACATGATTAAACCATTGAATAGACTCCAATTGAGCAATAAATCATTTAAGAGCACATTTATGATTCTACACATCAAAGTGTCCCCAAAATCCTAAATATGGGTGTTTTACAACATTTATAAAGTTAAATATTTCAAAAGGGTTAAACTCATCAAATAACTCAACAATTGATAACTTCAAGTAAAACACACAAATAGTTGGAAAATAACATTTTTGGCATGTACATCGTTTTCGTAAATCAACTTGAACTCACCTTTCTAGATTTAGGCTAAATCTAGATTTTTCCCCAAACGTAAGCTCCTTTGAAGAAACACAAATCTTCAAGTCAAATCCCTCAAAAAACCTAGATCCATAAGTTTCCAACCATTAATATCGAGATCCAAACATGTAGAATCATTCCCCTAAACATTTTACATCAAGATCTCAACTTATACCAAAACCCTAATTTTCATAGATGAGGAAGGAGAAGATTTACTTAACCAAACATAACCAAAATCACCCAACAATACCCCAAGATGGAAGAGAAAGTGAAAACAACAACAACCTAGCTTTTGGGTAGAGAGAGATTACCTTTATCACTTGAATCCCCAAGCAAAAGCTCCTAATCACCCACAAAAGCTTCAAGCTTCCATATCTTCAACAATGGTGGAAAGGGGTTTAGTTTGACTGGAGAAGATGAAGAAGAAGAGGAAGGGTTTGGGGTTGCCTTGAGAGAGAAATCGGTTTAGAGAGAGAGAGAGAGGGGCTGAGTTAGGGTTGAGAAATAAAGTGGGAGAAGAGAAAGGGGAAGGCCTTAAAAGCAAATAATTATTTCACCAGACATATCGCAGACGTCCGGTTGGTGCATCCCGCGGACGTCCGACCTCAACCTGACCGAAATCCCAAATATCTCTATTGCTTCCGTGGACAACCCGCAGACTTCCGTGCTAATGCGGACGTCCGGCCTTGCGCCCTTGCGGACGTTCGCAAGTCCAAAATTCAGAATCTTAATTTTGGGGTGTTACAATCCTCCCAACCTTAGAATGATTTCGTCCTCGAAATCTAGATTCTTTACAACCAGTGGCCAACCAACTCAACGCCGACCATGTTTCATTAGCTTCCAACTGGGATCTAAATTTCCCCCTCGCAGACTGCTACGACAAACCTCAAGCAACCCCTTACCAACAATGTCCTCTCAAGCACATTGTACTTATGTCCGGGTGAACGCTCCATCTACTAGAGCAACTCCATACATCCCCAACGGCATATTCGAACTCCCAGTCAATCCATGTCCACATGCTCTTAAATTTTCCCCAAATAGCTCAAGGTCTGATCACATCTGAAATCACCAAACCTCTAAATCCAAATGTTCCCGCTGCTGAACTGGTACTTACTCCTTACGAGTTCCATTAGACTCCAATACCGACGGTTTCCACTGACCCATCGATTACACAACTCCAAAAATACGTCTAATTACCAATCATCCAATCGACGAATTCCTTAACCACTCAAGGAAAGTCATCCTACTAAATCCACTTACCATAATTGGACCTCTTAAGATCAGTACAACCATCACTACTACTTCAATAGAATTGGACTACAATCCTCCAAATACACTAACGGTTCCTGGCTTTGACCCCAAAAGTCGACACCTAGTTATACCCCCAAGCTTTGAACTCCAACAGAACTACACACACGAGTCAATTCATCGAGCGTTCCCACCAAACCAACATTATCAATATGATGTCTAAAGGGTCCCTCATGCAAAGATTGTCCAAGACCCTAAAACAAGGTTGCCGACAAGAACGGTTATCACCAACAATAACCAAAAACACTGTGAGTCTAGCTTTCTGGTTACAAAACACATCAACCCTGCAACCGATACCATTCGGCCTATAATACCATCACGCGTTGAATACCCAAGCTTCCACCGTCGAAGTTCTACACACGCTTACTCTTAATCGGGGTCACTTAACGTTTCCAAGGTTCCTATGAGTTCAAGGTTTCTTAAGTGGAGTATTTAACAAATATGCCAAACGAAAACGTTTATATAAATTTTCAACATAAAGGTTTTCATATCAATCTAATTGTACGCACAAAATCTACTACTATCAATTCGGTAGTTGTGCAAAAATGGACATACTCGTCCCACATATGAAAATCATATTGAAAACCATTTCATCGAAGTTTGTATCATTAACAAAACGTAAAAGCACAATAAACAACCTCTTTGAAAGAAACCGCTACAGTCCTAGCACTGATTGATTCATGTCATGCACGTGAAGTATTTTCCTACTTTAAATGATATGCAACAAAAGGTTTGCGCGACTTTACTAAGGAGTTTAAACGTCATCCGACTCCCAGAAATTCATTTTTAACCATAAAATGACATGGAACAAAATCCACCAACAAAGTTCGCACACGTCAGTTTTATTTCACAAAAAACGGTGAAACGGTCCATAAGTACCCTTTGGTTAGAACATAAAATAATTTGTGTCAATCCCAAGTTTGAAGACAAAATCAATGCGTTTTCACCATTCGGAGGTATCGACTAAAATGTCGTGAAGAAATTTTAAATTGGAGTATGCAAGCAAACTTGTAACACTTTCCTAGTGGATTCCCAGAACTAAAATTACATGCAGTAGGTAGTCCACACAAGACTCTTGAAATAGAAAATTTCATAAATTCAAATTTCATAAATTCAAATTTCAAAATTTTCTATTCTAGTCGTATAATGACATAAGAGTAAAACCCCTTTTTTACAAGACTCACACGCATTATTGTATTTTCTCAAAACTTAGGGAGATAGTAAGAGCATGTGAATGGGTTGGCACCAAAAAGGATTTAAACCGACTTCAAGTTTTGAATTACACCAACAGTGCGCATTAATATTCAAAAACGTAAATAATTCCACGCACTCTAGGTTTAGACAAATAATTTTCCAAAATCCCCATCACGGAGCTTTTACACCAAAAGTTATACACTCGTAATATAAAATGTTAAAACGGCAATGCTTAAAATTTACGTATTTGAAAATACCCAGAATACACATTTTCTCCAAAACTGAAAAGGTTTACAAGTTTTCCAAAATGTTCATCAGTCAAAATTGACCATAGTTCAACGACTCACACATTCGCGTTTTCAAAAATGTACTGTGCATAAACCCCAAAATCTGAAAGCGTATTTTAACCAAATGATCTCCATTTATGCAATAACTCATTAAAACAAGCTATTTGTTTATCAAAGTGTCAAGAATGAGTGCCTACTAAGTTTTGCATACCCCTAGGTCAACATAATGCATTTGCGTGAAATGATCATAAAATAATAATTTAATCAAAAGCGTACAAAGCAAATCGTTAAGAAATGAAATCATGAAGTTCTTTCATGCACTACTTACGTCACGTATAAATCAATCCGTACACTAAACAAGTTGCAACAAAAGGTGCTAACACAAATCTTTGAAAGAGAAATTACGCGACACCAAAGTTCCAAGACTCATCCCTTTTTGGTCATCTTATGTCATAAAAGAATATTTCTCAACAAAACCCGAATGAGACAAAATGCCAAATACAACCCGTAAATTCTAACATAATAAATGGAGTATGCACATTACGAAATTGTACTCACGCGACACAAAACGTCGTAAAACAAAACTTCATAAAACTCCATGGGCTCAATGGCCTCAAATCAACTAAATGACGCCAAACCTTTCGTCTCCAGAAATCAAGTTGCATAAAGCAAAAATCATGATTTCAAATGTCAAAATTCCGAAAATTCCCTTTTTGTAGTAATGACATATAAATAACACGGTTCAACAAAAGTCGCATTAACTAAATTTCCAATAAAGCTTGACATGGACATAATGGAAGATAACTTTTCGTCCAAACCTTAACATATGTGGAGGAGTTCCAATGTTAAGGTCATAAGTCGTAGTTACTTGCCCAATGTCTTAAATATCAATAAAATATGGATATCACTGTATCCGAAAGTAGCGTTGGACGACAACAGAATAAATCAAGTCCCGACAAAATTTGCAATCTCCGCGATAAAATAATTTTCATGCATGTTCAAAACCATGATTTAAAATCTTGTGTGTGCTAAACGTTTTCCGAGATTTTGTAACGCAATCCACATGAGGGTTCGACAAACAAGAAATAAATGATGCAATTTATTTTAAAATAAATTCCGTGCATGAATTTAGTCGGCACTCAACGTCTCAAACCAAACTACTCCAATTCCCTCCGGTCACACTATCGTCATCTGGATGCTCAAAACATCTTAAGGCAAAATGGGAAGTTACATCGATTATCCTTACAGTTTCTTTCCGAATTAAGATCGATTCGATAAGCCTATGGTTCTAATCCAACCATTAACTTCAAACCCGAAATGGTCCACTTAAAGCAATTATCATGCTTATCGTCACTCCACGTGACTAATGCTAAAAATCGTCAATCTCTTCCAACGACTATTCGCTTAGAACTCTTCACTACCCCCAACGGTCTTCACATTAAAGTAGTTCAAGTATGCACATGTAACTAGTAAGTTCACCATGACACTGGCCAGGTGTCATTATGAACTCACCGTACATGCTTATCCTTGCCACTCTCGATGTGATTCTCGTTTCTATCAACCCGATCGACCTCAAAACATCCTATCTTAAAGTGCCTAATGGTGAATTTCACTTTCATTTACTTAAATGAACGCTAGTTTGAGTCTAGGTATCCAAAGTCAACACCTAATTCTCTCAAACTTATACTCTGATACCAACTTGTAACACCCTCGAATTGGGTATTAGGAACTAAATAAAATTTTCGATAATGCATCCGAAATAATAGGATTTCTCCCTATAATTCAATATGGGAAATACCTCAATCAATACATATAACCCAAGTCTTAAATACAAAGGCTAAGTTCACATCGGGTGTTACTTAACTCAAGTACAATTTCTAATCCCAAAAACTCAACGCGAAAGACTTCACTACCAATTTACCTCTCGAGCACACTACTAGCACTCGACCTCTCGCAGTGTCACTAGAACTACTCTCGACCTGAACCTGTTGCACATGCCAACAAATAAAAAGGTTACGCTAACGCCTAGTGAGTTCAAGAGTTTATAACATGATTTATATAATTTGTTGAATGAAAGTTTGCGACATAAATTATGATTTCCAAAAAAGTTTATGAAATGATGTAAACGACTCATTTTCCAACACACAAAAAATCTATGGGAAAAGTCCCCAAATGTATAAAGCGTTTTCCAAAATGAATTCCAATCCCAACTCACTCAAAACGTGAATAATTCCATATTATGAGAAACCTTCAAATACGATTAATTACATAATAGTCAACCCATAAATTATGGAAAAATAATCCATATAAATATAATACTTCACCAAAAACATAATACGAACCGATACTCACACGAACGTAAAATGTAATGAAGTACAAATGCCATAAATATGGGAAAGACCTGCTTCATTCAAACTTTAATATACATGGAGGGAAATCCAATATTAAAGTCATCAATTGCAGTCAATCGCACAAGACCAAGGATAATAAAACAAGGACACTAAATATCCAAGATGATGTTGGTCAACGACGAGGGAGACCCGTATCCATTGAGAGTGGAGGAACACAAAAGTATGCCACTCATACAATGTTAATCGTACGACACTTCGCAACATAAAAGCCCAAGTGACCCATACGACTCCTTTCAAGTCCCACCCAAAGAGACAGCTGACCATAGTGAAGTATCAACATGAATACCACTAAAGGCTCGGCACAAGTGGGGTTACAACCATAGCATTGCCCCGACATGGCGAAGGACATAAACGTCCGTCAATCAATCCTGACAGCTCAACCGGACTCAACCCTCCTACTGTACCCTTGAAAGTAAAGGTCATCAAACATGGGGTTCGTTCAAGTCCCGCAACACCCAGTACACCCTCAAATAAAGACTGACTTGCGGGCCTATGGATCCAATGCAACACAGTGAGACATCCGACCTTGCGCCCTTGTGGACGTCCGCAAGTCCAAAATTCAGAATCTTAATTTTCGGGGTGTTACATAGTGAGACATCTCGTAGAGATTCTCCAACTCTAAAATGGGAAATATGTCAAAAATAAATCTAAGAAAAAATTACATGCTTTTCAATTTTAGAGATCACGATATTAATTATACTATTAAAATGTTATGTAAATATAAAAAATAAATATTTTTTCCCGTGATAATTATTGTGAAGAGTTCTTCAAATTTGACGATTTTCACAAGTTTTCTCCTACTTTTATTCATCTTTGAAAATCGACCGTTCATAGCAAAAAAAATTACCAAAAATTCTTAAAATCTCCATTTTCTTTGTTTAAAAATATCTGTTAAAGATGAAATTGTATCCATAGAAATTTTATTTTGAAAATTTCAAATATGTTCTCATTAAATGAGTAAAGTCGTCAAATTTTTATACCTTTGTATATATTTGAATCTGAAGTGGTACAATCTCTGCTTTGTTTGCAAAAAGTTCTTCTAAGCTTTGATCAAGCATCTTCAGAAACTCTTGTTTATTTTTTACAGAGATTTTAGTTATAAAACTAATTAACTTAATTCGAATGTATATATAGCTTTGTACCTTTGTTGTCTTTTTGTTCTTTGAGTTTTCATCCCTATCGTCTGTTTCTTCATACTCTTCTGCCAAATCACCTCTGCAAAAACCTACATTGCTTATCTCCATCTTCTCTCTTGTCTTCATTCTTTCTGTATTCCGTTCTTTAATTGCATGCCTCACTCTTTTATGCACCAATCCAGGGCATTTCATTGAATCAAGATACATAAGCTTCATTTTTGAAAAATGGAAATTTCAAAAATATTATATTATCAATTTTATGAATTCCTAATTGAATAATAATGTATATTCATTCCTAAACTAATCATACATTCAATAGTTAACATGCATATCATATTTATGAATTTTATAAGGTATAGATTAAGAGTTATTCATTCTGAATATTTAACGTTATTCAGTATGAATAATGTTAACTATTCAGAATGAATAACTTTTAATATTTAGTCTAAATATGTTTTTTTATTCAAACTTATTCATAATGAATAATGAATCTATTGGTTGTTAACCCAATTCATAAACTATAAACTACAATGCATAACAAAGTTATACATAATGAATAATGAAGTTATTTAAGCTTAACCTAATCCTAGATAGGATATTAATCTAGAATAAAAACAGATATTAAAGTTGATTACATACCGTGAGAAATGTTATAGGTCCTGTATAGAAGCTTGCATCTGATTCATGGTTCCACCCTATCTTGCTTTCTTCTACACATTCAGTAATGTATTTACACCAATTAACATTCTTAAAATCCAAACCTTTGCCTAGATGTGACAGAATGTCAAGATTGCATGTCCCCATCTTCATACAAACACACATTGAATTCACAAACAAAACAATGAAATTCAGCTTGAAATTCCAGTCTGCACTATGTAACTCAGTTATCTTCTTCACAGTGTCTTTTGGCCTTATCAATTGTTTTTCAAACTGAGATCTCCAATTGCATATAATCTCATCCCATTCGATGTCTGTGTCAAGATCATTGATATCAACACCTTCAGTCTTTAATCCCTGAACATGATTCAGGCGTTTCCTGGTTAGCGGTACTGGTACTCGTTCTGTGTACCTGACTATCAGCTCCTCCCGTGAAATGTAACCTCGACGGGGTCTCATGAGTTCCGCCCATTCCAGGTTGTCCCTCCAACCCCCAATCATTTACTGCTCTGTCCTCCGAAGAATTAGAGAACCTCGGTGGCGTATTCACCATCGTTCTGATATAACACAAGAAATAACCATAAGAAATGGTTACACATAACTAGACATACGAAACGTACTTTATCGATCATTAGTCACTATAATAATTTAGAAACAAGTATGCTTGCGTAACAATATATTCATAATAACAGTAGCTAATTGGAATTGTGAACATATTATACATAAGAATCCTCGTTACCATTGTTACAGTACTAATTTCTCGTATTTCCGTCGACTCTAAGACTATCCCGTCTTAGTACTTCTACCCATTTCTCACATATCATAACTTCATTCTTCCCAGCTTAAGTCTAAGTATCTCATCAGCATACTTAGTTCACTTAAACTATTGCTCTGATACCATATTGTAACACCTAAAATTCATGGCTAATTTAAAACTTAAATTATAACAAGTTATGATAAAATAACATCCAAACTTTTATATAAGAAGTGAATTAATCGTGAGGAGTTATATTTACAAATACGGAATCCTTCAAATAACCTATTAATCTAATCATGTCACTATAATTAGATTAACTAAATTATCTAAGTAGTCCATCAAAATCTCCTTTCATTAATTGACTCCTTCGCTATATCAAAACGCTCGTCCCACATCCCTTTACTTTCCCGAGTTAGTACCTGGTAAGAAAATAGAATTTGAAATGATTATGCTAACGCCTACTGAGAACATTCGGTTTCAAAATAATATTTGTAATACCAATGTAACCATGGCGTAACAAATCTGGTTTACCCCTTTTCTTACCATGCGCATAAACATCCTTTGATAACGGGTTAAACCCGATTCCATGACTACGACCTGACGCTAAGTCAGTCATTTCTCATGGTCCAGAGCCACACTACGAATCTCTACGGATTCTAGATTATTGCTCTTATCCAATAAATCGCAATAACACATGCCCATTTATTGGAAAGGAAGTAGAGATTACAATCACTCATGTCAATCCCTTGTTCTTCCTTAGAAATCGGGAATTCCGAATAAATCTACGTCTATTCCACGATTTCCTACACACATTGGAATAACGATTAGTACCACACGCCTATTCCATGTGATCATAAAACACTAGTGCCTATGGATCCATTACACTTACTACACACCTGTATATTATCACATTAAAACAATCTTTAGGCCTAACACACTACCATTCATCTGTATGTATGTTCAAGCTACTAGGATTGTATTTCAACTCCTAATTCATACCCTTTCAGAAGTTAGCAAAACCTACAGTTCCTGTATACATCAAAAGTGACCGGACAACACAACTTTCCGGATACCCCTAACTATGCGGATAATACAACTTTCCGGATACCCATAATTTACCGGATAAACGAATCTTTCCGGACATCCCTATTTACCGGATACCTAAGCTTTCCAGACATATAACTTTCCGAATACAAATCTTATCGGATACATATATAATCCAGATATTGTCCGGTAACTACACAATTAACAACTTACCGGGTAACTCTGCCTTTTCCGAAAACCTTCATTCAGAGGTTTCCGGATACTAACATTTTATCCGGAAACTTCGACCAGCAGCTTAATAATTCGATCCAAATTCATGTCTGTTCCATACAGCTTACTCTAAATACAACCATACAGTCCCAAAACAATTTATACAAGTGTCTTAACATTTAATTTGACAGAAAATAAGGATTTAAGCAAAAAGTGAATGAACTCACCTTATTGAGATAAAACCCACTTCACTGCACAATCTGATTCCAAATCTGATGATATTGATTCTGGAAACCAATTCAACAAACAGATTTGTTCACAACCATACATCCATGACAAGTTTTGTTTGAACTCAAAGTAAATTTCTTACCAATTTGAAGATCTAAACTTGATTTTCTTCTCTTCTTTCTCTTTTCTTTCTCTCTATCTTTCTCTCTCTGCCTTTGCCGACTCCACAAATCTGAATTGAGATAATATCTCAATTCGATTAACCCATCCCTAAAGTATCCTCAATTTTCCCAAAATAATCCAATACCCCTTCAAGTTTCTAACTTTCCAATTTAACATCAAACTTTGATTACTTAACTTTTAACCCCATTGATTATTATAATTGCAAAATAGTACAAAACTTTAGAACCCAATTACAAATCAACTTCATTCATATTAAAACATAATATGACGAAAATTCGAGATGTTACAATACTCCCCAACTTGAAAATGATTTCGTCCCCGAAATCAAAGTTAGGTAAACAAATGAGGATATCTAATCTTCATATCCTCTTCCGACTCTAAAGTCACATTAGCACCTCGATGATGCTTCCATTGTACTTTTAGCATAACTACTTCCTTATTATTAGGTAATTTCCTAACTGGTCTTTCCAAAATTCCCTCGGTTCTTCCACACATCGGCTCTTTTCGTCCACTCTTACATCAGTAAGTGGAATCACATCGTTCTCTTCGGCTAAACATTTCCAAAGGTAACAAACATGAAAGTTATTGTGGATGCCTTCCAATTCGGGTGGAAGATCCAACTGATAAGCTTGTAATCCCACTCGCTTAGTTATAGTGAAAGGTCCTAGAAAATGAGGACTTAACTTCCCACGTTTGCCAAACCTTATCACACCTTTCCATGGGGATACTTTAAGCATTACGCGCTCCCCAACTTCAAATTCTTTTGGTCTTCTTTTCGGATCAGCATAACTCTTTTGTCGATCTTGGGCTGCTTTCATATGCTGCCGAATTTCTTTCACTTTGTCAGCTGTTTGTTGTACCAGTTCCGAACCAGTAAACTGCTTCTCTCCGGCTTCTAACCAGCACACCGGAGTTCTACACTTCTGACCATACAAAGCTTCGAAAGGTGCTCTTCCAATACTGGAATGATAACTATTGTTATACACAAATTCCACTAAAGGTAAATGCGCATCCCAGTTACCTCCAAAATCCAATACACACGACCTGAGCATATCTTCCAAAGTTTGAATAGTCCTTTCGCTTTGCCCGTCAGTTTGCGGATGATAACCAGTACTCAAATTAACCTTCGTACCCAGTTCTTTTTGTAGTGATTGCCAAAACCTCGAAGTAAACCAACTATCTCGATCCGACACTATAGATACTGGTATACCATGCCTTGACACCACTTCATCAATATACAGCTTCGCCAATTTATCTATTGGTGACACTTCTTTCATAGCCAGAAAATGAGCACTCTTAGTCAATCGGTCCACGATTACCCATATAGTGTCGTTACCCTTTTATGTCTTTGGTAACTTTTTCACAAAATCCATGGTAATCTTCTCCCACTTCCATTCCAGAATCTCCAAAGATTGGAAACTTCCGTAAGGCTTTTGATGTTCCGCTTTTACCAAAGAACATCTCCTACACTTCTCTACTATTCGCGTTACATCTAGTTTCATAGCTGGCCACCAATAATGCAATTTCAAATCCCTATACATCTTAGTACTTCCAGGATGTATAGAATATTTATATTTATGAGCATCTTCGAGAATTAACTCTCGATTTCCTCCAGCCTTAGGCACCCAAACACGACCTTGGAACAGTTTGATTCCTCGGCTATCTTCAATCAGTTGAAGATGTTGTGCCTCTTTTATCCTTTCAATCAAACTGGATGTCACATCAATTCTAGCGTGGGTCGTTTTCAAACATCCACTATACTCTTTTCTACTTAAAGCATCAGCTACGACATTTGCTTTACCGGGATGGTAATGCAATTCGCAATCATAATCTTTAAGTAACTCTAACCAGCGTCGTTGTCTCATGTTTAACACTTTTTGATCAAAGACATGTTTCAAGCTTTTATGATCAGTATAAAGAGTACACTTCGTTCCATATAAATAATGTCGCCACACCTTCAATGCAAATACGACCGCTGCTAATTCCAAATCATGTGTCGGATAATTCTTCTCATGCTCTTTAAGTTGTCTTGATGCATAAGCAATTACTTTGCCTCGTTGAATCAATACACATCCCAGACCCATCTTTGACGCGTCGCTATATACAACCAAATCTTCTGTTCCTTCTGGTAAGGCAAGAATAGGAGCTTCACATAACTTCTGACGTAAAGTTCTGAAAGCCGATTCTTGTTTCTCTGTCCAAACAAACTTCACATTCTTTCTAGTCAACACGGTCAACGTAGAGGCAATCTTTGAGAAGTCTTTGATAAACCTCCGATAGTAACCTGCTAGACCTAAGAAACTTCTTATTTCAGACGCACTTCTTGGTGTCTCCTAATTTGTCATAGCTTCTATCTTTGTTGGGTCTACTTTAACTCCTTCCGAAGTGATCACATGACCTAGAAATTGTACATCCTTTAACCAGAATTCACATTTTGAGAACTTCGCGTACAATTTCTCTCTTCTCAATACTTCTAAGACTTCACGAAGATGGCGTTCATGATCATCTTCAATCTTCGAATAAATAAGTATGTCATCAATGAATACAATGACAGACTTATCTAAGAATGGTCGACATACTATGTTCATCAGATCCATGAACACGGCTGGAGCATTAGTCAACCCAAATGGCATTATAAGGAATTCATAATGCTCGTACCTCGTTCTGAACGCTGTCTTCGGGATATCTTCATCTCTTACTCGAACTTGATGGTAACCCAACCTCAAATCAATCTTGGAAAAGCATCCCGCACCTTGGAGTTGATCAAACAGATCATTAATCCTAGGAAGCGGATACTTGTTCTTAATAGTCACCTTATTCAACTCGCGCTAATCGATGCACATTCTCATAGTGCCATCCTTCTTCTTAACAAATAAAACCGGAGCTCCCCAAGGTGAAGAACTCGGTCTAACAAAACCTTTATCCAACAACTCCTGAAGTTGAGTCATCATCTCTTTCATTTCGGCCGGTGATAAACGATACGGTGCACGCGCTATTGGTGCCGATCCAGGGATAAGGTCAATACAAAACTCTACCTGCCGTTCAGTCGGTAGGCCAGGAAGATCATCGGGAAATACGTCCGGGAATTCACGTACCACCTTAATATCTTCCACTTGTTTCTTTTCTGACTTTACATCTAAAACATACACCAGATAGGATGAACATCCTTTCATTAAACATTTACGCGCTTTTGCAACAGAAATTAACGGAACTTCCCCTTTTTGCTTTTCTCCAAAGATGAGTACATCATCCTTATCAGCCATCGGAATCCGAATTAATTTCTTTGCACAAAGTATTTCTGCCTGGTTGACTGTCAGCCAGTCCATACCCACGATCACATCGAATCCTCCAATTTCCATCAACAACAAGTCGATCGGAAATTGTGTTTCCCCTACTGAAATAAAACAACCACCTAGTCTTTCTCGAACCAAAACTTGACCCCCGTTAGCTACCTCAACTACTAAGGCATCTTCCAAGGTAGTGACAGGCATAGCTACCTTGTGGTAGAATGATTTGGACACAAACGACAAATTTGCACCACAGTCAAAAAGAATGCGCGCAGGAATAGAATTAACGAGGAATGTACCCAAAACAACGTCTTTCGATTCTTTGGCCTCATCAGCTGTCATTTGGAATGCCCGACACGTTAGCTTTGGAACATTTGGTTTCTTGTTTTGTTCTCCGCTCTTTTTCAACTTTGGGCATTCCCGACGGAAGTGACCCGGTTGTTTACATTCATAGCACGTTGATCCTTGAACAGGACAGTTGTTTGCCATATGCCCACTTTTACCACATTTGAAGCATTCCGACACTGTCACCCGACACGGTCCATAGTGCTTACTCCTACACTTCGGACACCAATTCGGTTCACGACGCGAATCATAACGAACACTTTTACCAAACGCTTGTGATTTCTAAGAAGACTCTAACCGGCCCTCCCATTTCCTTTTCTCTCCCCCTTGCGTGTTTTCTTCTTTATCTTTCGCATAAACTTGCTCCATAACCTTAGTTTCCTCAATTGTCTCCCTTAGCGTTAAAGCTTTATCATTTCGTACACGGGACATCATGTCCGCTGGCAAACCCTTTAAATAAGCTTTAATTTTATCTTTCTCAGTCGAGGCCACGTGCCCCACCAAGTTCAACTTCTCCATAAAAGTTTTAGTATACTTTCTAACAGACATATTACCCTTCTTAAGAGTCTGAAACTCTTCTTCGATCCTATCCATCTCATTCTCATTACAGTATTCTTCCAAAATATTTTTCTTGAATGACTCCCAAGTCATGGCAGTCAAGACTGGAGCCGTGATTGTAGATGTCATTACGTTCCACCAAGTCAGTGCATTACCTTTTAACATTTGAGATACAAATCTGACCTTTGACTTTTCATCACATTCACAAGCTCGAAAATCTTGTTCCATTTCCCTGATCCAATTCATGCAGGCTACTGGATTATCTGCTCCAATAAACTCTAGTGGTTTACAGCTTAGAAACGTTTTATAAGAGCAAATTCTTTCAACTCTCCTTTATGTCTCTATCCTAGGGTTACTATCGGGATTTATTACCCAGTATCAGTTCCCGTTTGTCGTAACTCCGTACTTCGATCGTTCAGTGCTTTCATAAACATTTCAACTTGTTTTTCCATTGCTATATTCATCATTCTTGTCATGCTCTCCATCATACGAGACTCCACCGTAGATTCAGGAGTTTCCTGGTTAGCGGTACTCGTACTCATTCTGTGTACCTGACTATCAGCTCCTCCCATGAAATGTAACCTCGGCGGGCGCTCATGAGTTCCGCCCGTTCCAGGTTGTCCCTCCAACCCCTAATCATTTACTGCTCTGTCCTCCGAAGAATTAGAGGACCTCGGTGGCGTATTCACCATCGTTCTGATATAACACAAGAAATAACCATAAGAAATGGTTACACATAACTAGACATACGAAACGTACTTTACCGATCATTAGTCACTGTAATAATTTAGAAACAAGTATGCTTGCGTAACAATATATTCATAATAACAGTAGCTAATTGGAATTGTGAACATATTATACATAAGAATCCTCGTTACCATTGTTACAGTACTAATTTATCGTAATTCCGTCGACTCTAAGACTATCCCGTCTTAGTACTTCTACCCATTTCTCACATATCATAACTTAATTCATCCCAGCTTAAGTCTAAGCATCTCATCGGCATACTTAGTTCACTTAAACTATTGCTCTGATACCATATTGTAACACCTAAAATTCATGGCTAATTTAAAACTTAAATTATAACAAGTTATGATAAAATAACATCCAAACTTTTATATAAGAAGTGAATTAACCGTGAGGAGTTATATTTACAAATACGGAATCCTTCAAATAACCTATTAATCTAATCATGTCACTATAATTAGATTAACTAAGTTATCTAAGTAGTCCATCAAAATCTCCTTTCGTTAATTGACTCCTTCGCTATCTCAAAACGCTCGTCCCACATCCCTTTACTTTCCCGAGCTAGTACCTGGTAAGAAAATAGAATTTGAAATGATTAGGCTAACGCCTAGTGAGAACATTCGGTTTCAAAATAATATTTGTAATACCAATGTAACCATGGCGTAACAAATCTGGTTTACCCCTTTTCTTACCATGCGCATAACCATCCTTTGATAACGGGTTAAACCCGATTCCATGACTACGACCTGACGCTAAGTCAGTCATTTCTCATGGTCCAGAGCCACACTACGAATCTCTACGGATTCTAGATTATTGCTCTTATCCAATAAATCGCAATAACACATGCCCATTTATTGGAAAGGAAGTAGAGATTACAATCACTCATGTCAATCCCTTGTTCTTCCTTAGAAATCGGAAATTCCGAATAAATCTACGTCTATTCCATGATTTCCCACACACACTGGAATAACGATTAGTACCACATGCCTATTCCATGTGATCATAAAACACTAGTGCCTATGGATCCATTACACTTACTACACACCTGTATAGTATCACATTAAAACAATCTTTAGGCCTAACACACTACCATTCATCTGTATGTATGTTCAAGCTACTAGGATTGTATTTCAACTCCTAATTCATACCCTTTCAGAAGTTAGCAAAACCTACAGTTCCTGTATACATCAAAAGTGACCGAACAACACAACTTTCCGGATACCCCTAACTATCCGGATAATACAACTTTCCGGATACCCATAATTTACCGGATAAACGAATCTTTCCGGACATCCCTATTTACCGGATACCTAAGCTTTCCGGACATATAACTTTCCGAATACAAATCTTACCGGATACATATATAATCCGGATACTGTCCGGTAACTACACAATTAACAACTTACCGGGTAACTCTGCCTTGTCCAGAAACCTTCATTCAGAGGTTTCCGGATACTAACATTTTATCCGGAAACTTCGACCTGCAGCTTAATAATTCGATCCAAATTCATGTCTGTTCCATTCAGCTTATTCTAAATACAACCATACAGTCCCAAAACAATTTATACAAGTGTCTTAACATTTAATTTGACAGAAAACAAGGATTTAAGCAAAAAGTGAATGAACTCACCTTATTGAGATAAAACCCACTTCACTGCACAATCTGATTCCAAATCTGATGATATTGATTCTGGAAACCAATTCAACAAACAGATTCGTTCACAACCATACATCCATAACAAGTTTTGTTTGAACTCAAAGTAAATTTCTTATCAATTTGAAGATCTAAACTTGATTTTCTTCTCTTCTTTCTCTTTTCTTTCTCTCTATCATTCTCTCTCTGCCTTTGCCGACTCCACAAATCTGAATTGAGATCATATCTCAATTCAGTTAACCCATCCCTAAAGTATCCTCAATTTTCCCAAAATAACCCAATACCCCTTCGAGTTTCTAACTTTCCAATTTAACATCAAACTTTGATTACTTAACTTTTAACCCCATTGATTAATATAATTGCAAAATAGTACAAAACTTTAGAACCCAATTACAAATCAACTTCATTCATATTAAAACATAATATGACGAAAATTCGAGATGTTACAATAGCTTCATCACTAACAATGTCTGTATAATCTTGAGTTATCTTTGGGGTATCTTATACATTAATAAATGGATTTGGAATATTTTTTTTTTCATTACAATACATTTCATACCAAGGAAAAAAGGTTATATGAACATCGTATTTCATAATATATTGTCTCCAAAGAAGTTGATGATTAATTCTTCATCGTTATTTTTAACAGATTTATAATAAAATTCTCTTAGATATTTATTTGTAACGTCCTAAAAACATGGCATGCAATATCATATATTAAACAAGTCAAATTACAATAATAAATTAGTCTTTAATAATTCATCAGTGTAAACTTAACAACTTGGACAGCGGAAGCTTCATGCCCACAGCCGAGAGCCTCCAACTAATATCACACTAGCCAAAATTTGGAGTCGTTCTAAGCTCCATTTAATCGATCAACTCACTTCCTAGTTCTTACTGGAAGAACCTGTGCTTCGCTTACCTGAAAATGGTTTAGTTTTTGAAAAACGTGGGTTAGACCAAAAGGTCTAGTGAATTCCCTCCATAAAGCATATACAACAGTATAAAATCATTTTATAAAAACTGTTCACATTCTTCATATAAACATCATTCATGGTACTACACATGGTTCAAGGATCACATTAGCTACCACGATCGGGGCCTAACGGACACCCTCTTGGCTCACATCGGAGTCCAAGCGGACTCCCCTCTATCCGAGTAGGAAGGAAACGAACTCCATCCTGGTAGGAAGGAAACGAATTCCATCCTACAAGCTCATCACAAAAGGCCAAGGGATCATCGGATCCCAAGGTACCCTGATCCCACTGTGCAGACCGACTCCACATAGCATTCACATAGCTTATCGTAAATCACAAAGCGTGAAATCTTGGTACACCATCTCATGTTGCTAAATAGCCTGTAAATAAAACATACTTTTCATGGGATTCATGCGTAACAGTTGATAAAACAATTCATGCTCATAAACGAACCATATTCAGTAAAAACATTTAACATCGTACTTCGTGTAAAAAGGGTTTAGGGAACTCACCTGATAGCAGTCAATTTCCTAACCACATGTCTCGTTCCGAACCGATCTTACACCTAAATCATATCGTATAATTTAATTAGCGACACTCGACTTCTGATCCTAGATCCTTCTCTAATCTGGACCTAAAATAATAATTTCGGGTCATTAATTAAATATCGGTTCTCGCCAAAACAATACCGAATCTATAATTAGGCCAAGCCCAAAATACCTAAGATTAAATAAATTTTCTGCCCTTTTCTTTTAATAACAGATCGGCCCAAAATAGAAATAAATCTTCGGCCCAAACTAAATTAATCTCCGACCCAACTAAACGATTTCCGGCCCATGCGATTACATTCCGGAACTCAGTCCACGTGAGGGTCATTCCGGATCCATATGAAATTACAAGTTCTGGAATCATCAGTTCGGTATTAGACATCTTCTGGAATCCCCTTTGGGTTCCGGTACTAGCGATTACAAACAGAAACTTAATTCCTTTATATTTAACTTAACACTAACAGATTAGCCATCATATTCTCTTCCATAATCAATATGTGCTACTCTCCAATCTCATACATTCACATACATAGCTAATTTAACCATTTATCAAACAAATTTAGAGTTAAACCCCTTTAATGTTGTTCTTACCAGATTACTAGCTCAATCTTAAGGGAAAAATCAGAAAGATTATCAATCTAACAGCTGTACAAGAAATGAAATAGATGAGATTAAATGCTTACCAATTTGGAGCTTCTTCCTATCCAAGATCGATGCCAAACGATTTCCTCTCGTTCTTGCCTGTTTCTCTCATACGCCGCCAACACCAAGAATAATACTGAACACTAAATGATACCCTAGGGATCCACACCCATTTTATATCTTTCACAAATTGCAAAAAGGGTCCCTTAACATAACTTTCATTTCTTAGACATTCGCCACCAAACTCTCAATACTTACTAGAAATTCGGGTTGTTACAACACTCCCCCCTTAAAAGAACTCTGTACCCGGAATTCCTTATTGGAAAAGATGCAGGTATCTTGCCTTCATTTCCGATTCCAATTCCCACGTAGCCTCCGGGCCTTTATGATGCCGCCATTGTACCTTCACCATTCTAGTCTCCTTGTTATGTGATTTCCTCACTTTAAAATCCGTGATGGCTTCGGGTTCCTCTACAAAATTTAATTTCTCATCCACCCTTATATCTTTTAGCGGTACAGACTTATCCGCATCTGCCAGACACTTCCTCATATTAGATACGTGAAACGCATTGTGAATGCCTTGCAATTCCTCAGGTAGATTCAACTTATACGCTACTTCCCCAATTCGTTCGGTAATTTCAAACGGCCCGATGTAACATGGACTGAGCTTCCCACGCTTCCTAAATCGAACAACTCCCTTCCAAGGGGATACTTTTAACAATACATAATCTCCGACTTGAAATTCTATGTCTTTATGTCTCTTATCCGCATAACTCTATTGTCGGTCGTGAGCGACCTTCGGCCTTTCCCGCACTTGGATTATCTTGTTCGAAGTCAGTTGCACTATTTCTGGCTTGGCCAATTGTCTCTCCCCGACCTCATTACAGCACAAGGGCGTTCGACATTTCCTACCATAAGTGCCTCATAAGGCGCTGCCTTGATGCTCGAGTGGTGGCTGTTATTGTAAGCGAACTCGATCAGCGGTAAATGCTTTTCCCAAGAGCCCTGAAAGTCTAAGGCACAAGCCCTTAACATATCTTCTAACGTCTAGATCGTTCGCTCACTTTGACCGTCGGTCTGAGGATGATAAGCGATACTCATCTTGATCTGCGAACCCATTTCTCTTTGGAAGCTCCTCCAAAACGTGGAGGTAAACCTGCTATCTTGGGCTGATACTATCGATGATGGCACACCATGGCGGGTTACGATCTCGTCGATATATAACTTTGCTAACCGCTCCAACGAGTACGACTCTCTAATGGGCAAGAAGTGCGCTGATTTCGTGAGTCGATCCACGATCACCCATTTGGCATCATAACCTTTTGGGGTTCTAGGCAGATGGGTTACGAATTCCATCGTAGTTTGGTCCCACTTCCACATAGGTATCTCTAAAGACTGAAGCTTCCCGTACGGTCGTTGATGTTCGTTCTTTACACGCGAACACGTCATACAGGTCTCTACAAAATGGGCTATGTCCTTTTTCATTCCAAACCACCAAAAATCCTGGCGTAGATCTCCGTACATCTTGTTAGTCCCAGGGTGAATCGTGTACTTTGATTTGTGGGCTTCTTCTAAAATCACTTTCCTGAGTTCCCCGAGTTTCGGGACCCAGATTCTCCCACTAAGACACTTCACCCCTCGACTATCTTCCACTAATGAGGACGCTTGTCCTACCATTCTCTCCCTCTTGAGAATTTCAGCTCTGAGTGCCTCGGCTTGACATTTCTTTATCTCAGCTAACAAATTAAACGTCACCTCATCCCTCATGGCCACAATGTTGGGGTCTCATTCCTTTCCTTTCGGCTCAAAGCATCCGCCACTACGTTTGCCTTACCTGGATGATATTCATTCTTATATTCGTAGTCGCCCAATAGTTCAATCCATCTTCTTTGGCGCACATTCAACTCCTTTTGATCGAAGAGATGACATAAGCTTTTATGTTCCGTGAAGATCTGACACTTCGTCCCATAAAGGTAATGCCGCCAAATCTTGAGAGCGAAAACCACGGCCGCCAATTCTAAATCATGAGTAGGGTATTGAACCTCGTGATCCTTCAACTGCCGGTAGGCATATGCGATCACCTTTCCACGTTGCATGAGTACGCAACCCAACCCTAATTTCGATGCGTCACTGAAAACCACAAAATCATCAGAAGCGTCCGGTAACGACAACACCGGAGCGCTGCTCAACATATCCTTCAGCTTTTGGAAGGCTTCTTCTTGTTTTTCTGACCAGGCGAACTTGACATTCTTCTTGGTCAAGGAAGTCAATGGCGTGGCAATACGCGAAAAGTCCTTTATGAACTTTCGGTAGTATCCCGCCAATTCGAGGAAACTTCGAACTTCTGACAGATTCTTAGGTTGTTCCCAATCCCGAATGGCTTCAATCTTAGATGGATCCACCATGATTCCTTTCTCCGACACCACGTGTCCGAGAAACTGCACCTTTCTCAACCAAAATTCGCACTTAGAAAACTTCGCATAAAGTTTTTCTTGCTTTAATAATTCAAGGATCGTCCGAAGGTGACTTTCGTGCTCCTCTTCCGATCTTGAAAACACCAAGATGTCGTCTATGAACACTATCACGAACTTGTCAAAATAAGGTTGTCACACCCTATTCATTAAGTCCATGAAAGCTGTCGGGGCGTTGGTTAGCCCGAACGGAATCACCAAGAATTTGTAGTGTCCATACCTGGTCCTAAAAGCGGTCTTCGGTACATCCTCCTCCCTTACCTTGAGTTGGTGATAACCCGACCTCAAGTCTATCTTAGAGAAATAACTGGCTTCTTGCAATTGATCGAACAGGTCGTCAATTCTCGGTATAGGGTACTTGTTCTTGATCGTGACCTTGTTGAGCTCCCGGTAGTCTATGCACATATGCATAGTACCGTCCTTCTTTTTCACGAAGAGAACTGGCGCTCCCCACGGAGACGTACTTGGTCTAACGAACCCCTTGTCTAGTAATTCTTGCAACTGAGTCATCATTTCTTTCATTTCGGACGGCGACAACCTATAAGGTGCGCGGACAATTGGTGCAGCTCCAGGCATCAGATCAATTTTGAACTCGATCTGACGATCCGGGGGTAGACTTGTCAAGTCATCCGGAAATACTTCAGGGTAATCATTTACTACTCGCACGTTATCCACCCCACACTTTTCTTTCTTGGCGTCCACCACGTACGCCAAGAATCCCTGAAAACCCTTCCTCAAACACTTAGTAGCCCTAATCATAGAGATAAGGCTAGTCTTCCTATCACGGCGATTCCCATAGATCACTACGGAATCCCCATCAGGTAACCGAACCCTAACCAGCTTTTGTTGCAAACGATATTCGCATCATTCTTAGCTAACCAATCCATACCCAACACCACGTCAAACTCTCCCATTGCCATGGGATATAATGGCATAGGCACCAACCTCCCTTCTATATCTATGACATAATCCTCTACCAACTCCTTAATGTAAACATGATTATCGTCGGCAGTTTCCACCTCTAGTGCTCTCTCCAAACGTCTAGGCCTCACCCACAAACATTTCATAAAAGCATGCGATACAAAGGAACGATTCGCTCCCGAATCAAATAACACCTTGGCACGCAAAGAGTTCACTAGAAACATACCTGTCACCACATCTGGAACTTCTTCCGCCTCTTTCGCTGTCATGTGGAACGCACGTCCCTTCGGACGCGCCGGTTCTGCTCCCTTATCATTGCCTTTCCCTCCTTGTCGTTCGCCATACTGAGCTGATCCCCCCTTCTTCAGTTGTGGACACTCATACCGCACGTGGCCAGTAGCCCCACATTGGAAACATAATCTCCCACTACTCGTACAATCCTTTGACACGTGACCGGGCAATCCACACCGGTAGCACAAATTTGAACCTGCCATGCACTCTCCCCGGTGCACCTTGTTACACCTCTTGCACGATTTTCCGACGGTATTTCTGTTAACACGGTTTTCTGGTCGAAACACCTTTCCTTTTCTTGCATCACTTCCTGACCCGTCCCACTTGCGTTTCTCCCCACTTTTCTCGGACATCTGACGATTCTTTTCTTTTTCAGTCAGCTCGGCCGCGTTGATGGCCGCCTGAAATATAGTGGGGTTTCTCGTCAATACCAATTCCCTGATGCTGCTCTTCAGCCCATAAATGAAACGTTCCACCCGACGTTCCTCTGTTGGTACATACAGATCCGCGAAGCGAGACTTCTCGATAAACTTAGAAGTATACTCCCACACCGATATCCCCCCTATTCTAATCCCATAAACTCTTCCTCCAACTTCTTTACTGCCGCGAGTGGGCAAAACTGCGCTTTAAACCTTTCAACAAAAGTTTCCTACTTCATCCCCTTAGTCGCTGCCGAACCCTTTCCTCCTGTCTCAGCATCCCACCAGTAAACTGCATCAGATTTCAGCATGGATAGGGCAAACATCACCCTATCCCTATCAGAACACTTGCACGTATCAAACACCAACTCCATCGGGTTGTTACATCATTGCCAAAACGGGGTCACACTTGCCTTTGAAAGTAGGGGGCTTGCATGAGGCAAAGGCCTTGTAGCTGCATCCCTTAGCTGTTGACTCATTCACCACCAGAGGGATCGATTTCGAGTGACTTCCAGTACCGGTCACTAGTGGACTTGACAGCTCCACACTTTCCCTGTTCTCACTCACCACTTTGCTTCCCGATGCTGACTGATCCTGTTTGGAAAGGAGAGCTTGCAGAGTCTCCTGAATCTTACCCAACTCAGCAGCCAGATTCTCTCGAGTGACAAATGTAGATCTGCGGCCTCGACCACGTCCCCTCGGCTGATTTACCCTTCTCATATTAGTTGAACTCTCCTGATGAGATTCTTCTTGGTGGGCGGGGATTTCCACGCTCCTCGCCCTTTGGGTTACTCGAGTCGTCCTCCGGATCGGATTTCCCCCATCCCCGGCCCCTTAAGTGGCGGCCCGGAGGGGTGTTCTTCCCCGACCGCTTCCACGACCCCTACCCCTTCCTCGGGTAACCGTCGCTCTTTTGGGTTCCAACGTACTGACCTACTTCGTTAACTAGGACCTCCTCATCCTGATTCCTTGGAACAGCACGTACTGACCTACTCCTCAACGTTCTCCCAGCCATAGCGTTAAACTGAAAGAAACCAACAATTAACCTTTGCTAGACATGACACAACAAGTTTACTATATAAGGCAATTTAAGCATGCACATGTACCTGTAAATTCGTAATTACACTGGCCAGGTGTAATCCCAAACTTACCTTACACATTTTTCCTTGGCACCTTATTCCTAAGCGCATTTATAGTGATCGTTCCTAGAGGCAATCCTATGTCTCGGCTGTGTTTCTCATCTTACAGTTTAAGTTTAGGTCCGACTGGTCACCTAAATCCCTTAAACTAAGGCTTTGATACCATTTGTAATGTCTCAAAAACATGGCATGCAATATCATAGATTAAACATGTCAAATTACAATAATAAAATTGTCTTTAATAATTCATCAGTCTAAACTAAACAACTTGGACATCGGAAGCTTCATGCCCACAGCCGAGAGCCTCTAACTAATATCATACTAGCCAAAATTTGGAGTCGCTCTAAGCTCCATTGCATCGATCAACTCACTTCCTAGTTCTTACTGGAAGAACCTGTGCTTCGCTTACCTGAAAATTGTTTAGTTTTTGAAAAGCGAGGGTTAGACCAAAAGGTCTAGTGAATTCCCTCCATAAAGCATATACAACAGTATAAAATCATTTTATAAAAACAGTTCACATTCTTCACATAAACATCATTCATGGTACTACACATGAATCAAGGATCACATTAGCTGCCACGATCAGGGCCTAACGGACACCCTCTCGGCTTCTATCGGAGTCCAAGCAGACTCCCTCTATCAGAGTAGGAAGGAAACGAATTCCATCCTACAAGCTCATCACAAATGGCCAAGGGATCATCGGATCCCAAGGTACCCTGATCCCACTGTGCAGACCGACTCCACATAGCATTCACATAGCTTATCGTAAATCATAAAGCGTGAAATCTTGGTACACCATCTCATGTTGCTAAATAGCCTTTGTAAATAAAACATACTTTTCATGGGATTCATGCGTAATAGTTGATAAAACAATTCATGTTCATAAACGAACCATATTCAGTAAAAACATTTAACAACGTACTTCATGTAAAAAGAGTTTAGGGAACTCACCTGATAGCAGTCAATTTCCTAACCACACGTCTCGTTCCGAACCTATCTTTCACCTAAATCATATCGTACAACTTAATTAGCGACACTCGACTTCTGATCCTAGATCCTTCTCTAATCTGGACCGAAAATAATAATTTCGGGTCATTAATTAAATATCGGTTCTTGCCAAAACAATACTGAATCTATAATTAGGCCAAGCCCAAAATACCTAAGATTAAATAAATTTTCTGCCCTTTTCTTTTAATAACAGATCGGCCCAAAAGAGAAATAAATCTCCGGCCCAACTAAACGATTTCCGGCCCATGCGATTACATTCCGAAACTCGGTCCACGTGAGGGTCATTCCGGATCCATATGAAATTACAAGTTCCGGAATCATCAGTTCCGGTATTAGACATCTTCCGGAATCCCCTTTGGGTTCCGGTAATAGCGATTACAAACAGAAACTTAATTCCTTTATATTTAACTTAACACTAACAAATTAGCCATCATATTGTCTTCCATAATCAATATGTGCTACTCTCCAATCTCATACATTCATATACATAGCTAATTTAACCATTTATTAAACCGATTTAGAGTTAAACCCCTTTAATGTTGTTCTTACCAGATTACTCAGCTCAATCTTAAGGGAAAACTCAGAAAGATTATCAATCTAGCAGCTGTGCAAGAAATGAAATAGATGAGATTAAATGCTTACCAATTTGGAGCTTCTTCCTATCCAAGATCGATGTCGAACGATTTCTTCTCGTTCTTGCCTGTTTCTCTCCTACGCCGCCAACACCAAGAATAATACTGAACACTAAATGATACCCTAGGGATCCACACCCATTTTATATCTTTCACAAATTGCAAAAAGGGTCCCTTAACATAACTTTCATTTCTTAGACATTCGCCACCAAACTCTCAATACTTACTAGAAATTCGGGTTGTTACATTATTATAATCATAGTAAAATTCTTCTCTAAGATATTTCGTATTAATATTTGACTCACTTATATTTGGTTTTTGAATTGATTAATTTCAGTTAGAATTTCTGAGGGGGTAGGTTTGTAACTTTCAGAATCTTCAGATTCTTCTTGATAAAAGGTTTGGGGAATTGGTTTATTAAAATCTACATTTTTAAATTTTAATGACTGAGATCTTTGGATAGAAGGGATCTTTAAATTGTTAATTGATCCGATCGACAACCTTGAAGAAATTGATTTAAGATCATTGAAATTATCGAAATTCATATCAACTGATCTGTCTTCATGTTCAATGATATTAGATACATTATTAGTATTTTCTATAGGTTTTGGAATACTAATATCTTGCAGATTCCAGTTGCAAGACTGAGTAATTTCATTCCATTTGAGACGTTTGGGTGTTTGAATTCTGGAGTGTTGAGGATCGGCTTCAAATATTACCGTTTCATCTCTAGGGCTTGATAATCTAGTTTTTGGTTCAATAGTTGAAGTCATAGTTTTGTAACAAACTCTATAAATTATAGCTACAACTTTAGTGTCTTCTTTA
The DNA here is from genome assembly GCA_033807775.1 of Saussurea involucrata. Taxonomy (NCBI): domain Eukaryota; kingdom Viridiplantae; phylum Streptophyta; class Magnoliopsida; order Asterales; family Asteraceae; genus Saussurea; species Saussurea involucrata. The sequence continues at coordinate 22,224,737 of CM066324.1, forward strand.
AATTCTAAGTTTTTTGTTTTGATAGTAAGAACTAAAGTGTCTAAGATATTTGGATCAAGTAATCCTACTGAGAAGTTGGGATAACAATTGAAGTACATTGGACCATTTGATATATTAGTTTATGCCATAGCAAGGATTGAATTTTGGAAATTGGTATGCCTAGCATCTCTAAGAACTAACAGGACTGGAGCATCTATTCCTAATCTAAACAAAGGTTTGATAGCAATTTGAACTAATCCAACATGTAAAAATTTATATTTTTGTCTATGTTGTATTATAGATGATTTGGATAAGAGGGTAAGATTATTATAGTCTCGATTGATTGAAACAGTTTGTTCTGCAGTTTTGATTGAATATCCTTGTAAGAAATCAAAAGTTCCTATCTTATAAATTGTTTTAACATCTTGTTTGGGAATTGTCCAATTTGCTAAACTTTTTTAAATATTTGAAATGTGGATTTCAGAAGATTTCATATGAAAATCATTTTCCTCGATGCTATCAGTTTCAGAAGTATGTTTCTTAGTGAATAAATTCGTAACTTTATCTATTTAACAAAAAAAATTAAGGGTTATGTTAAATAAAGAGTAATACTTTCTTTAAATACTTGTTGAATAATCAGAGGGACCACCTTCGGAGGGACCACCCATGAATAGTCGTGGTCCGGCTGGACGTCTTATCTCCTGCGCCACTTACGCCAATCCAACCGACTGGGCTAACCAACACCGACATAAAAAGGCTGACCAACACTGACATCCAGTTCGTATTAAAAGAAGTTATTTTCTTAAATTTAAAATTGTCTTTAAATATCTTTTGTAAAATATATACAAAGATTAGTATTCATTTACTAATTTCCACTGTTTCTGGCTATGATATTATATATATATATATATATATATATATATAGGGTTGGGTTCCAGTGAGAAATGCCAAATTTGGTGATAAGCGTGAGAATTGGTTATCAACCTTAGATGAGAAATGAATGAACATTAGGATGAGATGCACCGGATCAATTCCTTTTTAGGCCACAATTCATGGGAGGGTATTTGATTAAAAGTGATCAACGGTTTAAAAGTACTTCTCACCGAAAATGACACTTCTCACATGATCCAATGTCTATATATATGATACAAATCAAATACAAACCATGTATTTGTTGCACCCCTTACAAACCAATGTGCAAATGTGAACAACGTGTGCATAAACTAAGATGCATATATGCATTATCCTATATGAATCTATGTCCATTATATGTATATTCTTTCATATATGCATATGTATATGCACATTGTTCACATATGCACATTGTAGTTTGTAGGGTGTACAACAAATGCAAGGTTTGCATTTTACGGAGCCTATATATATATATATATATATATAGTATTGCATTTCTACTCAAACTCATAATTTTTTTATATTGTTTTTGAGCTCCTCAGTTAAAACCACATTAAAGATAGTGAGACATCTCCTAGAGATTCTCCAACTCTAAAATAGGAAATATATCAAAAATAAATCTAAGAAAAAATTACATGTTTTTCTATTTTAGAGATCACGATATTGATTATACTACTAAAATATTATGTAAATATAAAAAATAAATATTTTTGTTCCGTGATAATCATTGTGAAGAGTTCTTCAAATTTGACGATTTTCACAAGCTTTCTCCTACTTTTATTCATCTTAGAGAATCGGCCGTTCATAGCAAAAAACTTACCAAAAATTCTTAAAATCTCCATTTTCTTCATTTAAAAATATCTGTTAAAGATGAAATTGTATCCATAGAAATTTCATTTTGAAAATTTCAAATATGTTATCATTAAATGAGTAAAGTCGTCAAAATTTTGTACCTTTTATTATCTTTGAATCTGAAGTTGTACAATGTATAACAAGATAAGATATTGACATACAATTGGGTGAGTGCTTGTGATAGAAAAGACATGGTCCTATAACCATTCCAGATGAGTTTGACACCAATATAAAGTAAAGAAGTAAAGAAAATGGCGTTCATATATGACACCATCCTTAAAACTGTTACTTTATAGACATAAAACTAAGATTTCAATGTGATCAATTAATTGAAACCAGCTATTTCGACGACTTATTAAAAATAAATATAAATTTAAAAACTTAAAAGGGCCATCGGAAAACCGTCGCTAATTGATAACATTTTCCGACATTTTTCCAGAGGCCTACTAAAAATAAAATAAGATTAGAAAATTAAAAGGGAACCGTCGGTAATTGATAATTTTTTCCGACTGTTTTCCGACGAGCTATTAAAAATAAGTAAAAATATAAAAATTGAAGGTGTCCATCGGAAAACCGTTAGTAATCGATCAGATTTTCCGACTGCTTACCGACCACCTATTAAAAATATATAAAAATTAACAAATTCACTATGTCGTCGGTATACAGTCGCTTAACTGTCGATAACTACCGACGGTTTTTGCAGTCGGTAATGGCCAATATTCTAGTAGTGTTATATTGTTAACCTCCCAAAAGAGAGTTAACTTTGTTAACCCATTTCAATCAATATGATTTCAGCTTTTAAGTTAGTTTGGTTCAACATATTAAGTATGGTCTAAGGTTAAATTTTGTATTTTATAAATAGGTTTTTTTATTAAAGTTTTAAATTGGAGTTACAAAATTAATAATTAATAAGGAGTTACAAAATTGTTATAGGTTTTCTTAATTTATTTATTTTTTGCAAAATATCTATGTGTTTTGAGTTTGCTCTCGTTTATTAAAGTTTTGCATCGAAGATGAATTTTGGTCGTGATCAAGACCACAATATTCATCTCGATTTATTGAACTATTTTTATAATTATGGAAGGTTGGACTTTGAAACGAGTCGAGCAACAAACGTGTTTATGTTGAAAGATTATGTTATAAACAAAAGTAAGTCAAATATTGCATATTAAATTAACTTTCTAATGTATACTTATGGGTCTTATATATAATATTTGTTTTATGTTATATAGTCGATTCTATCAATAGAAAGTCAAGGTAGAAATGGAAAATTGGAGAGAAATGGGTGTTGAGATCCAACCGAGTCAATCTAGTATATATGGATTATCATCTTTTTATTTTATTCCAAAAGAAAAGTCATAGGATCATTTGTCGAACAATAAAATTGCGGTTCCATTATTTATGGATGAGTCTAAATTAACGAACCCTCTCTCTCTATATGTTAAATGAACTTCTCTTCCAATTTTTATATAATAAAACTTTACAACCAAAAAAGGGACTCACTTACCCACGTAACCGGTGATAGTTGCTAAGTTGTATTTTTATTTATTTTGTTTAATTATTTGGAGACCATTACGTGGAAACTAAAACCGGCCAAAGGAAATCTCGCCTTCTCTTCAATCGATGATTCAACATTTTGCTTCTTCATCATCTCGTCTTTTTCAGTAGGGTTCTTGAAACCGATCAAAATCATTCATTCTAATCTTGCCTTGTTGAAATCGAAGTGCATATCAAGTATATTTATTATGTTTTCATTAGCGATTATGTTCGTCCGCCCCAAATAACCCCCATGTTTTCATTTGCGGTATGTTGAAGTTCTTCACCATCTCATCATTTTCGTTATATTTGAAATAGGTATGTTGAATTTAACGTAAAAAGATTGGTTTTTTTTGCTCTCGTGATACATTATTTTGGTGTCAAATGCATGAAATTCCAATATATTGTTATGAGGACAAAATACATGAAATTTCAAGGTTTCACATGTCCTTTTTCTTGATTTTTATGGCTATGTTCCTATATTGTGGTATTTGAAAAGAGAAGCAAAATTGAAATGGAGTGAGACTTAAAAATGAATTTCAAAACGATGATAGCCAGACGATAGGAGTGGTTTTGAGATTTGGAAAAATGTGATAAAACATTATTGATGTGGTATTTCTTTTAATGACATGAAAATTATTTAAGTGACATGGCGTATTAATGCTGATTTGTAATTTTTACCTGAGTAGCATGTGAGTCCCTATTTTAGTTGTAAAGTTTTGTCATAGACCCTTAAATGTGGTTTTAAAAATATGTTCCCCAAAACAGAAACTAGAGTAAAGTACGTTCCCTTTTTTACGCAATTTGGCGTTCTTTGTTTGCTTAATGTTTCTCAAGTTTTTGAACTAATACCAAAATCTAAACCTACATTGCCTAGTAAATTTTGATATATTCTCCATCGTTCATCTCTCAGAGACTCTTTTAAATTTTTTTGGGAAGGGTGTCCTAGGCTATGCCTAGACTAATCCCTCTCTTTTAATTATTTCATCCTAGCATGAATTCTATTTTTCTATTAGAATATAATATACTTTTTGTTATTAACATGAAATTTTGATTCTAAGATTGATGGTTCATAAAAAGTTTATATTAATCTAAAAGTTTAAAATGGTGATAAAAACATTAACACAAGGTAACCACAAGGGCTGTGGCGTACTAGTTAAGGCTCTGGGGGATGTGGCGGAATATCTCATCTATCCAGGGTTCGAATCCAGGCGTACACAACTTGTGGCCATTGAGGTTTAATCAGGGCTATGTCTTACAACCATAATTTGCCAAGGGATTAGTATAGGCATAGCCTGGGACACCCTTCCAAAAAAAAACATTAACATATGGTGATATTGAAATCCAACTGACTTATATTGATTTGCATAGAGTGTTACTCTGAATATTCAACACTATGACTCAAAATGATTTGATAAGAATAGACTAAAATAATCTTCCCAGAATCGCCTCAAATATAATGACGGTAAAATATTTCTAACTGGTCTATAATCACAAGAACCTTTAACCGAAAACATAATTAATCCGACAACATTAACGAACCGGTAATCCATAATAACTATCACTTACCCTTTTTCCCCAGGTTAGCAATCGCAATATAAAATCAACCTGAAATGCATAATTTTAAACACCAAATAAGGGTTAAACCATACGGTCTAATGAGGAAATCCGTGTCAGTTCCACAATATCAAGAAACCAAATAATAAAAAATAAAAAATCATTTATCAATGAAATAATTACACCGATTTAACATTTCTCCGAGGTAACTAACGACAACAATCGCCACAATTTAAATCGGGTATGGTGACCCACCACACAAAATACATTCGTAGACACTACAAACCATGTGCAAATCACATGAGAACAACAAACCATGTGAAAATTCACATGAGATTTTACGTTAACCGCAAAAAATTGGACGCGGGCGACTTAAGTCGCGAGGCAAAGTCGCGTGAATCATATACGATTTGGTACGCGAATCACATATGATTTTGTACATTAACGACATTTCTCGTGTTTTCTTAAATAGTCAGCGTTCTCGTTTAAACCTACTCCTATAAATATGTAGGGAACGTTTCATTTACAAACCATCTAAGTCTAACAAACTATATTAAATCAACAACCAAGGGTAAATGATGTGGTACAAGGAGGTTTGAAGTTCTTTTAAATCTTAGATTGTAATTTCAAGTTATTTATGCCCTTATAATTCTAATTCTAATTCTAGTTCTATCTCTAATATATATATATATATTCTAATTTTGGGGGCACCTTTAAGGTAGCTTAAATGCTCGTAAAGTTGTCCGATGTATTTTTCGAGGGATTTTAAAAGTTTTTTTGGTTAATTTTAAGGGATTTTTAAGTGTCTTTGCTGATTTTGAGAGACTTTTTTGCTGTTTTAGTCGATTTTGAGAGTTAATTTTGGTTTTTTGCTTATGGGGTCCCGGACGAAAACCTACTAGGGGACGTTAAGTTATGAAGCCAAAAAATCTAAATTTTTACCCAAAAAATTTCTTTTTTCCCTCTTCATGGGGGCCCTTACCCCCCACTAATTGCCAAGTGAATCCGCCCCTATATATACATATACATATACATATACATATACATATACATATACATATACATATACATATACATATATATATATAGGGTTAGGTTCATTTGTTAACCTCACTTTTTGTGTTAACTTTGTTAACTTCAATCAACCAATAGAAAGTCATTTTACATGGTGGTTACAAATGTGTATTCAACCATTAAATATGGGTATGGATGGAAATCCATGTATTTGTATTATGACATTCATTTATTAAGCGAGTTACAAACATCAAATCTTTTTTGATTCTAGGTATATTATTAATTCTTAAATATTTTGTAGGTTTTTAGTATCAAATTAGTGTATGAATCCATATTGTTGCATCATGAACATAGATAACAACATTATGAATCACAGTGTTTTTAACGATGTTGAGTAGAGTGTTCATGTGTGGGTTTATAGTTCATGTAAACAAATTTATCAGATCTTCATGTAATCTGGTCGTATGAGTTAATAGTCCATGTATGTTCATGTGTGGATAAACTGGTGTGAGTTCATTTGTTAAATGAATGCTAACCAAAAGGACTGTTGTATGTGTGTATATGATCATCGTGATAATGAACTTGAAGTTGAACATTTATGAACAATTTGATTATGAACATGTGTTGAACAAATTTAATAGATCTTCATCTAACCTGGTCAGATAAGTTTATAGTTCACGTGTGTTCATGCATGGTTTATAGTTCATATAAACAAATTTATCAGATCTTCATGTAATCTAGTCGTATAGGTTAATAGTTCATGTGTGTTCATGTGTGCATAAATGATAGGCGGGTATCACCCCCCTAAATCTCACCGCAAGTGTACGGGTCGAAGTCAAGTAATAGTACTAGAAAGTACGAGTATCGAATCACGGGGAACTAGGAACTAAGTATCACAATTACTATAAAGACTATTAACTGAATGTCGCAATTTTGAGAGGTTGGTTTATAAACTACTTAATTGCAAAAAAAAAATCAACACAAGACAGTAGACATGTAGAATCCAGATCCGTGCAACAATCGTGTTTATGGGAATAAAGATATGAACGGAGAAATTAATCACAAAGGCTGCCCACTTAGCTATTTGATTCAGAGAATAATCGTTACAATACTGAAAAGCCAAATGAGACAACTAGCTATTTTCTAAGCTAATTGAACATTATATATGCTGGGCCCGTGGTAACAAGCCCACGGCCCGTTCACTATGGACTATGTTTAAGGAAATACAAATTACACCCTTGAACTTTAAATCAACATATAAAACCTGCCCTAACAATCTCCCCCTTTGATTTGAAGTTCGAATTCGCGCTCTAGCTCTTGCCAGTTGTAGACATAACGTTTGCATAGAGCGAAATGAACCTCGAAGAATCTGATGGCACGACGGTAGTCGAGACATTCTTCAACCATATCCAAAGCAGCCCGAGCAGTTCTTTCATTTAGATTGGGCACATAGGATACCTTTGGATTTTCGGATTCGTGCTTGATGATCTTCCGAAGAGCGTCTTGAATCTTGATCAGAGTACCGTCGCAAAATCGATCTACCTGACTGAACCTCATAAACTTCTTTTCTTTCTGAGCGTTGAGGAAGACGATCCCAAATTATGGTTGAAGCAACATTGCACTCTCGGGATACATCGACAGTTCAGGAGCTTTCAGATTCGGTTTGAGCAGATTTACCTTCTTTGATCGGTTCTCTATTGCCATTTGAAAGTCCGTAAGATAAGACATCATAATTGAACGGACGAGGAATCGACGAACCGCTTCGAGCGCCTTTGTTACAGCAAGCGGTCGGATGGTTCTGGTGCGAAGGTCTTTCAAAAGGACCAGGAGGTCGAACGGATGGAGATGCTTAAAGTCAGCCTCAGAAAAAATCCATTCTTTTCCGTCTTCACGTCGAACAGTGAATACGGGAAAGACGATCTTCATAATTTTGTTTGACTGAATCTTTAGCACCTCTGAAATTTTATATTTGGTTCGAACCTGGTCTTTCGGAAGACACCGCTTCATGGCTTCTACGTATCGGAGTTGGCGTGCTGGATCAGGACTGTAGATGCCAAGACAGAAGGTCGGCTCGATCGGGCGAATTCTGTGAACAAACAGCTTCTTCAGAGATTCCTCCAGATGAGGAATGAGGATCTTAATCTTCTCCCAACGGTTTTGTTGCTGAGGAAGGGGAGGAAGATCAGGACTGTTTTTTTATTTTTATATGGTACTGGTTTAAAAAAATTAGTAAACGGTACAAAAAGAGACAATTTTTTAGTATTTAATTGCAACCAAAATTTTTAGCATTATTTAAGGACCCAAAATGTATTAACTAATTACATTGGAGAAAAAAAATATATAAATAGTGTAGTAACCGTGTCCAAAGTGGAAGAGTTTAAAGTCTTGTGGTGGAAATTTAATAAAATGGAAGTTGAGGGTAGTATTTTGTTATTATGGAGTAAGGTATAAAATGGGCACAAAACCCTAGGAGAGTCCTATTTCTCCTGATTTTGTTGTGGTTGGCGGCTATTGAAGAGAAAAGAGGAGAGAAAGGGTTTTTGACATTCTTGGCATTTGAAGAAGAGAGGCACCAATCTGTGGATTTAGAAGAGAAGGTGGTGTTGGATTTCGTTTCTGCTAGTAATTTGGTCAGGTAATCCTTCTTACAAACTCTCTGCTGATTTGATAGTGTTTGATTGTTTATTGGAAGTTTTTGTAAGAAAGTGCATTTTGGTCTTTAAAGAGAGATTAGACCATATAATAGTGTGTGGATAGCAAGAATTTGATAAGAGTTGGTTATGTAATGTTCATGTTACCTTTTATCGCTATATCGTGTTAATTTGGAGGATTTTCGTGAGATTACAGCCTCCAAACTCGTCCAACGCCGTCCGGACACTTCGATCAGATGAATGTTTCCGGATAGGATTTGTCCGGATAGGATGTGTGTGTGTCCGGATAGGATTTGTCCGGATAGGATGTGATGTTGTCCGAATGGAGAGTTGTCCGGGTATTGTGTTGTCCGGAAAAAAAAGGGTGTTGTCCGGAAAAGGGGTGTTGTCCGGAAAAGGGGTATTGTCCGGAAAAGGGGTATTGTCCGGAAAAGGGGGTTTTGTCCGGATAAGTGATGCAGTCAGCTTATGCGTTTTCATCCTTTCGCTCAGGTAGGTCATTTGGAAGTGCGGGTCAGAGTAGGAGAAAGACGTAAGCATATCAGGTGAGTTTTTCTAGCCAAAGCTTGATGGTACTTGTTTATTTACTTGTACGAGTGTGTTTACTTAATGTATGTGCATATATGTTACTTATGCATGATGTGAGCTATATGGGGGTGTGTCCCATACGATCTGATGCGGTGCTTATGGGGGGGGTGACCCATATATGATGGTATGACGCTTATGGGGGGTGTGTCCCATATGTCATTGTGTGATGTGTTATGGGGGGGGGGGGGGTGTCCCATATGTTATTTGCCAAACTTCATATTGAATTATGTTTCACAAAGTTCTAAATGATAAATGTGGTGTGTTTGTAACTGAGGGATCTCACTAGACCTTGTAGTCTAACCCTCGCATTTTCAAAACTGAAACCCTTTTTCAGGTAAGCAGGTTAAGGGCAGTTCCTCTAGTGGTAAAGAGAAGGCGTGAGAGCGGGCATGGCTTGGCATTAGTGGACTTCCTTTACATTTTGTCATTAGAAACTCTCAGTTGTATTAGGGTTATTCCGCAAACCCAAGTTTTGTTATTTTGATGGTGTGAACCTTGGGCCAAGTTTTGGCGAATTTAATGTTATATGTCTTGATTTTGGAATGGGTTGTTACAAATGGTATCAGAGCCGTAGTTTAAGGGATTTAGGTGACCGGATGGGCCTAAACTTAAACTGTAGAGTACAACTGAGAATAATAGGAAGGCCTAGGGAGACCTCACTGGGATGCGTACATAATAGGGTGGTGAAAACTATCATGTAAGGTAAGTTCGGGATTACACCTGGCCAGTGTAATTGTGAATTTATAGGTACCTGACGGGGATCACTCTTGCCTTGTTACTTTGGGGCGGTTGTTAATCTATGTTTTGTGTAGTGTTACAGTAGTTGAAAATGTCAGAACGAAGTTTGAGGAGTAAGTCTGTGCCGTTTGTGGAAACTGTGCCGGCGAGGGAAATCCGTGTGGAGGAGATTTTGGAGGATGGATCGGTGGGTTCACCGAGGCAACCGGCTACCCGCGGGAGAGGCGGAGGCCATGGAAGGGGTCGGGGAAGAGTACCCCGACGAGCAGCCACCCAGACTGGGGATAACGGGATGGTGACCAGAGGTAGGAAGAAGGCGCCGACCGTCCGTCGAGCTAAGAGTGCGGGAGCACCGAAGGTACGCAAGCCGACCCAATCTGAGAGTACCGCTTCAGGGAAAGAGGGTCCGAGTCTGGACCGCAACCAGGATTTTGTGATGGAAGAAAAGTTTACTTCTGAAATGGGTAAACTGCAAGAGACTTTGCAGGCATTGCTGAAGCATGGTACTGGGTCGACATCGGAAGGGCAAACTGAAAGTGTGAAAGAAACTGAGGCTGAAGCATCCAAATTACCTACAACTGAGGTGGGGAGCCACTCCCAGGTGACCCCATTTGTGACAGGAGAGTCAAAGTCTGTTAAGGGGTGTACCTTCAAAACCTTTATGTCTTGCAAGCCTCCACCTTTCAGTGGGGAACGTGACCCGGTTTTGGCAATGAGGTGGGTTCGGGAGATGGAGCTGGCGTTTGACACAAGTAAGTGTGCTGAAGGAGATAAGGCGTTGTTTGCCATGTCAATGCTGAAGGCAAATGCTATCTTTTGGTGGGATGTGGAAACAGGAGGTAAAGGCTCGGAAGTGGCAAAGAAGACATCGTGGGAAACTTTCACTGGAAGGTTCCTAGCCCAGTTTTGCCCGTTGGCGGCAAGAAAGAGATTGCAAGAAGAGTTTATGGGACTTGAGCAGGGGTCGATGTCTGTGCAAGAATACACTTCTAAGTTCATTGAAAAGGCACGTTTCGCTGAAGTATATGTGCCTACTTAGGAAAGACGAGTTGAAAGGTATGTGTGGGGTCTGAAGAGCAGTATAAGAGAGCTAGTGCAGAACCGTGGTCCTGCGACGTTTCAAGCGGCGGTCGATGTGGCAGAGTTAACCGAGAAGGAAAAGAACCGACAGATGTCAGAAAGGAGTGTGGATAAGAGGAAGTGGGATGGACCCGTGCGGGATGTGAAGAGATCTAAGACCTCTAGACCCGAGTTGCGGGGGGGACCGAGGTTCAGTGATAGACCGTGTGGGAAGTGTAATAAAGTGCACCGTGGAGACTGCTTTGAACCTGATGGTTGTTATAAGTGTGGAAAACTGGGGCACATAGCACGGGAATGTTCTAGCCCGAGAACGTGCTATCTGTGTGGCTCTCCAGATCATATCAAACCTGATTGCCCGCAGTTGAGGAAGGGATCTTCTGGGGGGTCTGGAGGGGGTCAAGGAGGAAGAGGTGGAGAAAAGAAAGTGGAACCAGATCGAGTGAGGGCTAGGGCTTTTCACATGTCAGCGGAAGAGGCGGTTGATGAGCCTGACGTGGTATCAGGTACATTTCTTGTTAATTCGAAGCTTGCTAAAGTGTTGTTTGATTCGGGTGCAAACCGTTCGTTTGTGTCGCCGATCTTTGCTCAATGTCTGTCTGTGACGCCTAAGCGGTTAGAGTGTGGTTTTGAAGTCGAGATTGCAGACGATAGTTGTGTCTTGTTGAGGGAGGTGTATGAAGGGTGTAGTATGGAAGTAGAGGGTCATACTTTTCCCTTGCGCCTATACCCGATGGGTATGGGAGAGTTTGATGTTGTGGTGGGGATGGATTGGTTGGCTAGTAATGATGCTAGCATTTTGTGCAATAAGAAGATGATACGTATCGCGTTGCCGGATAAGTCCGAGGTAGTGATTTATGGGGATAGGCGTGAACGTAAGTCCTGTCTCATCACGGTGATGAAGGCGAGGCATTGTTTAGAAAAGGGGTGTCAGGGTTTTCTAGCATATGTGTTAGACGCTAAGAAGGAGAAGAAAAGTTTAGAAGACGTCCCGGTAGTGAGTGAGTTTCCGGAGGTATTTCCGGATGACCTGACGGGTTTACCCCCGGATCGACAGGTCGAGTTTAGAATTGATTTGATGCCCGGCGCGGCACCGATAGCGCGTGCGCCGTATCGGTTGGCACCGGCAGAGATGAAGGAGATGATGACTCAGTTGCAAGAGTTGTTGGATAAGGGGTTCATACGCCCTAGTTCGTCACCCTGGGGAGCACCGGTACTGTTCGTCAAGAAGAAGGACGGATCGATGCGAATGTGCATTGATTATCGCGAGCTCAACAAGGTAACGATCAAGAATAAGTACCCGCTTCCGAGGATCGACGATTTGTTTGACCAGTTGCAAGGGGCGAAATTCTTCTCGAAGATAGACCTGAGATCTGGCTATCATCAGTTGAAAGTAAGGGAAGAGGATGTGCCGAAGACGGCTTTTCGTACGAGGTACGGGCATTACGAGTTCTTAGTCATGCCCTTCGGGTTGACTAATGCTCCGGCGGTATTCATGGATCTGATGAATCGGGTGTGTAGTGCGCTGTTAGACAAATGTGTGATTGTGTTCATCGACGACATACTCATTTATTCCAAATCTGGAAGTGAGCATGAAGAGCATCTTCGCTTAGTGCTAGACCTGTTGCGACGAGAGAAGTTGTTTGCGAAATTCTCTAAGTGCGAGTTTTGGCTTAAAGAAGTCCAATTTTTAGGACACGTGGTGTCGGAAGATGGTGTCAAGGTAGACCCGGCTAAAGTGGAGGCCATTAAGGGGTGGGAGACCCCGAGATCGCCATCGGAGGTGAGAAGTTTTCTTGGGTTAGCAGGCTACTACCGGAAGTTCATTCAAGACTTTTCTCGGATAGCTACGCCGTTGACTGCTTTAACCAAAAAGAAATCTAAGTTTGTGTGGACTAAGGCCCAAGAGGAGGCGTTCAGCAAATTGAAAGACAAGTTGAGTAGTGCTCCGGTTCTATCCTTGCCTAATGGAACCGAAGGATTTGTAATCTACAGTGATGCGTCCAAGTTGGGGCTATGGTGCGTTCTGATGCAAGACGGAAGGGTGATTGCCTATGCATCCCGTCAGTTGAAAGAGCACGAGAAGAATTATCCTACGCATGATATGGAGTTAGCGGCGGTGATCTTCGCGCTGAAGATTTGGAGACACTACTTATACGGGGTTAAGTGTCAGATTTATTCTGATCATAAGAGTCTCCAGCATTTGTTTGATCAAAAAGAGCTGAATATGAGACAGCGTCGTTGGGTGGAGTTGTTGAGTGATTATGATTGCGAGATCCTTTACCATCCAGGTAAAGCGAACGTCGTGGCCGACGCCTTGAGTCGGGAAGAAAGAAGAGAGCCAACGAAAGTGGTGGCCTTTCGAATTGAAATGGTTCCTAATCTATTTGACGAGATCAGGAGGTTTCAAGAGGAAGCTCTAGTAAAAGAGAAGTGGAAAAGTGAGAGGATTGTCGGCTATGTGACATCCTTGAAGTGTGAGAAGAGTGGGGTGAAGTGTTTTGAAAACCGAGTGTGGGTTCCTAAGTTGGGAGGTCTGCGTGAGCGGATCTTAGAAGAAGCGCATAAGTTGCGATATTCTGTTCACCCGGGTACTAATAAGATGTATCGAGACCTGAGGCAACGGTATTGGTGGCCGGGATTGAAGAAAGATGTCGCGTACTTTGTGGAGCGTTGTGTAACCTGTTTGAAGGTCAAGGCAGAGCACCAAAGGCCGTATGGAGAAATGCAGCCCTTAGAAATTCCAGTGTGGAAGTGGGACTGTATTACCATGGACTTTGTAACAAAGTTACCAAGGACCCCGAAGGGTCATGATGCTATATGGGTGATAGTTGACCGTCTCACCAAGTCGGCTCACTTTCTACCTATTCGGGAGAGCGACTCGTTGGAGAGGTTGGCCAGATTGTATGTCAATGAGATTGTGACGAGGCATGGAGTGCCGTCGTCCATTATCTCCGATCGTGATAGTCGCTTCACATCGACGTTTTGGAGGAGTCTGCAAAGGGAGTTAGGCACGCGGATTTGTTTGAGCACCGCCTATCACCCTCAGACGGATGGACAAAGCGAGAGGACTATCCAGACCTTGGAGGACATGTTGCGTGCATGTGTGATAGATTTCAAGGGTTCGTGGGAATCCCACCTACCGTTGATCGAGTTCTCGTATAATAACAGCTATCACGCCAGTCTTCAAGCGGCTCAGTTTGAAGCGTTGTATGGGCGTAAGTGTAGGACGCCATTGTGTTGGAATGAGGTGGGAGTGAAGCAATTAGCAGGACCAGAAATCGTGCAATTAACTGCCGATAAGATCAGTGTGATCAGGGAAAGATTGAAGGTGGCTCAGGATCGTCAAAGAGCGTACGCGAATAAAAGAAGAAAACCTATCGTGTTCGCGGTAGAGGATAAGGTGATGCTCAAGGTATCACCGTGGAAGGGAGTTGTCCAATTTGGAAAACGGGGGAAGCTAAAGCCTAGATACGTTGGGCCTTTCGCCATCACCAAGCGTGTGGGAGAGGTGGCGTACATGTTGGAATTGCCGGAAGCGTTGAGCAGAGTTCACTCGACGTTTCAGGTGTCCAACCTGAAGAAATGTTTGGCGGAGACTGATGTGGCTATTCCGTTAGAAGAAGTCTGTATAGACAAAAAATTAAGGTACGAAGAAGAACCAATAGAGATTGTGGACAGTAAGGTTCGGAAAACAAGGAATAGGGAGGTCAGACTGGTTAAAGTCCAGTGGAGATATCATAAGGGACGAGAGGCGACGTGGGAAGTGGAATCAGATATGATGTATAGGTACCCTCATCTTTTCGAGGATTGAATTCCGGGGACGGAATTCTTTTGAGGGGGGAGTGTTGTAGTAACCGTGTCCAAAGTGGAAGAGTTTAAAGTCTTGTGGTGGAAATTTAATAAAATGGAAGTTGAGGGTAGTATTTTGTTATTATGGAGTAAGGTATAAAATGGGCACAAAACCCTAGGAGAGTCCTATTTCTCCTGATTTTGTTGTGGTTGGCGGCTATTGAAGAGAAAAGAGGAGAGAAAGGGTTTTTGACATTCTTGGCATTTGAAGAAGAGAGGCACCAATCTGTGGATTTAGAAGAGAAGGTGGTGTTGGATTTCGTTTCTGCTAGTAATTTGGTCAGGTAATCCTTCTTACAAACTCTCTGCTGATTTGATAGTGTTTGATTGTTTATTGGGAGTTTTTGTAAGAAAGTGCATTTTGGTCTTGAAAGAGAGATTAAATCATCTAATAGTGTGTGGATAGCAAGAATTTGATAAGAGTTGGTTATGTAATGTTCATGTTACCTTTTATCGCTCTGTCGTGTTAATTTGGAGGATTTTCGTGAGATTACAGCCTCCAAACTCGTCCAGCGCCGTCCGGACACTTCGATCAGATGAATGTTTCCGGATAGGAATTGTCCGGATAGGATGTGTGTGTGTCCGGATAGGAGTTGTCCGGATAGGATTTGTCCGGATAGGATGTGATGTTGTCCGAATGGAGAGTTGTCCGGGTATTGTGTTGTCCGGAAAAAAAGGGTGTTGTCCGGAAAAGGGGTGTTTTCCGGAAAAGGGGTATTGTCCGGAAAAGGGGTATTGTCCGGAAAAGGGGGTTTTTTCCGGATAAGTGATGCAGTCAGCTTATGCGTTTTCATCCTTTCGCTCAGGTAGGTCATTTGGAAGTGCGGGTCAGAGTAGGAGAAAGACGTAAGCATATCAGGTGAGTTTTTCTAGCCAAAGCTTGATGGTACTTGTTTATTTACTTGTACGAGTGTGTTTACTTAATGTATGTGCATATATGTTACTTATGCATGATGTGAGCTATATGGGGGGTGTGTCCCATACGATCTGATGCGGTGCTTATGGGGGGTGTGACCCATATATGATGGTATGACGCTTATGGGGGGTGTGTCCCATATGTCATTGTGTGATGTGTTATGGGGGGGTGTGTCCCATATGTTATTTGCCAAACTTCATATTGAATTATGTTTCGCAAAGTCCTAAATGATAAATGTGGTGTGTTTGTAACTGAGGGATCTCACTAGACCTTGTGGTCTAACCCTCGCATTTTCAAAACTGAAACCCTTTTTCAGGTAAGCAGGTTAAGGGCAGTTCCTCTAGTGGTAAAGAGAAGGCGTGAGAGCGGGCATGGCTTGGCATTAGTGGACTTCCTTTACATTTTGTCATTAGAAACTCTCAGTTGTATTAGGGTTATTCCGCAAACCCAAGTTTTGTTATTTTGATGGTGTGAACCTTGGGCCAAGTTTTGGCGAATTTAATGTTATATGTCTTGATTTTGGAATGGGTTGTTACAAATAGTTAATTGGTTCACTTTATAGTATTGTTTATTCGTCAAATTGCGTAAAAAGGAGACCGTACTTTACTCTACTTTCTGTTTTGAGGAAGATACTTTTAAAATACACATTTAAGGGTTTATAATAAAACTTTACAACCAAAAAAGGGACTCACTTACCCAGGTAACCGGTGATAGTTGCTAAGTTGTATTTTTATTTATTTTGTTTATTTATTTGGAGACCATTACGTGGAAACTAAAACCGGCCAAAGGAAATCTCGCCTTCTCTTCAATCGATGATTCAACATTTTGCTTCTTCATCATCTCGTCTATTTCAGTAGGGTTCTTGAAACCGATCAAAATCATTCATTCTAATCTTGCCTTGTTGAAATCGAAGTGCATATCAAGTATATTTATTATGTTTTCATTAGCGATTATGTTCGTCCACCCCAAATAAACCCCATGTTTTCATTTGCGATATGTTGAAGTTCTTCACCATCTCATCATTTTCGTTATATTTGAAATAGGTATGTTGAATTTAACGTAAAAAGATTGGTTTTTTTTGCTCTCGTGATACATTATTTTGGTGTCAAATGCATGAAATTCCAATATATTGTTATGAGGACAAAATACATGAAATTTCAAGCTTTCACATGTCCTTTTTCTTGATTTTTATGGCTATGTTCCTATATTGTGGTATTTAAAAAGAGAAGCAAAATTGAAATGGAGTGAGACTTAAAAATGAATTTCAAAACGATGATAGCCAGACGAGAGGAGTGGTTTTGAGATTTGGAAAAATGTGATAAAACATTTTTGATGTGGTATTTCTTTTAATGACATGAAAATTATTTAAGTGACATGGCGTATTAATGCTGATTTGTAATTTTTACCTGAGTAGCATGTGAGTCCCTATTTTGGTTGTAAAGTTTTGTCATAGAACCTTAAATGTGGTTTTAAAAATATGTTCCCTAAAACAGAAACTAGAGTAAAGTACGTTCCCTTTTTTACGCAATTTGGCGTTCTTTGTTTGCTTAATGTTTCTCAAGTTTTTGAACTAATACCAAAATCTAAACCTACATTGCCTAGTAAATTTTGATATATTCTCCATCGTTCATCTCTCATAGACTCTTTTAATTTTTTTTGGGAAGGGTGTCCTAGGCTATGCCTAGACTAATCCATCTCTTTTAATTATTTCATCCTAGCATGAATTCTATTTTTCTATTAGAATATAATATACTTTTTGTTATTAACATGAAATTTTGATTCTAAGATTGATGGTTCATAAAAAGTTTATATTAATCTAAAAGTTTAAAATGGTGATAAAAACATTAACACAAGGTAACCACAAGGGCTGTGGCGTACTAGTTAAGGCTCTGGGGGATGTGGCGGAATATCTCATCTACCCAGGGTTCGAATCCAGGCGTACACAACTTGTGGCCATTGAGGTTTAATCAGGGCTATGTCTTACAACCATAATTTGCCAAGGGATTAGTATAGGCATAGCCTGGGACACCCTTCCAAAAAAAAACATTAACATATGGTGATATTGAAATCCAACTGACTTATATTGATTTGCATAAAGTGTTACTCTGAATATTCAACACTATGACTCAAAATGATTTGATAAGAATAGACTAAAATAATCTTCCCAGAATCGCCTCAAATATAATGACGGTAAAATATTTCTAACCGGTCTATAATCACAAGAACCTTTAACCGAAAACATAATTAATCCGACAACATTAACGAACCGGTAATCCATAATAACTACCACTTACCCTTTTTCCCCAGGTTAGCAATCGCAATATAAAATCAACCTGAAATGCATAATTTTAAACACCAAATAAGGGTTAAACCATACGGTCTAATGAGGAAATCCTTGTCAGTTCCACAATATCAAGAAACCAAATAATAAAAAATAAAATATCATTTATCAATGAAATAATTACACCGATTTAACATTTCTCCGAGGTAACTAACGACAACAATCGCCACAATTTAAATCGGGTATGGTGACCCACCACACAAAATACATTCGTAGACACTACAAACCATGTGCAAATCACATGAGAACAACAAACCATGTGAAAATTCACATGAGATTTTACGTTAACCGCAAAAAATTGGACGCGGGCGACTTAAGTCGCGAGGCAAAGTCGCGTGAATCATATACGATTTGGTACGCGAATCACATATGATTTTGTACATTAACGACATTTCTCGTGTTTTCTTAAATAGTCAGCGTTCTCGTTTAAACCTACTCCTATAAATATGTAGGGAACGTTTCATTTACAAACCATCTAAGTCTAACAAACTATATTAAATCAGCAACCAAGGGTAAATGATGTGGTACAAGGAGGTTTGAAGTTCTTTTAAATCTTAGATTGTAATTTCAAGTTATTTATGCCCTTATAATTCTAATTCTAATTCTAATTCTAGTTCTATCTCTAATATATATATATATATATTCTAATTGTGGGGGCACCTTTAAGGTAGCTTAAATGCTCGTAAAGTTGTCCGATGTATTTTTCGAGGGATTTTAAAAGTTTTTTTGGTTGATTTTAAGTGATTTTTAAGTGTTTTTGCTGATTTTGAGAGACTTTTTTTGCTGTTTTAGTCGATTTTGAGAGTTAATTTTGGTTTTTTGGTTCATTTCGAGATTTTTTTTTGCTTATGGGGTCCCGGACGAAAACCTACTAGGGGACGTTAAGTTATGAAGCCAAAAAATCTAAATTTTTACAATAAAAATTTCTTTTTTCCCTCTTCATGGGGGCCCTTACCCCCACTAATTGCCAAGTGAATCCGCCCCTATATATACATATATATATATATATATATAGGGTTAGGTTCATTTGTTAACCTCACTTTTTGTGTTAACTTTGTTAACTTCAATCAACCAATAAAAAGTCATTTTACATGGTGGTTACAAATGTGTATTCAACCATTAAATATGGGTATGGATGGAAATCCATGTATTTGTATTATGACATTCATTTATTAAGCGAGTTACAAACATCAAATCTTTTTTGATTCTAGGTATATTATTAATTCTTAAATATTTTGTAGGTTTTTAGTATCAAATTAGTGTATGAATCCATATTGTTGCATCATGAACATAGATAACAACATTATGAATCACAGTGTTTTTAACGATGTTGAGTAGAGTGTTCATGTGTGGGTTTATAGTTCATGTAAACAAATTTATCAGATCTTCATGTAATCTGGTCGTATGAGTTAATAGTCCATGTATGTTCATGTGTGGATAAACTGGTGTGAGTTCATTTGTTAAATGAATGCTAACCAAAAGGACTATTGTATGTGTGTATATGATCATCGTGATAATGAACTTGAAGTGGAACATTTATGAACAATTTGATTATGAACATGTGTTGAACAAATTTAATAGATCTTCATCTAACCTGGTCAGATAAGTTTATAGTTCACGTGTGTTCATGCAAGGTTTATAGTTCATATAAACAAATTTATCAGATCTTCATGTAATCTAGTCGTATAGGTTAATAGTTCATGTGTGTTCATGTGTGGATAAATGATAGGCGGGTATCACCCCCCCTAAATCTCACCGCAAGTGTACGGGTCGAAGTCAAGTAATAGTACTAGAAAGTACGAGTATCGAATCACGGGGAACTAGGAACTAAGTATCACAATTACTATAAAGACTATTAACTGAATGTCGCAATTTTGAGAGGTTGGTTTATAAACTACTTAATTGCAAAACAAATAAATCAACACAAGACAGTAGACAGCTTAAGAAACTTTGATAGAGAAAACAGTTGAGAGTTGGAAATCCTAAGACCTTCGTATACAAACACTTGACTCGAAACAGTTACCAGTTATTCGCTATAATGAATACCCAATCTTGTAAAAATCACCGTTGTTCTCTTTCGAGCAACTACGGGTTTTATCTTGAAAAGCACAAGTTTTATCTCTCGATCTCACCTATGGAATTCAAAACACATTACGCTCAAGATTTTAATGGGACTAAGGCTTACTCGGAATATCTCTATCCCCTTTCTCACCTTAGGCATGCGATTCCTAGTTCTAATTAGCAATTAATTCTCTCGAACTTAATTGAAAACAACAAAACAATTGGAAGCTAGCTAGACTCACAAAACCATTAACAACCAAATCACATGCTTCATTAAGATAGGAAAAACTGATAAAAGTCTCAAGTTACATGTTTGTACACTCAAATCAAATTCATTCCAACCCCCAACATCTAAAGATTAGTTCATGATGTTGGGGGACAAAAACGTAAGAAAAGGGGATGAAAAACTGTATGTAAACATGATAAACGTGAACATGAAAGATGTAATGATAAACTCCCTTCTCCCGGCTCTAATCCACGTCGCGTCGTGAATTCCTCCTCGTTTGATCCTCTCTCGTGGCTCCAAAAGGTGTGAAAAGTCTCCAGAAATCGCCCAAAGTCGTCTGCCGTTCGTCGTGTGTGTCCAGTATCGAGAATGCCCTAAAATCAGAAAATTCGCCAAAGTATAATGCTGAAACAGAGGGTTACGCGGCTTGTCCCGCGGTTTGCAAATCGCGTGGAAAGCCGCACATGTTTCTTTTTGGCCTCCGGGTCAGCTTCGGGTCATGGTTCGGGCGCGGGTCTTGGGCTTGGATCTTGGGCTTCCGTTGGCTCTCTTTTGGGCTCTTTTTAGCTTCTTTTCTCGAAGATTACTGTCTTTTAGAAAACCTGCACATTTCACTAAATAAAGCGTAAAATCTCGCCTTTTTGCTAGAACGCAAGCCAATCTCATTGGATTGAAGACCGAAAATAACGCCAAAAAGTGGCGTTATCAACAACCCCAAACCGAGCGTTGCTTGTCCCCAAGCAAATTAGCGATAAAATAGAATAAAAGCATACATCAGTAAAATAATAATAACTGCACAACTCCCAATTGGTACCACGTGATGCACTGGTGATTTCCTATCACCGTGAATGCTTATCTCACTCTCGCCTCATCCTTATTCCGTTTGATCTATGACCTTCCATTGTAAGTTGAACTCGTGACTGCTCCGATTACACTAAGGTTGTTCTAGGTACCGACATACTAGGGAAAACATTTCGCCTCGACCCTACCTCACGGAATTCTCTCATTTCGCTCGAACCTAGGTTATCGCACGTGTTGTCATGTATAGGAAGTTATGTGCAAGAATACTCGAAAATTTCATGACAACTCTAAAGAAAGACGCACAAATGTCCAAAAATTGATCTCAGAATGGAATCAAGTAGCAAGACAGGGAATATCATTAAAGGTGGTCGTATACCCTAATCACATTTTCCAAAAGATCATCCAGGTCTTTACAAGGGTTGTAACGGGGCTAAGGTTATGGCTAAGAAGTGAAGGGTAAAAGGGAACAAAGATCCTCGGTGTGTCAAACATTAGCAGTTATGAACTTTCTTCACAATCTATCTTTTGGCCCTCTTTATCACTACTGGAGTCGCTTTGACTCTCTTATTTAGCTGTCGTAAAGCTATCTAACTAACTGTATTATTATTATTATTTTTTTAACTTGGGACTTCATTGGTCCTCTTTATTCGATTGGGGCTGCATTGACCCTCTTTTCTATTTATTTTCATGACTGGCCTGATTTCCTTCTTTTCCGCTCTATCTTTTCTATTCATTACTGCCTCTGTTTGACACACTTTCGGATAGGGGTTGGCTAAGGTTTAATGGCTTTTGGTTAACTGGTGGGTTTAGGAACGAACAAGGTGAGTGTTTGGCTTCAAAAAGGGTTATGGATACACACAAATGGGTAAAAAGGTACGATAGCTAAACACAGGTTAAAACAAAACACACACTGCCTGGAATCACAACTTAAGGTCCACACGATATGGTCTACTATACCCTTACCTAATATCCCGATGGTCGTCTTTGCTACTCAATGCAATAATATAGCGAGATCATTCTATATTCACGACAAGGAACTCGAAAAAGTGTATACGATTTTCGTGTATGAATCCCTCGATATGAAAAACGTCTTTTAGGCTCAAATCTCACTAATGGGTGGTCTCCACTAATGTCCTTAGTCATGTCCTTTCTCGGTCCTTCCCTAATGGGCACGTCGCTATCACGAGATTCTCCCCACAATAGTCGGTCTCAATCATTCAAAACAAAAAAATTTAGCTATTGTGATCTAAGCATGCAGAGGTGCGGGAAATCTACGTGCATAACGTGGGCCCGATTGGGCAACCCCAAACCTTATCCACACATTGTCCCCAATGTGTAAGTGTCGGCGTAGGCGATACTTAATACAAGTATCGTTGTACGGTTATTACAGGTATTAAACAGGCAAGACATAACATTAAATCATACGCATCAAAGAGCTAGTCTTATTAAAATATGGCCACTCCAAACCTAGGCCGCGGCCTACGTTTGTCAAAACAGAAGCCAACCCCAAACCTCGGTGAAACCGAGGTTTGCACAGGGATAAAAGTGAGTGTGTCGATGTTTAAAAAGTGAGGCACCCCAAACCTAAGTGAAACTTAGGTTTGTTGCACCTCGTTTAGCTAATGGAACCAAAACATCATACACACCTGTTACATACAAAGTTAAGAACATACCTGTTTGCCCGGATAAAATCCTTATGAAAAATTGGAGCGCCCACGATTGAGAGACATCGGAGAAAAAGGAGAGAGAAAAGGTAGACACAAGGAAAACAAAACAAAAACGACAGAAAGCAAAGCAACAAAACACACAAAGCAAGAAACGAAAACAAAGTGCGAACACAGAAACAGGGGGCCGCGCGGTTGGGCGCGCGGTTTGGAACACAAAAACTTGATAGGGCGGGTATCACCCCCCTAAATCTAACCGCAAGTGTACGGTGTCGAAATCAAGTAATACGTACGAAAGTACGAGTATGGAATCCACAGGAACTAGGAACTGAGTATCACAATTACTATA
The DNA here is from genome assembly GCA_033807775.1 of Saussurea involucrata. Taxonomy (NCBI): domain Eukaryota; kingdom Viridiplantae; phylum Streptophyta; class Magnoliopsida; order Asterales; family Asteraceae; genus Saussurea; species Saussurea involucrata. The sequence continues at coordinate 22,247,851 of CM066324.1, forward strand.
AACTCTATTAACTGAATGATCGCAAATTGAGTGGTTGGTATTAAACTACTAATTACAAATAAACTAAATCAAACACAGAACAATAAACAGCTTAAGAACTTCAGATAGAGAAAACAGTTGAGGGTTGGAATTCCGAAGACTTTCGCATACAAACACTTGACTCAAAACAGTTACCAGTTATTCCGTATAATGAGTATCCAATCTTGTAAAAATCACCGTTGTTCTCTTTCGAGCAACTACGAGTTTTATCCTGAAAAGCACAAGTTTTATCTCTCGATCTCACCTATGGAATTCAAAACACATTTAGCTCAAGATTTTAATGGGACTAAGGCTTACTCGGAATATCTCTATCTCCTTTCTCACCTTAGGCATGCGATTCCTAGTTCTAGTTACAATTAATTCTCTCGAACTTAATTAGAAACAACAAATCAATTGTAAATTGGCCAAATTCACAAAAGCATTAAAATCCAAATCACATGCTTCATTAATATAGGAAAAACTGATAAAAGTCGCTAATCACATGTTTGTACACTTAAATCAAATTCATTCCAACCCCCAACATATAGAAATTAGTTCATGTTGGTGGTGGATTCAAACACAAAGAAAAAGGATGAAAACGTGTATGTAAACATGATTAACGTGAACGTGAAAGATGTAATGGTGACTCCCTTCTCGTGTGCGTGTATCTACTTCGCGTGATGAATCTGACTCCAATCGATCCTCTATCGTGGCTCTAAAAGGTCCGAAAAACCTCCAAAATTCGCCCCTAAGTCGTTGCCGTTCGTCGTGTGCGAGATCTATCGAGAATGACCTAAAATCCGGAATAAAAAAGCTGAAAGTCATGCAAACAGAGGGTTAGGCGACCTGTCACGCGACTTGCAAGTCGCGTGGCAAGTCGCCTGCTTTTCTGAACACTTCTGGGTCTGTTTGGGGTTCGCGGTTCGGATCCTGGTTCGGGCGCGGGTCTTGGGCTTGGATCTCGGGCTTCCGTTGGGCTTCGTTTTGGCTCTTTTTGGGCTCTTTTTAGCTTCTTTTCTCGATGATTACTGGCTTTTAAATAACCTGCACATTTCACTAAATAAACTGTAAAATTCTGCTTCTTTGCTTAAATACAAGCCAATCTCATTGGTTTCAGAGCCGGAAATAACGCCAAAAAGTGGCGTTATCAACAACCCCAAACCGAGCGTTGCTTGTCCCCAAGCAAATTAGCGATAAAATAGAGTAAACGCACATATCAGTGAAATAATAATAACTGCACAACTCCCAATTGGTACCACGTGATGCATTGGTGATTTCCTATACCCGTGAATGCTTATCTCACTCTCGCCTCATCCTTATTCTGTTTGATCTATGACCTTCCATTGTAAGTTGAACTCGTGACTGCTCCGATTACATTAAGGTTGTTCTAGGTCCAGACATACTAGGGAAAACATTTCGCCTCGACCCTACCTCACGGAATTCTCTCATTTCGCTCGAACCTAGGTTATCGCACGTGTTGTCATGTATAGGAAGTTATGTACAAGAATACTCAAATATTACATGACAACTCTAATTAAAGACGCACAAATGTCCAAAAATTGATCTCAGAAAGGAATCAAGTAGCAAGACAGGGACTATAGTAAAGGTGGTCGTATACCCTACTCACATTTTCCAGAAGATCATCTAGGTCTTTACAAGGGTTGTAACGGGGCTAAGGTTATGGCTAAGAAGTGAAGGGTAAAAGGGAACAAAGATCCTTGGTGTGTCAAACATTAGCAGTTATGAACTTTCTTCACATTCTATCTTTTGGCCCTCTTTATCAATACTGGAGTCGCTTTGGCTCTCTTATTTAGCTATTGTAAAGCTATCTAACTAATTGTATTTTTTTTTGGGACTTCAATGGTCCTCTTTATTTGCATTGGGGCTGCATTGGCCCTCTTTTCTATTTATTTTCATGACTGGCCTGATTTCCTTCTTTTCCGCTCTATCTTTTCTATTCATTACCGATTCTAGTTGACACACTTTCGGATAGGGTTGGCTAAGGCTTTTGGCTCGGGTTTAAAGGTGGGTCTGAAATGAAAGGGTGAGTGTATGGCTACAAAGGGGGCTATGGTTACACACAAATGGGTAAAAATGTACGATAGCTAATAACAGGGTTAAACATACACACAATGCCTGGAATCATCTTAAGGTCCACACGATTTGGTCTACTATACCCTTTCCCAATATCCCGATCGTTGTCTTTGCTACTCAATGCAATAATATAGCGAGATCATTCTATATTCACGACAAGGAACTCGAAAAAGTGTATATGAATCAAGTGTATGAATCCCTCGAAATGAACAACGTCTTTTTGGCTCAAAGCTCGCTAATGGGTGGTCTCCACTAATGTCCCTAGTCATGTCCTTTCCCGGTCCTTCCCTAGCGGTCACGTCACTATCACCAGATTCTTCCTACAATAGTTGGTCTCAATCATTCAATACAAAAAATTTAGCTAATGTGACCTAAGCATGCAGAAGTGCGGGAAATCTACGTGCATAAACGTGGGCCCGATTGGGCAACCCCAAACCTTACCCACACATTGTCCCCAATGTGCAAGTGTCGGTGTAGGCGATACTAAAACAAGTATCGTTGTGCGGTTATTACATGTATTAGATAGGCAAGGCATAGTATAACATGAAGCAACAAAGAGCTATTCTAGCATTTTCAAAAACATGGCCACCCCAAACCTAGGTCGTGGCCTAGGTTTGTCAAACAAAGCCAACCCCAAACCTCGGTGAAACCGAGGTTTGCACAGGGATAAAAGTGAGTGTGTAGATGTTTAAAAAGTGAGGCACCCCAAACCTAAGTGAAACTTAGGTTTGTTGCATCTCGTTAACTAATAGGAACACAAAACATCATACACCACTCGTTAACTACAAAGTTTAGAACATACCTGTTTGCCCGGATGGAGAAAATCCTCTTGAAAGATTGGAGCGACCTCGGACGAGAGAAATCGGAGAAAACGAGTGAGAGAGAAGGTATACACAAGGAAAACAAAACAAAAACGACAGAAAGCAAAGCAACGAAACACACAAAGCAAGAAACGAAAACAAAGCGCGAAAACAGAAACAGGGGAGCCGCGCGGTTTGGCATGCGGTTTGGAAACCGCGGCACAAGCCGCATAAGTCTCTGTTTGGAAAACCATCCAGAGACCCCTGCGACTTGGCACGCGGCTTGTAAGTTGCGGCACAAGCCGCGTAAGTCATTGTTTCAGCTATTTTTTGATTTTTTTGATTTTTTCATTTTTATTGTTTTTCGTAACTAAGAACACACTCAAAAACTGGAAATTAAAAGAAAACTAACCTCGGTGGGTTGCCTCCCACCCAGCGCATTGGTTAAAGTCGTGGCACGACTATGTGGATCTCAACTTTGTTCGGTATCCGCGGAATCGAATCGCCCACACTTGCGGTTCTTCGCGGATTCTTCCACATCTGGCTCTCCTTTGCCATCTCCGTCTCTACGCCTTCCACTCTCAAACATCTTGAATACCGCTCTCTCATCACCAACCCTTAGAGTCATCTCTCCTTCTTCCATGTCAATTAAGGCTCTACTCGTGGCCAGAAAAGATCGTCCCAATATCAACGGGACTTCTTCGTCTTCATCAATGTCGATCACCACGAATTCCACCTAGAAGTAGAACTTGCCAACCTTGATCAAGACGTCCTCTACCACTCCATACGGATATATTATCAATCTTTCCGCGAGCTTAAGCGTCATGTATGTCGGCTGCACTTCTCCCAATCCCAGTTTCCTGAAAACCGATAAAGGCATTAAATTAATACTAGCTCCTAAATAACATAATACCTTATCAAAAGAAAACTTCCCAATTTGAATAGGGATTGAAAAACTCCCTGGATCTTTGAGCTTCGGGGGAAGCTTGTTTTAGATGATCGCGCTACACTCTTCAGTAAGTGTAACGGTGGACTGGTGATCGATCACCCTCTTCTTGGATAAGATCTCTTTCATGAACTTCATGTATGAGGGCATTTGTGCTAATGCATCTGCAAAAGGGATGTTAATATGTAATTTCTTAAAAACTTCAAGAAATTTAGAAAAATTTAGATCCTCCCTTTGGGCTTTAAGCCTATTTGGATATGGTACTTTCGGAACTACCGGTGTTTGCTTTGCCATGGTGGACTGCTCTTTCTTCTTCCCTTCACTCTTTGAGCTCTCTTCACTCACCACCTCTTCATCAGCCTCCAACTCATCCACATCTACAATCTCTACATCTTTCCTTTCGGGCTCGACTTCCTTTGATGACGGCTCTCTTGTAAGATCTCCATTCAGCTCCTTGCCACTTCTCAGATAAATGGCGTTACATTCTTCCCGGTGTTTCTTTTCGGTTTGACTCGGAAAGGTTCCGGGAGGTTGGTTTTGTAGGGCTTCAGAGATTTGCCCCACTTGCCTTTCGAGGATTTTAATGGAGGCGGTGTTTTGTTCAATGGCCGCCTTGACTGTACTCACCGTGCTTGCCAAACCTTCAACTGTGCTTTCCATCTTTGTCATAAACTTTATCATCATGTCTTCCGGTCCCGGTTTCTTCTCCTCGGATGGTCCTTCGTTGAAATTCCTTTGGTTGAAACCTGGAGGACGGTAAACATTGTTAGTATTAAAAGGATTGGAAGAGTTAGAGTGGTTACCTTGTTGTTGTCGACCGGGTTGACTCCAAGAGAAGTTCGGGTGCTTCTTCCTCGGCTGATTGTTTCGATTTTGCAAGAACTAAAATTGCTCGGGTTCTTGCGGACTACCTCCTTTCAGATGGTTCGTGATAAAAGCTAGTTGAGCTTTTAGTTCTTTCAGCTCATCCGATTCTTGAATGCTCGCGACCCTTCTTACGGCTGATCTTGGAGTAGAAAAACTGTGCTCGGCCAGATTATCGATCAGCTCGCATGCTTCTTCATAAGATTTATCCATTAGTGCTCCACCCGATGCGACAGTGATATCGTTTTTGAACTGCGGGTGGAGTCCACTAGAGAATGTCTGGATGATGACCCAGCCTTGCAACCCGTGATAAGGGAACTTCTTGATCATGTCTTTATATCTCTCCCAAGCTTCGTACAAAGTTTCCTGATCCCATTGCGCGAAATGAGTAATCTCGGCCATAAGTTGAGCAGTTCTTCCCGGTGGGAAGAATTTCTGGAGAAACGCGGCTTTCAGGCCTACCCAAGTAGTGATCGAGTCTGGTTGGATACCCTCGATCCATGTTACAGCTCGGCTCTTGAGAGAGAATCCGAATAACCTCAGCTTGATGGCATCCTCGCTCATGCCATTGATCTTAAATGTGTTACAAATCCTCTCGAATGCACGGAGATGTGCATGCGGATCTTCAGTCGGTGCTCCTCCATATTGATTCTGTTGTACCATGACAATGGTACTCGGTTTGAGCTCAAAGGAATTCGCCTCAGTAGCGGGCGCTTGGATGCCTATGCGTGTCGCTGCCACATTCGGATTGGCAAACGACTTCATAGGGCGTTGCTCAGGAGGAGGAGGTGGATTGTTTACAGGTGGTCTATTGACGGGTATTTCATCACCCATCTTTAGATGTCTCTTGGCTTTGGTCTCTTGGCGTATTCGGCGGACGGTTCTCTCGATCTCCGGATCAAGTTGTTCGATTTCCTTCCCTCGGGTCGTCCTTGGCATACACCAAGTAGTACCTGAAAAGAAAGTAAACAAAGTTAGTACTCCAGAAATTGAAATTGATGGAACAAAGTAAATAAAAAAAATGTTCAATCTAATAGCGCTTATAGCTGGTAGTGCTATCAGTTGCAACTAGTTCCCCGGCAACGGCGCCAAAAACTTGATAGGCGGGTATCACCCCCCCTAAATCTAACCGCAAGTGTACGGTGTCGAAATCAAGTAATACGTACGGAAGTACGAGTATCGAATCCACAGGAACTAGGAACTAAGTATCACAATTACTATAAATTCTATTAACTGAACTATCGAAATTTGAGTGGTTGATTTATAAACTAATTAATGGCAAACTAAATAAAGAAGACACGGAACAATAAACAGCTTAAGAAACTTCAGATAGAGAAAACAGTTGAGGGTTGGAAATCCTATGGTTCCCACATATAAACATCTGACGCTAAACAATTACCAGTTATTCCCTTTAATGAATATCCAATCTTGGATCACCGTTGTTCTTTCTCAAGCGACAACGGGTTTTATTGTAAAAGCATGGTTCTTTCTCAAGCAACCACGAGTTTTATCTTGAAAACACAAGTTATATCTCTCGATCTCAACCTATGTAATTCAAAACACATTAAGCGCAAGATTGTAATGGAACTAAGGCTTACTCGGTATATCTCTATCACCTTTCTCACCTTAGGCATGCAATTTCTAGTTCTAGTTAACAATTAATTCTCTCGAACTTAATTGAAAACAACACTACAATTGGAAGCTAGCTAAACTCACAAAAGCATTAAAAACGAAATCACATGCTTCATTAATTAAGGAAAATTGATAAAAGTTCAAATCATATGTTCATATGCTATAAACCACATTCATTCCAACCCCCAACATCTAGAAATTAGTTCATGTTGGTGGTGGATTCAAACACAAGAGAAAGAAAAGCGAAAGTATATGTAAACATGGTAATTGTAAACGTGATAGCAATGATGATGAACTCCCTTCTCTCGTGCTCGTATCTACTTCGCGTGTTGAACGTCTCCTCGATTGATTCTCTACCGTGGCTCCAAAAAGTGTAAAACGTCCCCAGAAATCGCCCCTAAACTGCTCCCGGTCGACGTGTGTGTCCGGTATCGAGAATGCCCTAAAATCAGAAAATTCGCCAAAGTATAATGCTGAAACAGAGGGTTACGCGGCTTGTCCCGCGGTTTGCAAACCGCGTGGAAAGCCGCGCGTGTTTCTTTTTGGCCTTCGGGTCAGCTTCGGGTCATGGTTCGGGCACGGGTCTTGGGCTTGGATCTCGGGCTTCCGTTGGCTTCGTTTTGGCTCTCTTTTGGGCTCTTTTTAGCTTCTTTTCTAGAAGATTACTGTCTTTTAGAAAACCTGCACATTTCATTAAATAAAGCATAAAATCTAGCCTTTTTGCTGGAACGCAAGCCAATCTCATTGGATTGAGGACCGAAAATAACGCCAAAAAGTGGCGTTATCAATAAACTGAACATTTGAACATGTGTTGTTCATCGTTAACGAATGCTAACGAATGTGTTAACATCAAATGAACTCATTAAATATTACACGTGACCCAATTTTCACAAATACCCCTAACACTGATGTTCATTTCATTAAATATTACAAATGGCCCAATTTATATTTAATGTGCTGATTACTTTTGATCTCATACGTCAGTTTTAACAACAATGGCTAAGATTTTGGTTAACAAAGTTAGCATGAAATATAGGGTTAACAAATAAACTCAAACCTATATATATATATATATATATATATAGACTTAGGATCATGTGAGACCAACATGTTTCCGTGAGACCGGTGAGACCAAGCTTTAAAGTATGAAACTTCACACCAAAAAACTGTGAATGTAAAAAAAATCGAACTTTTCATAGGGAAAACACCGTAAATGTTACGTTCACGGTGTTTTTCGCTGTGAATGTTCGTTTTTTTTTACCTTCACAGCGTCTTCACTGTGAAGGTTCGGATATACCTTCACAGTCTTTTATCTGTGAAGGTTTGATTTTCTTAAACTTGGTTTAGGTTTTTTCACCTTCATAGTGTGATTACATTATGAAGGTTCGAATGGTTTTTACCTTCACAGTGTTTCGGTATGAAGTTTAATGTTTTAAGGCTTGGTCTCATGCGGTCTCACGGAAACAGCTTGGTCTGACGTGAACCTGACCCTATATATATATATATATATATATATATATATATATATGGTTGGGTTGGGTTCTAATGAGAAGTGTCAAATTTGATGAGAAGTGTGAAAAGTGGTTATCAACCGTTTTATGAGAAATGGGCGGACATTAGGATGAGATGCACCGAGATGCAGAAGATCAATTTCCATTTTAAGCCGCAATTCGTGGAGGGTATTTGATTAAAAGTTATAATTGGTTTAAAAGTATTTCTCTTATTTATCACCAAAAATGACACTTCTCACATGATCTATATATATATATATACACATATGCATATATATACACGGAGTATATTTTGCAACCCTCTTAAAATGTGAAGCCGATGCAACTTGATGTTAGCGGTCCTTTTTCTTGATCCACAGTTGAGATATTTTCTAATTTAAATGAATTAAAATATTAAGGAAAGGGTAATTTGGGGATATATTTTAATTATTTTAAATTCAAATTTTAATTATAATTGGAATTATCTATTTATGGTTACTGTATCATAATTATCTCCACATTTTTCTCCATTTATCTCTCTCCCTCCCTACTCACTTGGTGCTTGTTTGAGACCATAGAGGGCTTTGCGAATTCGGCATACATGACCCTGTCGAGAGGTCACACCTGGAGGGAGTCACATGTAGACTTTCTCTGAGAGATCACCATTTAGAAAGGCATTCTTGACATACATCTGGTAAAGTGGCCATCTTTTGGTGGCAGCTATGGCGAGAAGACTACGAACCGAGGTGACCCGAGCCACAGGAGCAAATGTTTCCTCGTAATCAATGCCATATTCTTGATTGAAGCCTTTTGCCACAAGACGTGCTTTATATCGATCAATAGACCCATCAGACTTCGTTTTGATTTTGAAGACCCGTTTGCAACCAATGGGTGACTTGCTCGGTGGGAGAGGTACAAACTCCCATGTATTGTCTTTGTCAAGAGCCTGAAGTTCCTCAATCATAGCTTGCTGTCAAACAGGGTTAGAAGCAGCTTCCTTGTAGGAAGTGGGTTCATGGTTGGACAGTAAAGTGGCATAACAATGATAATCACGAAGGTGAGAAGGAACTTGTCTTACCCGGTTTGAGCGTCGTACTTCATCTTGTGGTTGAGAGGAGCTAGGATCCATAGACTCAGCAGATGGCTCAGAAGTACTCCTTGGAGGTGGTGCAGATGATTGATCATGATCATATGGCACAGATGGCACAGATGAAGGCTCAGGTTGAGAAGAGACGGAAGGAGGTGGAACAGATGGTGAGGTGAGTATGGGATCTAATTGGAGTGAGTCCAATGAGATAGATGTATCTATGAAGAAAGAAGTGGAGGGAGTGGGTGTGTCCTGAAATTTGGACACCGTTGAGAAGGGCAGATGTTCCCAGAATGTGACATGACGGGATATACGAAGTCTCTTAGATACTGGATCCCAACAACGATAACCTTTGTGTTCAATAACATAGCCAAGAAAGCACCATAAACGAGAACGAGGTTCGAGTTTGGTGTGTTCATGAGATTGCAACTGAACAAAGCAGGCACAACCCCACACTTTGAGGAGTTCATATGCAGGGGAGACTCCATAGAGTACCTCATAAGGGGACTTTTGATTGAGGATGGGAGTCGGGTGACGATTGATGGTGTAGACAGCCGTGAAGGCAGCTTCACCCCAAAAATGTTTTGGACACTTGGCTGAGATTAATAGAGTATGAACGGTATCAAGGATGTGACGATGTTTACGTTCTGCACGGCCATTTTGTGGAGAGGTGCCAGTACAGGAGTACTGAGAAAGAGTACCATGAGATTGAATAAAAGAGAGAAGAGAAGATTCCTTGTATTCCATAGCATTATCTGCTCGAAGAATCTTTATGGGCTTGGAAAACTGGGTGAGAGTCATACGGGCAAAGTTAATATATATTTGAGGTAACTCTGAGCGGTGTTTCATGAGGTATATCCATGTAAAACGAGTGTGATCATCAATAAAAATGACAAAATATCGAGCACATCCCATAAATAGGTGTGGTACTGGTCCCCATACATCAGAATGAATAAGATCAAAAGGAGAAGCAGGTTTAAATTCATTAATTTGAAAAGGTAAAGCATGATGTTTGCCAAGTTGACAAGATAAACAAGAAACATTTTCAGAAGAAGTGTTTCCTAACAATCCTGAACTAGCTAACACTTTTATTCTAGCTAATGATAAATGCCCTAGGCGCGCATGCCATAGTTCAAAAGAAGGAGTACTATAAACTGAAGCAACAAAATTTGATGAAGGTAAGGGAAGACGGAGGTAGACTGTTAGTTCCAGATCCGTGCAACGATTATGAAATCAAACAGATAAGCAATAGTGTATAATGATTTCAACTGGTCATCCCTGTATTATGCTTTCAAAGTAGAGAGAATTACAATACGAGTAGAAAAGCAAATGAGACAACTAGCCTATTTTCTAAGGCTAAGCTATCTATTTATATGGCGGGCCCGTGATTAACAAGCCCACGGCCCGTTCACTAATAAGGCTCAAAATAAAGAATTACAAATTAAACCCTGAACTTTAATTCAAAATAAATTGACCCTAACAATCTCCCCCTTTGAATTGAAGTTCGATTTGGCGCCAGTTCGCGACATATCTTTTTCGGAGGGCGAAGTGAACCTCGAACCATCTGATAGCACGGCGGTAGTCGATGCGATCTTCAACCATCTCCAAGGCATTCCGAGCAGTTATTTCCTTCGAATTAGGAACATACGAAACCCTTGGATTTTCAGATTCGTGTTGAATGAACTTTCGAAGAGCATCTCGAACTTTGAGGAGTGTGCCGTCGCAGAACCTGTCTACCTGACTGAAACGCAGAAACTTCTTTTCGTTCTGTTCGTTGTTGTAGACTATCCCAAATTCAGGTTCTAAAAGCATAGAGTTCTCGGGATACATCTTCAACTCAGGAGCATTTAGATTCGGCCTTATCAGTTTTACCTTCTTTGCCCTGTTCTCGATAGCCATTTGAAAATCCGTTAGATATGACATCATAATGGTATGGACCAGGTATCGACGAACAGCTTCGAGCGCCTTTGTAACTTCAAGCGGTCGGATGGTTCTTGTACGAAGGTCTTTCAGAATAACCAGGAAGTCGAACGGCCGGAGGTGCTGGAAGTCGGCTTCAGAGAATTTCCATTCATTTCCATCTTCACGTCGGACAGTGAATACTGGGTAGACGATTTTTATGATGCGTCTTGAATGGATGTTAAGTACCTCTGTGATCTTATGCTTGGTTTTGACTTGGATGACTGGAAGACACCGCTACATTGCGCTGATATAACGCCGTTGGTATTCGGGATTGAGGTTGTAAATACCAAGGCAAACGGTTGGCTCGATCGGGCGAAGCTTGTGGACGAACAACTTCTTCAAAGATTCCTCTAGATGAGGGATAAGTACCATGATCTTCTCCCAACGGATTTGTTGCTGAGGAGGGGGAGGAAGATCAGAAGCTGTCGTTTGCAGAGGAGTTGTCGAAATATTGGCAGTGGTAGTTTCAGGTCTTGTTGAAGTTCCAGTGGGTTGAGCATAGTGAACGGGAGAAGTACCATAAAAATTCTGGAGCAGGAACTGATCATAGTCGATGTTGTCGTCTTCATCAGTAGGGAAAACCAAATTTACCTGGAGATTTATGGCACTGGCGGCTTTTTCATACCATGCATCTTCGGTCTCCGGGTTGTCTTCACAGTCTGGATCTATCATATCCAATAGCGGTCTGTCTGATGAATCAAAGTCGACCAGTTCCTGTGTTGAACCCTCGGGCTTTTCAACCGTCGGGTCTTCATCATCTGATATGTCCATATCGATTACCATCTCGGCTAATGGCAACTCGGCTTCAGGTTGGGCATCGGTTGTTGTTGCCGCAGTTGCTGGTTCTAGATGAACCACGGTTGTCATTTCGGCGAGGATAGGGGCGGTCTCGGTAGATCTTAATCTTTTCTCCCCCTCACGGTGATCAGGATCATCCTGGTTGTTAGCTCAAATCTTTCTGTTTGTGAAAGTAGTGAAAATAGTCTAAGTATAGAAGTAACCCACAGAGGCTCTGCAGAAGAACCCAAGAATACCGAAGGCAAGAATCAGTAGAAGACTGCTCGCAGAGGACCAAGCCGCAGAACCTCTGTCACCCTTGACAGAGCCTCTGCGGTTTATACTAAAGACTTGGAAGATTTACAAATATCTTTCTATTGTTCCAGGTTCCGTTCATCCACTTGTTCCAGGCGTGCCCTGACATCAACTACACGTGTCAAACTCTGATAGGGCTCTGTCAGAATTGGAACATGCGCATTAAATGAACATCGTACCTGCTACTGTTCATACGATCTTGTCTACTGTAGATCAGTCCTTATTTGTCTAAAGTATGTCCCCTTTGTAGTAGTATAAATAGAAGACTCATGTTGAGTTCTTCTATTAACAAGAACATTTTTACACATTAAAGCTACGCACAAACACACACACCAGCAGTTCTTTCTTGTTATGTTCTTGGTGTTCTTAATATATATCAAATACAGTAATTTTGGAGATATTCATCTGTTCTTACATACTGTTTATTTGATATTGTGTGTTCTTCTACCTTAGATTATCTTTCAGTTCTTAAATACGCTTCCGCACCATACAATCTGAACTAACTGAAAGTTAAGATCATTGTTTAAGCAAAGGAACCAACAATTGGAATCAGAGCAAGGTAAAAGTAAAAACTTGGATTTTTAACCTAGTCTTCATATTAAACAAACAGTTTCTGTTTTTTCTGCCATTTTTCGATTTAGTCGAACTCTGGTAAAAGTATAGAATCTGTTTTTCTGGTTGAAAACTCCATTTTAGTGCTCAGCTTAAAAAACTTCATACGAACCATCCACTTCATACTCAGAAAAGTTTGTTGTTCAAATGCTTTTCTGGATAATTTATCTCTCTAAAAATGACAAGTACAAACAACTTCCTCTCTGCTGGTTCCTTAACCAAACCTCCCACTCTTCTTAGAGAAGAATACCCTCAATGGAAGATTCGAATGATTCACTTCTTTGAGGGTACTGACAAAGAATTGGTTTATTATATCCGTAACCCTCCTTTCATTCCCATGGTAACTGTACCTCGTGTTCCTAGCACAGACGACACACCTGAAATCCCAGAACACACGGAACCAAAGACCCAGGAAAATTGGTCTGATCCTGATTTGGCTAAATACGAAGTTGCTCAGAAAACTAAGAGAATTCTGATTATGGCCATTCCATGGATGCATGTGAATCTGCATATGATCTATGGAAAGAACTGGAAAAACAACTAGAAGGAGGAGTCAAAACCCAGAAGAACCGCAGAGTTCAATACATAAATGAATACTATGCCTTTAAACCTATGCCAACCGAATCTCTGCAAACTACGTATGATAGGTTCAACTCTCTAATAAACAAGTGCAAGAAGTTCGGCATCCACAGAACCTCTGAAGAAAACAACGTTATGTTCCTGAAGTCTCTGAATGAAGAATGGCTTCAGTTATCTATGTCTCTGCAAACAAATCAAGACTTAGATTCCTGGACCCTATCAGACCTCTATGGAACATTGGCAGCACAAGAGCCTCAGGTAGCACAAGCAAAAGCCCAGATCATTGCACCTCTTGCATTAGTTGGTAAGACTACAGAGGCTAGAGAGAAACCAAAGAAAGAGAAAGCAATAGAGGAAAGAAAGGAGAAGAAGAAGAAAAACATGATGGTGGAAAGTGAAGAAGAAGAGGAAGTAGCAGCAGAAGAAGAAACGACCCTGGCCTCGATAGCTAAATCTTTAGCTCTCTTGACTAGGGAATTCAGCAGAGGATACTAGAAGAAATCTGGTAATGAAAGATATGAAAGAGATAATCGAGAAAGAGAAGGGTCAAACGACAGAAGTGGTGACCGACAGAGGTTAAGTGACAGAATTGACAGAGGAAATGACCGACAGAGGTCGGAAGACAAAGCTGGAAACACTCCACAGATTCAAGAGTGTTACAAATGTGGTAAGCCAGGCCACTACGCAAATGAGTGCCGAATCGAAAGAAGTGGTGACCGACAGAGGTCAGACGACAGAGCTGGAAACTCCACACAGAACCAAGGATGCTACAACTGTGGAAATCCAGGTCACTTTGCCAACGAATGCAGGAGCAAGTCAAATCGCCCTCAGAGGGATGCAGCTTTCTATAAAAAGAAAGCTGAATACTATGCTCAGAAGTCACTAATGGTGAACAAATAAATATGGGAGTCAGACACATCCTCTGACGAAGGCAAAACAAAGAATTCTCTATTCTATGGCATGGCAGAAGTCAGCTCCGACTCCGACAGTGAGGTATCCACTTCTACCTCTAACTCTAATACTGCAGAAGATGACTTGATTAAACTTGACATTGAATACACTGAGATGAAAAAGACATGTGAAAAATATTCAGAAAAAGCTCACCTTCTATGAGAGAGAAGCTAGACTTCTCACTTAAGAAAAAGATAAAATCTTTAAAGAAAAAGGAGAAATTGAAATGGACTGGAACAAAAAGTTAAATCCTTTAAAAGAAAAGATTTCTGAACTTAATTCTTCTTTGAAAAGAAAGTCTAAAGAACTAATGGACGTTGAGTGCGACAGAATGAACATCCTAGATCTTAAAAATTATTTTCAAAAGGAAAGAGAAATCCTCTGTCAAGATTTACTCAGAAGAGATCTTCAAATTAAAAAAATTCAAGATGCTCAGAAGGTGTACGAAAAAATAAACACACAAATAGGGAGACGAGGAATTGGCTTCTGTGATATAGATCCTTATACCGGAACCAAAAGAGACAAGTCTCTGTCCTCTCTATTTCACATTGGAGATACAAGAAAACCTGGATTTCCAAATCTTCTCTCTATAAGTAAAAGGCAAAAAGTCTCTGGGGAACCTCACAAGAGGAAACCTCTGAACATGACAAATGTGTGGTTTGAAAACACAGATTTGTCACCTTCAATCTCTGTCAAAAGAGAATCCAAACCTAAGAGGTATCTGAAAACTCAAGATCAGATAGGAATCTTCAAGTTTGGTAAACCCGAGACTAAAACTCAAGTTGCATTTGTCTGCATGATGAATTCTGAAAAGAAATTATCAGCAGAGGCACCTGAGTTCAAGCCAAGAATTACAGAAGAAAAACTTGATATCTCTAAAGAAAACCTCTGTACATCTTCCAGCAATCAAGATCTCTCTGAAGAAAACTTAACAGATACTTCTGTTAACTTAGAAGATAGTTCCTCAGAAAAGGAAGAAAATGAGTATGGCACATGTTCTGAAAGTCCAGCCTCTGTCGAAAGAGAACCAAGTGACTCAACCTCTGTATATGAGAACGATTCATCCTCTGACGAATCAGAGACTGACTCTAAGTCAGAGATTGGACCTAGTGACACGGAGGTTTTTAAACAAACCTCTGAAGTTCTTAACAGAATTATTCCTCCTAAGGAGAAAATCACTGGAATTCCTATCTGTCCATACTTTTTGAATATGTGCATACAAGCCAAAACCTCTCTTGAGATTGAAAATTTCAAACAACAGAAGTTAATGTCCACTCAAATTCCAAAGAGTTCAAAGATTTTAAAACCCTTAAAACCTGTTAAAGAAAAACTAACATGGCAACAGAAGGGTAAATGGACTAAAATTAACAAAGCTTTTTCTTCTGTGACAGTGAAACCAGCAGAAGTTCACCACAGAAGGGGTACACAGAAGGCCGCACTCAACAAAGGATTTTGCAAACAACAATCTAGCCTACATAAAACTTCTTGTAATAGAAAGTCTAATGTTAGGATAGACTGTAATGCCTCTGTGCCCCCATTTAATGTATTTAATGAAAAGTTCAAGCAAATCTCTTCGCACATTCAATATTGCCATTGCTTTGATCTTATGTTTAAATTAAACCAACACTTCAAAAGTCCATACTGTCATCTCTCTGTACCCAAAGCAAAAGATAAATCCAAGGGTAAGAAGAAACAAAATGTTTCTTCAAAAGAAGCTAAAACAAAGACCCCTGACAAAACTGGACCCATATGGATATGGGTACCTAAAACTCTCTAATTGTCTTGCAGAAGCAGTATGTGCCAATCTGGTATCTAGACTCCGGATGCTCGAGGCACATGACTGGCGACAGAGGTCTTCTATCCACATACAAAGAAAAGAACGATGGTGGATCTGTGACCTTTGGAGACAATAAAAAGGGGTACATCAAAGGCTACGGAGTCATAAAGAAGGAAAATATAACCGTATGCAAAGTTGCATATGTTGATGGCCTTAAACACAATCTTCTCAGTGTTAGTCAACTCTGCGATACAGGATTCGACGTAATGTTCAAAAGAACCTTTTGCTCTCTACAGAGCGAGGAGAAGGACTTGAACTTCTGCGAGCCAAAAGAAGAGGAGATATATATCTCATGAACTTCAATGCAAAGAACAAGAAAGACAAAATCTGCCTTGTTGCATGCAAAAGCGAAGAAGCCTGGTTATGGCACAACATGTTCTGCCATTTAAACTTACATACTCTTGATAAACTTGTAAAACTTGTAAAACTTGTAAAACTTGATCTTGACAAAGGTCTACCAAACGTTAAATTTAATAAAGATCATTTATGCTCTGCTTGTGAAATGGGAAAACTCAAAAGAGCTTCCCATAAAGGCAAAACTGATGTATCTTGCCCTAGACCTCTGTACATGCTACATGTTGACCTTTGCGGTCCAATATCTACACAGAGTCTAGGTGGCAAGAAATATCTGCTTGTTTTAATCGATGAATTCTCAAGATTTACATGGGTTGAATTTGTCAGAAAGAAATCAGATGTTCCAAACATACTGATAAATTTAATGAAAAGAATCCAAGTTCTGTATGAGTGCAGGATTCAGAAACTGAGAAGCGACAATGGCACAGAATTCAAAAACTCTGTCATTGAAGCCTATCTTACAGAAGAAGGAATTTCACAGAACTTCTCTGCTGCACGCACCCCACAACAGAATGGCGTGGTCGAACGAAAGAATCGCATGCTTGTGGAAGCCGCCAGAACTATGCTAACCGCATGTGGATTACCAATGACATTTTGGGCAGAAGCAGTATCAACCGCTTGCTATACCCAAAATCGATCAACCATCGTAAAGAGACACATCAAAACACCATATCATTTGATCAACAAAAGACGACCAAACATCAAATTCTTCCATGTATTTGGATGCAAGTGCTTCGTCTTAAATGATAGAGAAGCAAGAGGAAAGTTTGAAGTAAAGGCAGATGAAGGCAAGTTCATAGGATACTCTGCAACTTCCAAGGCCTACAGAGTTTATCTTCTGCGGTCTCGAACGATCGTAGAAAGCATAAATGTTTCTTTTGACGACACCTTCCAGAAGACTTCTGAACAAATCAGTTCAGAACTCGGTCTAAAAGGGGAAGCCTCTGGCATCTCAAAAACAAGAGAAGAAGACTTAAATCTTCTATTTCAAGAGATGATCCATGACGACATTGATCCCTCTGCTGGAGCCATCAGAGCCTCTGGAGAATCATCTTCTGCCAGCCAGAACGCAATAGGTATCTCTCTAACTGGTCCCTTAAATAATTCATCTTCCTCTGTTAATCATACAGATGCAAATGCCAAGGGGGAGCCAACAGAAGATGATACAACAAGGAAAACAACCAAAGAAGCTACTGAAGAACCAACTCCAGAAACCACAGAGGAACCAATAACAGAGGAACAAGAAGACTCAATGTATACTTCCTCAGAGGAACAAACACCACCACTCATTCCAATCATTCCACAATCTGTAGGATCAAGCACGAAAGCAAAATCTACGACAGAGGCTACACCAGAACAAAAATTAGAAACCTCTGAAGATCAACTTGATGAAATCGATGACCATCTCCCAAGAACAACAAAGTGGATAAAGAGCCATCCTCCAAGTCTTATAATTGGTGAACCTTCTGAAAAGGTAAAAACAAGATCTGTCACTGCTAACTTTTGTTTCTTTACAAACTTTATTAGTGTGATCGAGCAAAAAGGATCTCTGAAGCCCTTGACGACCCAAACTGGGTAGATGCTATGCAAGAAGAGCTTCTACAGTTTGAACGAAACAAAGTCTAGACTTTAGTTCCTCTGCCACGAGGAAAACAAGCCATGGGAACTAAATGGGTCTTCAAAAATAAGAAGGATGAAGATGGAGTGGTCATAAGAAACAAAGCAAGATTGGTGGCCAAGGGATATCGCCAAGAAGAAGGCATAGATTACGTTGAAACTTTTGCCCCTGTCGCATGGCTCGAAGCCATAAGAATCTTCTTAGCCTTCGCAGCCCACAGAGGTTTTAAAGTATTTCAAATGGACGTAAAATCTGCTTTTCTAAATGGCGAAATCCAAGAAGAAGTATACGTCCAACAGCCACCAGGGTTTGAAAGCTCTAAGTACCCAAAATACGTGTACTACCTCGACAAAGCTCTGTATGGACTGAAACAGGCTCCAAGAGCATGGTACGAAAGACTTTCTACCTTTCTTCTCGATAGTGGTTACGACAGAGGTACGACGGATACAACTTTGTTTTATAAACGAAAAAGTGATGAAATTATGCTTGTACAAATATATGTGGACGACATAATTTTTGGGTCTACAAATACAGAAGAGTGCAAAAAGTTTGAAAAACTCATGCAGAGTGAGTTTGAAATGAGTATGATGGGAGAATTAACTTTCTTCCTCGGACTCCAAGTAAAACAATCATCAGAGGGAATTTTCATAAATCAAGCTAAATATGTCTCTGACTGATAACTCTATTTTTAGAGTTATTATTTCCTTTTATTTTCCACTTTATTTTGTCAATTTTAGCCATTTCACTTCTCAAAACCCCCATTCTTGGTATATTTCACGAAAACGAGCAAAAGGAGTGAACCATGGTCTTTAATAAATTATTTGGTAGAATTTGGTTGTTTTTCACGATTTTATCCACAGTGACTTGCGGAGTGCCCACTCCGCTCCCCACTCCTGAGATGACGAGAAGGAAAAAGAGAAAGAAAGTAGCAGCTGGGATTTAAACATTTCTGGAGAAAAGAATGGGTCAAAGAGCAGGTCAAATGAAGTTTTTGAGGACATGCCTTCCTTAAAGAGGAATAGTGAAAAGTACAACAACCTTGTACTATAAAGCAACATTTGGTGAAAAGGTGTTTACTATTCAAGGCATGGTGTGCAAATCTGCAGATCTGAAACATGGGACTAAACCATGGTTTTGTGCCATGCCCATACCTTCCTCCTAGTATTTAATGAGGCCTTGGGGTGCCATTCAATGCATCATGTATTATGTTTTATGAAGTTTGGTAGATTCTTACAATTGAAGTCAAGTAGTAGTTTTTGCTAGATATTGTAGTTGAGCTTTAAATTCTCTCGTCTACTACCTTAGTATTAGTTCTTTATCTTTCTGCACTAGTTAACTTTACAATTCAGTATTTCTTTCATTGTAGTTCGTAAAACACAGTGACAGGGACGAGTTATCGTTCCCCACTGTGGGTTCTATCCAAGTCACTTTCAGTTTTATTATGTGCAACTTCTACTCTTTTGCTTTCTTTACTTTAGTTATGGGCTAAACATCCTTAGGGATGTAGGAAGGAGAAGTACCTGGATTTTATTAAAAATGCTTGAGTAATCTTTATACTTGGAATATTTGTTGTTTTGGTCATTCATTCTCAATTCATGCCCAAGGATGCGAACAAGCCGATCACTTGCAAGGATCTAATATCTAGTTCTTAACTCAGAAATGAGTAGAACGAAGTGACACGAGCTTGGATGATGCTAGGGGATTCGAAAGAATTCTTATGACACTTACGAAAGTGAGGTCGGCACTGTGAGCTAATCTCATCCCACTGGAGTAGTAGGCAAGCTAGTTGGTGTGTCTAAAAACACTTAGAGTATTTGTCTCTACACATTCCATTGAGACCTGAAAAGGTCCATTTTTGAGATTACCATTGACAAAACAATAAATACTAAGAGTATGGGATTTTTATCTTAACGGTGTGAGTATTTTGTAACCGGGCTTTTCTAGCGAAAATGGCCACCTCGAATACAAGGGTCACTTTGAAGACCAAGTATTTAGTATAAAATCTAGGGAAAATCTAACCTCCATTCCTTCTTTTTAATCCTTAGTAAAATCGTTAAAGTAGCTATTTCACCAAACAAACCAAACTATTGCTTCTTCTGTTATTGAAACCTGTAAAAGGAGCTCATGAGAACCGTATTGTCTTGATTGCCCAGTCTCTGTGGATTCGATTCTGGTATTTTACCAACTATTACTTGCTGTGACGATCATAGTGGACAGTGTACACTTGCACTTCCCACTGTGGACAGTTTGCAACCCACTGCGATTAAAACACACATTTCGCTCGTACCAAGTTTTTGGCGCCGTTGCCGGGGACTGGCGTGATTTTAAATCTCAAGACATTAGTTTTTGTTCGAGCCCGAGTAACTCGTTTTTCTAAGCTGTTCGTGTTGTATGCCACGGCGACAACTCGAACATTTGGTTCCAATAGATCTTGAAATAGAAAAAATGTTGCGAAAAACACGAAGAAACAAGAAAACAAATCGACAACCCCCTGTGATCCCCACTGTGAACATGGCAGCAGTACCACCACCCATAGTGGAGACCACAGTGACGATTGCCGATAGCAAGGATCGAAAAATACGGGACTACGCTACTTCCGGAGTTGGTGATTTGAGCTCCGAAATTTTAAGACCCAACATTGTTGCAACTCATTTTGAACTCAAACCGGTGATGTTTCAAATGATCCAAGCCATGGGTCAGTTTGGAGGATCACCATCTGAGGATCCACACTCGCACTTAAAATCTTTCTTAAAAATGACCGATTCCTTTCAGTTGCAAGGTGTGAGTGATGAAGCATTAAGACTAAGACTTTTTCCTTTTTCGCTAAGGGATAAAGCGAAGTCATGGCTGAACTCGCATGCACCTCACTCGATAACTACTTGGCAAGAACTTGCCGATAAATTTTTGCAAAAATACTTTCCTCCAACGAGGAATGTAAGGTTTCGAAATGATATAATTTTGTTTAGGCAAGAAGAAGATGAGGCTGTTTCGGATGCATGGGAACGATTTAAAGATTTACTTCAAAAGTGCCCACATCATGGCATCCCACATTGCATCCAATTGGAGACCTTTTACAATGGTCTTTCCAATGCGGCCAAAATCATCTTAGATGCAACAGCCGGTGGAACATTCACGAGTAAAACCTACAATGAAGGATATCAAATCTTAGAAAAAGTGTCCAACAACAATACCGAGTGGTCCAATCCTAGAGCAGTAGTACCGAAGACCAACACCATCGATTCCGAAGCACTCAAAACAATGAATGCGCAGTTAGTGGCCTTAACAAAAATCGTTTTGAACCAAAATAGAGGCCAAGTCAATTCTGCAACTCATCTAGCCGAAAACTGCTCCCTCTGTGGAGAGGAGCATCTTTTTGACTATTGTCCAGCAAATCCCGAAGCAGTTAATGTTATAGGAACCAACCCAAGAAACAATCCATATTCGCATACTTATAATCCAGGTTGGAGAAATCACCCAAATTTCTCTTGGGCTGGTAATTCAGGACTCCAACCCCACGGAGCGAGTCATGCCCAGCAAAGACCACACAATCCCCCTGGTTTTCAGCAACATCACAGTGGGCAGTCCCCACAGAACTTTCACCAAGGGCAGTCCTCACAACCATACCAACCACGATCCAATCAACCAGCTGAGGTTCAACAATCGATTGAATCAATTCTCAAGGGTTTTATGAATCAAACCCAAGCAGCCATTAGGAACATAGAGACTCAAGTAGGACAACTAGCCGTCGAAGTTAAGAATAGACCACCAGGAACATTACCGAGTGACACCGAACACGCTAAGGTGATAGGAAAAGAGCACGTCAAGTCCATCACACTAAGGAGTGGAAAGGATCTGAATGATTCGCCTCAAATACCCATTGTGATCACCACAGTGGGCACTCCTCAAGTCACTGTGATCCCCACAGTGGGGACCGACATCCCTGACCTTCTCACTCTTGGACCTGTCCCAAAGCCTACTGTTCCAAAGCCAATACCACAGCAAACTCAAATTGACCCAGGAAGTATTCCTTTTCCTGAAAGAATGAAGCCGAAAAATTTCGATGTTCAATTTAAAAAATTCTTAGACATTTTTAAACAACTTCACATTAACATACCCTTAGTAGAGGCTCTCGAGCAAATGCCAAGCTATGTTAAATTTTTAAAGGATATTTTGAACAAAAAGAGAAAGTTGGGTGAGTTTGAGACTGTGGCTTTGACCGAGGAATGTAGTGCCTTCCTTACTAGCAAGATTCCACCTAAGTTGAAAGACCCGGGTAGTTTCACCGTTCCATGCACAATAAGAGGACAAGAAGTAGGTCAAGCACTCTGTGATTTAGGAGCTAGTGTCAACCTGATGCCGTTATCCATTTTTAACAAATTAGGTATTGGAGAGGCTAGACCCACAACCGTGACTTTACAACTAGCCGACCGGTCCATTGCCTACCCAAAAGGAAAAATAGAAGACGTATTGGTCCAAGTGGATAAATTTATCTTCCCTGCCGATTTTCTTGTTTTAGATTATGAGGCCGATAAAGAAATCCCAATCATCTTAGGACGTCCGTTTCTTGCAACCGGACGTACTTTGATCGATGTGCACAAAGGAGAACTCACGATGCGAGTTAATGACCAAGAGGTAACATTCAATGTCTTCAAGTCCCTTAAGTATATAGACACCGAAGACTGCTTTGCTTTAAGTTCGATTTATGGATCCTACAGTCTTGATACATTCCCCACAGTGGGAAGTACAGTTCCCACAGTGGGAAGTACAGTTCCCACAGTGGGGAGTGAGGGTGAGCACTCCGACCTTGAGAGTGAAGACACTTTTGAGGATGAATGTAATGAAGTGGTAGCAGCCTTTGAATCTTTGGATTTTAAGGACAGAAATGTTCAACCTCCTTCAATAGAACAACCTCCCGAGTTAGAGCTTAAACCATTGCCTTCTCATTTGAAATATGCTTATCTCGCTAAAGATAATAAACTTCCTGTTATTATCTCTTCCAAACTTAGCGAGAAACAAGAACAACGTTTGATTGATTTGTTAATAAAGCATAAAAAGGCAATTGGATGGACCATAGCGGACATTAGAGGTATTAGCCCGTCTTTATGTCAACATAAGATTTACTTGGAGAGTGACCACCCTGCAAAAGTCCAACCTCAAAGAAGGTTGAACCCCATCATGAAGGAGGTAGTTAAGAAAGAAGTTTTGAAGTGGTTAGACGCCGGAATTATCTACCCAATAGCTAGTAGCAATTGGGTGAGCCCCGTCCAATGTGTCCCTAAAAAGGGAGGGACGACCGTAGTGGAGAACGAAAAGAACGAACTCATCCCCACTAGGACTGTCACGGGGTGGCGAATATGCATGGACTATAGACAACTCAACCTAGCCACTAAGAAAGACCATTTTCCCCAACCTTTCATCGACCAAATGCTTGATAGGTTAGCGGGAAATGAATTTTACTGTTTTCTAGATGGATACTCCGGATACAACCAAATCCATATCGCCCCCGAGGACCAAGAAAATACCACCTTTACTTGTCCTTACAGAACTTTTGCATTCCGGAGAATGCCATTTGGATTGTGTAACGCCCCCGCCACTTTCCAACGTTGTATGATGGCCATTTTTACCGACATGATAGAAGACACCATAGAAGTTTTTATGGACGACTTTTTTGTGATAGGAACATCATTTGACAACTGTTTGGGAAATTTAGAGAAAAGCCTAGTGAGATGTGAAACCCACGACCTTATTTTAAATTGAGAAAAATGCCATTTTATGGTAGAAGAGGGTATTGTCCTAGGTCACCTTGTTTCAAAAAGAGGGTTGGAAGTTGACAAAGCCAAGCTTGAAGTAGTGGCACTTCCCGAACCCACAACTGTAAAAGGCATACAAAGTTTTTTGGATCACGCAGGTTTTTATAGGAGGTTCATCAAAGATTTTTCAAAAATTACCAAACCCCTATGTAACCTGTTGCAGCTTGAAAAAGAATTTATTTTTACCCAAGACTGCCGAGATGCTTTCGAAACAATCAAAGAGGCCTTAGTTACTGCACCCATAGTGACCACTCCTGACTGGTCACTCCCCTTCGAGGTCATGTGTGACGCAAGCGATTAGGCAGTGGGGGCAGTTCTCGGGCAAAAGAAGAACAAAATCTTTCACCCCATTTATTATGCAAGTAAAACACTGATTGAAGCTCAGATTAATTATACTGTCACTGAAAAAGAATTACTTGCGGTGGTGTTTGCTTTTGATCGTTTCAGGTCATATTTGATAGGGACGAAGGTAATAGTGCACACGGATCATGCAGCGATAAAATACTTGATCACCAAGGCTGATTCCAAGCCTCGGTTGATTAGGTGGGTTTTATTGTTGCAAGAATTCGATCTTGAGATCGTTGACAGAAAAGGAACAAGCAATCAAGTAGATGACCATTTGTCCAGGCTCGAGAAAATAGTGGGAACTGTTGATCCCACTCCGGCCAGAGAAAATTTTCCCGATGAACAATTGTTATCAGCCCAACATCTCGAAAATAATATTCCTTGGTATGCTGACATTGCCAACTTTTTAGCAAGTGGACTAAAACCCCATGGGATAAGTGGACAACCATTTAAAAAGTTTTTACATGATACACGACAATATGTTTGGGACGACCCTTTCTTGTATAAGATAGGAACGGACCAAATATTGAGGCGTTGTATCCACGGGAGTGAGCAACATCAAATACTCCATGGTTGTCACACATCCCACTACGGTGGCCACTTTGGTGGAAACCGCACTGCTGCAAAAATCTTGCAAAGTGGGTTCTTTTGGCCCACTGTGTTTAAAGACTCATTTGCATTTGTGAAAAATTGTGAGCAATGTCAACGCACCGGGAACATTTCACAAAGGAACGAGATGCCTCTTAACAACATTCTAGAGGTAGAACTTTTTGATGTTTGGGGGATCGATTTCATGGGTCCTTTTCCAAATTCAAACAATAATTTTTATATCTTGGTAGCGGTAGACTATGTTTCGAAATGGGTGGAAGTCGTTGCTTGTCATTCTAATGATGCCAACACCGTGGTGAAATTTTTGCATAAAAATATTTTCACCCGATTTGGAACACCACGGGCATTAATTAGTGATGAAGGCACCCATTTTATAAACAAAGTCATGGCCTCGGTCCTTGCTAAATATGATATACATCGTAGAGTGGCCACCGCGTACCACCCGCAAACCAACGGTTTAGCCGAACTTTCAAATCGTGAAATCAAAAGTATTTTAGAAAAAGTCGTTAAACCACATCGTAAAGATTGGTCAACCAAACTTGATGATGCTCTTTGGGCCTATCGTACGGCCTACAAAACTCCTTTGGGAATGTCTCCATTTAAATTAGTTTTTGGCAAAGCTTGCCATTTACCGATTGAATTGGAACAAAAGGCATTTTGGGCCCTTAAAGAGCTTAACATGAGTGAGGATGCTGCGGGAATTAAACGGAGTTTACAACTGCATGAACTAGAAGAATTGCGTTACCACTCTTACGAAAACGCAAAGTTGTACAAAGAAAAGACCAAGATGTGGCATGATCGTAGAATCAACCATAGGGAATTCATGGAAAGCCAACAGGTATTATTATTCAATTCTCGTCTAAAACTCTTTCCGGGTAAACTCAAATCCTGATGGATGGGACCATACACCGTGGTCAAGGTGAGTCCCTTTGGAACAGTGGAGTTAAAGTCCCCACAGTCTGGTCAAACATTCAAAGTCAATGGGTAGAGAGTGAAGCATTTTTTGCATGAAAGTGCCCACATTCCATCCCACTCTCCACCCCACTATGGTTAAGCAAAGTCGAAACCGTTTGTAAATATTTTATTTTAGTTATTTGCTGTATTTTTAGTATTTTTGATATTTTTAATTCTGCATGGTAGTTTGTTTTAATGTGTGTAGGCGAAACCCCCAAGTTCTGAAGAAAAAGTCAAGAAAAAGTCTGGCAGTGGGCAGGAACAAGTCCCTGCGTTCCCCACTCCCAACCTGGCGCTTGAAAGGACAAGTTAGGTGACCTAATGGCTGACACACATCACCTTTTATTACACAAGATGTCTACTTTTATGCCACTTGTCCTTTTTGCATGGTTTCAAGAAAAAAAGCCATCATCGTTCTCTCTCTCTCTCACTCAACCGTTCCCTCCATACCCAAGAGCCAAACAAAACTTTTCAAATCCTAAAACCACTTAACTCCTAAAAACCACTTTTCTTCTAATTAACCTAAAAATACTTTCTCTCTTCTCCATTTCTCTCTCTCAAACCAAACAAAGAAAAACCCATACCTTTCCTAAACCCTAACAATGGCCAGGAGTAAAAGATTGAACACAGTCCCGGATGCAACCACCCGTGCGGCGGTCCACCGCAGAACCACCGAGGACCACCAGCCGGAAACTATCACCGGCGATCTGAACCAACCGCCGCCGGTCTCCGACGAAAATCCAATAACCTCTGATGCACCGGACGCAAGTTCCTCTAAGCACGAAAGCCCGAAGGCTATGTCTTCTTCACGAGTCTCAGAAACCAGCACCATCCATTTCGAAACCGAGGCATTACAAGCCGAGGAAGAAGAAAGAAGATTAGAGGAGGAGTTCAATCAGAGAATGGCGGCCATTAGAAAAAGGAAAGAGGAGGTCGAGAAGAGACGTCGAGAGGAGGACGAAAGAATCAGAAAAGAAGAAGAGGAAAGACGAATGGAAGAAGCAAGGATAAAGGCTGAAAAAGAGAAGATTTTTGAAGAGGAAAGAAAGAGGGCTGAGGCTGTGGTATTTGCTGAAGAAGAGGAATTACAGGGAGAGGTTGAGGAAGACTATCAGAATCAGTATAGTAAACTTGGGGATGTTATGGAAAAGGATGCAGGGATGACAGAGAACCCCATTCTTCGAGCAATGAGGAAGAAGGGAGTGGTCACCAGGTCTAAGGTGACCAGGGCATAGAAAGAACCGACCAAGAAGCCAAAAAGACAAGCATCACGAAAAGGTAAAAATCACGAACCCTCTCTGAGTTCATCCTCTATGGAAATTGATGTTGGGGATGAACAAATCCAAGCCAAACACCCACATCATTCCACAGTGGGCATTGAGCATGCCCCCAGTGGGGTGCCCAGGCAGTTCACCACTCCGGAGGTGGCTGCCCATTATGAATGCATTGCAAAACAGAAATTGAAGTTAGAGAGGGGTTTCGACCCCGATTTCGTTGAGGCCAACCTATTTGTTAAGGATAGAATTGTGGCGCAAGATTGGTCGATATTAGCCGCTGCCAATAGACGCGCCAATGCCTCTTTAGTACGTGAATTCTACGCCGAGGCCTCTCAAGCTAAGGACCCCACTGTGATGGTTCAGGGAAAACAAGTTAGTTATAATCCAGGAGCGATTCACCGGGTATTGGGAAGAAGGAGCCCGGATGTTTGTGAGTTTGCGCAGTTTTTAAAGAAGATGACCCCGGCAGATGAGGATCTCATTTTACGAGACATAGCAGCCGAGGGGAAGCCATGGAATAAAGATGGCCAGAGAAAGTGTCTAAACGCTAGCTCCCTCACTACCGAGGCCGCTGTTTGGTTCCAATTTCTCCGTGCCTCTTTGTCCCCGACATCACACGATACAACTTTGTCAATGCATAAGTGTGCTCTGTTATATTGCATCCTCACTGGCAAAAAGATCAACGTGGGAATTGTTATGTATGCGGCCATTGATCAAGCACGATCCCGAAAGAAGGTAATCTTGCCCCTCCCTTGTCTTATTACTCTATTGATGATAGAAGCAGGTGTTCCCTCAGCTGTGGAGGATCAGTGGTTTGATTCCACAAGTAACATCAGGGTGGCAACCATCCGAAAAATGGGAAGATACATCACCACTCCTCCATCCGATCTTGTTGAAGATATTCCCACAGTGGGGACTGTTAATCCCACTGTGGTCATTGCTGAGGAACACATTGTCCGAACACCTCGTGCACCACTCCGTCCAACCGCTGCAGAAAGTTCAAACAACCAAATGGCTGAGATCCTGAGAGCTTTGAAGAAGCTCACATACCGAATCGATTTGCTGGAAGGTGAGCAAAGGTATCAAAACAGGGCCACCCAAAAATTTTGGATGTATACGAGGGATCGAGATGAGGTGATGGGCCAGATTATGAAACAAGCCAACCCGGTGTTAGCAGCTCAACTCCCAGACTTCCCCGAGGATATATGCCCGACATATGCCAGTGATGACGAGTGTGAAGAGGACGATGCCGCAAGTTCACCAGATGCCACCCCGACTCCATGATTGGTTTGTTAAAAACAATGGTTTTACTCGTTTGCTCCCTAAAACAATTTTAATTTCTGTTTGTTTTATATTTTGTGCCTATGGCTAGGCTTTGACAATGTTTGCTACATATTTCTTTTTGGCGTATCGATGCATGAAAATCCTACCAATGGGTAGGTACTTTTGGGTACTAACATGTTTATTGTTTGAATGCGTGTTTGATCTCGTTTCCATTTCAAGGTACAACTTTCGACTTCCGACTTAAAAAGGTCCCTTTTGTAAGTACAAAATCTCAACTTGTCCCATGAAATGATATAGGCCATTTTCTAATTCCAAACACAAGCCTTTTTGTACCCCCAACCACCTCCTACACTCTTTCATTCCATGTCACAGTGGGGACACTGTGAGATTTTAAGTTTGAGGTGGGAACTTCCAGAGTGACTTCCAGTCAGCCCACAGTGGGGACACTGTCAAGTCTAAGTTTGAGGTAGGTAAGCCATACCCACCTCCAAAAAAAGAGAAAAAAACACAAAAATACAAAAACAAAAGAAAATCGGAGTGTCACTAACAAAATTGATGGTGTGCCTTTTCTGGACCATCAAAGTGCTCACTCCTAGAAAAAGATGGTGTGCCTATTCTGGACCATCAGAATAACCACTCTCACAAAAATATCCATACCCACAATAAAGCCTGAAAGTGTACGTACTTATCCTTGCAAAATACAAAACACCCACTTCTTGAAATAAAAATCTCAAAACGAGATCTTCGGTCCATGTTTGGAGATTCAAAGCCATAAACCCTTCAAACCTAAGAAAGCCCTATTGATCAAATGGTAAACAAGGGAAAGATTTCGTCAAGTACAAAAGTGAAGTTTTTAAGATTAGAACCGAAGGAAGTATCGAAGGAAGGAGATCAACGCCCATTCAAGTCAAGAAGTATGTAAGTCCCTCAAGGTTCAAATGCATTGTTTTTCATTTTATTTCTTTCTTTTTATTACTTGGGGACAAGTAATGATTTAAGTTTGAGGTTGTGATAACTCTATTTT
Organism: Saussurea involucrata; assembly: GCA_033807775.1. NCBI lineage: Eukaryota > Viridiplantae > Streptophyta > Magnoliopsida > Asterales > Asteraceae > Saussurea > Saussurea involucrata. Next base: position 22,277,090 of record CM066324.1, read on the forward strand.
TAGAGTTATTATTTCCTTTTATTTTCGACTTTATTTTGTCAATTTTATCCATTTCACTTCTCAAAACCCCCATTCTTGGTATATTTCACGAAAACGAGCAAAAGGAGTGAACCATGGTCTTTAATAAATTATTTGGTAGAATTTGGTTGTTTTTCACGATTTTATCCACAGTGACTTGCGGAGTGCCCACTCCGCTCCCCACTCCTGAGATGACGAGAAGGAAAAAGAGAAAGAAAGTAGCAGCTGGGATTTAAACATTTCTGGAGAAAAGAATGGGTCAAAGAGCAGGTCAAATGAAATTTTTGAGGACATGCCTTCCTTAAAGAGGAATAGTGAAAAGTACAACAACCTTGTACTATAAAGCAACATTTGGTGAAAAGGTGTTTACTATTCAAGGCATGGTGTGCAAATCTGCAGATCTGAAACATGGGACTAAACCATGGTTTTGTGCCATGCCCATACCTTCCTCCTAGTATTTAATGAGGCCTTGGGGTGCCATTCAATGCATCATGTATTATGTTTTATGAAGTTTGGTAGATTCTTACAATTGAAATCAAGTAGTAGTTTTTGCTAGATATTGTAGTTGAGCTTTAAATTCTCTCGTCTACTACCTTAGTATTAGTTCTTTATTTTTCTGCACTAGTTAACTTTACAATTCAGTATTTCTTTCATTGTAGTTCGTAAAACACAGTGACAGGGACGAGTTATCGTTCCCCACTGTGGGTTCTATCCAAGTCACTTTCAGTTTTATTATGTGCAACTTCTACTCTTTTGCTTTCTTTACTTTAGTTATGGGCTAAACATCCTTAGGGATGTAGGAAGGAGAAGTACCTGGATTTTATTAAAAATGCTTGAGTAATCTTTATACTTGGAATATTTGTTGTTTTGGTCATTCATTCTCAATTCATGCCCAAGGATGCGAACAAGCCGATCACTTGCAAGGATCTAATATCTAGTTCTTAACTCAGAAATGAGTAGAACGAAGTGACACGAGCTTGGATGATGCTAGGGGATTCGAAAGAATTCTTATGACACTTACGAAAGTGAGGTCGGCAAAGTGAGCTAATCTCATCCCACTGGAGTAGTAGGCAAGCTAGTTGGTGTGTCTAAAAACACTTAGAGTATTTGTCTCTACACATTCCATTGAGACCTGAAAAGGTCTATTTTTGAGATTACCATTAACAAAACAATAAATACTAAGAGTATGGGATTTTTATCTTAACGGTGTGAGTATTTTGTAACCAGGCTTTTCTAGCGAAAATGCCCACCTCGAATACAAGGATCACTTTGAAGACCAAGTATTTAGTATAAAATCTAGGGAAAATCTAACCTCCATTCCTTCTTTTTAATCCTTAGTAAAATCGTTAAAGTAGCTATTTCACCAAACAAACCAAACTATTGCTTCTTCTGTTATTGAAACCTGTGAAAGGAGCTCATGAGAACCGTATTGTCTTGATTGCCCAGTCTCTGTGGATTCGATTCTGGTATTTTACCAACTATTACTTGCTGTGACGATCATAGTGGACAGTGTACACTTGCACTTCCCAATGTGGATTGTTTGCAACCCACTGCGATTAAAACACACATTTCGCTCGTACCAAGTTTTTGAAAAAAAATAAAAAAAATAAAAAAGTTTCTTCCTCGGACAAATATATGTGGACGACATAATTTTTGGGTCTACAAATACAGAAGAGTGCAAAAAGTTTGAAAAACTCATGCAGAGTGAGTTTGAAATGAGTATGATGGGAGAATTAACTTTCTTCCTCGGACTCCAAGTAAAACAATCATCAGAGGGAATTTTCATAAATCAAGCTAAATATGTCTCTGACATACTTTGAAAATACAGTCTCTCTGATGCCTCTGTAATGAGAACTCCAATGGCCACAGGAAATAAGTTAGACTCAGATCCAAATGGCATACCTATAGAGTGTTCGCTCTACAGAGGAATGATTGGGTCTTTGTTATACTTAACTGCAAGTAGACCTGACATAATGCATGCCACATGTCTATGTGCAAGATATCAAGCTAACCCGAAGGAATCCCATTATAATGCTGTAAAGAGGATCTTCAGATACCTCAAAGGGACCAAAAATCTTGGCCTCTGGTATCCGAAGAACTCTGTTTTGGTCTTAAAGCTTATACAGATTCAGATTATGGAGGATGCAAGCTTGATCGAAAGAGTACCTCTGGGAGTTGTCAATTCCTAGGAGGTAAACTAGTCAGTTGGACTTCAAAGAAGGAGAATTGTGTGTCCACATCTACAGCAGAAGCTGAATATGTTGCTGCTGCTAGTTGTTGCTCCCAGGTTATGTGGATGAAAACTCAGCTTAAGGACTATGGCCACATCATATTCAAGATTCCCATCTTCTGTGACTCAAAGAGCGCCATATCCATATCTGCCAATCCAGTACACCACTCAAAAACAAAGCATATCGATATCCGTTACCACTTTCTGAAACACCATGTTGAATATGGGACAATCGAAATGCACTTCGTGTCTACAGAGTACCAGCTTGTAGACTTATTCACCAAGGCACTAGATGAGAAAAGATTTCTTTTCTTGGTGAGTAAGTTGGGAATGATAAACATTAGTTAAAACCTCTGTAAGTATAACTTAAATCTTCTGTAAATATGTTTATACATGTTTCGGTTGTTTTATTTATTTTATTTCATTTCTATATGTAAATTCTCAATCACCAAATGTTCTGCACAAAAAACAAAGCTTCTATAGGATTGCTCAGAACCTCTGACAATCTTTACAGAACCTCTGAGAAACTTGATCTATGCCTTAAGCATTACTTATCAAATTTTGACCCAAGCATAGATCAAGGGGGAGCAGAAGGAGACCTTGAAATGATCTACAGAAGTTGATCATTCAAGGGGGAGCCAAAGAGGAGAAGTGATCACTCATGATTCACAAAAATCAGGTATTATGCCGAGCAAGACAGAGCCAAAAGATAAGTATCTCGAAACAAATCCTTTTTGAAAACAGTTTTCTAGGACAAACATTTCTAAATATGTCCTAGAAACATTGTTTAAAATATACCAAACAAGTTTTGATCAAAAAGATTTACTAGACTTCTGTTATGAGATTTGTAGTGTAATAGAGCTTCTGCTGAGCTCAACAGAGCTTCTGTATGCAGAATCCTCTATAAAACTACAAATCTCATACAAGAACTCTACCGATCAAACTCAAATGTTCTCTTTAAGGATTTAATCGAACAAAAGGTTACAGAAGAAGGTCTTTTGGAACGAAGAGCTCATTCCATCAAAAAGTCTCTGTCGACCATTCTAGACACTCAAAAAGGAGCTTCAGGCACAAAAACTTTTCCAGAACAATTTTCTAGGACAAATGTTTTTAAATATGTCCTAAAAACAGATTATAGAGCAGTGAAAACTTTGGATGATCAAAATGAATTATAAATTTTTAGTTATGAGAAATTCCATCTCATAGAGCTTCTGCTAGCTCTGACAGAGCTCCAAAACCTCTGTGAATGCAATTTCTTCTCTAAAAATCTATCGATCCTCTCAAATGCTTTTCAAACATTTTTGGTAAAGGTGCAAGCAACAGAGGATACAAAGAGAGTTTCAAACAACAAAGCTCTATCTCAACAGAGCTTCTGTCATTTTTAAACTTGGGAAATTCTGCAGTAGTGACGGCTATTTTACTGTGAGTAAAAATTATGTGGAGGAAAAGAAACACACGCGCCAAGCATTAATGGGCCGCGCACGACGTCAAGTCATTCTCTGACACTGCTGACGTGTTACATTTTCATTGGACGTACACGGCACACGTTCTTCTGGAAAGTTGAACCAGCCGTTTACACTCGAGTACGGATTCCAAATTTTATTCACTTCCATATATTTACCTCTTCAGAATTCTAACCGTTACCCTTTAGTATAAAACCCAAGTTACCAATCCTCATAAACGTTACAAACTCTCATCTTCTTCTCTGGCGAACCTTGCAAAACCTGCAACCTACCTATTTTTCATTCTCTTTCTTCAAAGATAAACAAAAATGGCATCATCCTCCAACATTCCTGAAGACTCCCATGTTCAAGAAAACTCACTTGCTCATTCTGAGCATTCCCAAAACCCAAATATGGCCGCAGACCTGGAAAAAGACAACTCCGGCGATGAAGCTAATTTCTCTCCAACCACACACGAGAAAAACTTCATCGCAAATGAACACTTTGAAAGTGTTCTTCCTCTCAAACCCAACAACTATTATCTTGTTCCTTCAAGAACCACTTTTGGGGAATCACATGCCATTCTCCTTCACATTTTGGAAACACATTACCTATTCCCCCTGTTGACAAAAACCGTCAGCAAAATACCAGCGCACTGACAGATAAAGGGCTACATTTCTAAACCTGATAAAACCCAACACATGGAACTCAAGTTCAATAGAACGATGTTCTCACTTGAGTTCAGTCTTCCAACCAGAGGTCTGCTAGTTATAAAGAATTATGTTGAAGCACCTACAGACGAAGAACTCTGTAGATTTGTTGAAATGTTAGGGTACAACACAACCCTAAGAAAAAGGAACGACTTCAGAAGAGGTCGATTACCCCCTCTGGGGAATACCCTCTTCTCAATTCTAAACAGATGCCTCACTGGCAAAATTGGTAGTCCAGATCAAACCTCCCATCAGATTCTATCCATAATGTACGGGGTATATTATGATCTGCCTCTGGACTACTCGACCTTGATGATGCAAGAGATGATAAATACGATTGACAGAAAAATCTCCACCCAGAAAGCCAAAGAACACTCAAAATCATCTCTACCTCCTCTGCAGTATCAACGAATTCTTGGAGTACTTCTGGAGCCCCTACTCCTTCTAGAAAAATGGCCTTTAGAAGGTCCAACTGCCAAAATATATGCCATGACAAAAAACGTTCCAACTGAGCACGTCGATGGATATCATTTCTGCAGACCTCTGCCATCAAGACTTCTGGGATATGCTACAGATGAAACCCTAAGGTTAGCTTACATACGGGATCATAGGACTCCAGAACCGAGCCCTGTGACACCCCCGTGTTTAGGTATGCCTTTAGAAACTAGGGTAGTTGAAAGAATGACAGATGAAGAATGGGCTAAGGCTTTCCAGAAGCATGAAGAAGTTCAAACCAAGTTCCTTGCTCAGAGGAAATCCATCTACTCTGCCTCAACTCCTAAAAAGAAAACAAAGAGGAAAACCACAGAGGGTACTTCAACTTCTGCTGTCGAAGCTCAACAATCTCCACCTCATGCAACAGAGGTTGGATCATCTGCACCTCCCTCTCCTCCAAAGCACAAAAAGAAAAGAAAATCCAAAGCCTCAGAGGAAGGGGCACCTAAACCCAAGAGGAGAAAGAGCAAGAAGAAAACTGGGAAACATCTGTCTCCTATGCAAATAATTGCAGAGGAAGGAGTAGCAGAAGACGTAGAGGAACAGGTGACAGAAGGAGTCACAGAAGAACAAACCCAAAAATCACCTGTGCATTCCCCAACTCCTCTCAACTATGCACATCATGGGAATTTCTCAGACTTCCTCTAACGTCCTGAATTTGCCAACACTCTTGACACTGCTGGATGGACTGCAGAAGCTCTGTCACATGAAACCACAGAATCCACAGAAGATCCAGATTTCACAATCTCTAGAGTTGATTCTGATCTTGATGATGATGATCAAACTCCAAGGGACAATCCGGCTGAGACCCCAGAGGTACTGCAGAACCCTTTCCTTCACCCTGGCCTTGATATTCACAGAAGAAGCCCAGAGCAAGTAATCTCTGCCTCTGACGGTACACAGGTTATGCACCTCCAAGTACAACAACTTTTTGGTACTCATCCTATGTACGACTCCCTAGGTCCAAGGGAAGAAGAGGTAACAGAAGAAGGGGAGACTAGGGTAGAAGTCTCAACCCATATGGTAGCAACAGAGGTTGAGACCATAGATGGAGAACAAGTGGTTGGATGCTTCACAGAAGCAGAAGCAAGAAAAGATGTCTGGATTAATAGAGGCACACAACCAAAACCAACTCCCAGTGCAACTCACACTTCTATTGCCGCTAGTCTAGTGGCAGAGGGCAATATTGAAAAAGAGCAGCACGGCTCGACCCCAACCCAAACCATCCGGACAGAGGAAATTCTTTCATCCTCTGTACCATTAATAACCGGGGAAACCATTCCAAGGGAATCCTCTCTAAAGGATTCATCCGTAGTAAGTGATCTATTGCCCCGGATCACGACAGAAATCCTTGCAGAGGGATTTGTTTCCTCTTCCACACGCACACAACTAGATAAAAACATCTCTTCAGAGGAGATTAGAATGCACAAAGACTGAGAGACTCTAGACAAGTCTCCGAGTCAACAGAAGGATAATCTAGTACCCACCTCTGGAGTGGATCTAGACAATGTCATTCTCAGAACTTCTGTAGAGTCTGAAGCACTAGATGCTCCTGCTCGAGGATCAGAAGGAAATCCTTCCGCCCCCAACATCAAAACAAGGGCGAAAGAAGATGTCTCAGGAACAGAGACTCGCTCTGGGGACGAATGTGTTCCCCCAGAGGTTACAACGAGTTCACATGTATCAAGGGATAAGTTCCAAACCCTTTTCACCTCTGTGAACCAAACAATGAAAGAGTTGCAAAGCTCTCTCAAAACTTTTGCAAAATCAACATCTTTGGCTATCACAAATCTAAATACGAAAATGGACAACCTGTCCACAGAGGTATAACATACCGTAGCTCAGATGAAGTCCTCTGCAACAAACACTGCAACCTCTGCAGCTGCTGAATTCGGAAAAGTTGCCACCACTGCCTTCAAAGAGTCTGTCAAGCACTTTCTTCAACAACTAAAAGAGCAATCCTCAAAATCTAAGGGTCTTACACCTGAAGACCTGAAGAAGGCCCTCGACAATGTTCAAGAGCAAACAACAGAAGCAACTCTGGCCATGAAGCCCTCAGATTATATGACCAGAGCTCAGCTCACAGAACTCGGCCAAGGAATACTTGATCAGATGACCGAATTCATCAGAGCTTTCACCGCTACCAACGCAAACTATGTCAGAGAGTTTCAAGCAAGCGTCGGCAGAATGCGCTTCAACACAGAAGCAGAGGTTGAAACACTGCTCGGCCTCTGTGATAACTTATGCGCAAAGATGATTGCTGCAGGGGATGTTCCACCAAAGAAACCAGATACATCTTGCAGGGTAGAAGGTAAAACAGATAAGGGTCAGGATGACTCTGATGATGATTCTGACGATTCATCAGATCATCCTGAGGGGGAGAATCAAGGGGAGAAACAAAGGGAAGTAGCTGCAAGCAAAGGTCTACCATAACCACTAGTATCCGCAGAACCCCTGAACCAAATTCCCCCAACTCAAAACCAAGGAGGAAACCAACAACAGTCCACAGAGGCAACAACCACCTCTGTGGAAATGATCTCTAAAGAAACCCCTGCTAAAACCCAAAAACCTGAAACCCAAAGCAGAAACAAAACCACAGAGACAACAACCATCTCTGTGGAATCCATTACTGAAGAAACCCAAGTACCCAAAACAACAGTTCAACAGAAGACCACAGAGGAAACACCCACCTCTGTGGAATTTCCTTCTGTATTTGGAGAAGATGTCCAAATCCAAGAAGAGGTCCAACTTCTGACATCCTCCGAAGACGAACTACCTTCCCCAACACCCAAAACCAACCCAAGAACCAAAACCATTGCTCACAAAAGAAAATATCTGAGCAAAACACCTGAAACCTCTCCAACAGAACCCAAATCACCAATCAAGCCCTCTGAAACTCAAGTGTCAAAACCAACAGAGGCAATCCCCAAACCAACAGAAACATCAACAACAAAGCCCTATAAGACTCAAGCGTCAAATCCTACAGAGGCAACCCCATCTCAACAAGCAGATCAGTCGAAGGCAAAAGACAAGGGAAAAGGGATTATGACAGAAGAACCGCAGAAGAAAAAGCCCAAGCATCAACCTTCGACAGAAAAACTGATGAAGAGCTCTTTCGATGCGTATAAGACACCAAAGCCTGAAGAAGAAGACTGGGCTTTTGGCACTACACCTCTGTCAAATATTCCTGTTCTGTATCCAAAGACAAAACCTTCAGAAGATCGAGTGGCAGAAGTCAAGAACCAATTAGATGCTCTGCGCAGAACCTTACCTCAACCACCACCACCACAAATGGAAGAAGTGGTATACATGTACTTATACAGCAGAATGGGCATAATGGATCAATCAGAACCAACCATTCAAGACCCTGACTTCCATGCTGACCTCGAAAACCTCTTCACCATAACAAAACCCAAGCCTAAACATGAAATCTTCTCAACATCCAAGATCGTCAAAGTCCTATATTGTAAGTTCTCAAGAACCAGAACCTGGCCTAAACTCTCTTACAACATCTACAAGGTCAAAAGAGAGGACAGATCAGAGAACCAATTTGCAGATGCAGATCTTAGGAATCTCAATCCTTATGATCTACCTGATCTTCTGGAATGGACGAAAAAGAACTTCACAACCGACAAAGTTCGCAGAGCCTACAGGGTGATTAGAAAGGCCATACGCGAAAAGCTTCTGCTATATAGCATGGTAGATTTCCAATTGGCTCGAGATCTTGGAGTGAAAAGCTTAAACGTTCAACCACCGGAAGACTACTGCCCTCCCTCTGCTATACCAAACTCAATCATCACAAATCCAAGGGTCGGGTTAGTATTTATAGATCCTTCTGGTAAATCAAAGTTGTTCGTAGAGATGGACTGTCAGAAGTACGCAACAAGTACTTTGACAGAGTTTAGAACGATCCTAGTGAAGCACAGAGGAACAAAGCTCATGAATCAAAGTCTTGCCGACAGACTGATAGAGGTTATCGATGCAACAATCAACTTTCGAACTCTCTGCATCAGCTTCTATCACGAGCTCATACAAGAAGGACTCGACCACAGAAGTTTCAATGACTTCAAGGATGCCAACGTCTGAGTCAATCAAACAGATCCTCTGTAATATTTTCTTTTCAATACAATCAAATATAAATGCCTCTGGCATAATCTAATGTGAAAAGAAAATGTTCTTGTACTTAGAAAATACTTGCTCTTTCAAATTTTTAATTTTCACTACTTAGGGGGAGATTGTTAGCTCAAATCTTTCTGTTTGTGAAAGTAGTGAAAATAGTCTAAGTACAGAAGTAACCCACAGAGGCTCTGCAGAAGAACCCAAGAATACCGAAGGCAAGAATCAGCAGAAGACTGCTCGCAGAGGACCAAGCCGCAGAACCTCTGTCACCCTTGACAGAGCCTCTGCGGTTTATACTAAAGACTTGGAAGATTTACAAATATCTTTCTACTGTTCCAGGATCTGTTCATCCACTTGTTCCAGGTGTGCCCTGACATCAACTACACGTGTCAAACTCTGATAGAGCTCTGTCAGAATTGGAACATGCGCATTAAATGAACATCGTACCTGCTACTGTTCATACGATCTTGTCTACTGTAGATCAGTCCTTATTTGTCTAAAGTATGTCCCCTTTGTAGTAGTATAAATAGAAGACTCGTGTTGAGTTCTTCTATTAACAAGAACATTTTTACACAATAAAGCTACGCACAAACACACACACCAGCAGTTCTTTCTTGTTATGTTCTTGGTGTTCTTAATATATATCAAATACAGTAATTTTGGAGATATTCATCTGTTCTTACATACTGTTTATTTGATATTGTGTGTTCTTCTACCTTACATTATCTTTCAGTTCTTAAATACGCTTCCGCACCATACAATCTGAACTAACTGAAAGTTAAGATCATTGTTTAAGCAAAAGGAACCAACATCCTGGTCATCGTGTTTCCGCTTCAGACCGCTTGCTTGACTCTTACAGGTAACTTCGAGGGAACGGGCTCTCTCGGACAGTGTTGTGAGTGCTTGATTGTAGTCCTTGAGAGTTGAGTCAATTGCATCCAGGCGAGTGGTAATAGATGATGAAGGAGCAGTGACCTGAGTTTTCAGAACGGATATCAGGTCTGCTTCGGTAGAGGCGATGGTTTCGGATTCTTGGAGCAGTTGGCCCAGTAGCATCGTCTTTAGGGTGTCCACCGAATAGATAGGTTGAGCTGGAATCGGTGGAGGTACAGGTGCGATTTCAGCGTCGACGACCTTTTCTTTGCCCTTGATTGAGCGCATAACTTTGGCGAGCTCGTCGGCGACATGCTGGTGCATTTGCTGCTCCATTTCCTCGCGGACAGCCTTAAGGGTGCTGTCCAGGGACCCTGGTGTCACAAAGTCGGGAAATATAACTCCGGGATCACTTATATTACCCATTGGGGCATCTACCGCAGAGGTAGAGCCACCTACATTCACAGTTGGCATAGGGGTAGCTGTGGTAGGATTTCCGTCCGATCCTCGTGTTCCGCCAGACGGAGACCCTACAGACGTTCCGGTCGAGTCACGAAGAATCTCGACTTGGTGTTTTTCCGCATCAAGTGTCCTAGCCAAAGAATGTTCAATAACAAAAGGCTCTAGACTCGATGGTGCACGAAATGAAGTCGCGACCGGGGGCTGTTGGTCGCTTATTTCAACACCAGCACTCTCCGAATGAGTGGCCGGTGGAAGTTGTGCTATTTCCCCGTGTGAAATTGAAACATCCGTCTTTTGAGAGACGAATGAGTGGATAAGGGGGTTGTGCAATTGCTCCGCTGGGTCCACGGAGGCTTCTTCAATACCCCGTCCCAACGGATGAGACGAGACAGCAGATGTGGCTACCCGGGTGACACGTGGTTGGATTCGCTCAGGAGCCTAGTTATCTTTACGGCTCAATCTTTCTTGGTTCGCTTTCGACCTTAACTCCCTCCTTCTCACATGTTGTATGTCCCGGGGAAGGTTCCTCCGGCGCTGGCTGGACCATGGGATTCCCTAACTCTCGTCTATATGCTATCACAGGTAGGGCTTTAGGTATAGCATAGCTGAGGTATTATCCTGCTCCCCCTCAAAACATACATGGGGTTTGACTTGCTCCCCCTCGGAGTGAGAGTGTTATTTACTTGGGAGACATTGACACAAGGAAAAAATATTTAGACTTTTAGGAAAAACAGTGTGACGCTTCCCCTCAGATTTTGTTGAGGTTGTTGATCCGCCATGGAATATCTGTAAAATGCCCAAAGTTAATAAATAATACGGATAAACAAGTTCTAGCGCGTACCTTTGCATTTAATGGCTCAATCTGAGATAGGTTGAGGACTGGCAGTGAGAAAACAGGTACAGAACTGACAAACAGGGATATCCGGACATAAAAATAGAAAACATAACTTCCCAGACAAGGCATACTATCCGGATAAATGAGGATTAGGGTATCCGGATATCTTATATATGATGACCAAGTAATCCGGATGGGTCAACCCGGATACTTAACTGGTCCGAAAAGTTGTCCGGATTAAATGGTATCCGGTGACGTGTCCGGACACTTTGAAAATATTCCAAGAAAACTTGTCTGTTTCTGCTCTTTTCAAAAAAAATATGATACCCTTAGGATTTTGACAAAGTATTCTCTCGCTCCCCCTCAAACTGAGCATGGGGAAGACTTTGTTCCCCCTCAAATAGTGTAAAATTGTGCAATGAAGAGGCCGACACAAAAAACTTTTATTCATTTAAAGAAAAAACACTGTGTTGCTCCCCCTCAAATGATGGGCATAAGATGCTATGCTCCCCCTCAGAATGTGCGCGTAAAGTGAAATGCACACGGGAATGTCTACACACAAAAAACTTTTTCGGACATTTAAAGAAAAACGTGTGTGACACTCCCCCTCAATAGTAGAGTAAACTTACCTGATAGCTGATCATGCTCCCCCTAAACACATAAGCAGCTCGTGAAAGCTCAGGTATAGACAAACCTCATGTCTTCGTAATATTGTTCCTTGTAGATCGTGAGCAGCTCCCTCCTTCCGGTCATGTGTGTGGAGCATCCAGTGTCTAAGAACCACACATGACCGTCCTGCAAAACAAGTTTAGCGGACCTTGGGTACCCAGATTTGCCTGGGTCCCGGAGGGTTAGGTTTCACACCTTTTGGAGGAGCCTGTTTTGACGCAGGTTGCCTCTTAGGTGTAGTTTTAACCTTAGTAGGAGGAACTGGTTTTGAATTAGGTTTCCTCTCCTGCTTTGGTTTAACCTCTGTTTGAAAACCCCGTTGTTTATGATATTTTCTCTTGTTATTACGGGGTTTGCGTTTGGATGTATGATTATGCATGTGATATGACCCAAACCAATCATTAATGTGAATTTCATCAAAATCATTCCTACCACATCTAGAACAACATAAGCAATCACGCGATAACTGGATCAATTGATGAACTGAATTAAGTTTAATCGGATAAGAAACTTCAAAACGATTCCAATGATTCCAAGCACAATTGTCTTTCTGTTTTCTAGAATTAAAAGCAGTGGGGAAAGACTTTGATGCTGCATCCTTGACAGGTTCATTGTTTAGCCACTTGGGTTTTTCTTGTTTTGCGCGACCATTCTTAGGGACAGAACGATCAGTGACTTTTGAAGAAATAGGATTTTTAATAGGCAATCTCTCGGTCTTTTGCCTCGGCTGTGATTTGTTTTGAGAAACAGGTTTAGATTCGGTAATCTTAATCACAGTTGGGGCCTTTGTGTTAGAACTGCTACCCTTTAAAAAATTGACCGGACGATTGACTACTGGAGACAAAAAACCAGTGTGGCTCGGGAGAGGTTTGTCGAAAGGGAACGACTCAAACTCTCCATCAGAGTTACTTTCAGAGTTCATGTATTCAGAAAAATTTATCTTCGGAATTGCAGGACATGGATTAGGTGAGGAAGGCGAGGAACACATAGTGTCAGTGTGCTTTGGGGAATTTAGTGAGGAAGCTAGGAAAAAATCAGAGTTTAAATTCCTTTTAACACACTCATCTTGAGAATCTTGATCGTCTTGTGTTGAAAAAGTTTTTCCTAAGAAAGCTTTACACGAAGACGTGTCCGATGAGCTAGAGGAAAGTTCGGGTGAAATCTTCTTTTCAGATTGGAGTTGGTCAAACTGCTCTTGGAGTTGACCTTTACTCACTTTCTCTTGCATCACTTCTATTGCCAAAGCGGACAGTTGTGATGTGAGTCGATTGATTTCAAACCGAAGGATCTCCTGTCCCTCATCCGACACAGTTTCGGTTTTGACCGGTTGTGGATTCTCAAGTTTCTCAGAATTGAGTTTCTCAATCTCAGATATTAGCGCTTTCTTTTCGTTTTGAAAAACAGACTTTCTTTCTCAAGTGACTCCTCCAACTCGACAATCTTTGCCTCCAAGATGAGAGGGGGAACATAGAGTTTAAACTCGTCCGTCTCAGTCTTGATTGCGGGTGCTTGGTCCTCATCCTTTTTAGATGAATCCTTGGGCTTTGCAACCTTGTAAGGATCGAAGTAGTCATTTGAGAGATACTTTTTGTTCTTTTGATAGGAATAGTTCAAAGGTTCATAACAAAACGGAAGTTGTATCCCTCGTTTGTGTGCACGCTTATATTCCTCGGTTTCCTCTTCCTTTTCTGGTTCAAGAGGACCAGTCCATTGAATGGCATATTCCGGATACTTTTTATCTAAACCAAGACAAGCAAAATCATACAAAGTTGGTGTATACCATCTTCCCTTTTTCAAATAATGTGGGTTATCATATCCGATACCCCATTCTTCGTTAAAGTACGTGAACTCTTTGGGTTTATTCAGAAAAATGGTTTGATCAGTTTGACCCCTTTTGTGGAGTTTGGTTTCAAGATCAAGAATTTTGGCAACAAACTCCTTGTGCTGAATTTGAAGAGAGGAACATTGATAAACAATTTCTTCTTTCTCATTCATGCACTGATCAAACTGAGACTGAAGATCAGATAATTTGGCCCTTAAGTCTTTAGGTGCTATTGAAAGATTTTTGCATTTTTCTTTTAACATAGCATTTTCAGACTTAAATTTTTATGTTATTCGCGTTTGAACATCTAGCTTTTCGGTTAGTGATCTAATCTCAAGCTTTTGTTCTTTAGTGGTGGCCTTAAAGGAATCTGCCTGTTCAACAAGTGATTGCATTTTATTCATAAAGTCTTGTTCGGAAGATTCACATACCTGACTTGATTCTTCAGCGGCTGTAGACGTGGTGCCGATAGCAGAAGCGTCGCGTGAAGACATCTTTGGTTGCAACGGAATGATCGTCGGACGATGGTTCGATTCAAAGTGGAACAGTATCAAGGATACTTAAATGTCCCCCTCCTGCGACTTAGCGGGTGGCTCTGAGTTACCAGATAAACTAGTTTCCGAATGAAAAATTAAGCACAAACTTACCGGACGGAAAGAGTTTCCGGATGAGATTCTTTCCGGATGCAATGGGTTTCCGGGTAAAATTAATATAACCGGAAATTTCGGGTTATCCGGACAAAATAGGTTATCGGAAACGTTAGTTATCCGGACAAACTATTTTACCGGGAACTTTGGGTTTCCGAAACAAATATACCCGGAGAGTATGGAATTCGAAGACTTACCCGGAAAGTTTTGACGTACCCGGATAGATTTGAATGCGATTGTCCGGAAAGGTCTGCAGTTATCCGGAAACGGCAGCTGGAGTGATAAACTCGATTGGGAATCGATTAGGGTTGCTTAAAATCGTTCCTGAAAGGTTAGGAACTCGACCAAACACAAAAATAACACTACCAAATCGATTTTGAAGCAAAACGAACACGTTTTGATGGTAAAAATTCGATTTTTAGTGAAGAACACACTCAAAACTTATGAACTTAATTTGCTTAATAAACCCCTCAAACGATCAAATTAAGATGTAAAAATTTGCAGAATCACTAATATCAATGATGCTAACAATACCCAATAAGCGAAATCGATCAATTTTACCAGAATCAAAATTTTGAGATTCAAGTAAGAACACAGCCGTATTTTTCAAGAAACTTACCAGAAATCGAATTTTGCACTTTGAATCGATGTAGTCCGTCTGCTCTGATACCAATTGTTAGTTCCAGATCCGTGCAACGATTATGAAATCAAACAGATAAGCAATAGTGTATAATGATTTCAACTGGTCATCCCTGTATTATGCTTTCAAAGTAGAGAGAATTACAATACGAGTAGGAATGCAAATGAGACAACTAGCCTATTTTCTAAGGCTAAGCTATCTATTTATATGGCGGGCCCATGATTAACAAGCCCACGGCCCGTTCACTAATAAGGCTCAAAATAAAGAATTACAAATTAAACCCTGAACTTTAATTCAACATAAATTGACCCTAACATAGACCACTTCAATCATTTGCCCAACTTTATGGCCTACTCCAAGGATCTGTTTGGTCTTTGGATCCTGCACAACACAACCAGAAGGATGAAACGGAACGATTAGACCGGCTTCCATAAGCTGAGTGATTGAAATCAGGCTCAGAGATAAGTTAGGGATATGTAGCACATCAGGTAATTGAATATTGGGGGTAGATACAGTCCCACTGAAGGATACAGGTAAACGAGTATCATCAGCAGTACGGACTGATGAGAACATTCTGGAAGTTTGCTTAGAGACAAACCCGTCAGTCTTAGGTGTCATGTGATTACAACATCCAGAGTTAAATAGCCAAGGGTTACCTGAAGTCGAGGTGTTGCACTGAGAATTCATACCCATAAAACCTGTCATGAGTTGCTCCATGAGCTCTTCGTTTCGACGCATGAGTTCCATAAGATCAGGCGATAAGTTGTTGCTATGTTGTGCCGGAACATCTGGCGTAGGGGAATCTTGAGTGATTGAGCCAGCAACTGATTGAGTTCGGGACTGTTGCCTTTGGTTACCTGAGTTCCTTGGATGCTTTGGACAATCAGACCCATAGTGACGTGGTTATGTGATCCCACACCAGCGACATTTTCGAACTGGGTAGTTAAGGAGAAGATGAAAAGTAGAGTGACAGAATGTGCACTCACTGTTGTTCCCCTTGCCCGCAGATCTAGACTGCTAATTGTTGTTCCACTTACCTTTTGGCTTACCAGAGTTCGAAGTGTAGAGCACAGTGTCCGAAGGCAGAGGGAAGCGTTGTTGAAGGCGAGTTTCTTCACTTAGAAGCTCTGTGATGGCTTCATCAAGAGTAGGCAAGGGATGCCTGTGAAGTAGAGAGGCTCTAACGTTCTCAAACCGATCAGTAAGACCCATTAGAATAGTAACCAAATGCAGTTGGATAAAATAAGCAGTGAACTTCCGAGCTGTGTCATCAAAGATTTGAGGCGCACCCAAGTTCAAATGATCTCTAAGAGCTTGCATCTCAGAGATGTACGAGTTGATAGACAGATCAGCAGCTGTCTTTTGTTCTGAAAAGTAGTCCACAGCTGATATTGGTGTGATAAGCCTGTAGAAGTGTACCTTTGTGCAAGAAAATCCCACAGTCCTTTTGTTGTTGTATAGCCGAGGAATTGCTGATTGATCTCAGTAGTTGTAGAAGCGTTTATGAAGCCAAGGATGCGAGCATTCGCGATATCCAAATCATTCATGCGTTTTGCAAAGTCGACTGCACTTTCCTTTTCATCTTGAACAGGAATTGTAGAAGTCCCAGTGACATAGGTATATAGTCCATGGGACTTGAGAAGAATAGGCATGTGATGATGCCATAGAATGTAGTTGTTCCCGTTGAGAACAACTGAGATGGGATTGGAGTGACTGGAATTGAGAGCCATTTGAGAAGAGAGTTCTGGAGTTGACAAAGTTCCTGACTTGAGAGAGAAATAAAAACAGGTTCCGGAATTATAGAATAGGTTCTGGTATTAGAAGGAAACTGTTCCGGATTTTTGGAGAAAACAGTTCCGGAATTTAAGGAAACAGTTCTGGAATTAGGATAGTAGTAAAGTGATCCGGAATCAAGAGTGATCCGGAATCAAGAGTGATCCGGAATGTAGTTCCGGAAGTAGGAAAAAAGCAGTTCCGGAATTAAGATAAAAGCAGTACCGTAAGTAGCAGTTCCGGAATGTAGTTCCGGAAGTAGGAAAATAGAAACAGGTTCCGGACTAGAGAAACAGATTCCGGAAAATGACTATGGAAGCAGTAAACAGGTTCTGGACTTAGAGAAACACAGGTTCCGGAAAATAGAAACAGGTTCCGGAAATTGAAAATAGAAGCGATACCTGAAGGGGAGTTCCGGAAGAAAGCAGGATCTGGTACTGGGTGTTCCGGAGTTTATGTAGTTCCGGATTAGGGCGTTTGGATGAACAAAAATTTCGACAACAGGGTTTGAGAACAACGACGAACAACGAGACTAAAATCGACCAATGTAAAGCAGAAATCAAACAATCAGAAATGTAGGTGAGACGTACCTAAAGCTCTGATACCATGTTAGAATTGATGAGGGATTCAATCGATAGGTAGATGAGAGACTTGAGAGAGATATAGTTGAATCGGCCGAAGAAGCTTTTCATATATTGGAAATCAATTACAAGAGAAAGATTAACCTAATAATGAAACCTAAGAGATCTATATATACAAGATGAGTTATAGGTAATGACAGAATAGACCCTGAACTATACATATTTACGATAATACTCTAACAAGGACAATACTCGAGAGATTAGGCATCATCTCACTAAAATCATTTCAAAGTAAGAAACGGTCTAATTTGCTCATTTTTTACGCCCACTTATTTGTCCAAGTAAATGAATAACCCCCAAGAGGAACATCAAAAAGCTCTGCATCCCGAATAAAAGAACTAAAAGCATCCGCTAAATGAGCATTAAACAAGGACCCAAATCTTTCACCCGCTTCCCGAACCTCGTTAAAATCACCCATCAAGAGGACTTCTCCTTGCCACGAACAATCATATTCAACAAATATTTCCACATGGTCCGTTTATCACCCAAGCTTTGAGGAACATATACCGAAATCACTAAAACCGACATGTTATTTGGAACCCAAATACCTTCTACAGCAACAACCGATTCCGTAGAGAAAATACGACTCTTTTTAAACAACATTTTATCCCAAATACATAAAATACCACCCGATCAACCTCGTTCCGAACTGCAAGCATAATTAAAAAACGCATTCCCCCACAAATTTCTCACCATAAAAATATTCAGTCTAGTCAATTTGGACTCTTGAATAGCCAAAAAATTAACCTGTTGCAACATACACAACTCCTTCACCTATTTCTTTTTACTAACCTCCCCTAAACCCTGAACATTTAAAGATAAAGCGTTCATTTAAAAACTTCATTTTCTCCAATACCCTTAATGATAGTACGAAGATCGTTTTCATAGCTCTTCATGGGGAATCCCAAAGCCTTCCCCACACTGATAGTTTCCGAGAGCTCCTCTAGTATGGAAAATCCACCCCGCACCAAATTAGAAGTCTGAGACCCATTCTTGCTAAAGGAAGTACTCACATGACGCAACAATTAAACTTAACATCCACCGACGAAACTGCCTGAGAAAGCTGTGAACCTCTCAGTAGCTTGCACCTGCTCCAACACCCGCCTCTATGGAATCGTCATCTAAAACCTTACTTCCCCCTGATTTTTGGAACACTCTCCAATTTTAATCACCCCATTAGCACCTTCCGGCTGTGGAGTAAATCCAGGAGGATAAAGCGGGGTATCGCTCACCCCAACCTTGTGTAAACCAATGTTTTGTGTCAGGTGTTTTTCAAGAAGCTGCATAATTCCAAAAGGATCATTCTTATCTCCTTCCACTTCAAGTACGTCCTTATTTGTGACTTCAACATTATCTTGATTCAGGAGCTCATCATCTTGGAAAGAATTTGGGATCTTTTCAGACATATCTTCATCCTCATTGATATGGCCCTCATACCTAGGTTGCCCCTCGACATGAGTACTTCCTTCCCCTTCTTCCTCTGTCAAAAGACATGAAGACAAGCAACATCATTGCATTTCAAAGATTCAAAAGGAAGAGAAGATCAAGACTTGAAGACTTCAAGACCGATTTTTATTTATATATCTTTAGGGGGAGATTGTTAGGACCATAAATGTCCTACATATTAGAAAGATATATAAATAATTATAGAGAGCTTGATTAGATTAATTATTTTTGTAAAAGCCCTTAATTAGTTTAATTGGGCTTAATTGCTTAATGGGCTTAGGCCTTGTTTGTTTAAAGGCCTAGGTATATAAGGTTAGTCTTAACATTAGCAATTGATTAGCCATTCCTAGAGATTCATTAGAGAGAGATTCATTAGAGAGAGATTCATTAGAGAGAGATAGTTGTGTTTTTCATTCAAACCTTTGTAACTATCTCGAATCATGAATATGAGAGGGATGACTAGTTGAAATCATCAATTGTTCGTGTTATTGTTTATTGATTCGTTATTACCTGATCAAACTGGAACTCACACATATCTGGGTGGGTACCGTCTCTTTACTGTGCAAAACGAAAGAATGTGCACAACTCAGTGATAGCATCCCATATCTGGGTGGGTACCGTCCCTTTAATGGCAATAGGGAGCAGTCTTTGCATGAACACGTGACAATCATGACTTTTGAAGGCATAGAAACTACACTCCTCAAGGTTAAATAATGACCCTATGTTGGAAGCATAGCCTTCTGGAAATTTCAATGTCTTCAACCATTCACCCACCTTTATTACTTGCTCTTTTTTCAAAGTGTATTCCGCTTTCGGTTTAAATATTTTATTTCGTTCCTCCCTGAGATGCAACTCCGGTCGATTGCAGTATTCTTCTATGTCTTTCCTTGCTTTGATGTTGTCCTTTGATTTTTGTGTGTCTATAATCGTGTGAAACAGATTATCAAACACATTCTTCTCAATGTGCATTACATCCAGGTTGTGCCGTATCAACAAAGTGTGCCAATACGGCAACTCCCAGAAAATGCTCAGCTTTACCTAATTGTGTGTTACCCCAAAACCCACAGGCTTTCTATAATGCCTTGACCTGTGTGGGACACCATCATAAACCGTAAGAAGGCTACACACTTGATTCCATATTTGTTAACCGGTTGACACTAAGGGTGGATCGGCTGTCTCGGTATGTCCCTTACGAAATTACTTCTTGTCACGTCTGAACGCATGTCTTTGTGGTAGAAACTTGCGGTGACAGTCAAACCAACATGACTTCCCTTCGCTTCGTAACTGGAACGCATCTGCATTGCCCATGCAATATGGGCAAGCTAACTTTCCATGCGTGCTCCAACCAGAAAGCATGGCATAAGCAGGGAAGTCACTAACCGTCCACAACAGTACGACCCTCATGGTAAAATTGGTCCTACGAAAAGCATCATAGGTATGGACACCCTCCAAGATAACATCTTCAATTCATCGATCAAGGGCTGAAGAAATACATCGAAGTTCTGTCCGGGACTCTTCTTGCCGGGAATCAGCAAAGCGAGGTGGACGTAGGACTCCTTGATGCACATCCAAGGCGGTAGATTGTAGTTTGTAAGAAAGACAGGCCATAGTGAATACGGATTTGAGTTCGAGTTATTGGGTTGAAACCATTTGTACATAAGCCCAGACGAACATTCCCGATCTCTTCAGAAAAATCAGGATGTAGCCTGTCGAAGTGTTTCCAAGCCTCACCATCACTCGGATGTACTATCTTTTCTGGTTCAGTCTGATGTTGACTGTGCCAAGTCATCTCTTTTGTTGTTTTCTTACACAAATACATTCGTTGCAATCTTTCTGTAACAGGTAAATACGTCAACAGCAACTGAGGCACCCGATACACTTGACAAGTGTCATAATCGGCATATTCCTTATAGAATAACATGTAATGGTTTTTGCAAGCATGGATCTTCTCTTTCGACAGACTAAGTTGCTTCAACATCTTCTTTGTCTCGTAAAAGCTACCAACCAATTGTTCACCGTCAGGTAGCATTTCTTTCACCATAGCAATGTTACGATTGTAGGTTGTTTCTGGTACATTGCAATCTGCCTTCCAGTTCAAAAACCTTGACGCTGCCTCTAACTTTGAAAATCTCTGGCATCCCTCCCACAACGGCTGGTCCGAAGCTTCTAACATCTCATAGAAATGTCGTGCATGTAGATTCGGTTCTTGCTACTCCCACGTACTTGATGTACCGGGAATATTTTGGTCCATCATCATTTGTTGAACACCGTCAACCTCGTAATAATCTTCGTCTACTATTGCCTGTTGAACTAAGGGTTCTATTTCGCCATGTGCATACTAGTGAGTATAAGAAAACATAAATCATGTTCTTATTAAGTCAAAATGAACCTCATCTCTAATTTTATACTTCGTAAGTTTACATTTCTTACAATGACATCTTGTAAATAATGTTACCCCCTCATCCGTGCCCCTCGGTAGATTAGATTGCTCATATGTGAAAGCAAAATCCAAAAATCGTTCTACTTCACATCTGAAAACAAGATTTATTTCACCACTCCTATTTACTCGTTTATACATCCATCCTCTATGTGTATTAGTCGACATAGCTACAAACACATACCTATATAAATTGACATACATATCAAAACTTAAAAGTTAGAGATAATACTACAACCCAACATGTAACACCCTAAAATCAGGGCAAATTTAAACCTCAAGTTGTAACAAGTTATGATAAAATAACATCCAAACTTTTATATAAGAAGAGAATTAACTATGAGGTTTCATAATTACAAACGTGGAATTCTCCCAATAACTTATTAATCTAATCATGTCCACTATAATTAGATTAACTAAGTTATCTAAGCAATCTATCAAAAAGCCTCATTGCATTAGCTAACTCCTCCGCTTATCTCTTAAGTTGGATACTTCAAAAGCTCTCGGCCCACATACCATTTACTTCCCTGAGCCTGTACCTGGTAAGAAAATTTAATTTGAAACGATTAGGCTTACGCCTAGTGAGAACATCCAATTTCAAATTAAAAGCGTTAACACTTTGAAAATATCCAACACATATTAACAAACCTATTCTCCACCATACTTACCATACACTTTCTCACCTCAATGACGGGAACATACCCGATCCCATGAATATAACTAACATTCAGTACGTCATATTATCATAATCAAGAGCCTACTACGAATCATTTTAGATTCTAGATTATTTCTCTTATCCAAGAAATTACAAGTTGCTTTATGCCTATTTCTTGGCCTGGAAGTAGAGATTACAAGTTACTTTATGCCTATCTCTGGTCTTCCCTTAAAAATCAGGAATTACAATTTACTTTATGCCTATTCCTCGATTTCTATACTATGAAATAGAAATTACAATTTTCTTTATGACTATTTCTCATTTCATAACACCTTTACGAAATGGGAATTACAATTTACTTTATGCCTATTCCTCATTTCAGGTCAACGGGAATTACAAATTGCTTTATGCCTATTCCTCGTTACAATACCTAACAGTGCCTATAGATCCATTACACTTACTAGAGTATATGCATAATAACATATCACGCCACCTCTCGTATCATATTTTTAATTCTAAGAATATTAGATAACCTAAAGCATCCTTATCCTCAAATGCCCCCCCCCCCCCCCCCCCCCTTCGGCGAATTAGCACGGTTTAGAAAACTTAACCAGATAACACATCCGGAAACTGCATCCGGACATCAGAAGTTTTCGGACACCACAGCTGTCCGGACGTCTACACTTACCGGACAACATAACTTACCGGACAACTTAACTTACCGGACAACATATTCAATCCGGATGACATCCGGAAACCAAGGTAATCCGGATACCATCCGGTATCTAGTTCATCTGGAAACTACAGAATAAACAAAACTTACTGGATATCTTTGCCTCGTCCGGATACCTTCGCACAGGGGTTTCCGGATACTTCATTTTATCCGGAAACTACGACTGTTCTTCACTTTTACCATCAATCAACCCCAATAATTTCATTCTTAGTTCGACCCATATCATTCTAACAGTTGTAAAGCATACAGATTCGAAAACAACACCCAAATCATCCAATTTTATGGTTTATAATATCAAATAGGATGAACTCACCTTAAAGAAGATAAACCCACTTCTCTACACAATCTGATTCCAAATCAAAACAGCACCTAGATGAAATCAGATTAAGATATGGATACTATCTTGAAACTGATATCAAGCTTGCAAAATCTTTTGTATACTTACCAAGATTTCAGGTTAATTTCTTCTTTTTCTCTCTTCCTTTCTTCTTCTGTCTCTCTTCTTTCTCTCTATTCTTTCTCTCTGCCGTTTGCCGACTCCAACAGCTGAATTGAGATAATATCTCAATTCAGCCTAACCCATCCTTTAAGCATCTCCAACTTTCCAAAATAACCAAACACACCCTCAAGTTTCAACTTTCCAAAATAACATCAAACTTTGGTTACTTACTTTTTAACCCCATTGATTTATATAATTTCAAAATAGCACAAAACTTAAAACCCAATTACAAATCAACTTCATTCATATTAAAATGTTATAACGAAAATTCGAGGTGTTACACAACATAACCCATTAGAGATATTTCGATTGATGCACTGCATAACTCACTGTTGTGCCATGAACAGAAAATGAAGAGAAGCAGTAACGGAGAGGACCAAGTATTGAAAGTGTCAACAGGAGATTTCAGAGGAAGAGGACGAGGACGAGACTCACCACGGGGCGGCTTCAGAGGCAGAGGAGGTGGACGAGGTAGAGGATCATTCAATAAAGCAACGGTTGAATGCTATAAGTGTCACAGGTTAGGACATTTTCAATATGAATGTCCTAATGGGGAGAAGGTTGCTAACTATGTTGAACAAAATGAAAGTAAGGAGCTACTTCTCATGGCAAATGTGGAGGCGGATGAATGTAAGAGAGGAGAAGGATGGTTTATTGATTCCGGTTGTTCGAATCACATGACAGGAAACAAGATGTGGTTCTCTAGTCTAGATGAGAATTACAAGACAATTGTTAAACTTGGCAATAACACAAGAATGGATGTCATGGGGAAAGGCAGTGTTAGACTTCGTATCAGAGGAATCACTCAGAACATAATGCACGTTTATTATGTTCCAGAACTTAAAACCAATCTGTTAAGGGCGGGACAGTTGCAAGAAAGAGGGTTGGCGTTGTTAATCAAAAATAATATGTGCAGAGTATATCATCCATCAAAAGGCTTGATAATGCAGACAAGAATGACGGCTAACAGGATATTTGTCGCTCCAATGGAAGTTCTCCCGAATCATTCGGTATGTTCAAAATTCACTGATGCCAACTGCTTCAAAGCCGCGAGTATGGCAGAAGAAAAATCTCACCTATGGCATCGCCGGTATGCACATCTAAGCTACAAAGGGCTGAGAACTCTACACCACAAAAAAATGGTGAATGGTCTGCCTCTATTGAAGACGCCCTCCAGGTTGTGCAAGTCATGTTTAGGGGGGAAATAACACAGAGATCCAATTCCGAAGATAAGTCAATGGAGAGCGATTCGAAGGCTCCAGCTTGTTCATGCAGATCTGTGTGGACCTATAAGTCCGAAATCAAACGGTAAAAAAAGGTACATCGTAACTTTTATCGATGATTTTAGTAGAAAGATATGGGTAAAGTTTTTGTTTGAGAAGTCTGAGACTTTTACTATGTTCAAAAAATTTAAGAGTTTGGTTGAGAATGAATTAGGTGAAGTAATCTGTTGTCTAAGAACAGATAGAGGTGGGGAATTCTGTTCAGAAGAATTTAATGAGTTTTGCAGTTCAAACGGCATAGCAAGGCAGCTCACTACTGTCTACACTCCACGGCAAAATGGAGTGGCGGAAAGGAGGAATATAAGCATCATGAATTTTGTTCGAAGCATGCTGTCAGATAAAGGCATTCCAAGAGAATTTTGGGCTGAAGCTGTGAATTGGACAGCCCATGTGATGAATCGAAGTCCAACTGCTGCTGTAAAGGATCAAACCCCTGAACAAGTCTGGAGTGGTCACAAGCCATCTGTTACATGCACAACTCATGTGCATGTGCCTAATCAAAAGAGAACAAAGCTGGAAGACAAGAGCGTGGAATGTGTATTCTTGGGGCTGTGTGAAACCACTAAAGCCTACAGGTTCTACAATCATGTAACCAAGAAAGTGATCATTAGTTGGGATGCGGTATTTGAAGAAAATGAGAGTTGGAATTGGGAAGATAAGAATAAAATTGATGATGTACTAACCTGCGAAGATGACAATGAACAGGAGCATTATGAAGTTGATTCTGCAAGTGAAGGTGAGGAGAGTTACAAGGCAGAAGGTAATGATGAAGTCGGCAATGATGAGGTCACAACAGGTGGATCACAAGAAGATAGTCGACATCAGGGGAGGATTAGAAGAGCCCCACAATGGATGGAAGATTATGTCACGGGAGAAGGTCTAGTTGAGGAAGAAAATGCCAATATGGTGCTCTTCACAGAATCAGGTGATCCAAGCACGTTCGAGGAGGCAATCAACGACTCAAAATGGAGAGAAGCTATGAATAATGAGATACAAGCCATAGAAAAGAATGATACATGGAGCTTGACTACTCTTCCAAGTGGTGCCAGAACTGTTGGAGTAAAATGGATATACAAGACTAAGCTGAACGAGAAAGGAGAAGTGGAAAAATACAAGGCGAGACTAGTTGCAAAGGGCTACTCTCAAAAGTATGGCTTAGATTACAAAGAAGTGTTTGCAACGGTAGCAAGATGGGATACAATACGTTTAATCCTGGCCTTGGCAGCTAAAAACAACTGGTATGTCTTTCAATTAGATGTAAAAAATGCCTTTTTACATGGTACATTGAATGAGGAGGTGTTCATTAAGCAACCACAGGGATATGTAAAGGCAGGAGAAGAACATAAAGTGTTGAAGTTAAAAAAGGCTTTGTATGGCCTTAAACAAGCCCTACGGGCTTGGTATAATAGAATCGAGTCTTATTTTATTGCTGAAGGTTTTCTGAAGTGTCCGAGTGAGCACACACTCTTCACCAAGAAAGGAGCGGATGGAAGAATTCTGATAGTAAGCATATATGTAGATGACTTGATCTTCACAAGTAGTGATTCAACTATGTGTGAAGAATTTAAAAATTCTATGAAGCATGCATTTGATATGACTGATTTGGGCATAATGAAGTATTTTTTAGGGGTCGAGGTGATTCAAAATGAAGCTGGTATCTTTATCGGGCAACAAAAATATGCTCACGAGGTATTGCAAAGGTTTGGCATGGAAGAGTGTAATGGAGTTAAAAATCCCATGGTTCCGGGCTTCAAGATGGGAAAGGATGACGAAGGGAGAAGAGTAGACACAACACAATACAAGCAAGCAATTGGAAGCTTAATGTATTTAACTTTAACGAGACCTGATCTGATGTATGTGGTAAGTCTAGCAAGCAGGTATATGGAAAAGCCTACTGAGTTGCATATGCAAGCTGTTAAGAGGGTACTCAGATATGTGAAAGGCACTACCGACTATGGGGTGTATTACAAGAAAGGTGAAGGAGCAGGAGAACTATGGGCGTTTTCAGATAGTGATTATGCTGGCGATTCTGATGACAGGAGAAGCACTTCCGGGTATGTCTTTATGCTAAGTTCTGGTGCCATCTCCTGGTCCTCTAAAAAATAACCTGTCGTTAGTCTTTCCGCAACCGAAGCCGAGTATATTGCAGCTGCTGCCTGTGCATGTCAGGCTGTTTGGTTGCAGAAGATTTTGAATATCCTTGATTGGGGTATCAGTAAGTGCACTGTGATACAATGTGACAATTGTTCGACGATCAAATTGTCCAAGAATCCGGTTTTCCATGGGAGAAGCAAGCACATCCAGGTTAGATATCACTTTCTCCGTGAATTATCTGATGATGGTGTGATTGAGTTGAAGTACTGCAGAACTCAGGATCAAGTTGCAGATGTGATGACTAAGCCCTTGAAGCTTGATGTCTTTGTCAAAATGAAGGAGCAGATGGGAGTATGCAAGATGCCTTTCGAGTGAACTGGAAGCTGCTGATGTCCAGTTCAGGGGAGGATATGTTGGAAGTCGTTGCTGGGTTTTGTTCCTCTATTTATTTAATAAATTGCAGTAGATAGTTTCTGTTATGTTTATCAAAGTAGGGTTTCCTTACTGATACAGGGAGAATTCGAAGAATTCGAGAGGTAAATAAGGGTTTTATAAATAATAATAAACGAATTCGAAAAGGTAAACAAGCACAAGAGAGACTCAGAATTTGGCGTCGGAAAAAGAGCAAACATAAAGCACCAGATATAGAGGAAGTAGCGACAAAGGATCGAGAGTCAGATCGAGCAACGAAGAGGAAAGCGGAAACGCAAGGCAACCGCCGGCGCCAGCTGAGTCGCGCCACAAGTAGCGCCAGCTACTGTTTGCTTGATGGCACCCATACCCACGCTAGATAACTAGCGCCACATTCCAAAACCTTTTCCAGCATCCCACTATGGCACTATGCATGCACCGTCCATTTTGAGTCATGGTTTCCAACTACAATTCCAAGTTTAGTTTTAATTAATTAGTTTCCTTTATTTAATTATAGTTCTAATAAGATTAGAATAGTGTTATTTCTTAATTATCCTTTAATTAGTACTTATCGTTTTCTTAGTTTAGTATTATAAATAGGGTATTAGGGTTTCATTGTTAAGCAGTTAATTATTCAATAAAGTTTGTTTCTTTTAGAGTGGATTCTCTAGTTATTCGTGTTTTACAATTCGTAATCACGTTTATCAAAGGCTTTACACGCTTTTCGATCCTTCCGCAAACCCCCGCTGCGTCAAGTGGTATCAGAGCAGGATTCGCCTGTGTTTTCACCATCAATGGCAGATCAACAACTCGCTACCAAAGCAGATTTGGCTGAGTCGGATGTGGCCCTATCCACAACGCTCGCGAACCTGACAGCAGTTGTTAATAGGCTTCGACCCAACATCGTCAACGACAACCGTCGGAGAAGAGACATGTTTGAAGGACCGGCTATGGCGCCATTTAATGGCAACCATAACCGGGTTAATCTATCGAATTCCGAATCCGAGGAGGAAGAGAAAGAAGATCCGCAAACCCCCGCTGCGTCAAGCTTGACGCAGCGGGGGTTTGCGGAAGGATCGACAAGCGTGTAAACCCTTTGATAAACGTGATTACGAATTGTAAAACACGAAGAACTAGAGAATCCACTCTAAAAGAAACAAACTTTATTGAATAATTAACCGCTTAACAATGAAACCCTAATACCCTATTTATAATACTAAACTAAGAAACCGATAAGTACTAATTAAAGGATAATTAAGAAATAACCCTATTCTAATCTTATTAGAACTATAATTAAATAAAGGAAACTAATTAATTAAAACTAAACTTGGAATTGTAGTTGGAAACCATGACTCAAAATGGACGATGCATGGATAGTGCCATAGTGGGATGCTGGAAAAGGTTTTGGAATGTGGCCCTAGTTATCTAGCGTGGGTATGGGCGCCATCCAGCAAACAGTAGCTAGCGCTACTTGTGGCGCGACTCAGCTGGCGCCGTCGTTGGCGCCGGCGGTTGCCTTGCTTTTCCGCTTTCCTCTTCGTTGCTCGATCTGACTCTCGATCTTTTGTCGCTACTTCCTCTATATCTGATGCTTTATGTTTGCTATTTTTCCGACGCCAAATTCCGAGTCTCTCTTGTGCTTGTTTACCTTTTCGAATTCGTTTATTATTATTTATAAAACCCTTATTTACCTCTCGAATTCTTCGAATTCTCCCTGTATCAGTCACCCTTACTTGAAAAGAACTCGTCTTCGAGTTCACTTGAAAAACAACTTTACTCTGCTCGTAGAACACGCGTCTCGTCAAATCGTGTGGATGCACGACTTGGTCTTCAAAATTTAAAAATTTCGACCGGTCTTTAAAATCCAACGGAGGTTGTCGCGATTGTTTCCATACGAGCGATATTTTATCAAACTCGTAAGGGTGAGAGATTAGAGTAACGTTACCAGGAATTTTTGCACTTTGAACCGGAGTCGCGGGTGCTTGAATAGTGGGAACATCACCTTCGGGATCATCGACCTTGAACGGTTTTGTTGGCTCGAGGATGTCTCCCATTAGCTTCTTTTCGGTTTCTTTGACCGGGGACCCAAAATCTGTTGTCGGCTCTTCCGGGTCGGTATGGTGTGATTTTGTTTCGAAAAGAGCGACTTTATCTTCACCCTTGTCCGGCAAGACTTTCTCTTTTCCGGTGGGTTTTCCGGAATGGGCGGTTGATTAGATAGGGAAGAAATCGAGCCCATAATACGGCTATTGTGGTGGCTCTTCTTGTTGGGGCTTTCATCGAAGCTATTAATTGATCTCATGGCAATCTTTTGGTCGCCCCAACGAAATAGTACGATGTCAGCTTGGCTCTTGTAGGTTGCATGATTATCGAATTGCCACGGTTGACCCAACAGAATATGACAAGCGTCCATGTCAAGGACATCACATATGACCTCTTCTCGATAGTGTTTCCCGATCGATATGGGCACCCGACAAGTTTGCGTGACCCCTTGAAAGCCATTCTTGACCCACCCAAGAGAATACGGGGCCTCATGGGGGTGAGTGGGTAGATCAAAGTAGTCGACCAATTTCTCGGACACGAGGTTCACACAACTTCCGCTGTCGATAACTAAGTTACATACATTTTTCTGCACCGAGCAATGAGATCGAAAAAGATATTCGTGCTGAGATTCTTCCTTTGATGAAAGCAATATTCGTTGGAGTACGATATCGATTTTTTCTTGCAGATCTTCTTCCTCTTCCTCCTCGGATTCGGAATTCGATACATTAACCCGGTTATGGTTGCCATTAAATGGCGCCATTGCCGGTCCTTCAAACATGTCTCTTCTCCGACGGTTGTCGTTGACGATGTTGGGTTGAAGCCTATTAACAACTGTTGTCAGGTTCGCGAGCGTTGTGGATAAGGCCACATCCGACTCAGCCAAATATGCTTTGGTAGCGAGTTGCTGATCGGCCATTGATGGTGAAAAGACAGGAGAATCCTGCCCTGATACCACTTGACGCAGCGGGGGTTTGCGGATCTTCTTCCTCTTCCTCCTCGGATTCGGAATTCGATAGATTAACCCGGTTATGGTTGCCATTAAATGGCGCCATAGCCGGTCCTTCAAACATGTCTCTTCTCCGACGGTTGTCGTTGACGATGTTGGGTTGAAGCCTATTAATAACTGCTGTCAGGTTCGCGAGCGTTGTGGATAAGGCCACATCCGACTCAGCCAAATCTGCTTTGGTAGCGAGTTGTTGATCTGCCATTGATGGTGAAAAGACAGGCGAATCCTGCTCTGATACCACTTGACGCAGCGGGGGTTTGCGGAAGGATCGACAAGCGTGTAAACCCTTTGAAAAACGTGGTTACGAATTGTCAAACACGAAGAACTAGAGAATCCACTATAAAAGAAACAAACTTTATTGAATAATTAACTGCTTAACAATGAAACCCTAATACCCTATTTATAATACTAAACTAAGAAAACGATAAGTACTCATTAAAGGATAATTAAGAAATAACCCTATTCTAATCTTATTAGAACTATAATTAAATAAAGGAAACTAATTAATTAAAACTAAACTTGGAATTGTAGTTGGAAACCATGACTCAAAATGGACGGTGCATGGATAGTGCCATAGTGGGATGCTGGAAAAGGTTTTGGAATGTGGCGCTAGTTATCTAGCGTGGGTATGGGCGCCATCCAGCAAACAGTAGCTGGCGCTACTTGTGGCGCGACTCAGCTGGCGCCGTCGCTGGCGCCGGCGGTTGCCTTGCGTTTCCGCTTTCCTCTTCGTTGCTCGATATGACTCTCGATCTTTTGTCGCTACTTCCTCTATATCTGGTGCTTTATGTTTGCTCTTTTCCGACGCCAAATTCCGAGTCTCTCTTGTGCTTGTTTACCTTTTCGAATTCGTTTATTGTTATTTATAAAACCCTTATTTACCTCTCGAATTCTCCCGGTATCACTTATTTCTAGGAGTAAATGATAGTGAGCTATTTTTCTGCTGATTTCCAGCATCTTTCTGTTATAGTTGGCTGTATATAAAGCCTTCTTTGGTATTCAATAAAATCAAGCTTTTGGCTCTCAATTTCTCTGTATTCCATTTTCTCTTGATCTTAACAATTCTACCATAGATAGTTGATCCGGATCTTCTTCTCCTTCTGTAATAATGACATATAGTGGATATATATCTAACTACAAATCAAAAGAACGTTGTAAACTAGAAATCGATGGTGTGATGTTTCATATTACAAATTGCTTCTCCTTGCATATCCAGATTTAGCTGATGGTGGTTTGTACCCCGTTAGATAAGAAGAACAGATCTTGCGGATCAAGGGTTTCTTTACGGCTTTCTCCATGGGAGGTTGGGGAAGAGGCGGCCAAAGATTGAGGAAGTACCGGAGTGGGGAGGTCGGGATTGGAGAGGCAATCGTGTGATGGATGGATGCATTTATTGTTTTTGTTTTAGCCTTTTGTTTTTTATTATTTAAAGCATGTTTTAATTTTTTTAATAAAAATAAGAAAAAAGAGTAAAATGCATTTTAGTTTACCTACTTAATAGTAAATTTAACGAAATTAGAATTATGGATCCAATACGTTATTAATTTACAAACCACAGGTATACAATTCGTAATTATTTCTAAATATAGACCTAAGTATAGTATATATAAACCACAAGGATGGAATGTGTATTTTAGTCGGCATTCTAAGGGAATTAAGTTGAATTTCATCAAATAATGGAATGATAAACTTGTTTTTTCTGGATTGAAGAATTCATTTAATCCGATAGAATTTAAAAAATATTCATATTAAGGGGTGGTTTGGGAGTGATTATATTTTTAACTTATGCTTATTTTTAAAAGTGTTTATTTGCTTATGTGGTGAGGAAAATGAGTTTTTTAAAAAATGTTTGGATTAGCTTATTGTGGTGTGGAAACACGATAAGCAAATAAGGAGTTTTTTAGTGTTTGGCAAACTTTTGCTTATTTATGTAAAATGACCAAAAAAGACATTTCTGATATGGGTCACCTTGGTCTCCAAAAGTTGGGACCTGCAACACAAAAAATACAGGGTTTTAATCACTTTGCAGTTTGCAAATCAAGAAAAACCAGTAACTACGACTCCCTCGATCCTAAAACACCCAAAACCCTAAAAAAGAATCAAAATCCCATTTGGTATCAAACAGTATATATCAATTTCAAGAAATTAGTAGGAAACACAAATCTGGGTTGTTATACACAGCACCAAATCGATGGTAATTTTCGAGAGCACAACACCAATAAACACCAATTGATCAATAAAATGACAGATATACCTGTTATGGCGATTTTCGATCGTGAAGGAGAATATCGAACAGAGAGACTGTGGAGAACAGATGGAGGATGGTGGTGATGTCGATCCTGTGGAGAAGATGGAGGATGGTGGTGATGTCGAGTGGAGGCGATGGAGGATGGAGGCGATGGAGGATGTCGCTCCTGTGAAGAGAAATGGAGATGGAGGCGATGGTAACTGATGTGTTTGTTAGGGTTTGTTAAAAAATGAGGGTAAAAAGGTAATTTTGATAGGCAAGCAAATAAGCATAAACAAATTAGTAGCTCTGGACTGACTTCTCAAAAACAACTTATCAGTGGTGAGGAAAAGTCATAAGTTGTTTTAATTTTTTTGTCATCAAAACACTCCAAAGAGCTTATCAGTGGTGAGGAAAAGCTATAAGCAAATAAGTCAAAAATATAAGCACTCCCAAACACCCCTAAATCCGATAAAAATCAATTTATGTCATGTTCTCAACCAACTTAGACTAATGAAATTTGTAAATAAAGTATTCTTTAGTATGTTTGGAATAATATTTAATTATTTGTTCAAAATCAATTTCATAGAAAAGGTAAAATTTCTTAATGTGAACATTATATATATGTAAAATCTAATTGCATGCATATAAAAGTTAAATTAACCAACAAATATGTAATCAAGGAAATAAATTTTCCCTTTCAAGTATGAATTGAAGTAATAATATACATTTTAAGAATACTTATGAAACATAACATGTACGAAAGTTCATCACATATGAAACGAATCAACGTTAAGTTTCTTTCATTAACAAAAATCTTTATTTATCAAAATTAAGAGCAAATAAAGAATAATAGATTCATATATATTACTTGCAAGTAACCTCTACTTTTTTTTAGAAGGGTATCCCAGACCACATTGGGCCCAGACTAATCCCTAGGCAAATCGGGCATTTGGCCCAGCTGCTAAAGCATGCAGCCCTGAGATTATCCTCAGTGGCCACAAGTGCTGCGTGTGGGGCTCGAACCCGGGCAAGCGCTATGAACTCCCCAGGCCTTACCACCACGCCACAACCCTTGTGGTTAAGTAACCTCTACTTATGAAGGCATAATACAGAGCATGATCTTTTAACATGAACAATTAATGCCAGAATTAATTAATTAATTACGATTTCTACATTTTGTTGTTGAACCAATAAACACCTTTGGCCTTGTCTTCACCTTCATCTGCCTCAACAAAGAAGTACTCGGTAGCTTCTCTCCACATTGCTTTGATTATTGGGGTGTCGTCAAACTGATAGTATTCTCCTAAGATGGGTTTGATCGCTTTTGTGGCATCCATGGCATGATAATGAGGGATGGTGAAAAACAAATGGTGAGCAACATGCGTGTCGGTGATGTGATGTAGAACTGTGTTAAAAACGCCATAATCTCTATCCATTGTTGACAAAGCTCCCCTCAACCAGTTCCACTCGGTGGAGTCATAGTGTGGCAGTGACCGGTGAGTGTGGTGCAACCAAGTAATGACGACCAGGAACCCATAAACAATAACCAGAGGAGCAAAGTAGATGGCTACGAGCCATGTGAATCCTTGGGCTAAGGCCAATTTGTAGAGCCCATAGCTTGTTACTAAAAGTCCGATGTCGGTCAGTAGGATTTGAAAGCGCTCACGGTCGTTATAAATAGGACTTTTTGGGTCAAAATGGTTGGCAAATTTCTCATACTTGCGGCCGGAAACATTGAAGCAAATGTACAAGAGCCAGCCTATGGTGCATAAAATCGCAAGCCTAAAGAGACGGCCAGGTGGGGTGTTGAGCAGTCTGGCTACAGAATTTAAACTAGACTTCTTTTTTGGGACGAAAGATTCATCGTGCTCCATTGAACCAGTGTTGGAATGGTGACGGCGATGACTGTATTTCCAAGAGAAATAAGGAGCAAGCATACCAGTGTGCAAAAGGTAACCAATAGTGTCATTCAACCATGGGTAGTCACTAAAAGCTTGGTGGCCGCACTCATGGCCAATGACCCACAAACCCATCTGGACACTACCTTGGAGGATCCAATAAACCGGCCACGCCACATAGGAAAGGGGGGTCGGGAGGTGGGCGATGTACTTGGCGGCAACGTATTAAAAGAAGAAGGATAGAAAGAGGTCAGTGAAAAGGTAGGATGAAGATCGGATGAGGGATCGATTGAAACAGTGTGGTGGTATGGCTTTCTTTATATCACCTAGAGTGAATGGTGGCTTTGATGATGGGGCTCGCTTCACAACTTCACTGTCGGAGTTACTCCTCTCCGTCGCTCGGCCACCAGAACCCATCTTTCAAATTAACTTATGAACTTCAATTCCCTGCAAACATAGATGATTCAAAAATTTAATTTCAATTCTGTAAGAAACAAACTTCATTTATATTAGAAAGCATGCTCAGATCAGTACCTACGTGAGAATTGATGCGAAACAATTTGTTTCCTCCAACAAAATTTTATGTGTTTGTTCTTTGTAAGACTCTGCTGATATGATGTACCATGGTGAGTTCTGTTGCATATTTATATTGATACGTCTCTAAAATCAATAATAATAGGGAATTTAATTAAAATACCCTAAGTTTGACCATCTCTTACCAAAATACCCAAAATCTCTCCCAGTTTACAAAAGTACCCAAAAAATCCGCAATGGAGCCCGCGATCGCGGGCTCCAGGCCACGTGTCACCAATGTTTACCCACTTTGCCCGCGTTGGTCCCTCAAGAATGCCCGCGGTCCAGCTTTCCCCCCTCAAGAATGCCCGCGTGTGCAGTTTTGGTCCCTGCCCGCGATTGACTCATTGACCCCCGCGATCGCAGGCTACACGTGTCACCAAAGTTTGCCCACTTTGCCCGCGTTGGTCCCTCAAGAATGCCCGCGGTACAGCTTTCCCCCCTCAAGAATGCTCGCGTGTGCATTTTTGGTCCCTGCCCGCGATTGACTTTCGTTGACCTCCCGCGATCGCGGGCTCCTGTGCCACGTGTCGGCACAGGGTTAACCCTAAAATCCCTTTGACGAACCCTAAACCCTAATTTTTCTTCGGCCGCACTATATAGGGGGGGGGGGGGGGGCCAAGACACGGCCACTCTCAATTTTTTTAATCACTCTCTCAATTTTTAATCAAACTCTCTCAATTTTTAATCAAACTCTCTCAATTTTCTCTCACTCTCTCAATTTTCTCGTGTGGAATACGCGTTCGGGTTTTGTGAAGATGTCTCGTATTACCTCTTTGGTATGTTTTCCTTATGTTATTTGTTATTTTTTGTATGTTATTTTAAGTTAAGATATATGATTTGTAGGTTGTTATAGTGTTTATAACTTATGTTTGAATATGTTCTATGTTTAACATGATATGTATGGTTTTATGTTTGAATGTGATATTTGTATGTTATAATGTGTATGTTGTTATAGTGTGTTTTTTCATATAAAAATTCTTAAGAGTGTTTTTTTATAAAAAAATTGTTAAGAGTGTGTTTTTATAAAAAAAATTGTTAACAATGTGTTTTTTTTTTATAAAAACACACTCTTAACAATTTTTTTATAAAAACACACCCTTAACAATTTTTTATAAAAACAGTGTGTTTTTATAAAAAAATTGTTAAGAGTGTGTTTTTATAAAAAATTGTTATAGTTTTATGGTTTTTATAATGTGTTTTTTTATAAAAAAATTGTTAATTTTTTTTTATAAAAACAGTTTTTAAAAAAAATTGTTAAAAATGTGTTTTTTTATAAAAAATTGTTAAGAGTGTGTTTTTATAAAAAAAATTGTTATAGTTTTATGGTTTTATGTTTGAATGTGATATTTGTATGTTATAATGTGTATGTTGTTATAGTGTGTTTTTTCATATAAAAATTGTTAAGAGTGTTTTTTTATAAAAAAATTTGTTAAAAGTGTGTTTTTATAAAAAAAATTGTTAAAAATGTGTTTTTTTTTATAAAAACACACCCTTAACAATTTTTTTATAAAAACACACCTTAACAATTTTTTATAAAAACAGTTTTTTTATAAAAAAATTGTTAAGAGTGTATTTTTATAAAAAAAATTGTTAAGAGTGTGTTTTTATAAAAAAAAACACATTTTTAACAATTGTTTTTATAAAAACACACTTTTAACAATTTTTTTATAAAAAAACTCTTAACAATTTTTATATGAAAAAACACACTATAACAACATACACATTATAACATACAAATATCACATTCAAACATAAAACTATAACAATTTTTTTATAAAAACACACTCTTAACAATTTTTTATAAAAAAACACTCTTAACAATTTTTTATAAAAAAATGTTAAGAATGACAACTTAGGTCCCTACGGTTTTAAGAATGACAACTTAGGTCCCTAAACTTTTAAGAATGCCAATTAGGTCCTAAACTTTTAAGAATGACAACTAGGGTCCCTAAACCGCACTTTATCTATATATAACAATATGATACGTTGAAATAAAATAAACCGCACTTTATCTATATATAACACTATTATACGTTGAAATAAAATAAACCGCACTTTATCTATATATAACACTATGATACGTTGAAATAAAATACCACCGCACTTTATCTATATATAACACTATTATACGTTGAAATAAAATACCACCGCACTTTATCTATATATAACACTATTATACGTTGAAATAAAATAAACCGCACTTTATCTATATATAACAATATGATACGTTGAAATAAAATAAACCGCACTTTATCTCTATATAACACTATGATACGTTGAAATAAAATAAACCGCACTTTATCTATATATAACAATATGATACGTTGAAATAAAATAAACCGCACTTTATCTCTATATAACAATATGATACGTTGAAATAAAATACCACCGCACTTTATGTATATATAACACTATGATACGTTGAAATAAAATAAACCGCACTTTATCTCTATATAACACTATGATACGTTGAAATAAAATAAACCGCACTTTATCTCTATATAACAATATGATACGTTGAAATAAAATACCACCGCACTTTATCTATATATAACACTATGATACGTTGAAATAAAATAAACCGCACTTTATCTATATATAACAATATGATACGTTGAAATAAAATAAACCGCATTTTATCTCTATATAACAATATGATACGTTGAAATAAAATACCACCGCAAAAAGCCATTGATGAGGCGAACGCCGGTATCGAAAAGGTAAAGGGTATGTGGAACCATAACAGGGGGATTCAGCAGGGGAAAATGGAGTATCTAGCGGAGAAGAAACGAGAACTGGCCATGACTAGGGCTCACGTTCGGCACCTGCAACGAGAGATTAAGGAAGCTGAAGAGGAACTAGAAGAACTCGAATCGGACTACATGGGAATGGAGGACGTGATCAAGAAAAAGGTTAACTTGATCACAGGACTCCAGGACGCCTTCCAGTAATAGATTTCTTTGTTTACATGCACTGTATCCGTTTCGGTTGGGAAGATGATTTGCAATACTCTGTAACTGCAAATACTTCAGCTCCAAACACACATGAATCATCATTCGCCAAATACCCATTTTCACAATTCTTAAATGAGTCCAGTGATACCAACTTGTCAAAACCTCATTTAATATTTTTCTCGTGAAACCTTCTCCTATTGCCATTCACGATATCTATAAACACTTTCAAATAATAATAATTTAAAACGATTTAATGAATTAGTTAATATATGATTATTATGTTAATGCGATAGGAGTGTAAAACAAAATTGAAAAAAAAATAAGAGATGTACCATAAATTAAATAATTAACTATAAGAGTATGAATTTTAAATATAAAAAATATTTTTTTATGTAGTGTATAACTGTATATGATATATATTAAAATATAGAAATCCAAAAAAATTCAAGATTGGGCTCATTTCGAACGTATCGAAGAGACGATTATAATGGTGTAATTTGTTAAAATTAAAACGTATTTTTTTAACGTATTTTAGTTAATAAACGATTATATGTGTTAAATGTAAAATTAAAATAATGAAAGTAAAAGGTATAAAGTAAATTTAGTAAATAAGTATAGGGGTTGAAAGTGTAACATTTTATTTTAAATTCATCAAATTGAAAGAAAGCGGGGGTGAACGGTGGGATTCTACGCGATCACGGTTCAATTTTCATAAATGGTCCCTGGAATTTTTCAAAAATGGTCCCTTGCAATTGAAAAGTCACAAAAAGTACCCCATCGCGGGATGAGCCCGCGATCGTGGGATTCCATTTTTCAAAAATGGTCCCTGCAAGTTTAAAAAAGTGTCAGAAATGGTCCCTGGCCCGCGATCGCGGGCTCCCATCGCGGAAAAAGGGGTATTTTTGCAAACTGGGAGAGATTTTGGGTATTTTGGTAACACTTGGTTTGACTTAGGGTATTTTAATTAATTTCCCATAATAATAATCAACGAAGAAATTGGGTCATATTTGACCAGCCATGTGCGAGTTGCAGTTTGAAGTTTCACATGTTGCCCGGAAGTTGCCAAACAAGTGCACAGGTTCATCTTTTAAAATTATTTTTATATTGTCTTTCTTTGGAGAAAAGACATTTTTATATATAAGAGGATCTTTAACAAAAATGTAAAATAGATAGTTAAAATCTTTATAAAGATCGCTTTCATTTATAATAGATGCTCTATTTTATAAATTACATAATTAATTATATTATTAAAATATGAGTAAATTACACTTTTGGTCCCTGTGGTTGCCAACTAATTTTAATTTTGGTCCCTATTTCAAACTAATTACAATTTTGGTCATTGTGGTTTTCATTCTATTTCATTTTTGGTCCTTGTAATTCATTCCATTTAGATCTGCCGTTAAAGAAATATGGACCAAAATTGATATTAAGTGGCAACCACAGGGACCAAAATTGATATTAGGTGGAAACCACAAGGACCAAAAATGAAATAGAATGGAAACCACAATGACCAAGATTGTAATTAGTTTGAAATAGGGACCAAAATTGATATTAGGTGGCAACTATAGGGACCAAAAGTGTAATTTACTCTTAAAATATTAATTACAATGTAATTAATTTTATTGGTAGAATTATAACAACCCAAACAGTTTTAAACAAGCAATTCATAAGAAATAGGATACCCCAAAATCGCGTCTCAAAATTTCTTACATAACATCCAAAAATTTGTTGGCGGAACAACCTACACAACTGAGAAATAAACTAAACTGAACTATGGTGCCACTATACTATCAGGCCTCCTTGCTAACGCCCTACTCACTTGCCAGAGTCTTTCATTACCTGCTTTCCTGAAAATGTTTTAATTTGAAAAAATGCGAGGGTTAGACCATGAGGTCTAGTGAGTCCCTCTTAATAGTTATCAAAGCATTTAAAACAGTTTATCATTTTCAGAATATATCATTCATAAATCTGTCCATATAAAATCGTTCACGGATAAAGGTCTGCCCCTCGTAAATTGGCACCCTGAAGTCACCCTAAGGTGACAACGAGTCAGTCTCATGCTGCCTTACAGGGTCACACCTCCCTTGGCATAAACGGGACACACCCACCGGCACGAGCTGGCGGGCCACACCCCCCGACTTAGCCAATTTACATCAAAACCAATGTATGCATACATCCCATAAAACTTTAAACAACTTTCATGCAATTAAAGCAATAAAACGTGGCATTTCTCATCATGTACTCGCTTTAGAAAACACATTAAAAGTCATGTAATTTTGTTAGAAAACTCACCTGATGCTCTTACTTATCTTTCCTACTCTGTTATGTACTTCCAAACGATCTACCTGAGTGAGAGGATAAAACATATAAGTTGACTAACCAAACTGTCCGGGTATGACTTACCGGACACCACTACTTTCCGGACATTTCTACTCACCGGACACTACAACTGTCCGAACACCCCTACTTTCCGGACGTCCAAACATTCTGGATACACGACTCCCCGGGTAACATTGCTTTCCCTACAATCCGGATGACTCTACTGTCCGGGTGACTCTAGTTACCGGACACTTATGCCTACCGGATACATTCACCCGGTAACCTACAACACAAGAGTTTACCGGACACGCTTCCGGGAACCTTCATCTCCAAGAGACTTTCCGGATAACTCGCTGGACGAGTTTTTGGGGCTTAAAATCCCACTACACGACTCCCAAACCGAAAGATAAGGTGATACTTAACCCCCTAATGTTCCATAACCAAACCCCACAAGTTTTACTAACAAACACCAGTTAAAAGATGTTTAAATCCTCCTATATGGTCTCAAATGACTTAAAACAAGAGAAACCCTCAAAACCCAACAATCATCAAACAATCTTAAATGGAGTTATGGATTAAGGATTACCTGATAGATTACTTGCAAGAAACAAAATCCAATCCTATTCCTTCTTCTGATTTCAAGGCTTGATGATTCTCCTCTTCAATTGCACAAAACCCCCCCACCAAGACCCTTTTCTCTTCTTTCTCAAGAATTCAGCCGTCAAACACATACACAATCAGAAAAATTAGAATGTTGCCTAGGGTTCTGTGCCCTTTTATACCCCATCCCTTATTTACCAACCAGCCCCTCAACTTCCACTTTTAATACACCTATTGTAACAACCCGGTTCCCACATACACACAAATGACATATATTTCATAACATAACTTTACTAAAAAGATACATCATTTAACATTTACGGTCCCATAGTCTTTAACAACATAATGACTATTTCAGTACAAACTTTTTGCTAATAATTACATGATCATTACTTAAACAAAAAAGGTCATAACACTTCATGGATCTCCATTAAGCATACATCTTCAAAAGATTACAACACAGATAACCCTATCACTTGCCTCTATTCGCTTCATGACCTGGAATACATATTTTGAAACAAAATGAGGGTTAGACCTAGCGGTCTAAGTGAGAAAATCCATGTCTCTTGAAAACCATTTCACAAACACCATATACATAACATATATATAAATACCAAATACAACTCACGCATTGTGTACTTTCCTTCCTCAATCTCTTGGCCATATTAGTTGGTTGCAAAACAACTAATAAATTAACTCCATTGTACGAAAATTACATCCAACACCGATGTACGAATATTACAGCCAACTCCACCGGTCCTAAGCCCGGCCAACGTGCTCTCGTGTAGCACAATGCTCATGTAAATACAATATCTCAATATATTATATTACAAACATAAACACATAAGCATACCATCTATCACATTCCCAATCCACGCATATATGTATTCCAGTTTAAAAACGTTTTAAAGTAAAACTCACCTGATTGCGTAACACAAATCCTTTTCAAGCTATTCTCACGTACTCCGATCTTTCACCCCAAATTTCACAGAATCTGAAATCAGATAAATACTGTTGGTGCAAGTGTACCACATCTCTATATATTTTATATACTTATTTTGATGATTACAAACACATCGTATTATTGTTTTTCTAACAATTTTATCCAAGTGTGCAGTTAATTGGACAACATGAAGATTTTATCTGAAGAGTCCAAGACTGGTGTTTACGTCATCATATATCTCATAATAATAAACACCCTAAAATAATATACCACTTGGATACTTTAAAAACCTAACCCAACTATTTTTTAAATCTTTGATTTAAGTTAATTCAAGAATGTTGACTTTTTTGGAATAAAACAAAAAGAATTCAGTTGCCTTTTTAAGCTATGGTCGCTCCTGACGCAGACACCTTTTTGCAGGCGGTATACCGCGTGGTGTATGGCGGTATACCGCGGCTCTGCTACAAGTGTTGCAGGTTGCTTTTTGCAGGTTGACTTTTTTGTCAGCACCTTTTTCTGAGCGGTATACCGCGCCCATTTAGGCGGTATACCGCGGCACCTCTCGACCGTTGCTGCTCCAAGCATATATACATGCAGCTTCTCAACTCCATGCACAGCATTTTTTTTGGATACCCATCTCTTGGAGAAACTCTCAGCTACATTCATCACCTATTCAATATATTTTTTGAGTGATCAAACCCTCAAAAATCCAAGTGTTATACTTATACAAGAGTGATTAATATTGTGAGA
Source organism: Saussurea involucrata (assembly GCA_033807775.1). Lineage (NCBI taxonomy): Eukaryota > Viridiplantae > Streptophyta > Magnoliopsida > Asterales > Asteraceae > Saussurea > Saussurea involucrata. The sequence goes on from CM066324.1 coordinate 22,319,343, forward strand.
TATATTCTCTTGTAAGTATTTGAATAGTGTGAGTGATTCACGTTCTCGAGCAAAAGCAAGAGATTTTATTATCATTGTATCAAGGTTTGTGTTCTACCATAAAGAACACTTATAGTGAATCAGTGTGTCGAGAAGTGTCTCGGCAAGTGGACTAGCCAGCCAGTTGGTGGTGAACCACTTTAAATCTCGGTGTCGGTATCAACATTCTCTACCCTTATCTCTTTATATTCCCGTTGTGCACTTAATTTTATTTATATATTTGTTGTGCATGCAATATTTGTTGTTGATTTTGATAAGAGAATTTTTATTTGTGAAATATTTTTAAATACAACCTTTACCCCCCCTAAGGTTGTACCAACAATTGGTATCAGAGCAGGTTGCAAGTTTTTTTTTTTAAAATCGTTGTATTTTTAAAACTTGTTCCTATATTTTAAATGGCAACCTCTGAGGGAATTATTTCTACAAAAATTCCGCAAATTGACACCGAAAATTTTGGTCTTTGGGCAAATCTTTTTGAATGCTACGTTCGTGGCAAAAGTCGAAAAATTTGGGACATTATTAAAAATGGAGATTATAAACCCACCAAAACCAAAGATGGAGTAATTAGTGAAAAACCAGTAGCGGAATGGTCCGCCGCTGAGGATGCTTGGGTTTGCTTAAATTTTGAAGCTAAAAATATTCTTTTTTCGGCACTTACTAAAGATGAGATTGAACGTGTTTATTCTTGTGAAACTGCTCACGATATTTGGGAAAATCTAAATAACACTCATAGAGGAAATTCTCAAGTCAAAAGCTCAAAAATAAATATTCTTGTACATGATTATGAAATGTTTGAGATGTTAAAAGATGAGTCAATCGACTCAATGTTTAAACGTTTTAACCTTATCATGGTGAGCTTGAAAGGTCTTGGTAGAACTTATCCAAACGAAGATTACGTGCGAAAAATTCTTCGAGCGCTTCCTCCGGAGTGGATGCCGAAAATCACATCGTTGGAAGACTCCCGTGACCTCTCAATGATGAAATTAGATGATCTCATTGGAAATCTCAAAGTGCATGAAATTGCACTAAAAAGGAACAAAGATCGGGAGCATGATAAAAAGAAATCTTTGGCGCTTAAAGCTTCAACTTCAAGTGACGAGAAGGAGAAGAAGAAAAAGAAGGAGAAAGCTAGCTCCTCAAAGGATCAACCCGAACATCTTGACGATGTAGCCATGTTGGTAAGAAATTTTTCTAAATTTTTAGCTAACAAAAAGTTTTCAAGAAATGATAGGTTTCAAAGAAAAGGAGATTATCGCCGTGGTGGAGAAAACCGAAGCCGAAAGTTCCATAAACGGAACGACAAAATAAATAAAAATGGCGAATCAAGCGATGATGAAGAAGCCAAGAAAAAGAAGGGCTTTTGCTACTCATGTGGAGACAAGGATCACTATGCCAACGAGTGTCCAAAAAGAAATAAACCTAAAATCAAGAAGGAGAAAGCCTTCGTTGGAGGCGCGTGGAGCGCAAGTGAAGATGAAAATGAGTATGAAGCCACTTGTCTCATGGCGGAAGGCGACGATGAGGTAAACTCGTGTTACTCAAATTACTCTAGCGATGATGAATGTAATGATGATGATGATCTTGATATGTTAAATGATGCCTTTCAAAAAATGGTTATGCTTACAAATAATTATAAAGATGAGAACGCAAAACTAAAGGAAGAATTATTATTAAGTAAAAAGGAAATTCATGATAGCAAACAAAAAATTGCATGCGATAATGAAAAAATCATAAATTTAGAAAATAAATTAAGTGAAAAATATGTTTGCAATTCTTGTGACATTTTAAATAAAGAAATTGCATGCCTTGAGAAAAGAATAGTTGAAAATGATTTATGTGCTAATTGTGATGTGCTTAAAAAGGAAAATGCATGTTTAAAAGAAAAATGTGATAAACATGAAAAAGATAATTTGTTAGCACATGCCTTTCAAAGTAGCAATGAGAAAGTGCTTAAAATGTTAAATATGTCAAATAGCACTAATTGTAGAAAAGGCGTTGGTTCCGATATGTGTAAAGATAAGTGCTTATGTATGCCTATCAAAAGATATTTTGAACCATCTAAAAATGTTGAAATGAGAAAACCGTATGTGCAAAAATCCTCATATATGTCCAACATAAATAATGTGAATTATAAGTCTAGGAAATCTTATGCATGCATGTATAATAGTAAATTTTCTAGACCAAAAAATAGTGTGAATATGCATGCTCCTTTTTACGTCTTTGATAAATATGATCGTAAAATTAAAATGGTACCAAAGTGGATTCCTAAAGGCTCCTTTAGTGTTGATAATCCCGGTGGCATGCGTTTATGGTTTTAAATTTTTTTTGTATATATATATTATATACATATATATATATATTATGTGTTTGAAAATTATGAATCAACTCCGAATAGGCTCACCTATTTGGATACGGTGTCTAGGAAAGATAAAGGCGAATTCTTCGAATTCTAATGAGGTCGGTTTTTAAAGTGCCTTCGCGCTTACCACCCTCACCGTCTTTCCTGGTCGCTTCCAAGTAGAGCTACCGAAAAGGGTTGAGTAAATAACTTTCTTGTCTGTATATTTTTTGTGAAAATATATTTATTATTATATGTGGTTTTCTATGCTAACTTTCAAAGGACCCATAAGATGTGGGGACCATAAAAGTTGTACTTTAAATGTTGTAGATAAATCTTGATATGGATTGGATTCTTGATAGTGGATGCACACGTCACATGACCGGAAACCATAATCTTTTTTCATCATATGAGTCATGTGATGGTGGACTAGTAATTTTTGGAGGAAACTCCAAAGGAAAGGTAATTGGGAAAGGTACAATTTCTTGCAACAATGTTACATTTTTAGATGTTACGCATGTTGATAATTTGAAATTTAACTTGCTAAGTGTTCGTCAACTGTGCAAAAATGGTATAATTGTTGTTTTTGAAGAAGACTCTTGCAAAATTCTGAAAAATGGTAAATTTCTTTTGAATGGGGTTATAAAAGGAAATCTTTATGTTTGTAAAACTGATGTAAATGAAAATGTTTGTTTATCTTCCGTATATGATAATTCGACCTTGTGGCATAGACGTTTAGGTCACGCTAACCTTAGATTAATTCAAAATTTGAAAAATAAGGAGCTTGTGAGTAACCTTCCAAAATTAAAATTTGATAATCATTTTTGTGATGCATGTCGTGTCGGCAAACAAACTCATGTTTCTCATAAATCAAAAAATGTGATTTCAACTAAAAGAGTTTTAGAACTTTTACACATGGATCTTTTGGGCCCTATGGCCATTCAAAGTTTTGGAGGAAATTATTACACTCTAGTAATTGTAGATGATTTTTCCCGATATACGTGGACTTTATTTTTAAAACATAAAAATGAAGCTTTTGAAAAATTTAAGATTTTGGGAAAACGAATTCAAAACCAACAAGGTTGCACGATTGTTTCGATTCGTACGGACCATGGACGCGAATTCGATAATGAAACTCAATTTGGTGCGTTTTGCGACAAATATGGTATAACGCACAATTTTTCTGCTCCTCGCACTCCTCAATCTAATGGGGTTGTGGAGAGGAAAAATAGAACCCTACAAGAAATGAGTAGGACTATGCTTAATGAACATCAAGTTCCCCAAAAGTTTTGGTGTGATGCCGTAGCTACCGCGACCTATGTCCTCAATCGTGTGCTAATTAGGAGTATCCTAAATAAAACCCCTTATGAGATCCTACGTGGTAGAAAGCCTTCCTTAGCCCATCTTAAGGTATTTGGTTGTAAATGTTTTATTTTAGACACCAAATCTTATTTGACCAAATTTGACCCAAAAGCCTATGAGGGAGTATTCCTTGGTTATTCTTGGAATAGCAAAGCCTATAGAGTCCTTAATAAAGAGACCATGGTTGTAGAAGAATCCCTAAATGTAAGCTTTGATGAAAGTCCTCCTAAACCTAGTGCACCCTTAGTAAATGATAATGGTTGTGAAGGAGATGCACTAGCCCAACATCTTAGAACCTTGGACTTAGGAACCCAATCTCTTACAAACAATGTAGAATCTAGTGATGCCCCTCCATGTTATGTTCCACAAGGAGTAGATGATCCTAACCTTAGAACATCTAGAGGCCATCCCGTAGATCAAATCATAGGTGACCTAAACCAAAGAACGACTAGATCACAAATCCATACCCTTTGTGCCTTTCACGCCTTTATCTCAGCCATAGAACCTAAAAACATAGAAGAAGCTTTAGGTGATGAGGATTGGATAATGGCCATGCAAGAAGAGTTAAACCAGTTTACTAGGAATGATGTGTGGGACTTAGTTCCTTGCCCTAGCGGTCAAACCATTATTGGCACACGATGGGTCTTTCGTAACAAGGTAGACGAAAACGGTGAAGTCACCCGAAACAAGGCACGTTTAGTTGCCAAGGGGTACAATCAACAAGAAGGTATCGATTATGATGAAACCTTTGCACCAGTTGCAAGGTTAGAGTCTATTCGAATGCTTCTCGCTTTTGCGAATGCTAAAAATTTTAAATTATATCAAAGGGATGTCAAAAGTGCTTTCCTAAATGGTTTTATAAATGAGGAGGTATATGTTTCCCAACCTCCCGGCTTTGAAAATTTTGAAAATCCGACGCATGTTTATAAATTAAAAAAGGCGCTTTATGGTTTAAAGCAAGCTCCGCGTGCGTGGTATGATAGATTAAAATCTTTTTTAATTACAAGTGGTTATATTATGGGTAAAATAGATAATACTTTATTTGTCAAGTATGCTCAAAATGATATTGTGGTTGTGCAAGTGTATGTTGATGATATTATCTTTGGTTCTACAAATGAAAATCTTTGTAATGAATTTGCTACAAAAATGACTAATGAATTTGAAATGAGCATGATGGGAGAATTAAAATTCTTCTTAGGATTGCAAATAAAACAAAGTGAAAATGGCACTTTTATAAGTCAATCAAAATACTGTAAAGACATGTTGAAAAAGTTTAATTTTGAAAATGTCAAACCTGTTGAAACTCCGATGACCACCAATCTAAAATTATCTAGTGACGAAGAGGGAACCGATTTTAATGAAAAGATTTATCGTGGCATGATTGGTAGCTTATTGTATTTAACTGCTAGTAGACCTGATATCATGTATAGTGTGTGTTTATGTGCTCGCTTTCAATCTTCGCCTAAACAATCTCACTATGAAGCCGTCAAGCGTATTTTTAGATATCTTAGAGGGACTACGAATCTTGGACTATGGTATCCAAAACAACCCGAGCTAGAAGTAACATGCTTCACCGATTCCGATCTTGGTGGCTCGATGGTTGATCGAAAAAGCACTAGTGGAGTATGTGCCTTTATAGGTCTCTCGCTTGTGTCTTGGTTTTCCAAGAAACAACATTCCGTAGCCTTATCCACTACCGAAGCGGAATATGTGGCCGCCGCGAGAGCGTGTGCTCAAGTTCTATGGATGAAGCACACACTTACCGACTTTGAGGTACGTCAATCCAAAATTCCAATTATGTGTGATAACTCAAGTGCCATAAACCTAAGTAAAAATCCCGTTTTACATTCTCGTACCAAACATATTGAGTTGCGACATCATTTTCTACGAGATAATGTTCAAAAAGGCCACATCGTGCTTGAAAAAGTTGATTCCGAAGACAATCTGGCCGATATTTTTACTAAAGCCCTAAACAAAAAATCGTTCTTTAAATTAAGACTTGGTTTAGGCATGCTTGAGTATAACCCATGAGATAATGCTACTCTTAATTATATGCATATTTTGAGGGGGAGCATCTCTCGAGGGGGAGCATAGCGTCTTTCTTAACCCTTTTTGCTTCGACAAAAGGGGGAGAGAAACCGAGTATGCTTTCGTGTTTAGCGGTTGTGTTTGTCATCATCAAAAAGGGGGAGATTGTTGGTGCAAGTGTACCACATCTCTATATATTTTATATACTTATTTTGATGATTACAAACACATCGTATTATTGTTTTTCTAACAATTTTATCCAAGTGTGCAGTTAATTGGACAACATGAAGATTTTATCTGAAGAGTCCAAGACTGGTGTTTACGTCATCATATATCTCATAATAATAAACACCCTAAAATAATATACCACTTGGATACTTTAAAAACCTAACCCAACTATTTTTTAAATCTTTGATTTAAGTTAATTCAAGAATGTTGACTTTTTTGGAATAAAACAAAAAGAATTCAGTTGCCTTTTTAAGCTATGGTCGCTCCTGACGCAGACACCTTTTTGCAGGCGGTATACCGCGTGGTGTATGGCGGTATACCGCGGCTCTGCTACAAGTGTTGCAGGTTGCTTTTTGCAGGTTGACTTTTTTGTCAGCACCTTTTTCTGAGCGGTATACCGCGCCCATTTAGGCGGTATACCGCGGCACCTCTCGACCGTTGCTGCTCCAAGCATATATACATGCAGCTTCTCAACTCCATGCACAGCATTTTTTTTGGATACCCATCTCTTGGAGAAACTCTCAGCTACATTCATCACCTATTCAATATATTTTTTGAGTGATCAAACCCTCAAAAATCCAAGTGTTATACTTATACAAGAGTGATTAATATTGTGAGATATATTCTCTTGTAAGTATTTGAATAGTGTGAGTGATTCACGTTCTCGAGCAAAAGCAAGAGATTTTATTATCATTGTATCAAGGTTTGTGTTCTACCATAAAGAACACTTATAGTGAATCAGTGTGTCGAGAAGTGTCTCGGCAAGTGGACTAGCCAGCCAGTTGGTGGTGAACCACTTTAAATCTCGGTGTCGGTATCAACATTCTCTACCCTTATCTCTTTATATTCCCGTTGTGCACTTAATTTTATTTATATATTTGTTGTGCATGCAATATTTGTTGTTGATTTTGATAAGAGAATTTTTATTTGTGAAATATTTTTAAATACAACCTTTACCCCCCCCTAAGGTTGTACCAACAAATACAATTATCTCTTTACCAATCGAACACATAAGACTCTCTAGCAGGCTGAGAATCCTAAAATAATCTATCAAACTCTTATCCTCAATTGTTCCCCTACGACGACTTAACACGGGGGTTCCCCTAGAAAACCTTATTCAGTCCTCATTCAAAAAGTATCTGAAATCTCAAAAATGACCAAACAACTCAAAATTTCCGGACAACCCAAACTACCCGGACAACACAACCTTTCCGGACAGCATAACTAATCCGGACAACATCACTTTTCCGGACGGCATAAACAATCCGGACGACACCCGGGAACTAAGGTAACCCGGATACCATCCGGTATCTTATATCATCCGGAAACCATTGAAAATAGAGACTTACCCGGATATTAAACTCGTCCGGACACCTTTAGAACATTTTCCGGACACTACCAACAAAAGTACCCGGACACATTCATTTTATCCGGAAACCTCTGTCAGTTTACCTATTTTTAACCCAGAATTTGACTGAAATCAACCCCAGTCCAGATGTGATAATTCTAATCCGATAGATACTTCCTAATAGCTATTACAGACATAAAATACAAAGGAAACATACCTTAATTCCTCTTCCAAGTACACCAATTTGAGTCTCTTAGCCACAAACCCTTCTCTCTTCTTCTTACTCTCTCAAAAACACACACACACACACTGAAATGTTTCTGGATATTTCAGAATTATGAAATATCTGATTTCATTTAGGGATATTATCAAACCAAGTTACCACTTTAGTCCCTAAACTATCCATTAATGACCAAAACACCTTTAACTCCTAACTTAACCCAAACTTACCTTTAACTTCCAATTTTAAAGTTAACAAAATTTAACGGAAAGGAGGATTTAACTAATGAACTTACCCGGGGTATTACATCATCTCCCCCTTAAAAGAATTCCGTCCGGAAATTCGGTTAGGCAAAAAGGTACGGGTACTTAGTTCTCATTTCTGATTCTGATTCCCATGTAGCATCCTGCCCCTTATGATGTCGCCACTGAACCCTTACCTGCTTGATCTCCTTACCGTTCCGCAAGACTTTGACTTTACTGTCTATAATCGCTTCAGGTTCCTCCACGTAATTCAACCTTTCATCAACCTGTATTTCTGGTAGAGAGACTGCCTGATCCGGTGTAACCAAACACTTTCGGAAATTCGATACGTGAAAAGCGTTGTGAATCCTACTTAACTTTGACGGGAGATCCAACCTATAGGCTACTTCACCAATTCTTTAAGTTATTGAAAATGGTCCAATGTACCTCGGACTCAGTTTACCTTGTTTCCCAAATCGAATGACTCCTTTCCAAGGTGAGACTTTCAACATTACAAAATCTCCAACTTGGAACTCTAACGGTTTTCGGCGTCGGTCGGCGTAGCTTTTCTGTCTGTCTTGAGCCACTTTCAAACATTCCCGAATCTGAGAAATCTTATCCACGGTTAATTGAACTATATCCGGCCCTGCTAACTGTTTCTCTCCCACTTCGTTCCAACACAAAGGCGTTCAACATTTTCTACCATACTGAACTTCAAACGGTGCGGCTTGTATGCTGGAATGATAACTGTTGTTATAGGCAAATTCGATCAACGGTAAATGCTTATCCCATGATCCCCCAAAATCAACTATGCAGGCCCGTAGCATATCTTCTAAAGTCTGAATCGTTCGTTCACTTTGGCCGTCAGTTTGAGGATGATAAGCCGTACTTAACTTTACCTGCGTCCCCATTTCTCTTTGAAAACTCCTCCAGAACCTTGACGTAAAACGACTATCACGATCAGAAATAATCGAGATTGGAACTCCATGTCGAGTTACTATTTCGTCTATATATAACTTAGCCAATTTTTCTAACGAATCTGTTTCTTTTATCGGTAGAAAGTGAGCAGACTTTGTCAACCTGTCAACGATCACCCAAATAGCATCAAGCCCTTTCTGAGTTCTTGGTAACTTTGTGATGAAATTCGTAGTAATCTTATCCCATTTTCACATAGGTATTTCCAAACGTTGCAACTGACCAAACGGCTTTTGATGTTCGATCGTTACCTTCTTACAAGTAGTACAACCTTCCACATGCTGAGCTATACTCCTTTTTATTCCCGGCCACCAATAAAATTGTTTTAAATCTTTATACATCTTATTCGTACCTGGATGAATAGAGAAACGAGATTGATGAGCTTCTTGTAATACCCGATCACGTAAACCATCCAAACGAATCACCCAGATTCTGTTTCCCAGACACAATAACCCACGATCATCTTTTATGAGTAATGCTGATATACCCACTAACCGTTCCGATTTCAAATGTTCTTCTTGAAAAGCTTCCACTTGGCACTTCTTCAATTCGTCGAAGATGTTAGGTAGGAGTTCAACTCTTAGTGCAATGGCTTTTATTGTTACACTCCTTTCTTGACGACTCAGTGCATCAGCTACCACACTCGCCTTTCCCGGATGATAAAGAATTTCACAGTCGTAATCATTTACCAATTCTAGTCATCTTCTTTGCCTCATATTTAATTCCCGCTGATCAAAAAGATGTTGAAGACTCTTATGATCAGTGAAAATTTGACATTTAGAACCATAGAGATAGTGTCTCCAAATCTTTAGCGCGAACACAGCTGCTGCAAGTTCCATGTCATGTGTAGGATACTGCCGTTCATGATCCTTTAGTTGACGAGAAGCATAAGCGATATCCTTCCCACGCTGCATTAGTACACAACCCAATCCCAATTTTGAAGCATCACTGTAAACAATAAAGTCATCGGAACCCTCAGATAGTGATAGTATCGGCGCGCTACAGAGTTTCTCTTTCAATATTCGGAATGCTCCATCCTGTTCTGCTTTCCATTCGAACTTTATATTCTTTCGGGTCAGCTTGGTCAGAGGCGTTGCAATGCGAGAGAAATCTTGTATAAACTTTCGATAGTAGCCAGCTAAACCCAGAAAACTTCGTACCTCGGTTGGCGTTCTCGGCGGTTCCCACTTTTCAACTGCTGCTACTTTCATTGGATCAACTTGAATACCTTTCTCAGAAACTACATGTCCGAGAAACTGAACTTCCTGTAGCCAGAATTCACATTTAGAGAACTTAGCGTATAACTGTTCCTTCTTCAACAATTCCAGAATTAAACGAAGATGTTGTGCGTGCTCTTCTTTGGATCGGGAGTAGATAAGGATATCATCGATAAACACAATAACAAATTTATCGAGATATGGCTTACATACTCGGTTCATTAGGTCCATAAAAGCAGCCGGAGCGTTCGTCAGTCCAAATGGCATTACCAGGAATTCATAGTGACCATACCTTGTGCGAAAAGCAGTTTTCAGAACGTCTTCTTCTTTAACCTTCAGCTGATGATAACCAGATCTTAGATCAATCTTGGAGAAATAACAAGCTCCAACTAATTGATCGAAGAGGTCATCAATTCTGGGAAGCGGATACTTGTTCTTGATCGTGCGCTTATTCAGTTCCCTGTAATCAATACACATTCTCATCGAACCATCCTTCTTTTTCACAAACAAGACTGGTGCACCCCATGGCGAAGAACTGGGTCTGATGAAGCCCTTATCGGAAAGATCTTGCAGTTGCGTCATCATTTCTTTCATCTCTGGTGGCGCTAAACGATACGGTGCACGAGCAATAGGAGCGGCTCCAGGAATCAGATCTATACCGAACTCTACTTGTCTAACGGGAGGAAGACTATTCAAGTCTTCGGGGAAAACTTCTGAAAATTCACGGACAACAGGAATATCTTCCAACTTGTTCTTTTCTGGCTTAATATCTATCACATAAGCTAAGTAACTCGAGCAACCTTTACGGACACACTTACGAGCTTTTAACATAGATATGAGGCAAGACTGATGATTTCTACGATCACCATAAATCACTACCGGTCCCCTCTCAGGTAAGACAACATTGATTAACTTCTTATCACAAACTATGTTAGCCTGATTCTCGGATAACCAATCCATCCCCACTACTACATCAAACTCTACCAAGGCTATAGGAAATAATTGAATAGGTACTCCACACCCCTCTATATTTATCACACAACTATCAAAAACCTCTTTAACGGATACTTGATTATCATTTGCAGTATCTACCATTAAAGAATGATCTAACACTTTAGGCTTTAAATGCATATAAGCAGCAAATGAAGGAGACACAAACGATCGGTTTGCACCGGAGTCAAATAACACTTTACCACGTGTAGAGTTTATTAAGAATGTACCTGTAACCACATCCGGAGTTTCCTCCGCTTCTTGTGTTGTCATCTGAAATGCACGGCCCCTTGCTCTTGGTTTCTCTGGCCTTTGTACTACTAGTTAAATACCCGCTGGTTTTCCCGACGTACCCCCTTGCTGTACTCTTCCCCTCGGACAATCAGACTGAATGTGATCCGGAAAATTACATAAGAAATAAAACCGCGTTACTCGACAGTCTTTAGCAACATGTCCGGTCTTCCCACACCTATAACAAGCCCGAGTATCAACTTGACAATTTCCTTGGTGGATACGATTGCATTTCGGACAAGGTCTATCCGAACCTCTGAAACCTGGATTTCTTTGGATCATACTGCGGTCCTTCCCATTTCCTCTTCCTTGCACTTTTGTCACTAACATCTCTCCTATTATCTCGTTCCACATTTTCCCCGGCATCTACTGCAGCTGAAAACGTATCGGGTCCTTTGGCGATCACTAGCTTTCGAATTTCCGAATTCAACCCGAATATAAACCTTTCCATCTTCAGTTTCTCCGTGGAAACATAATACTCTGCAAAACGAGACTTCTCTAAGAAACGAGCAGTATAGTCTCTAACTGATAAATTCCCTTGTTGCAGGCTCATGACTTCTTCCTCCAATTGTCTGACTACTGCTCGTGGACAAAACTATCCTTTGAAAGCTGCTGCAAACTCCTCCCAAGTAAAGGTAGAGTATACATCAGATCCCCTAGAAGTGATAAGAGCCTCCCACCAATATAAAGCGTCTGCCTTCAGCATTGCAGTCCCGTATAGCACCTTATCCTCTTCCGTACAGCTTCTATTTCCTTCAGCCACCTCATAGCTTTCACTAGATCTCTTTCCCCTGCATAAGTTGGAGGTTTGCAACTTAGGAACATCTTATAGTCACACCTTCTTGGCACCGGTATGATAGTAGGTGTAATAGGCATTTCGTTTTCCAGTTCAGGATCTGGTGTATCAGCTTCATTGTGACGAGTTCGGTCAAACATAGCTTGTATACTGGCTTGCAGTCTTCCCATTTCGGCCGTCAAGTCATCCCTTGTAACAAACTCTGTACCTCGCGGCTGAACTCTGCCCCCAGTTCGGCCCTCAGTTCTACCCCCAGTTCTACCCCCAATTCTGCCTCCCCCGCGCTCTCCTCCTCTTTCCCCCGTTCCTACTGGTGGATTCGTTCTATTCGGATTTCCTCCTCCCTCCCGATTCGTTCGTCTAGTACCACTTGCCATTCTGTAGTTTCAAACAAGGTTAATATACACATAAGCACATACCCCATATAACAAGGTATTCCGGTTCAAACATGTACCTGTAAGATCACAATTACACTGGCCAGGTGTAATCTGAAATTACCTTACATGATGTTCCTTCTACCTTTTTATATTTAACATCCCAAGGTTCTACAATAATAGGGACATCCTACTTCACATGCAGTTTAAGTCTAGGTACAGATACGAATACCTAAATTCCTTAAACTAGGGCTATGATACAATCTGTAACAACCCGGTTCCCACATACACACAAATGACATATATTTCATAACATAACTTTACTAAAAAGATACATCATTTAACATTTACGGTCCCATAGTCTTTAACAGCATAATGACTATTTCAGTACAAACTTTTTGCTAATAATTACATGATCATTACTTAAACAAAAAAGGTCATAACACTTCATGGATCTTCATTAAGCATACATCTTCAAAAGATTACAACACAGATAACCCTATCACTTGCCTCTATTCGCTTCATGACCTGGAATACATATTTTGAAACAAAATGAGGGTTAGACCTAGCGGTCTAAGTGAGAAAATCCCTGTCTCTTGAAAACCATTTCACAAACACCATATACATAACATATATATAAATACCAAATACAACTCACGCATTGTGTACTTTCCTTCCTCAATCTCTTGGCCATATTAGTTGGTTGCAAGCCAACTAATAAATTAACTCCACAGTACGAAAATTACAGCTAACACCGCTGTACGAATATTACAGCCAACTCCACCGGTCCTAAGCCCGGCCAACGTGCTCTCGTGTAGCACAATCTCATGTAAATACAATATCTCAATATATTATATTACAAACATAAACACATAAGCATACCATCTATCACATTCCCAATCCACGCATATATGTATTCCAGTTTAAAAACGTTTTAAAGTAAAATTCACCTGATTGCGTAACACAAATCCTTTTCAAGCTATTCTCACGTACTCCGATCTTTCACCCCAAATTTCATAGAATCTGAAATCAGATAAATACAATTATCTCTTTACCAATCGAACACATAAGACTCTCTAGCAGGCTGAGAATCCTAAAATAATCTATCAAACTCTTATCCTCAATTGTTCCCCTACGACGACTTAACCCAAACTACCCGGACAACACAACCTTTCCAGACAGCATAACTAATCCGGACAACATCACTTTTCCGGACGACATAAACAATCCGGACGACACCCGGGAACTAAGGTAACCCGGATACCATCCGGTATCTTATATCATCCGGAAACCATTGAAAAGAGAGACTTACCCGGATATTCAACTCGTCCGGACACCTTCAGAACATTTTCCGGACACTACCAACAAAAGTACCCGAACACATTCATTCTATCCAGAAACCTCTGTCAGTTTACCTATTTTTATCCCAGAATTTGACTGAAATCAACCCCAGTCCAGATGTGATAATTCTAATCCGATAGATACTTCCTAATAGCAATTACAGACATAAAATACAAAGGAAACATACCTTAATTCCTCTTCCAAGTACACCAATTTGAGTCTCTTAGCCACAAACCCTTCTCTCTTCTTCTTACTCTCTCAAAAACACACACACACACACACACACTGAAATGTTTCTGGATATTTCAGAATTATGAAATATCTGATTTCATTTAGGGATATTATCAAACCAAGTTACCACTTTAGTCCCTAAGCTATCCATTAATGACCAAAACACCTTTAACTCCTAACTTAACCCAAACTTACCTTTAACTTCCAATTTTAAAGTTAACAAAATTTAACGGAAAGGAGGATTTAATTAACGAACTTACCCGGGGTATTACACCTATCCACAACTCATTAAAATTACTCTGTTTTGGTCTGGTCGTTACAACATTTCCCCCTCAAAAGAATTTCGTCCCCGGAATTCCATTTTCAAAGAGGTGGGGGTACCTGGACTTTATAATAGATTCTACTTCCCACGTAGCTTCTCGTCCCTTGTGGTACCTCCAATGAACTTTCACTAAACGAATTTCCTTGTTCCTCGTCTTTCGTACTTGAATGTCTATAACTTCAATTGGTTCTTCCGCATACATCAATTTCTCATCGACGCTGACATCTTCTAACGGAATGGCTACATCGGTCTCGGCCAAACACTTCTTCAAGTTTGACACATGAAAGGTCGGATGAATCCTCCTCAACTCTTCCGGCAATTCTAGCTTGTAAGATACCGCGCCAACTCGCTCAATGATAACGAAAGGCCCAACATACCTCGGCCTTAACTTTCATTTCTTTCCAAAACGTACCACTCCTTTCCAAGGCGAGACTTTTAGCATGACTTTGTCACCCACTTGGAATTCAATAGGTTTCCTTCTCCTATTCGCATATTTCCTTTGACGATCTTGCGCGATTCTCATCCTTTCGTGGATCACTTCAATCTTATCCGCCGTTAGTTGCACAATTTCCGGTCCCGCCAACTGCCTTTCTCCTACTTCGTTCCAGCACAACGGTGTACGGCACTTTCGCCCATACAAGGCTTCAAACGGTGCCGCTTAGATGCTTGCGTGGTAACTATTATTGTAGGAGAACTCTATCAGCGGTAAATGCACTTCCCACGACCCCTTCAAGTCGATAACGCACGCCCGAAGCATGTCCTCTAACGTTTGAATGGTTCTCTCACTCTGACCATTCGTTTGAGGATGATAGGCTGTGCTTAACTTTAAATGCGACCCCAACTCCTGTTGGAAACTTCTCCAAAATGCCGACGTGAACCGACTATCACGGTCAGACACTATGGATCGCGGCACTCCGTGCCTAGACACTATCTCATTAATGTACAATCGGGCTAACTTCTCCAAAGAATCTGACTCCTTAATAGGTAAGAAATGCGCGGATTTGGTAAGAATATCCACAATCACCCAAATTGCATCATTACCTTTCGGAGTCCTCGGTAACTTTGTGACGAAATCCATGGTGATATTATCCCACTTCCACACTGGTATCACTGTAGACTGGAGTTCCCCATAAGGTCGCTGATGTTCTGCCTTAACCTTTAAACATGTCACACACCGCTCCACAAAATGAGCGATATCCTTCTTCATTCCCGGCCACCAGTAAGACTGTCTTAAGTCTCGATACATCTTGTTTGTTCCCGGGTGTATGGAATACCGCGACTGGTGCGCTTCTTCTAAGAGTCTTGCTCTCAGATTGCCCAGTTTAGGAATCCACACTCGGTCTTTCATACACTTCAGGCCACCATTGTTGACTTTGAACAACGATGCAACTCCGACTACTCTTTCGCTCTTTATGTTCTCCTCCAACATCGCTTCTTCTTGAAATTTCTTAGCTTCTTCATGGAGGTTCGAGGTTGCCTCGACTCTGAAAGCTATGACTTTGATCTGTTCTCCTCGTTCCTTCCGACTCAGCGCGTCGGCTACTACATTAGCCTTACCTGGGTGATACAGAATCTCGCAGTCATAGTCGTTCAACAACTCCATCCATCTCCTCTGTCTCATATTTAACTCCTTCTGATCAAACAGGTGTTTCAGGCTTTTGTGATCGGTGTAAATCTGACAATTTACTCCATATAAGTAATGTCGCCAGATTTTCAGCGCGAACACCACCGCCGCTAACTCCATGTCATGAGTGGGGTAGTTCTTTTCGTGATCCTTCAACTCTCGAGAGGCGTAGGCAATTACTTTTCCGTTCTGCATCAGCACGCACCCCAACCCAAGCTTAGAAGCGTCACTGTATACCACAAAACCCTCCGATCCGTCCGGTAACGACAAAATCGGAGCACTGCTTAAACTTTCTTTCAGCTTCTCAAACGCAGATTCTTACGCCTCAGCCCACACGAATTTGACGTTCTTCCTTGTCAAAGAGGTCAGCGGTGAAGCTATCCGAGAGAAGTTTTGGATAAATTTATGGTAATAACCTGCTAAACCGAGAAAGCTCCTCACCTCCGATGGGGTTCTTGGCGCCTCCCAATCTTGAATGGCTTCAATTTTAGCAGGATCTACCTTGATGTCGTCCGCCGACACTACATGACCCAAAAACTGAACTTCTCTTAACCAAAACTCGCACTTCGAGAATTTCGCATATAACTCCTCACGCTTAAGCAATTCCAGCGCTGCTCGAAGGTGCCTCTCGTGGTCCTCTCGGGTACGAGAATAGATTAAGATATCGTCAATGAAGACGATCACGTACTTATCCAGCAATGAGTTACACACCCGGTTCATCAAATCTATAAACACCGCTGGCGCATTAGTCAACCCGAAGGCCATGACTAAGAACTCATAATGTCCATATCTCGTACGGAAAGCCGTCTTCGGCACATCTTCTTCTCTCACCTTCAATTGATGATAACCCGACCTCAAGTCTATCTTTGAGAAGTAACTCGCACCTTGTAGCTGGTCGAAGAGGCATCGATCCTCGGAAGCGGGTACTTGTTCTTCACGGTTACCTTATTGAGCTCATGGTAATCTATGCACATTCGCATAGATCCGTCCTTCTTTTTAACAAACAGTACCGGCGCTCCCCAAGGCGATGTGCTCGGGCGAATAAAACCCTTGTCGAGCAGCTCTTGCAATTGGGTCATCATTTCTTTCATCTCCGCTGGTGCTAACCGAGAGGGTGCGCGCGCAATCGGTGCCGCCCCAGGTACTAGTTCTATTCTGAACTCCACTTGACGATCTGGAGGCAGACTTGTCAAGTCATCCGGAAACACCTCCGGGTACTCATTCAATACCGGGACATCCCCCACACCCTTTTTCTCCCTTTTAGCATCTAGCACGTAAGCTAAATACCCTAGACATCCCTTTCCCAAACACCGCCTAGCTTTCATCAACGAAATCAAACACGACTTTCTATTTCGTTGATCTCCGTAAATTACCACCTCTTTCTTATCAAGCAAGGCGATACGAATCAGCTTCTTATTACAAACTATGTTAGCGTCATTTTCCGCTAACTAGGCCATCCCCAGGACTACATTAAACTCCCCCATTCCCATAGGATACAACCGTAAAGGAAATAGATTACCATCCACGTCTATGCTATAACTCTCATAAACCTCCTTCAACCAGACTCGACTATCATCTGCTATCTCTACCTCAAACCCAAGGTTCAACCTCTTGGGTTTCACTTGCAATTTTTGAATAAACTTGGGCGACACAAACGAACGGTTGGCCCCCGAATCAAACAATACTTTAGCAAAAATCGAGTCTATAGGAAAGGTATCTGCTACCACATCAGGCGCGTTCTCCGCCTCTTCAACCGACATGTGGAAAGCCCTTGCTCTGGCGCGAGCCGGCTCCACACTCTTCTCGTTACTTTTTCCTCCGCTACTTCCACCTCCACCCCAGCATAACCTTTCTTCAACTGTGGACAGTCCCACTTGACATGACCTGACAACCCGCATTGATAACAGATCCTCGGATTACGACAATCTCGAGCCAGATGCCCCATCTTCCCACACTTATAACATCCATCTTTTTCGGTCCAACATTCTCCTCGGTGTATTTTGTTACGCTTTGCACACGGCTTCTCCACTGACTTATACCCCGCCCGCAGATCGGGTCTGGCTGCATTCGGTCTTTTACTGTCCCGACTCGGCCCGTCCCACTTACGCTTATCTCCGACTCTTTCGGTCATCTGTCTAGCCTTTTCCTTCTCAGTAAGTTCTGCGGTAGATCAGACCAAATGAAGTTCTAATATATGCATACAAATAGCTATCACAAGCCAATTTGAACCTGTACTCGACGAGGGATGTCATATTGGCGATCTAGTATTATCGTCACAACTAATATTCTCAAATGCAAACGATGAACACCAATCACAAAATACATAGAAAGTTGACAACTTACTTAAATCCACAAAGATAGCTGAAATAAGAGGACCATATACTCCTTGAAATGGGATAGTCATTGTAGTTTTCCGGCCCAATAGAGTCGGATTTCCAAAGTACTGGTAACATTTACAGAATGAGTACTCACTTATGCTTTCCAAACCCACCTGCTTTATGACTGATGTCAAATTGCTTCACCACCAGCTTACCCCTCACACAATACATACCAACCATTTGTAATGAACAATTAAGTTGCCAAAGAGAACTAAATTGAATCTTAAATCACCAGTAAAATACATTTTGCCATAGCAAGTAGCTTTAATTTCATAGATCTATCTTGCTCAATTTTACCTTTTTCGATTTGCTTCGGGTTTAGCTTTTCCCGAACTTTGTGTGTGGCATTTGTTGTGTTTTTCTAAGTGAGAAACTTAAGATGTCTATCTTTTTAGCCCTAGAAAATATCTGATACAAGTTATCATGTGAATTTAGATTTCCTTTCTTTAATTGACATGTAGAATACACTGAGTAAATTAATGTATATACAAAAAAACACAGTTCCATTGGTGGGAATTGGACATAAGGTTAATTGCATGTAAGCCTGTTGTCATATATATAGCAAATAAGGATTGGGTTACGGTGAGAAGTGTCAAATTCGGTGAGAAGTGGTTATCGACCGTTGGATGAGAAATGGACAAACATTAGGATGATATGTACTGAGATAAGATGCACTGGATCAATTCCCTTTCAAGCAGCAGTTCATGGGAGGGTATTTGATTAAAAGTGATCAACAGTCATACCTGCAAAAGGCAAAAGATAATCCCAAAATGTATTAGTATTACATCAAGAAGGCTGAAGCTTGAATTCATTCTCGCCTTTGCAATGTTGTATAAAGCTTCACAAGTAGAATAGTGAACTCTTTTATCTTGATTGAAGAAAGAGTTTATCACTGAATGCTTTTAAAAGGAAATCAAACAACCTGTTAAGCAAAAACCATCCATTTCCATGCTCATGCTCCTATTTTTTTTTTTTTTTTTTTTTAAATTTCATTTTGATAATATTTTAGTAATCTCATTAGATAAGATTATCATATTTTCTACAATAAAAAAATAGGATAAAAAACAAATTGGAATTGGTCCATGAGAAATCAATTTTTACAACATAATGAGTATTTCAAATAATTTATGCAACGACTATCTGTCAATAGGATCCAAATAAAACCTTTCATTGACTACTCATAGATTCATGATTCTGGTTCAGGATATGAAATTGATGACCCTGCTGTGGAAGACTTTGCATATGTTGTTTTGATGTTGTCTGCTATTCATTTTGTGACTGAATAATTATATCATGTGAAGCAATTAGACAACCATACTACCTATTAATACCCACTACTTTGGTTATAAAAACAGTACTGTAGATATATGATTAACGAACAGGATCGTACTTCTGTAACAGATCGATAGCCACTACTTTGGTCCATTCTAAATCGATAGCCACCAATTTCATTAGAAGAAATCAAGTTTTAAGGACACAGACGTTGCACTACCGACAACAAACACATATCTAATTCAAATCACAAGTAATTAAGAAAAAAAGAAACAAAATAATCACAACATTCGAACAAAAATATTTACTTTATGAACTATCTAAAGGATGTTACAGTATAAGGGATAATAACAACGTGGATATACAAAAATGAAAAAGAAAATAGGCAAACGAACATTTTGGATCCAATAAACCTTTCATTACTTCAAACAAGAGCCCTCAAGATTCAAGAACAACAAAAAAAAATCAAAACTTCAATCAGTTCTTTAGCAGCCCACTAAAGCCTCGTCACGAATGTTTGAAGAAACATTGAAAAAGGTGAAACTTTTTCAGTGGATATCACTGTTTAAATCTGTGAATGATGGAAACAATTATAACAAAAATCAAATCTAAACTAAACATGAAAATGTTTACAACTGAGCAGGTTGCATTTAATGCACATCATATGTTGAATTCAGGGCACACATATTGGATAATAATGGCACATTGGCATGTTTCATTATAATAAAACTACAACTAAGCACGGCTAACGAGGATGAAAAGAAAAACCAGTGAACTTGGGGATTTTTCTTAATCTTGATTCTCAATAGGTTTCAACATTCAAGGTTTAGCAAATAGCAAGAGTGGAAGAAACAATTACCAGAAGAAAAGAACGGAGCGAGGAATGTTCAGCGGAGAGCAGGGGCGAGTGACAGTGGCGCTGTCCGCTGGGTCGTCTGAAGAATCCAATGGCCCTTGATTTTTCTCATTACATAGTCGGTCAGGGCCGGTCTGTGTGTCGTACAAGATGAAATTGCCGCCAGTCGATTTGGGTTTGTGAGGGATCAAGAGGACACCGTTTTGGTGGGTTATATTCGATCGTCCTACATGCTTCGATTGATCTTTCACTACTAATCTTTCATCCATGTTTCTTGAAGCTCACACGAGGAACAACACCATTAACATTTGTAAATGGTTTCTGTGTCTGGGTACAAAATCTGAGGCATTTCGCCTTGAAGATCATACGTGGTATATCTACAATTTTCCTTTATTTCGGTTGTTTTTTTTTTTTGAAATCGATTGGCTATCTGTTGCTTTACTGATGCATGCATTGCTAATCGTAATCCTCAAGTCGAGCCTCGTACTTAAATGTATAACAGGAGCCCATGTCATATGATATCCTAGCAAATCATTTATTTAATAAATCAACAACAAAGCTTGAATCAAACCGAGTTCCATCAAGTAAACTTCCCATATAGTGAACTGCAAAATTGACACTAATCGATTAAGCACCAATCGCAAACACTACATTATGATTTGAAATTGAATCAGATCTCTATTAGAAAATAGCGCATCTTCCTTTTACCCAGCTGTCATTTCAATAATTTGTTCCTGCTTTTTAGGTTCAGTTTGTTTTAGTCAATAACAGAGTACTTTTCTCAGTTTAGGTACTCATCGTGTACGGAAGTTTTTAGGACTTTTTTGTTATCCTTTTGGGTATTTATAGGCTCTAGTTTATGCTATATTTTGCACTCAAGTTTTATAAAAGGGTAGGCTAATTACACCCAATGATTTGCTAAATGCACCCAAAAAGGGTGAGTTGCCCTTTTATTCCGTGTCAATCATTTTTAATTTAAATATATATATATAATATAACGTTTTTGATTTAAATATATATATAATATAATAATATATATATATATATTATTTGATATATACTATTTATTTGTTTTATATGTATATATATATTGTTATTCTTTTTATTTAAATATATATATATATATTATTATTATTTTGTTATATATATATATATATAGTTATTCTTTTTTTGTACATTTTATGTTCTTATCTATATTTATCTAATATACTCCTTTAAATATAAAAAATATTTTTTATGTAGTGTAAATGATATATATTAAAATATATAAATCAAAAAAATTCAATATTTGGCTCATTTCGACCGTATCGAATAGACGATTATAATGGTGTAACTTGTTAAAATTAAAACGTATTTTTAACGTATTTTAGTTAATAAACGATTATATGTGTTAAATGTAAAATTTAAATTATGAAAGTAAAAGATATAAAGTAAAGTAAGTAATAAGTAAAGTAAGTAACAAGTAAAGGTAATAAGTAAATTATCAAATTAAAATCACAATTTTGTTGGAAAAAATGAAATGTTACACTTTCAACTCCTATACTTATTTACTTACTTTACTTTATACCTTTTACTTTCATAATTTAAATTTTACATTTAACACATATAATCGTTTATTAACTATAATACGTTAAAAAATACGTTTTAATTTTAACAAGTTACACCATTATAATCGTCTCTTCGATACGTTCGAAATGAGCCCAATCTTGAACGTATTCTCATTGGGTACGTTAATGATAACCATTATGTGAACTTAGATATGGCAGAAGGATACCCGTTCCCTACTATTTGTACCACATTTTTATTGATATTAGAGTAAAGAGTAAATTACAGTTTTGGTCCCTAAGGTATGTCAAAAATTACGAAACTGATCTTTTAACTTCAAAAATTATCTTTTTGGTACATGTGGTATGCATTTCGTTACGAAATTGGTATGGAAATTGATTGGTTTGTCTCGGTATAAAATTGACACCCCTATATATAAACAAAAAGAATAATAATATATATATATATATATATTTCTATATTTCTAATATATATATTATATAAAACAAATAAATAATATATATATATATATATATTATATAAAACAAATAAATAAATAATATATATTATATAAAACAAATAAATAATATATATATATATTATATAAAACAACTAAATAAATAATTATTATATAAAACAAATAAATAAATAATTATTATATAAAACAAATAAATAATATATATTTTTATATTATATGTTTAAATCAAATAATGATCGGTTCGGAATTAAATGCAATCAACACCCCTACTTTTTTGGTGTATTTAGTACTTTTTGGGTGTAATTAGCACCCCCTTATAAAGTTCTCAGATTACTTTCCTAATATTAGACTATTGCTCTTCTTTCTGTCAATAAGCTTCTCGTTGTTTTTTGTTTTATGGTATCACAGTACCCAGGTTCTTTAACATATTTCAATTGTTCCTTTGATCAAAATCTTATTAATAGGTATGGAGCAAATCGGCGGAGGAAGTAGTCCGAACACACAAACTGGTGTGGAAAAACTTGGATCAACAAACTACAAGTACCGGAGAATGTGTATCGAGTCCTATCTTCAAGGTCAAGACTTGTGGGAACCGGTAGTTGGTACCGATAAGATACCAGCCGATACTCCTGAAAACAGCGAGACGCGAAGGAAATGGAAGATTAAGTGTAGGAAGGCGTTGTTTGCTTTGAGAACATCAATCAGCAAAGAGTTCATCGACCACGTTCGTGACGTCAGGAAACAATGGAAAGGCTATTTTCGAAGAAGAATATAGCCAGGTAGCAGTTCTTGGAAAATGAGTTAGCAATGGCTACTCAAGGAGGTAAGTCAATTTCAGAATATTTCTTGCGTATGAAAGGTCTGTGTGCTGAAATTTCTGAATTAGATGTTGATGAGAAGATCAGTGAAGCTCGTTTAAGAAGGTTTCTTATTCGGGGTTTAAAGAAGAAGTATATACCTTTTATCACTTCCATCCTGGGAAACTCAACCATTAGTTGAAGAATTGGAGAGCTTGCTATCAAATCAAGAAGCTTTTGCTAAGCAAATGGTGAAGGATTTCAGTCTTGAAAATGATGTTGTTCTTTTCTCTATAGGAAAATGATTGAAAACAATATAGGAGGCGACAAGAAGGCTGTTAGTGAAAGAGTACAAGACATCAAACCTTTAGATGCTACCGATGCAGCAGGATCGGACACAACATAAGGTATTGTCGGACAAAGATTTCCAAAGCCAATGTTGCATGTGACCAAGAAGAAGATGATCAACCAAGCTGGGAGAAATGCTTTACCGCCGAAGTCAACGAAGGGCGAAGTATAGGTGTTTCAAAACCAATACCAGATGTATCCCACAAGAACAAACAAGAATGGATCATCGATTCAGGTTGTTCACATCATGTCACGGGCAACGATTCATTACTCTCGGAGTTACGACAGCATAACGGGGAGCGTGTAATCGGCATGGCTGATGACTCCGCTTATCCGGTGATAAACGAAGGTGTTGTGAAGATTGGCGGGGAAAGTACACAAATCAGATTGGACGATGTCTATCATGTTCCAGGTTTGAAGAAAAATTTAGTTTCGGTATCTCAAATTACTAACTCTGGAAAATATGTTTTGTTTGGTCCAAATGATGTGAAGGTACTCGACAATGTGAGAAATGTTGAAGTTGATGTCGTTCTCACCGGTGATAAAAAGGGCTCCTTATTTGTTATGTCAGCAGGAGAGGCATATGTAAAGAAGGCAAGTCAGGGCGATAATGCAGCAGTTGGGCATGCTCGATTGGGACATGTAGGGTATCAAATGCTACAACAGATCTCCTCACAGAAGTTACTAGATGGCATGCATGCATTGAAGAATGTACGTGAAAATGTGATTTGCCAAGGCTGCCAGTATGAAAAATCGCATCGTCTCCATTCAAATGCTCATCAAATCGTAGGTCAGCTCCTTTCAAATTAATTCATACAAATCTGATAGGACCAACAAGAACAACAAGAACAACAAGCTATAGTGGTTGTCGATATGCCATGGTATTAGTGGATGATTTTTCCAGGTACGCATGAGTTTATTTAATGAAAGAGAAAGGTGAATCTCTCTCTAAATTCATCGAATTTAATAATGTCGTGGCAAAAGAATTCGGGCAGAAGATAAAATGCTTAAGAAGTGACAACGGCGGCGAGTTCATGTCAACTACTTTCTCTTAGTACTGTGATAGGAGTTGCATTCAACGACAAATGACATGCCTGACACTCCTCAACAAAATGGAGTTTCGAAAAGAAAGTTAGCCCATCTTAGCTCAATAAGCCTTGCTTGGATACATGACAAGGATCTTCCTCGAGAGCTCTGGGCAGAAGCACTTCAATGTGCTTGCCATGTCATAAATCGTCTACCTCCATGGCCAGGTAAAGAAAAAACTCCTTTTGAATTGCTGCATAATCAAAGACCAAATGTAAGTTACTTTCGAGTGTTTGGTTCTACTTGCTATGTTCATATTTCAAAAGCAAACCAAACCAAGCTTAACACAATGGATTTCGATGACTGTAAGAAGATTGGGATTTATGGAGTAGGTTTTGGAATTTGAACATGTTATTTGGTAGTTATTTGAACAAGCTTTTAGAAGTTGAACTAGTAGTTATTTGGATGTTGAACAAGTAGTTATTTGGTAGTTACTTGAACGCGTTATTTGGTTGGTTTATGTTTTTTATTTGAACATGTTATTTGGAAGTTGAACAAGTAGTTATTTGGTAGTTCTTTTAACATGTTATTTGGTTTATGTTTTTTAATTTGAACAAATTATTTGGTTGATGTGTTTGATATTGAACAAGCTTTATTTATTTATGCATTTAACAGGTTCATCATGGATGATGGTCAAAAATCTATACTTATCATTGTTATATTATTGTATATGTTCTACTTGCGAAAGCGTTTGAAAAGAAAAAGAGATAATACGTGTACAATGACCGGACATAAATATACGAATGACCTACTTGAATGTAACGATCGGCAATGTATCGATTTGTTACGGATGTCCCGTGATGCTTTCGTTCAACTATGTGATCACTTTAAAGCAAGAGGATGGTTAGTGGATAGCAAACATATATTGGTTGAAAAAAAGATGGTTATCTTTATGATGGTTACAAGTCACAATCAACGTTATAGAGTGTTGAAAAACAGGTTCCAACGTTCGACCCAAACAATTCATAAAATATTTCATAAAGTGTCAGATAAAATGATCAGGATTGCTAAAGAGATCATAGTTCCTACATCATTCATTCCAAATCCAGACATCCCTGGGAATAATAGGAGGTTACGACGAATATTTAAGGTAAATAATAATAATAGTTACATACATTTATATAGAACTTTAATACATGTTATCGTCCCTATTCAAGAACAATATTTAAAATAAATAATAATAATAATTGTATACATTTATTTTAATGTAGGGAGCAATTGGCTCCATTGACGAAACTTTAATACATGTTATCGTCCCTATTCAAGAACAACATTTATATAGAGGACACGGAAAGGTGAATACTATCAAAATGTTATGGCAATTTGTGACTTCAACATGGTTTTTATATTTATAGTTACCGAGTGAGAAGGGGTTGCACATGATTCTAGAATTTTGTCTGAAGCTTTGACAGATGGTGCTATTGGATTTCCATTACGTCGTCCTCCACGTATATACGAATGATTTAGAGGTAATATATACTATATTAATATTAATAACTATTTTATTTATTATTTTCAAATAAATATTATCTATGTAATGCTATGTGATGCTGCATATACGAACACTCGAGAACGTGCTTATGGTGTCCTGAAAGCACGTTTTCCAATATTGAAAAGAATGGCAACATTTTCACTTAAGGTTCAAATAGACATAATTGCATGTTTTACGGTTTACAACTTCCTAAGAAATGAAAGTTTAAGTGATGAGTTATCTAAGGAATACGATCAACCAAATGAGCAAGGGGACGATGAGTTGAAGAGGTTCAACCGCATAGGAGTATAGCTACTAGCCAAGCACTACATGGCTAATGTAAGAGAAGAAATTGCAACACATTTAATGTAAAATTAATATTGATTTTAGTTTATATCAGATTTGTTCAGGTTTTCTATTGTGTTTGAATGAATGAACGTATTTCAATTGAATTTTCGAATGTGCTAGAAATATATGGTAGTATAATTTTATTAAAATGAATTGATGTTTTTATAAATTCAACGATATAACATTTTGAGACATAAAATAGATAATTATACATATTTAAATGTTTATCAGTTACAAAAAACAATCAGTGTTTGTCAATTTACAAAAACAATCAATGCTATTGATTTCAGATTTAGACGTTTCAATAGTCTTATGATTTAGACTCAGATTAAGACGTTTCAATTTACAAAAACAAACAATCTTATGATCCAGATTTCAGACTTAAACACCACCTCTTATAAATCAGAAGTGAAACAAGACTTCAGACCTCTTAAAAAACAAACAGCACCTACCTCTTTGGTCTATTATCGTCCAGCAATTTACGCTAAAAACAAGTTTTACAAATTAAATTTCTCTGTTTTCTAAATTCAAACGTTAATACTTTACCAATGATCATACCTCAATGGTTAAAAACCATCAAACACCTAATAATATAAGAAAACAAAAACAATGGCTGCTGCCTAGGTCTTCTTCCCTCTGGAAATCATCAACCACAAAGAAACAGTGAACCAAAATACGAGGAAATCAAACATTAATTGGGGGTTACAAAACCAATCAAACGTGTTCCCCTAATTTCAAAATTCGGATCTCTCACATTTCATATTGATTATGCAAACTTTTGTAACCCTAAAATATACTAAATATTAAAATATCTCAAAATGAAGATTCATTGCAATTCTAAGTTCTGCTTGATTATAAAAATAAAATAAAAATGTCTATTTGGTTTTGGAAGAATACACAAAAATCAAATAAATTAAAAAAATAAATATTGTTCTACAGAAAGAGTCAAAATGCAGACAATAAATCATAAGTAAATTTCAATTTTTTGCAAAGTTTGAAGTGTGTGTTTGTGGGAAGAAAAATTGAGGCTCAGATCTGTTTTACCATCGGAACAAGAAGGTTAGACCGCCATGGCTGCAATAACAGAGGTTGCATGTGGAGATCCAGAGAGAAATCAATTTCAGAATCAAATCGAAAACAAAATTTGTTTCTCACCAGTGTATCTCGCACTTGCCGTCCTCCGATTCTGCCACGCCAAGCTACGGAAAATCTCAAATCTCGGCCCGATTTTTACTCAGATAACGTTCAATCATCACAGCCTCTTTTATAGATCTCTCTATCATTGTCTCTCTCTCTCTGTGTACTCATAGGCATACATATATCTATACTATATCTATAATCATTTAGGGCATTGTTTGGCAAACGATAAGCTAGCTGTTGCTTAAGCTCAAATATACATACGTACATAGATACATACATACATGTAACAGAGGGTTGTTGAACTTTTAAAGAAGATAACGGAAATCACCGGCGAAGAGAGGCGGCAACCACCCTCAGAAACCCTTCCTCTCACTGCCTCATCCTCTGAGTCGTAAAACAGATCCCCAATTTTCCTCAGGTTTTTGTATTTATAGTACGGGTATCCAATGGCCTCTTCTTTTACTTTATTAGGGGGTGTTTGGGGGGTGTTTGGGAGTGCTTATATTTTTGACTTATTTGCTTATAACTTCTCCTTACCGGCCACCGTAAATAAGCAGTTTGGAGTGTTTGAATAGAAAAAATCAAAAGTGCTTATTTGCTTCTCCTCACCACAAATAAGTTGTTTTTGATAAGTCAATCCATACCTACTTATTTACTTCTCCTTATTTCCTTATCTATCCAAATTACCTTTTTACCCTCAATTTTTAACAAACACTTTTTAAAAACTGCTTTTCCTCACCACATAAGCAAATAAGCATAAGTTAAAAATATAAGCACTCCCAAACACCCCCTAAACATTGCCCTAATTTTTCCATTACATTTAGGTATTTAGTTTTTTTTTTTAAAAAGCAGACACGGTCTAAAAATAAAATGTTGATGTTACTATTTTAGGTTATCTAAAATATTAAGGGTGTGTTTACTTGCGACTTAATCAACTTAATGATAAAAATGGCTTATTCGCACAAACGTTTAGGGGTGTTTACTTGCGACTTAATCGCACAGCAAGTGGCTTATTCGCTAAGTAGGTAAGGGGTGTGTTGTCCCCATTAAGACAAAAATTTGACCATTCTACCCTTCAAAAAAAGAACACATCACTAAACCCTAGCCTCCATCACTTCTCTCCCACTTCTCCCATCTGAGGCGTCCATCACTTCTCTCCCACTCTCCGGCGACTTCTCTACTTGCTCTCCGGCGACGTCCCTGCTTGCTCTCCGGTGACCATCTTATGCATCACTAAACCCTAGCCTCCATCACTTCTCTCCCACTTCTCCCATCTGATGCGTCCATCACTTCTCTCCCACTCTCCGGCGACTTCTCTACCTGCTCTCCGGCGACGTCCCTGCTTGCTCTCCGGTGACCTTTTTGTCGATTAACAACAGAAATGTAGGTATCGTTTGCTGCTCCATTTTGTTGTTTCCTATCGGTTTTATTCGCTGGTGCTCCTATTTCCTTCTCCTAGCCGGCGACCTTCTTCCCTTCTCCAATCGGTGACTGTGTTTTTCCTTCTTCTAGCCGACGACCTTCTTCCCTTCTTCGGTCGGCGACTACATTTTTCTTTCTTCTAGCTGGCAACCTTCTTCCCCTCTGGGTCGGTGACTGTTTTTCCTTCTAGCCGGTGACCTTCTTCTTGATTTGGTGATTCTGACCTCTTGTCATCACAATTTCTTGACTTGGTTTCTGATTTCTTATTTTCATTAAATTTTTTCTTGTTATGTGAAATCTTATCTGATTCCTTCTAGTTAATTTTTGATAGAGTAGCCAAAAATAATTTATCAGATTCCTTGTGGTTTATTTATGGTTTCAAACTTTTTTTCTTGAACTTTATACAACAGTAAACATCAAACTTTCAACTAGCTCATAATTCACACGGGGTAAATTGGTCATTGATATCATTAAGACTGCTAATTCAGATAAAAAAGTAAACAACAACTTTAATTTATCTAGACAGACAAATTTATACGGACAGACAAATTTATCCATACAGGGCTTAATGAAAAATTTGGTAAACACCCCCTAAGACTTTTATACTACCTTAGGGATGAGATTGGGACTTGACCGATATTGAACTGGCTAGTATAAAAAAAATTGGATCGAAAATCAAATTGTATGTACCGATTCAGTTTCGGGACCGGAAAGTCGGTACTAGGATCACTTATGACCAAGAATATGAAAATTTATCAAATGTTTATCAAAATCAATCGCAAACCAAAATATCTTCATAATGTTTCAAATGTGTATCAAAACCAATCCAAACAATCAAAAGTTTAACAATCTATGGTATTTTTTACGTTTTTCCTTTTCCATTTTGTCCGTTTAAGAGATGATGTATATTGATTAGAAAAAGATAAAGTTAGTTTATTTAAGAGATTGTATGCATACTTAAGGAATTTAAAAAACATTGTCTCTTAATATTTCGGTTCGGTTTCGAGATTTTTCGAAAAAATCCCGGTACCGAATCTCAGTTTTGTGAAATACTTGGAACCAAAAACCGGACCGGTTACATGGCATCGGTTCAGGTTCGGTACGGTACCGGTTCGATTCGGAGAAATTGTCCTCGGGGCTCATCCCTATACTACCTTATAAAGTAGATTTGTTAAAAGTCTTAAAAAAACTTCTAATACACTAAGGGGTTGTTTACCAAATTTTCTATTAAGTCATGTATAGATAAATTTATCTGCATGGATAAATTTGTTTGTCCAAATAATTTGATGTTGTTGTTTATTTTTTTATCTGAATCAACAATCTGAATGCTAGAAATGACTGAATTACCCCTGAGACTCTATAATGAACAAATAAATCAAAGAATCCACAAAACCAAAGAATCAAAGTAAAAGAAAATCCATTCAATGAAATTCAACAAAATCATAATATTTGTGTTAACATTTTCTTAAGCAATAATCATGTTATTAAACAAACAAAAAACAGCACATCGAGTTCTTTGATCAACATAAAACTTGTGTTATTAAACAAAACAAAAACAGCACAAAGAAAAAGCAAAGAAAACAACACGGAGTCCTTAAATCACAAGGAAAAAACAACACAAATAACCATCAAGAATGAATGTTATTATCCAAAGAAAAAAACAACAAAAATCATGTTATTAAACAAAGAAAAAACAACAATCACAAAGAACCATCAAGTGATGTAGAAAAACAAGCACCATCAAGTGAAGATATGGTGTAGAAATTGTAACGACCGAGACTATTTTCGAAAGGCTTTTATATTTTGTGTTAAGTTTTAATAATAGTGGAAGTTGAGGGGCTAGTTGGTAAATAAGGGATAGAGTATAAAAGGGCACAAAACCCTATGTAACATTCTATTCCTATGTGTTTGGTGGCTGACCTTTTGGAGAAAGGAGAAAAGAGTTTTTCTAAAGGTTTTGTGCATTTGAAGAGAAGAGCTATCAAGTTTCGAAATTAGAAGAAAGAGTAAGATTGGAATTCATTTTATGCAAGAATCATATCAGGTAATCCTTAATCCATAACTCCATTTAAGATTCGTCTGATGATTTTTGGGTTTTGAGGGTTTTCTCTTGTTTTAAGTCATTTGAGACCATATAGGAGGATTTAAACATCTTTAAACCGATGTTTGTTAGTAAAAACTTGTGGGGATTAGTTATGGAGCATTAGGTGATTAATTATCGCCTTATCGGTTTGGGAGTCGTGTAGTAGGATTTTAAGCCCCATAACTCGTCCAACGAGTTATCCGGAAAGTCTCAGGGGATGAAGGTTCCCGGATGCGTGTCCGGTAAGTTCTTGTGTTGTAGGTTACCGGGAGAATGTATCCGGTAGGCATAAGTGTCCGGTAACTTGAGTTACCCGGACAATAGAATTACCCGCACAGTAGAGTCATCCGGATTGTAGAGTTACCCGGAAAGAAATTTTAACCGGAGAGTAGTGTTATCCGGGAAATGGTATCCGGACAGTTGTATGATCAGTTTATGTTTGTGCCTATTCATTCAGGAAAATCGATTGGGAGTCAGGATCAATTTAGAAAAAGAGAAGTAAGAGCATCATGTGAGTTTTCTAACTAAAATGCGTGACTTTTAATGTGTTTTCTAAAGCAAGACATGATGAGTAATGCCATGTTTATTTTCTTATGCTTTTAACCGCATGAAAATTGTTTAAAGTTTTACATGGGATGTATGCATACATTGTTTGAAATGTAAATTGGCTAAGTCGGGGGGTGTGGCCCGCCAGCTCGTGTCGGGAGGTGTGACCCGTTTATGTCAAGGGAGGTGTGACCCTGTAAGGCAGCATGAGACTGACTCGTTGTCAGCCTAGGGTGACTTCAGGGTGCCAATTTACGGAGGGGCGGACCTTTTTCCGTGAATAATTTTATATGAACAAAATTATGAACGTTTACATTGAAAATTATGAAATGTTTTTAAATGCTTTGAAAACTGTTAAGAGGGACTCACTAGACCTCATGGTCTAACCCTCGCATTTTCAAACTAAAACCTTTTCAGGGAAACAGGTAATGAAAGGCTCTGGAAATGAGCAGGGCGGTTAGCAAGGATGCTCGATAGTGTAGCGACACTATAGTTCCGTTTAGTATTATTCTCAGTTGTGTAGGTTGTTCCGCCAACCAAATTTTGGATATTATGTAAACAATTTTGAAAAACATGATTTTGGGATATTCTATTTTATATGAATTGCATGTTTAAAATTGTTTGGGTTGTTATAGTTGGTATCAGAGCCATAGTTTAAGGGATTTAGGTGACCGAATGGGCCTAGACTTAAACTTTTGGGAGTAGAAATCACAACTGAGAATCAGGAATGCGTTAGGAGGACATTATTATAGAAATAGGACTAATAAGGTACCGAGGACGGTCATGAAAGGTAAGTTTGGAGTTACACCTGGCCAGTGTAATTATGAACTCACAGGTACATGTATGTGCTTAAATTGCCTTATTATTCAGTTGTTGTAGTACTAAATGGGTCGTTAGTATTAAATGAGTTTTCCGTTGTTGTTGTGTATCAGAATGTCTGCAAGAGTCTTGAGAAGTAGGTCGATGCCTATCGTAGAGGAAGCGCGAACCAAGCGTACCACGCCGCATGAGGAGGCGGTGCGAGTTGAGGAACTGGCGGAGGATGGACCAGTAAACTCTCCAAGAGCGGCAGCCAATCGTGGGAGAGGTAGAGGTCGTGGGAGGGGCAAGGGAACAGTACCGAGAAAGGCCGTTACTGAGGCGGGGGCAGCAACCACTAAAGGCAAGGATAAGAAGAAGAAAGTGCCAGTTAGGCGAAAGGCTAAGAGCATAGAGGAACCAGGAGTGCAAGAGATTTCCGAACAGGAGAGTTCAGCACCGACAAAGAAAGCGAAAGCTAAGAAAGGGCGTAAACCTGAGGCCGCACCGGCTTTCGTGACTGAGGATAAGTTCACAGCAGAGATGGATAAACTACAAAAGACCTTACAGACAGTGTTAGACAACCAGCATAAGACTACGTCTGAGGGAGGAACTAAGAGCAGTACGGGGAAAAAGACTGGGGAGGGTAGTACACCGCGAACTGAAATAGGGAATAACTCGGTGACAACCCCGATTGTTGTTTCTGAACCGAAAGCAGTGAGAGGGTGTTCGTTTAAAACCTTCGCTTCGTGCAAACCTCCAATGTTCAACGGGGAGCGCAACCCCGTTCTAGCTTTGAAATAGGTTCGCGAAATGGAATTAGCTTTCGATACTAGCAAGTGCGCCGAGGAGGATAAGGTACTGTTTGCAATGTCAATGATGAAATCTGAGGCCATCTATTGGTGGGATGTTGAGACCGAAGGTAGGGGATCTGAAGTAGCGAAGAGTATGTCGTGGGAATCTTTTGTTAAGAGGTTCCGAGCACAGTTTTGTCCTTTGGCTGCAGTTAAAAAGTTGGAAGAGGAGTTTCTGGGATTAGAGCAAGGGTCAATGTCAGTTCAGGAATACACGTCGAAGTTCATCGAGAAGGCCCGGTTTGCTGAGTTGCACGTGCCTACTGAAGAAAGGCGAATAGAGAGGTACATTTATGGGCTGAAGAGCAACATAAGGGAGCTGGTGCAGGTGAAAGATCCGTCTACTTTTCAGGTTGCGGTATGTTGGTGCAAGTATGCCACATCTCTATATTATTATATATTTGAGATTGTTGGTGCAAGTGTGTCACATCTCAATATATTTTATATATTTATTTTGATGATTCCAAACACACCGTATTATTGTTTTTCTAACAATTTACCCAAGTGTGCAGTTTGTTGGATAACACGAAGATTTTATTTGAAGGGTTCAAGACTGGTGTTTACGTCGTCATATATATCTCATAATGATAAACACCCTAAAATAATATACCACTTGGATATTTCAAAAAAACTAACCCAATACTGTTTTTGAAATAATTAATTTCTTAATATTAAAATATTTGGGAAACATCATCATCACTCTATATATATTATTCAAAAGTTTTTAATATATATATATATATAATCGCATGATCTATAATATATATATATATATATTATAGAGACATCATCTTTATCCTTAATATATTATATATATATATATATATATATATATACTGATTTTTTAAATGAAATTGAAAGAGTGGTGTCTGACTTCATTGGGTTTTGGGAAACATCATCATTACTCTATATATATTATAGAGACATCATCTTTATCCTTAATATATTATATATATATACTGATTTTTTAAATGAAATTGAAAGAGTGGTGTTTGACTTCATTGGGTTTTGGTAAACACAAAATGCAGGTTTCTATTTTCAGCTTTGCCTTCCCATCAAGAACAGGACCTGCTTCTTTTTTGTTGACCAGCCCTCTTATCAGTTTTTTGAATTTCAGCTATATATAGCAGGCCATGGAAAGAGTTTAAAGACAAGAGAAAAACCAAGAAATCTGATACAAGCTCTCCAATACTGATCACATCAAGCTGCTATTCTATACTTCTGTTATCACTTAGTATCTTTTGATAAAATCATCCAAGTGATAAATATTATACAAGAGTGATTACCATTGTGAGATATATTCTCTTGTAAGTATTTGAATAGTGTGAGTGATCCATTGAAATCTCATCAGCTTAAGCCGAGATATTCGTGTTGATATATTGTACTAAGGTTTGTGTTCTACCGTAAAGAACACACTTTTACTGGATCGGTCGAGAAGTGTCTCCCAAGTGGACTAGCCAGCACGTTGTTGGTGAACCACTCTAAATATCGGTGTCAATATCTCTATCCCTTATCTCCTTATTTTTCTGCCTTGCATTTAATTATCTGTCTATATAATTGTTGCATTATTGTGTATTACTTTTGTGTTGTATTTATTTATAAAATAATTTTTTGAAAGTAAAAAGATTTAAATACAACCTTTACCCCCCCCTAAGGTTGTCTAACAATTGGTATCAGAGCGGGTTGCAAGTGTTTTTATAAAACCTTTGTGTTTTTAAAACTTGTTTTTATATTTTAAATGGCAACCTCTGAGGGAAATATTTCTACAAAAATTCCGCAAATTGACACCGAAAATTTTGGTCTTTGGGCAAATCTTTTTGAATGCTACGTTCGTGGCAAAAGTCGAAAAATTTGGGATATTATTAAAAATGGGGATTTCAAACCCACCAAAATCAAAGATGGAGTAACTAGTGAAAAACCAATAGCGGAATGGTCCGCCGCTGAGGATGCTTGGGTTTGCTTAAATTTTGAAGCCAAAAATATTCTATTTTCCGCACTTACTAAAGATGAAATTGAGCGTGTGTATTCTTGTGAAACTGCTCATGATATTTGGGAAAATTTGAATAATACTCATAGAGGAAATTCTCAAGTCAAAACCTCAAAAATAAATATTCTTGTACATGATTATGAAATGTTCGAAATGTTAAAAGATGAGTCAATCGACTCAATGTTTAAACGTTTTAACCTTATCATGGTGAGCTTGAAAGGCCTTGGTCGCACTTATCCGAATGAAGACTATGTGAGAAAAATTCTTCGAGCACTTCCTCCGGAGTGGATGCCGAAAATCACGTCCTTGGAAGATTCTCGCGATCTTTCAACCATGAAACTAGATGATCTCATTGGAAATCTTAAAGTGCATGAAATTGCACTTAAAAGAAACAAAGAGCGGGAGCAAGTCACAAAGAAATCCATAGCTCTTAAAGCCTCAACTTCAAGCGATGATAAAGAGAAAAAGAAGAAGAAGGAGAAAGCTAGCTCCTCAAAGGATCAACCCGAGCATCTCGACGATGTACCCATGTTGGTAAGAAATTTTTCTAAATTTTTAGCTAACAAAAAAATTTCAAGAAATGCTAGGTTTCAAAGAAAAGGAGACTACCGTCGTGGTGGTGAAAACCGAAGCCGAAAGTTCCATAAAAGGGAAGACAAAGCAAATAAAAACGGCGATTCAAGTGATGATGAAGAAGCCAAGAAGAAGAAAGGTTTTTGCTACTCGTGTGGAGACAAGGACCACTATGCTAACGAGTGTCCTAAAAGGAATAAATTTAAAAACAAGAAGGAGAAAGCCTTCGTTGGAGGCGCGTGGAGCGCAAGTGAAGATGAGGATGATTATGAAGCCATTTGTCTCATGGCGGAAAACGACGATGAGGTAAACTCTTGTTACTCAAATTATTCTAGCAATGATGAATGTGATGGTGATGATGATCTTGATATGTTAAATGATGCTTTTCAAAAAATGGTTGCACTTACAAATAATTATAAAGATGAGAATGCAAAATTAAAAGAAGCATTATTATTAAGTAAAAAAGAAATTCATGATAGCAAACAAAAGATTGCATGCGATAATGATAAAATCACAAATTTAGAAAATAAATTAAGTAAAAAAGATGTTTGCAATTCATGTGACATTTTAAATAAAAAGATTGCATGTCTTGAGAAAAGAATAGTGGAAAATGATTTATGTGCTAATTGTGATGTGCTTAAAAATGAAAATGCATGTTTAAAAGAAAAGTGTGATAAAAATAATCTGTTAGCACACGCTTTCCAAAGTAGCAATGAGAAAGTGCTTAAAATGTTAAATATGTCAAATCGCACTAATTGTAGAAAAGGCATTGGTTCCGATACGTGCAAAGATAAATGTTCATGTATGCCAATTAAAAGGTGTTATGAACCGCCTAAATATGTTGAAATGAGAAAACCGTATGTGCAAAAGCCTCCGTATGTACCCAATGTGAATTATGTGCCTAGAAAACCTTATGCATGCATGTATAATAGTAAATTTTCTAGACCGAAAAATAATGTGAATGTGCATGCTCCATTCTACGTCTTTGATAAACATGATCGTAAAATTAAAATGGTAAAGAAATGGATTCCTAAAGGCTCGTTTAGTGTTGACAATCCCGGTGGTATGCGTTTATGGTTTTAATTTTCTGTGTGTATTTTGTGCATATATATATATATATATATATATATTCTGTGTTTGAAAGATTATGAATCAACTCCGAATAGGCTCACCTATTTGGATACGATGTCTAGGAAAGATAAAGGCGAATTCTTCAAATTCTAATGAGTTCGGTTTTTAAAATGCTTTCGCGCTTACCACCCTCACCGTCTTTCCTGGTCGTGTTCAAGTAGAGCTACCGAAAAGGGGTTGAGAAAATAATTTTTCTTGTCTGTATATTTTGTGAAAATATATTTATTGTTATCTGTGTTTTTATGCATTCAAGACTAACTCTCAAAGGACCCATAAGATGTGGGGACCATAAAAATTGTACTTTAATGTTGTAGATAAACCTAGACATGGATTGGATTCTTGATAGTGGATGCACACGTCACATGACCGGAAACCATAATCTTTTTTCATCATATGAGTCATGTGATGGTGGACAGGTAATTTTTGGAGGAACCTCCAAAGGAAAGGTAATTGGGAAAGGTACAATTTCTT
The DNA here is from genome assembly GCA_033807775.1 of Saussurea involucrata. Taxonomy (NCBI): domain Eukaryota; kingdom Viridiplantae; phylum Streptophyta; class Magnoliopsida; order Asterales; family Asteraceae; genus Saussurea; species Saussurea involucrata. The sequence continues at coordinate 22,356,893 of CM066324.1, forward strand.
GCAACAATGTTAAATTTCTAGATGTTACGCATGTTGATAATTTGAAATTTAACTTGCTAAATGTTCGTCAACTGTGCAAAAATGGTATAATTGTTGTTTTTGAAGAGGATTCTTGCAAAATTCTGAAAAATGGTAAAGTTCTCTTAAATGGCTTTGTAAAAAGAAATCTTTATATTTGTAAAACTGTTATAAACGAAAATGTTTGTTTATCTTCCGTATATGATAACTCGATTCTGTGGCATAGACGTTTAGGTCACGCTAACCTTAGATTAATTGAAAATCTGAAAAATAAGGAGCTTGTGAGTGACCTTACAAAACTAAAATTTGACAATCATTTTTGTGATGCATGTCGTGTCGGCAAACAAACTCATGTTTCTCATAAATCAAAAAATGTGATTTCAACTAAAAGAGTTTTAGAACTTTTACACATGGATCTTTTTGGCCCTATGGCCATTCAAAGTTTTGGAGGAAATTATTACACTCTAGTAATTGTAGATGATTTTTCCCACTATACGTGGACGTTATTTTTAAAACATAAAAATGAAGCTTTTGAAAAATTTAAGATTTTGGGAAAACGAATTCAAAACCAACAAGGTTGTACGATTGTTTCGATACGTACGGACCATGGACGCGAATTCGATAATGAAACACAATTTGGTGCGTTTTGTGACAAATATGGTATAACGCACAACTTTTCTGCTCCTCGCACTCCTCAATCTAATGGGGTTGTGGAGAGGAAAAATAGAACCTTACAAGAAATGAGTAGAACCATGCTCAATGAAAATCAAGTTCCCCAAAAGTTTTGGTGTGATGCCGTTGCCACCGCGACCTATGTCCTCAATCGTGTGCTAATTAGGAGTATCCTGAATAAGACCCCTTATGAGATCTTACGTGGTAGAAAGCCTTCCTTAGCCCATCTTAAGGTATTTGGTTGTAAATGTTTCATTTTAGATACCAAATCTCATTTAACCAAATTTGACCCAAAAGCCTATGAGGGAGTATTTCTTGGTTACTCTTGGAATAGCAAAGCCTATAGAGTCCTTAATAAAGAGACCATGGTTGTAGAAGAATCCCTAAATGTTAGCTTTGATGAGAGTCCTCCTAAACCTAGTGCACCCTTAGTAAACGATAATGTTTGTGAAGGAGATGCTTTAGCCCAACATCTTAGAACCTTGGACTTAGGTACCCAACCTCTTACAAACAATGTAGAATCTAGTGATGCCCCTCCATGTTATGTTCCACAAGGAGTAGATGATCCTAACCTTAGAACATCTAGAGGCCATCCCGTAGATCAAATCATAGGTGACCTTAACCAAAGAACGACTAGATCAAAAATCCATACTCATTGTGCCTTTCATGCCTTTATCTCAGTCATAGAACCTAAAAACATAGAAGAAGCTTTAGGTGATGAAGATTGGATAATGGCCATGCAAGAAGAGTTAAACCAGTTTACTAGGAATGATGTGTGGGACTTAGTTCCTTGCCCTAGCGGTCAAACCATTATTGGCACAAGATGGGTCTTTCGTAACAAGGTAGACGAAAACGGTGGAGTCACACGAAACAAGGCACGTTTAGTTGCCAAGGGATACAATCAACAAGAGGGTATCGATTATAATGAAACCTTTGCACCAGTTGCAAGGTTAGAATCTATTCGAATGCTTCTTGCTTTTGCAAATGCTAAAGATTTTAAATTATATCAAATGGATGTCAAAAGTGCTTTTCTAAATGGTTTTATAAATGAGGAGGTATATGTTTCCCAACCTCCCGGTTTTGAAAATTTTGAAAATCCGACACATGTTTTTAAATTGAAAAAGGCGCTTTATGGTTTAAAGCAAGCTCCGCGTGCATGGTATGATAGACTAAAATCCTTTTTGATTACAAGTGGTTATATTATGGGTAAAATAGATAATACTTTGTTTGTCAAATATGCTCAAAATGATATTGTGGTTGTGCAAGTGTATGTTGATGATATTATTTTTGGTTCTACAAATGAAAATCTTTGTAATGAATTTGCTTCAAAAATGACTAGTGAATTTGAAATGAGCATGATGGGAGAATTAAAATTCTTCTTAGGATTGCAAATAAAACAAAGTGAAAATGGCACTTTTATAAGTCAATCAAAATATTGCAAAGACATGTTGAAAAAGTTTAATTTTGACAATGTCAAACCCGTTGAAACTCCAATGACCACTAATTTAAAATTATCTAGTGACGAGGAGGGAACCGATTTCAATGAAAAATTTATCGTGGTATGATTGGTAGCTTATTGTATTTAACTGCTAGTAGACCTGATATCATGTATAGTGTGTGTTTATGTACTCGCTTTCAATCTTCGCCTAAACAATCTCACTATGAAGCTGTCAAGCGTATTTTTAGATATCTTCGAGGTACTATGAATCTTGGACTATGGTATCCAAAACAACCCGAGCTAGAAGTAACATGCTTTACCGATTCCGATCTTGGTGGCTCAATGGTTGATCGAAAAAGCACTAGTGGAGTATGTGCCTTTATAGGTCTCTCGCTTGTGTCTTGGTTTTCCAAGAAACAACATTCCGTTGCCTTATCCACTACCGAATCGGAATATGTAGCCGCCGCGAGAGCGTGTGCTCAAGTTCTATGGATGAAGCACACACTTACCGACTTTGAGGTACATCAATCCAAAATTCCAATTATGTGTGATAACTCAAGTGCCATAAACCTAAGTAAAAATCCAGTTTTACATTCTCGTACAAAACATATTGAGTTGCGACATCATTTTCTACGAGATAATGTTCAAAAAGGCCACATCGTGCTTGAAAAGGTTGATTCCGAAGATAATTTGGCCGATATTTTTACTAAAGCCCTAAACAAAAAATCGTTCTTTAAATTAAGACTTGGTTTAGGCATGCTTGAATATAACCCATGAGATAATGCTACTCCCAACTATATGCATTTTTTTTTTGAGGGTGAGCATTTCTCGAGGGGGAGCATAGCCTCTTTCATGACCCTTTTTGCTTCGACAAAAGGGGGAGAGAAACCGAGTATGCTCTCGTGTTTAGCGGTTGTGTTTGTCATCATCAAAAAGGGGGAGATTGTTGGTGCAAGTATGCCACATCTCTATATTATTATATATTTGAGATTGTTGGTGCAAGTGTGTCACATCTCAATATATTTTATATATTTATTTTGATGATTCCAAACACACCGTATTATTGTTTTTCTAACAATTTACCCAAGTGTGCAGTTTGTTGGATAACACGAAGATTTTATTTGAAGGGTTCAAGACTGGTGTTTACGCCGTCATATATATCTCATAATGATAAACACCCTAAAATAATATACCACTTGGATATTTCAAAAAAACTAACCCAATACTGTTTTTGAAATAATTAATTTCTTAATATTAAAATATTTGGGAAACATCATCATCACTCTATATATATTATTCAAAAGTTTTTAATATATATATATATATATATATATAATCGCATGATCTATAATATATATATATTATAGAGACATCATCTTTATCCTTAATATATTATATATATATATACTGATTTTTTAAATGAAATTGAAAGAGTGGTGTCTGACTTCATTGGGTTTTGGGAAACATCATCATTACTCTATATATATTATAGAGACATCATCTTTATCCTTAATATATTATATATATATACTGATTTTTTAAATGAAATTGAAAGAGTGGTGTTTGACTTCATTGGGTTTTGGTAAACACAAAATGCAGGTTTCTATTTTCAGCTTTGCCTTCCCATCAAGAACAGGACCTGCTTCTTTTTTGTTGACCAGCCCTCTTCTCAGTTTTTTGAATTTCAGCTATATATAGCAGGCCATGGAAAGAGTTTAAAGACAAGAGAAAAACCAAGAAATCTGATACAAGCTCTCCAATACTGATCACATCAAGCTGCTATTCTATACTTCTGTTATCACTTAGTATCTTTTGATAAAATCATCCAAGTGATAAATATTATACAAGAGTGATTACCATTGTGAGATATATTATCTTGTAAGTATTTGAATAGTGTGAGTGATCCATTGAAATATCATCAGCTTAAGCCGAGATATTCGTGTTGATATATTGTACTAAGGTTTGTGTTCTACCGTAAAGAACACACTTTTACTGGATCGGTCGAGAAGTGTCTCCCAAGTGGACTAGCCAGCACGTTGTTGGTGAACCACTCTAAATATCGGTGTCAATATCTCTATCCCTTATCTCCTTATTTTTCTGCCTTGCATTTAATTAGCTGTCTATATAATTGTTGCATTATTGTGTATTACTTTTGTGTTGTATTTATTTATAAAATAATTTTTTGAAAGTAAAAAGATTTAAATACAACCTTTACCCCCCCCTAAGGTTGTCTAACACGGTAGATACTGCAGAACTTACTGAGAAGGATAAGACCAGGCAGATGACCGAAAGGGTCGGAGATAAGCGTAAGTGGGACGGGCCGAGTCGAGACAGTAAGAGGCCAAATACAGCCAGACCCGATCTGCGGGCGGGGTTTAAGTCAGTGGAGAAACCATGTGCAAAGTGTAACAAAATGCATAGGGGAGAATGTTGGGCTGAAAAGGAGGGATGTTATAAGTGTGGAAAAGTGGGGCATCTAGCTCGAGATTGTCGCAATCCGAGGATCTGTTATCAGTGCGGGTTGTCGGGTCATGTTAAGTGGGACTACCCGCAATTGAAGAAAAGTTATACTGGGGGTGAAGGTGGTGGTAGCGGAGGAAGGGATAATGAGAGGAAAGTGGAGTCGGCTCGCGCCAGAGCAAGGGCTTTCCACATGTCGGCTGAAGAGGCGGAGAACACGCCTGATGTGGTAACAGGTACCTTTCCTATAGACTCGAATTTTGCTAAAGTGTTGTTTGATTCGGGGGCCAATCGTTCATTTGTGTCGCCCAATTTTATTCAAAAATTGCAAGTGAAACCTAAGAGGTTGAACTTTGGGTTTGAGGTAGAGATAGCAGATGATAGTCGAGTCTGGGTAAAGGAGGTCTATGAAGGTTGTAGCATAGACGTGGATGGTCACTTATTTCCATTACGGTTGTATCCTATGGGAATGGGGGAGTTTGATGTAGTCCTAGGGATGGACTGGTTAGCGGAAAATGATACTAGCATAGTTTGTAATAAGAAGCTGATCCGTATCGCTTTGCCTAATAAGAAAGAAGTGATAATTTACGGAGATCAATGGAATAGGAAGTCGTGTCTGATTTCGTTGATGAAAGCTAAGCGATGTTTGGGAAAGGGATGTCTGGGGGTATTTAGCTTGCGTGCTAGATGCTAAGAAAGAGAAGAAGAGTGTGGGGGATGTCCCGGTAGTGAGTGAGTACCCGGAGGTGTTTCCGGATGATTTGACAAGTCTGCCTCCGGATCGTCAAGTGGAGTTCAGAATAGAACTGTTACCTGGGGCGGCACCGATTGCCCGTGCGCCCTATCGGTTAGCACCAGCGGAGATGAAAGAGATGATGACTCAGTTGCAGGAGTTGCTCGACAAGGGTTTTATTCGTCCGAGCACATCGCCTTGGGGAGCGTCGGTACTTTTTGTTAAAAAGAAAGACGGATCTATGCGAATGTGCATAGATTACCATGAGCTTAATAAAGTAACTGCGAAGAACAAGTACCCGCTTCCGAGGATCGATTACCTCTTTGATCAGCTTCAAGGTGCGAGTTACTTCTCAAAGATAGACTTAAGGTCGGGTTATCATCAATTGAAAGTGAGAGAGGAGGATGTGCCAAAGACGGCTTTCCGTACGAGATATGGACATTATGAGTTCTTAGTCATGCCCTTTGGATTGACTAATGCGCCAGCGGTGTTCATGGATTTGATGAACCGTGTGTGTAACTCATTGCTGGATAAGTGTGTGATCGTCTTCATTGACGATATCTTAATCTATTCTTGTACCCGAGAGGACCACGAGAGGCACCTTCGAGCAGCGCTGGAATTGCTTAAGCGTGAGAAGTTATATGCGAAGTTCTCGAAGTGCGAGTTTTGGTTAAGAGAAGTTCAGTTTTTGGGTCATGTGGTGTCGGCGGACGACATCAAGGTAGACCCTGCTAAGATTGAAGCCATTAAAGATTGGGAGGCGCCAAGAACCCCATCGGAGGTGAGAAGCTTTTTCGGTTTAGCAGGTTATTATCGGAAGTTTATTCAAGACTTCTCTCGAATAGCTTCGCCACTGACCTCTTTGACAAGGAAGAACGTCAAATTCGTGTGGGCAGAAGCGCAAGAATCTGCGTTTGAGAAGTTGAAAGAAAGTTTAAGCAGCGCTCCAATTCTGTCGTTACCTGACGGATCAGAGGGTTTTGTGATATACAGTGACGCTTCTAAACTTGGGCTGGGGTGTGTGCTGATGCAGAACTGGAAGGTAATTGCCTACGCTTCTCGACAGTTGAAGGATCACGAAAAGAACCACCCCACTCATGACATGGAGTTAGCGGCGGTGGTGTTCGCTCTGAAAATCTGGCGACATTACTTATATGGAGTAAAGTGTCGGATTTACACCGATCACAAAAGTTTGAAGCACCTGTTTGATCAGAAGGAGCTAAATATGAGACAAAGGAGATGGATGGAGTTATTGAACGACTATGACTGCGAGATTCTTTACCACCCGGGTAAAGCTAATGTGGTGGCCGACGCGCCGAGTCGGAAAGAACGGGAAGAACAGACCAAAGTCGTAGCTTTCAGAGTCGAGGCAACCTCGAACCTTCTTGTAGAAGTTAAGAAATTTCAAGAGGAAGCGTTGTTGGAGGAGAACATAATGAGCGAAAGAGTAGTCGGAGTTGCACCGTTGTTCGAAGTCAACAATGGTGGACTGAAGTGTATGAAAGACCGAGTGTGGGTTCCAAAACTACGCAATCTGAGAGCAAGCATCTTAGAAGAAGCGCACCAGTCACGGTATTCCATACACCCGGGAACGAATAAGATGTATCAAGACTTGAGACAGTCTTACTGGTGGCCGGGTATGAAGAAGGATATCGCTCATTTTGTGGAGCGGTGTGTGACATGTTTGAAGGTTAAGGCAGAACATCAGCGACCTTATGGGGAACTCCAGTCTACAGTGATACCAGTGTGGAAGTGGGATAATATCACCATGGATTTCGTCACAAAGTTACCGAGGACTCCGAAGGATAACGATGCAATTTGGGTGATTGTAGATATTCTCACCAAGTCAGCGCACTTCTTACCTATTAAGGAGTCGGATTCTTTGGAGAAGTTGGCCCGATTGTATATTAATGAGATAGTGGCTAGGCACGGAGTGCCGCGATCCATAGTGTTTAACCGTGATAGTCGGTTCACGTCAGCATTTTGGAGGAGTTTACAACGAGAGTTGGGATCGCAACTAAAGTTGAGCACGGCCTATCATCCTCAAACGGATGGTCGGAGTGAGAGAACCATTCAAACGTTAGAGGATATGCTTCGGGCGTGCGTTATCGACTTCAAGGGGTCGTGGGAAGTGCATTTACCGTTGATAGAATTCTGCTATAATAATAGTTACCACACAAGCATCCAAGCGGCACCATTTGAAGCTTTGTATGGACGAAGGTGTCGTACGCCGTTGTATTGGAATGAGGTAGGAGAAAGGCAGTTGGCCGGACCGGAAATCGTACAACTAACGGATGATAAGATTGAAGTAATTCGTGAAAGGATGAGAATTGCGCAAGATCGTCAAAGGAAATATGCAAATAGGAAAAGGAAACCTATTGAATTTCAAGTGGGAGACAAAGTTATGCTAAAGGTCTCGCCTTAGAAAGGAGTGGTGCGTTTTGGGAAGAAAGGGAAGTTGAGGCCGAGATATGTTGGGCCTTTTGTTATCATCGAACGAGTTGGAGCGGTAGCTTACACGCTAGATTTGCCAGAGGAGTTAAGAAGAATTCATCCGACTTTTCACGTGTCCAACTTGAAGAAGTGTTTGGCTGAGACCGATGTGGCTATTCCGTTAGATGATGTCAGCATTGATGAAAAACTGATGTACGAGGAAGAACCAATCGAGATCGTAGACAGTAAAGTACGAAAGACTAGGAACAAGGAAGTTCGTTTAGTGAAAGTTCAGTGGAGGTATCACAAGGGAGGAGAAGCCACGTGGGAAGTAGAATCTGATATGAAGTCCAGGTACCCTCACCTTTTTGAAAATGGAATTCCGGGGATGGAATTCTTTTGAGGGGGAGTGTTGTAACGACCGAGACTATTTTCGAAAGGCTTTTATATTTTGTGTTAAGTTTTAATAATAGTGGAATTTGAGGGGCTAGTTGGTAAATAAGGGATAGAGTATAAAAGGGCACAAAACCCTATGTAACATTCTATTCTTATGTGTTTGGCGGCTGAGCTTTTGGAGAAAGGAGAAAAGAGTTTTTCTAAAGGTTTTGTGCATTTGAGGAGAAGAGCTATCAAGTTTCGAAATCAGAAGAAAGAGTAAGATTGTAATTCGTTTTCTGCAAGAATCATATCAGGTAATCCTTAATCCATTACTCCATTTAAGATTCGTCTGATGATTTTTGGGTTTTGAGGGTTTTCTCTTGTTTTAAGTCATTTGAGACCATATAGGAGGATTTAAACATCTTTAAACCGATGTTTGTTAGTAAAAACTTGTGGGGATTAGTTATGGAGCATTAGGTGATTAATTATCGCCTTATCTTTCGGTTTGGGAGTCGTGTAGTAGGATTTTAAGCCCCAGAACTCGTCCAGCGAGTTATCCGGAAAGTCTCAGGGGATGAAGGTTCCCGGATGCGTGTCCGGTAAGTTCTTGTGTTGTAGATTACCAGGAGAATGTATCCTGTAGGCATAAGTGTCCGGTAACTAGAGTTACCCGGACAATAGAATTACCCGGACAGTAGAGTCATCCGGATTGTAGAGTTACCCGGAAAGCAATGTTAACCGGAGAGTAGTGTTATCCGGGAAATGGTATCCGGACAGTTGTATGATCAGTTTATGTTTGTGCCTATTCATTCAGGAAAATCGATTGGGAATCAGGATCAATTTAGAAAAAGAGAAGTAAGAGCATCAGGTGAGTTTTCCAACTAAAATGCGTGACTTTTAATGTGTTCTCTAAAGCAAGATATGATGAGTAATGTCATGTTTATTTTCTTATGCTTTTAACCGCATGAAAGTTGTTTAAAGTTTTACATGGGATGTATGCATACATTGTTTGAAATGTAAATTGGCTAAGTCGGGGGGGTGTGACCCTCCAGCTCGTGCCGGGAGGTGTGACCCGTTTATGTCAAGGGAGGTGTGACCCTGTAAGGCAGCATGAAAGTGACTCGTTGTCACCCTAGGGTGACTTCAGGGTGCCAATTTACGGAGGGGCGGACCTTTTTCCGTGAATAAGTTTATATGAACAGAATTATGAATGTTTACATTGAAAATTATGAAGTGTTTTTAAATGCTTTGATAACTGTTAAGAGGGACTCACTAGACCTCATGGTCTAACCCTCACATTTTCAAACTAAAACCTTTTCAGGGAAACAAGTAATGAAAGGCTCTGGCAAGTGAGCAGGGCGGTTAGCAAGGATGCTCGATAGTGTAGTGACACTATAGTTCCGTTTAGTATTATTCTCAGTTGTGTAGGTTGTTCCGCCAACCAAATTTTGGATATTATGTAAACAATTTTGAAAGACGTGATTTTGGGATATTCTATTTTATATGAATTGCATGTTTAAAATTGTTTGGGTTGTTATAGAAATCATGAAAAAATCATGAATGAGTGTGCATAAACCGATTTGGAGAAGAGTGTGTAGAAATCGATTTAGAGAAGAGTGTGTAGAAATCGTTAATAAGCGTGTGCAGAAAATGTTATCTTTTGGAAGAAATCGAGTGTGCAGACATCTATTTCGAGTAGAGAGCTCGAAATCGTGAATCGATTTGGAGTAGATGGCTTGAATCGATTTGGAGGAGGAGCTTGAAATCTTGAATCGAGTTAGACGAGATGGCTTGAATCGATTTGGAGAAGAGTACTCCACGTACAGTCCAGTTTGGAGGAGAAGATGGTAGCGGCTAAGTTTATTGAACAAGGGCGGGGTTGTCTCTTTATTGTCTGAATGTGCACAATAGGCCTTTATCATCTGTGCGAATAAGCCCATATATGTGCGAATAGGCCCAGACTAAACACTAAATTTTGGTTGTGTGAATATGCTATTTAGCCCATTTATCCCATTAAGTCCTTAGTAAACAATGTGTACTACTATTTTATGCATGTAGTCTTAAAATCTCTTAAAAGTCTTAAAATCTTTTAACAACTGATAATTTATGCATAATGTTATATTTAGAACTAGGTAACAGCATCGCGCCTTGCGCGGTGAATACTAATATTATTATAAATATTAATATACTTTACTAAAAAATTGATTTATAAACAATTGTTATCTTACTAAAAAACCATAATTTATTAAAATAAGTATTGTTAGCTTACTAAAAGAAAGAATACAAACATTGGTATAGATCTTAGTAAAAAATAAAATAATTTGAAATTTTTTATTTATAATTATTGTTAATTTATTAATAAAAACAAAAATTAAATAAATAAAAAATATATTTTATTAAATAAGTTTTGATTTATAAGTATTGTTAAGTTACTCCATAAAAATGTATAAATAAAAACATACAATATTAAAAATATTTTTGATTTATAAACATTGTTAACCTACTAAAAGATATATATATATATATATATATATATATATATATATATATATATACTAGTCATGTCCCCGCGCGATGCGACGGTGTGTATCTGAATTTAAAACCGATAACTTAAAAATTAAAATGTCAATCATATTTTCATTTTTTTTGTCCATTCAGAAGTTAGGTTTATAAATTTTGAGTAAATTTTGGTCCTTTTATATTCGTCCAGTAAGATTATGTGACTTGGTAAGCGTGACGCCTTAATTCATATATATTTATGAATTTAATGAAAACAGTTAATATATTTGTATCAAATCACATACTAATTTTAACAAATCTCATACTAATCATGACACATTAATTCTTATATATTTATGATATTTAATAATATAATTAAATCCAAAATATTCAGTATTGGGCTCATTTCGAAGGTATTGATGAAGCGATTACAATGGTATAATTTGTAAAAAAATAGAAATGTTTTTAAGGCATTTTAGTCATATACATTATTTATGTTTATATGATAAGAGTCTAAAATGAAAAATAAAAAAGTAAGAGATTAAAAGTAAACTACATACCTAATTATAAGATAGTAAATGTAACATATAAATTAAAAAAATTGAATTAATGAGATATTTAAGGAGTAATGAATGTGGGTGTGCTGATTGAACTTATAATGTAAACTGCGTCCAGATACATGTTTAGGCGGGAAAATGCTGAAATCGGCTCATCAGAAGATGACACGTGGCATGCTAGTTACTTATTTATTATACGTATATATATATATATATATATATATATATATATATATATATATATATAACCGAAGTTTCCATCTTCCTACCAATGTGGGACATCCTAAATAATACTATTGTTTCATCTTCACCAAAGCTAACCTTTAAAAAATCAAAATTATGAAAAATTAGAAAAATGGCAATGGAAGCCTCTCATTGTGCCATGTCATCATGTTAACATTTTCCTTTATAGATATATATTGATGTTAACCTACTAAGATATATATATATATATATATATATATATATACTAGTTGGGTATCCGCGCAATGCGGCGGGATGTGTTTAAACCAAAAGATCACAAGATGATCAAACCATACCATTAGCTAACTGATGACATCACAGTAAAAATAAAACCCTAATAATACGTCTATAATCCGATAGCAGTGAAATTTATAATGGAGTACCCATTTCACTGCCATAAACCAAAAATCATTGAAAGTAATCAAATTAAAAAGGCGACATAACATTTTTTATTGGGTCTCTATGTCTTACACGACAATCATCGATATGACAACGGGAGAAGTATGAAATCGCCATAAATAGATATTTCTACAGAGAGTATTACATTATCTTAGACGGAGGAAGTAAATAGAAGAATTATCTAAATATTTGATAAAGTATAAATTATACTATCAAGATACAAGAGTTATGTACGGACATATACATGGATGTTTTTATAAGATAGTATATATTATTGTTGATCAAAGTCTTCCATACGTCAATGCAACACCAAAAGAAATACTTTATTTGATAATGGATTGGATCCAAAGTATATATGAAATTGTAAATCTATCCTCTCTATCCAAAGGAAATCAGATCCTCCTCAATTGCCCCAAAAGTCCAAAAATTCCATTAAGATAGTTGTTTCAAGCACAGTATCCATTATATACTTGTTTCTTTGGTCTTTTGTTCAACTTCCATCAATCTTTTCTTTGTTTGTAGCTTTAACCTCCTGTGTCAGGTAATATCGTGCCTCAAGCCATCTCCATCTATATTATGGCAATACTTGTTCGTCCCAGAAATAAATGTTTGCGATGAAAAAAAACAGTTTCATACATGTATAAGTATTACACTTTTTAATTAACTACATGACAAATTTATCCATAATAATAGAAGTAATGAATTCTAATATCTCATAGTGAACGTTAGGAAATAAGATGCATAACACATAAAAGTAGAAATTACATAGCACAAAGAACACCCATGAGCATCCTGAAAAAAAAAACTAAAAAACATACACAAAGAACCTATTGTTTCTTACAATGGTGGTGGAATTTTTTCAAAATTTTAAAAGTTCTAACAAACCCATTGTAATCAAGAAACAAATCACTTGCATCGTGTACTGCAAAAACTACACTTCTGATTCGGAAAAAACCTATTCAAATCAAACCCTGTTAATAGATTTTTTGTTTTTTGGCATTAAACAGCAGCACACATGTTGTTATAGAGATATTTATCTTATATAAAGTAATGGATGACAACCAAAGTAATAAAGCTAAATATGTAAAAAGGAATCAAAGCTGAAAATCAATTTTGAATACAAATGGTGACTCCAATTTAAACACAGCAAGAATTCATCACTAGTTTTCATTATAATAGCTAAAAGTGTTTAGACTTCATTCTAGATGTTTCACAATAACCATTATTTTTACACATAAGCTAAAGATTAGGTTTAGGACTCCTGTGCATTTTTAGCCATCTTGTGCACGCCAAATGCATCTAAATTGTTCAAAACAAATCTAAAATTCCTAAAATAAAGTAGGACCTATAGAAAAAAAAAGATTACCTGCTCGTGGATGGGCTCAAATCGTACAAGTCTAACAAGCTATTGCACAAGATCTTCATTAAGTAACAAAATGGTTGATGTAGTGGGAATTAAATAAAAAACAAGAGACCGATTTGACCAACGACACTTCAAAGTTTAGCAGAACAAGTGTCACCTATTTGACCAACATCAGTTATTTTATTAGCTATAATCGAGATGAATGAAACAACTATTTGTACCTTGGTGCTGATATAACTTGTACCATTTCAACAAATAGTGTAACTATAGGAAAGAAAGAAAAAGAGATAGTAAACAAAAGGACCTTAAATTTTGATGAGTCTAAGGTGTGCACATGTTAAGGTTGAGACACATTAACTAAACATATCTTGAAACTTGTTAAAGTTCTTCAAATTAATTTTGTATTACAACCTTGTTTTAAGGTCAGGAAGGAATGTCAAGCGAATCAAAGACACACACACACACCCATCTGGTGCAAGCAAATGATGATCTATAGCTGGTTTGAATTCCATTGTGTTACCCTAGTGTTCATCTTTCTTCAAGAAGAAGCCCAAATTAAAGTCATTCAAGAAGAGCCTAAAAAACAACAGAGTTTAAAAAAATCAACATAATCAGAATCAAATTTGAAATTGTACCAAACATCAATCTGCAGGGCCTAGATATAGGGTGGAAGAACAAGACCAACAACATTAGCAGGTTCAAATCAAAAGTAAGCTTGAAAACAAGATGAACACTATTTTCAAATCAGAAGCATTAGTAGGCAAAATACGAGAAGGTTTCAAACATAGAAGGTGATTATGAGACTATTGCAACACATATCAAATATCAAAGTAACATTGCCATCTTGATAAAAAAAAAATCTAATGAAAAAATGCAGAAAGGAACTGATTTGTAGCTCTTGCAAGAATATCGCCTCTGAAAACCCTTTTACTGCCATATGCAACTTGTGCCGTAGAAAAAAGTCGTGTTCAAGTTCATTGCCTTTGGCAGCTGTCAAATCGTGAAACAACAAATCAAAAAGCTCAATAATACAACAAAACAGACATAACACTTGCAATGAATCTATGGTTATCCCACCATCTGGCAGAGATTCCTAAGATGCATTCTCAAATAGACTATTAGTAATGATAATTATGAGAACAAGTCGACTATTAGATGGAAAATGTACACTTGTGCAAATTCAAATGTGTACATTTGTTTACCAATTTATCCCTCGTAAATACTTCCCCATCAGAAGTCAAATAGATCTTGCAAGCCACAATATCATTTTACTTGCAAAATAACCTTCAAAAAGCTCCACCTGCTCATGTCTGTTACAAAAGTAATAGCATCTCCAACATATAGAAAAAACTTTTAGAAGAAATAAATAGCGACCTACAAAGCATCTGTCTGCAAGGAATAATGCCTAACTCCAATAGAAATACAACCAAGTTGACTACATAAAAATTATATGAAATATTAGAGAGCTAAAATATTTGAATGAATATAAAACGATAATTATACTATTGCTGAAAGTTTAAAAGACCAGGCTTGAAGCATACTGATAAATATTTTCACTAAAAAATCCACAAATGCTACAATCAATCTGTATTAGTATTATGAATGTAGGAGAACGAACAAATCGAGAAGTACATAAAGCTTGGTTGTACTATATTGAGAATAGTCTTACCAGGCTAAGGACGTGTAGACAATAGTTTTGAGCACAACTTAGGAAGTCGTTATCAATAAGCATTGTTATGCCTGCTGATGCACAAGTGCAACAAATGTAACATAGATGTAATATGCATTTCAAAAATAAAAACTCATATAAAAAAAGATCTCAAGATCTTGATTTCAAATAAAAACACAAAATTTAATAAGAAAATATAAATCAGTGAACTTTGTACATAAAACAAATTCTAACAAGTTGTAAACCAATCCTATTCAAACAACATGAAGAAAAAAATCATGGAGATTTGCCCAATATTTTTTAGCACCATCATATAAGAAGCTAAAATAAAAGAGGAGAAAAAAACAAAATATAAAGGAACAAAGAAGTGATCCACAACTTTTGTAACAGTGATGTTTTTTTTAACAGCAAGATATTATTATTACCATAAAAAACCAGAGTACAAGAGCCTCAATAATCCTTTACAAACCAAGAAACCATCAAAACCAACTGATATATGAGACTATATTCAACCCCCAAATTCAACATCCCACTACCTGATGCCAAGACCCAAATAGCAACATGAGTGCTGCAGCTTGCGAGTTGTAAACAGCAGCCCCACAGGCCTCTTTTTGTTCACAGTCCACTTTGACTCAACAGCTATTCATTTTGGAACGATACAAGCGGGTTTAGTAGCCAATCCTTCCAATCATGTGCTTCCCACTTGAGTTAACAAATGTCAAAGCATGTGCTTCCCACTTGAGTTAACAATTTTTTTTGATTTTATATACCAGATAACAAAAATAGAAAAACGAAACTGTGTGTATGCAGCTAGAAAATGGCTACTCAAACTATAAAACTAAAAAACCCATTACAAATTGCAAATTTTTTGGAGTACCTTGAGGGTGAAATCGAGATAAACGACAAATCTTGAAAATAACCGAGTCTAGGTTTGTTACATCATCTGTTGCCCAATCAGAATCTTCCTCTTCGTTGTTCTTCTTCATGTTCGTTTTTCATTTCTTTTTGCTATTAAAACCCTCACCAGTTTCGGTTTTGGAATTAGGGTTTTTCTCTAGAATCGCCATGGCAGACAACCACCAGTTTTGGTTTTGGAATTAGGGGAGTGGAGAAGACAAAGAGGTTGGATATCTAGGGTTTTGATGGATAGAAGCCACGAAGAAGAAACCGAGGAATTTAAAAGCCAGGCGTGCTTTGAAGAGTTGTCTTGAAAAGTGGGTTCAAAGCATGATTACATCCAACCGGGTACCGGGTTTCAAAAACATATTTGGTTTCTCACTCTTCAAATTTAAGTAATCATGTATTAAAGGGTTGTACATAAAGCTTTAAAAGGTTGTTTTTAAGAGTTAGGTGGTTAAATGCTTTATAATATAGTATAGATATATATATATATAACCGAAGTTTCCATCTTCCTACCAATGTGAGACATTCTAAATGATACTATTGTTCCATCTTCACCAAAGCTAACCTTTAAAAAATCAAAATTATGAAAAATTAGAAAAATGACAATGGAAGCCTCTCATTGTGCCATGTCATCATGTTAACATTTTTCTTTATAGATATATATTGATTGATTGTTAGCTTATTAAAAAAAATACAAAAATTAAAGTAAAATATTTTTGTTAAAAAAGTAATATTTATAAACATTGTTAATCATTGATTTAGATTTATAAGTATTGTTAGTGTACCAAAATAATAAAAATAATAAGATTTATATATTGATTATTTAATTGTTTAATGGATATATATTGATGATAAAACCATTAAACTTTGGTTAAAATTATTTTAAAATAAACCAAAAAGAATAATATAAGTTTAACTTAATCATCCTTGGGTTTTGCTATATTTAGCCAAACACCATTTCCAATATTTCAACAACATCAAGCAATACTTTATATACATATCTTCATTATCAAAGTTTTCATCTTCCTCCTAAATCTTTATATATATAAAAGGAGAATCCATGGTTGATGAGGTGGCATCATGAAAATCAAGTATTCATCAAATGGTGAATTGTGGTTATAACAGATTTAAGCCAAAGAACCGGATATATGGAAGTCGTTGCTTGTAGTCTAATGTAAAGTTTGAACATCTACCTGCATAACATGGAAGAATAACAAATCATGTAGCACTAAAATTAGTCCAACATGTACGTCAAAACATTTTATCTTAGGCATATCTACTTAGCTCCTATTCAGGGTTGAACTTGTTTTCTAATAATGATAGAAAAAGTAGTGATCAACATCTACATGATATTATAATGAGGGGTAATTTCCCTAAACCCAAAAATTGGACCTGTGTAAAACATAAAGTACCCAAATCCTCAAGTTCAGCTCTAACAGAAACACAACACTTAATTTATACTATCCTCATAAACCAAGAGAGGAATTATACTCAATTTTTTGCTTGAATTCAATCAATCTTATAAGAAATAAAGATTGAATTTCAACCAACAACACAATACTTGACTTTAAATTAATTCTAGTACAATTCATCACACAGTCTTTACATATTGCTAAAAATGACAAAGTACAACTACTAATACCTCATGAAACATACAAAATTTTACAAAAATAATAAAAGAAGAATTGCACAATTAATTAATTTAATTTATTTAGGTTAAGAGAGGTTATATTAAATCGGAGAAAACCGGACTTGAAGTGAGGCCGCTGAACATAAAGCGGTTGAATTGGAAACTGTATTTACAGGTATTACACATCCATCTCTCACTATAACTGAAATTCTTCTCCTCCGCCACCTCTATTTCTTCTACATTGTTCTCCGTAGTAGTAGGTCAGTAGCTGTGGTGAGTTGACGGGTTGAAAGCCACTCAAGAAAACAACATGAATCGAAAAAATAACAAAAAAACAATTCTCATATTTACCTCTCCATCGACTTGTTCCTGTATGTGGTTGCAGCAAAACCGACGTTGAAAAGTGAGAATTAAAAAGGATTTAAAGAAAAGAGCAAATGAATAGTCATAAGTGAAACCCATAAATTAGAAATAAAAAAAAAGTCAGTGTAATAACGAAAGTTTGAGAAAATTCATAGCCTCAATTCCTACTTCACGTACACCATTGGATGTGGTTGTTTCTTAATATATAATAGATATATATAAACAAATATGTGTTATTCTGATCCATTTATAAATATATTGATGATTCATATTTGAGAAAAAATGAAAGGTTTTTTAATTAATGATTTTTTAATTACTCATAGTTAGTACAAACTTTCTATTAATTAATATTTCAATTAAAATATAGATAATATATTTATTCGAAATTGATTTTATAAGGATTGATATGTTACTAATTTACTATATATAATATTGAAAAACACATAATTGATTTTTCTAAATAAATTTTTTATTTATAAACATTGTTACCTTACTAAAAAAAATAGACTTATTTAATAAAAGTTTTAATTTATAAGCATTGTTAGCTTATTAAAAGAAAATAAAAAAATTGAAGTAAAATATTTTTGTTAATTAGCCTATTCAATAAAAAAGTAATATTTATAAACATTGTTAATCATTGATTTAGATTTATAATCATTGTTAGTGTACCAAAATAATAAAAACAATAAGATTTATATATTGATTATTTAATTGTTTAATGTATATATATATTGATGATAAAACCATTAAACTTTGGTTAAAATTATTTTAAAATAAACCAAAAATAATAATATAAATTTGACTTAATCATCCTTGGATTTTGCTATATTTAGCCAAACACTATTTCACACATTTCAACAACATCAAACAACCCTTTATATACACATCTTCATTACCAAAGTTTTCATTTCCTACCAATATGTGACATCCTAAATAATACTATTGTTCCATCTTCACCAAAGCTAACCATTAAAAAAATCAAAATTATGAAAAATTAGAAAAATGGCAATGAAAGCCTCTCATTGTGTCATGTCATCATGTTAACATTTTCCTTTATAGATAAATATTGATTGATTGATTGTTAGCTTATTAAAAAAAATACAAAAATTAAAGTAAAATATTTTTGTTAATTAGCCTATTCAATAAAAAAGTAATATTTATAAACATTGTTAATCATTGATTTAGATTTATAAGCATTGTTAGTGTACCAAAATAATAAACACAATAAAATTTATATATTGATTATTTAATTGTTTAATGTATATATATTGACGATAAAACCATTAAACTTTGGTTAAAATTATTTTAAAATAAACAAAAAATAATAATATAATTTTAACTTAATCATCCTTGGGTTTTGCTATATTTAGCCAAACACCATTTCACATATTTCAACAACATCAAGCAACCCTTTATATACATATCTTCATTACCAAAATTTCCATCTTCCTACCAATGTGGGACATCCTAAATAATACTATTGTTCCATCTTAACCAAAGCTAACCTTTAAAAAAATCAAAATTAAGAAAAATTAGAAAAATGACAATGGAAGCCTCTCATTGTGCCATGTCATCATGTTAACATTTTCTTTTATAGATATATATTGATTGATTGATTGATTGTTAGTGTACCAAAATAATAAAAACAATAAGATTTATATATTGATTATTTAATTGTTTAATGTATATATATTGATGATAAAACCATTAAACTTTGGTTAAAATTATTTTAAAATAAACCAAAAAGAATAATATAAGTTTAACTATCATCCTTGGGTTTTGCTATATTTAGCCATGTAACAACCAAGACCAAAATGGGATAGTTTTAATGTTTTGAGGGAAAGTGGAATAAGAATGGAAGTTGAGGGGCTTTTGGGTAAGTTTGGAATAAGGTTTAAAAGGGCACAAAACCCTAGGATGAACATTCTAATACTGATTTTGATTGTTGACGACTGAGTTTGTGGAGAGAAAGGAGAATAGGGTTCTTGGGTGTTTTGTGTACATTTGGAAGAGAGGAATCATCAAGTTCAATTTCAGAAGGAAGGGAAGGATTTGAAATTCGTGTTCTGCAAGTAATCTCTAAGGTAACCTCTAATCCATAACTCCTTTTAAGACTAATCTTTTGATTGTTGAGTTTTGTAGGTTTTATCTTGTTCTAAGTTATTTAAGACCACATAGGTGATTTAAACGTCTATAAATCGGTGTTGTTAGTAAAGCTATGGGGTTTTTGGTTATGGAGTATTAACTGATGATTTCTCTCCTTATCTTACGATTTGCGAGGCGTTTAGTAGGATTTTCGACCCCATTTATCGTCCAGCGTGTTACCCGGAAACTCTCCTAGACGTCCGGACACATTGAATGGATAAACGTTCCCGGATGCGGGAAGTGTCCGGGTAAGGAAGCTACCCGGTGAGTTAAGAGTCCGGTAAGTCGAGTCACCCGGAAAGTAGGAAATCGTCTGGTAAGTCGAGTCACCCGGAAAGTAGTGTATCCGGAAATGTTAGTGTCCGGTAAGTAGAAACGTCTGGATTGGAGTGGTGTCCGGTAAGTCCTGTCCGGACAGTTTTGTTAATCAGCTTATGTGTTGACCCTTAATTCAGGAAATCGATCGGGGGTCAAGATCAGTATAGAAAGGAAAAATAAGAGCTTCAGGTGAGTTTTCTAAACTAAAATGTGTGGCTTTTGATATGTTTTCTAAAGCAAGGATGTAATGAGAAAATGCCATGTTTTATACGTACGCTTTAATCGCATGATTTATGTTTGAACCTACGTGAAATGTATGCATACATTGTTTTGGATGTAAATTGGCTAAGTCGGGGAGTGTGGCCCGCCAGCTTGTGTCGGGAAGTGTGAGCCGTTTATGCCAGGGGTAGTGTGGCCCCAACGTAAGGCAGCATGAGACTGAATCGTTGTCACCTTAGGGTGGCTTCAAGGTGCCAATTTATGAGGGGCAGACCTTATTCCGTGAATGATTTTAAATGGGCAGATTTATGAATGTTTTATGCTGAAAATGATAAACTGTTTTAAATGCTTTGACAACTGTTAGGAGGGACTCACTAGACCTATGGTCTAACCCTCGCATTTTCAAACTAAAACCTTTTCAGGAAAGCAGGCGATGAAAGGCTCTAGCAGGTGAGTAAGGAGTTAGCAAGGAGGCTTGTTAGTATAGCGACACTATAGTACTATTTAGTTATTTCTCAGTTGTGTAGGTTGTTTCCGCCTGATGTAAGGAAATTTTGAGACTCGATTTTGGGATATTCTATGTTATATGACCTTGCATGTTCTATTTGTAAGAAATGAAATGTCAAAAAAATGTTGGGTTGTTATAAGCCAAACACCATTTCACATATTTTAACAACATCAATTAACCCTTTATATACACATCTTCATTACCAAAGTTTCCATCTTCCTACCAATGTGGGACATCCTAAATAATACTATTTTCCATCTTCACCAAAGCTAACCTGTAAAAAAATCAAAATTAGAAAAAATTAGAAAAAATGGCAATGGAAGCCTCTCATTGTGTCATGTCATCATGTTAACATTTCTTTTATAGATATATATTGATGATTGTTAGTGTACCAAAATAATAAGATTTATATATTGATTATTTAATTGTTTAATGTATATATATTGATGATAAACCATTAAACTTTGGGTAAAATTATTTTAAAATAAACCAAAAAGAATAATATAAGTTTAACTTAATCATCCTTGGGTTTTGCTATATTTAGCCAAACACCATTTCACATATTTCAACAACATCAAACAACCCTTTATATACACATCTTCATTACCAAAATTTCCATCTTCCTACCAATGTGGGACATTCTAAATAATATTATTGTTCCATCTTAACAAAAGTTAACCTTTAAAAAATCAAAATTATGAAAAATTAGGAAAATGACAATGGAAGTCTCTCATTGTGCCATGTCATCATGTTAACATTTTCCTTTATAGATATATATTGATATTGATGATTTAATTGTTTAATGTATATATTGTAACACCCTCAAATTTGGAACGAGCAACTAACTTCAAAATTGAATAAAATAGCCAAATTAATGAAATCACATCTACAATTCATTCCTTAAAATACCTCGAAAATTAAAACATTATAATTCCCACAATAAAATGACTTAATCGGGTGTTACTTAACCCCACACAAATTGCTAGTCCAAACTATTGCGGAAGACTTCACTAATCAAGTCACCTCTCGTGCACTCTACTAGCACTCGCCACTTCACAATGTAGCTAGAGCTACCCCCAACCTGAGCCTGTTGCACATGCCGACAAATAAAAAGGGTTAGGCTTACGCCTAGTGAGTTCAAGCATTTTATCATGACTATATAAATTCATAAATCAAAAGGAGTGTAATTTTTAGGCATGACTTCAAAAGAGTTTACTTCAAATACAAATCACCCATTTTTCCAACTCACACAATTCCCATGTTAAAATCTTTATTATAACATGATTTCTCAAAAGTAGACTTATTCACAAAGTCAACGAAAGGTGAAATAGCATTTGACACTCAAAACGATTAAACTTATAATTATTTGCCATTATCCCAAAACATCTCAAAACGTGGATGAAACATAATCCACAACTCATATAACGTGGAAACGCAAATCTCATAAATATGATACGTTACCGAAAACATGGATAAACACAATTACCCAAAACAACACACACGGATGAGATATAAACCACAATTTACATACCATGGAAAAACAATCCATATAAGTATAACACGTCACCGAAAACATGAGTAGCAACAAATACCCAAAACAACACCTTTCGGTGACGGGGGAGACCGATATACATTGCACGTGACGGAACACTAAAGTGGGTCACTTACTATGCAAATAAAAACACCCACGTGGATTACTCTCGTAAACTGAGCTCAATCACTCCAGATCTATTGCCCGCGAGACTAGGGAGCCCCCAACTTCAACCACTCCAGATCTATACATTGGGTCACTCCAAATCCACAACAGCACATTAGGGATTACACCTTACTGCCCATGAGACGACGCCCGACCATATAGGTCCACGCCTTACTTATCATGGATCCCGATGCCTATCCCGTGCTAAGCACATATATGGAATTACACCTTACTGCCCATGAGACGACGCCCGACCATCTAAGTCCACGCCTTACTTATCATGGAACCCGATGCCTATTCCGTGCTACAAAGTAAACTAACGTCTCGTAAAATGAGCTCAATCAATTCCGACCTCTTGCCCGCGAGACTAGGGGAAACTCAAATGCCTATGGATCCATGGCTAGCAAGGTCTAAAATATTACACGACCCCAAATAAATAAACAAATGCATTCAAAACATGCAATTCCCCACTTAACATAAATCATGATCAAAACTCAACTTTGAGCTATCCAACCGGACGAATGTCCCCAAAACTTAATAAAATCTAATACCGAGCCACAAGCTCAACTAACTCAAAAGATAGTTCATGAAAGTCATAAAATGACATTAAGTATAACAACACACTCCGGTTGTCAGTAAATACTTCAAATTCGTGAAACCCGAAATAACACATTGGATCGGGATAACCCTCATTTCCAAAAGGACTCAACCTTTACATTTTCAAAACATCTCATGATGTACTATATGCATATTTCCAAATATCCACAAAATGCATTTTCATAATAAATAGACTTCATTTATCACATAAACCAACAACTCATTTCATGTATTATTTATTATCATGTTTTTCCAAAATATCCAAAAGTAGTGTTTTACAATATTTACCACAATTAATACCTTAAAAGGTAAAATCCACCAAATAACCCAATATTGATAATTTTCAGGTAAAACACACAATTACGTGGAAAAATAACATTTTGGCATGTACAAAGTTTTCGCAAAGTAACTTGAACTCACCTTGCTAGATTTAGCTAAATCTAGGGTTTCTCCAACGTAAGCTCCTTTGATGAAGTTTGCATCCTCAAGCCAAAACTTCCAAAACCTAGGTTTATGAATTTCCAACCATCAATACTCAAGTCTAACCATAAGGAATCATCATCCACTCAACATATACCCAAAATACCCAATTTATACCAAACCCTAGTTTCATTCATGAAGAAGATGAAGATTATTTCAACCAACCACCATCAAAATCGTCCAACAACATCCCAAAGTAGAAGAAAAATGAAATCAACAACAATAACAACCATTGTGTAGGGAGAGATTACCTTAACCTTTCGAATCTTCCAAAAAACGAGCTCCTACTCTCCACAAAAGTTCCAAGCTCCCAAATGTCCATCAATGGAGGAAGAGAGTTTGATTTGGTGAAGAGATGAGGAAGGAGAGGGGGAGGGGTTCTAGGGTTTTTAGTGAGAGGGGCGATTTTTAGAGAGAGGGATGGAAATAGATAATGAAAGAAAGCTGCAAGCCGTGGGTTTAAAACCCTCTGAGCCCGACGGCGAGAGTGACAGGCGAGATTGCCACTGTCACTCTCGCGGGGCACTCTCGCCCGCTACCCAAAAACCTTTGGTACACTTTCAGCGAAAGTGACACGACGAAAGTGACCATGTCACTCTCGCGAGTGTCATACTCGCTGGTCCTCCCAAAACCCTCGGTACATTCTTAGCAAAAGTGACACGGCGAAAGTGACCATGTCACTCTCGCGAGTGTCATACTCGTTGGCTTTGTACCGAGCCCAATCTTGCCCGATTTCTCATGCGATCCATTTGGCATTACGCGTCCTACCTTCCAATGCGAAACCTTGTCCTTTTAATAATTCTAAATGGACTCATTTACAAATTGAGTTAGGATTTTCGGGGTGTTACAAATATATTGATGATAAAACCATTAAACTTTGGTTAAAATTATTTTAAAATAAACCAAAAAGAATAATATAAGTTTAACTTAATCATCCTTGGGTTTTGCTATATTTAGCCAAACACCATTTCACATATTTCAACAACATCAAACAACCCTTTATATACACATCTTCATTACCAAAATTTCCATCTTCCTACCAATGTGGCACATTTTAAATAATATTATTGTTCCATCTTAACCAAAGTTAACCTTTAAAAAATCAAAATTATGAAAAATTAGAAAAATGACAATGGAAGCCTCTCATTGTGCCATGTCATCATGTTAACATTTTTCTTTATAGATATATATTGATATTGATGATTTAATTGTTTAATGTGTATATTGTAACACCCTCAAATTTGGAACGAGCAACTAACTTCAAAATTGAATAAAATAGCCAAATTAATGAAATCACATCTACAATTCATTCCTTAAAATACCTCGAAAATTAAAACATTATAATTCCCACAATAAAATGACTTAATCGGGTGTTACTTAACCCCACACAAATTGCTAGTCCAAACTATTGCGGAAGACTTCACTAATCAAGTCACCTCTCGTGCACTCTACTAGCACTCGCCACTTCACAATGTAGCTAGAGCTACCCCCAACCTGAGCCTGTTGCACATGCCGACAAATAAAAAGGGTTAGGCTTACGCCTAGTGAGTTCAATCATTTTATCATGACTATATAAATTCATAAATCAAGAGGAGTGTAATTTTTAGGCATGACTTCAAAAGAGTTTACTTCAAATACAAATCACCCATTTTTCCAACTCACACAATTCCCATGTTAAAATCTTTATTATAACATGATTTCTCAAAAGTAGACTTATTCACAAAGTCAACGAAAGGTGAAATAGCATTTGACACTCAAAACGATTAAACTTATAATTATTTGCCATTATCCCAAAACATCTCAAAACGTGGATGAAACATAATCCACAACTCATATAACGTGGAAATGCAAATCTCATAAATATGATACGTTACCGAAAACATGGATAAACACAATTACCCAAAACAACATACACGGATGAGATATAAACCACAATTTACATACCATGGAAAAACAATCCATATAAGTATAACACGTCATCGAAAACATGAGTAGCAACAAATACCCAAAACAACACCTTTCGGTGACGGGGGAGACCGATATACATTGCACGTGACGGAACACTAAAGTGGGTCACTTACTATATAAATAAAAACACCCACGTGGATTACTCTCGTAAACTGAGCTCAATCACTCCAGATCTATTGCCCGCGAGACTAGGGAGCCCCCAACTTCAACCACTCCAGATCTATACATTGGGTCACTCCAAATCCACAACAGCACATTAGGGATTACACCTTACTGCCCATGAGACGACGCCCGACCATATAGGTCCACGCCTTACTTGTCATGGATCCCGATGCCTATCCCGTGCTAAGCACATATATGGAATTACACCTTACTGCCCATGAGACGACGCCCGACCATCTAAGTCCACGCCTTACTTATCATGGAACCCGATGCCTATTCCGTGCTACAAAGTAAACTAATGTCTCGTAAAATGAGCTCAATCAATTCCGACCTCTTGCCCGCGAGACTAGGGGAAACTCAAATGCCTATGGATCCATGGCTAGCAAGGTCTAAAATATTACACGACCCCAAATAAATAAACAAATGCATTCAAAACATGCAATTCCCCACTTAACATAAATCATGATCAAAACTCAACTTTGAGCTATCCAACCGGACGAATGTCCCCAAAACTTAATAAAATCTAATACCGAGCCACAAGCTCAACTAACTCAAAAGATAGTTCATGAAAGTCATAAAATGACATTAAGTATAACAACACACACCGGTTGTCAGTAAATACTTCAAATCCGTGAAACCCGAAATAACACATTGGATCGGGATAACCCTCATTTCCAAAAGGACTCAACCTTTACATTTTCAAAACATCTCATGATGTACTATATGCATATTTCCAAATATCCACAAAATGCATTTTCATAATAAATAGACTCCATTTATCACATAAACCAACAACTCATTTCATGTATGATTTATTATCACGTTTTTCCAAAATATCCAAAAGTAGTGTTTTACAATATTTACCACAATTAATACCTTAAAAGGTAAAATCCACCAAATAACCCAATATTGATAATTTTCAGGTAAAACACACAATTACTTGGAAAAATAACATTTTGGCATGTACAAAGTTTTCGCAAAGTAACTTGAACTCACCTTGCTAGATTTAGCTAAATCTAGGGTTTCTCCAACGTAAGCTCCTTTGATGAAGTTTGCATCCTCAAGCCAAAACTTCCAAAACCTAGGTTTATGAATTTCCAACCATCAATACTCAAGTCTAACCATAAGGAATCATCATCCACTCAACATATACCCAAAATACCCAATTTATACCAAACCCTAGTTTCATTCATGAAGAAGATGAAGATTATTTCAACCAACCACCATCAAAATCGTCCAACAACATCCCAAAGTAGAAGAAAAATGAAATCAACAACAATAACAACCATTGTGTAGGGAGAGATTACCTTAACCTTTCGAATCTTCCAAAAAACGAGCTCCTACTCTCCACAAAAGTTCCAAGCTCCCAAATGTCCATCAATGGAGGAAGAGAGTTTGATTTGGTGAAGAGATGAGGAAGGAGAGGGGGAGGGGTTCTAGGGTTTTTAGTGAGAGGGGCGATTTTTAGAGAGAAGGATGGAAATAGATAATGAAAGAAAGCTGCAAGCAGTGGGTTTAAAACCCTCTGAGCCCGACGGCGAGATGACAGGCGAGATTGTCACTGTCACTCTCGCGGGGCACTCTCGCCCGCTACCCAAAAACCTTCGGTACACCTTCAGCGAAAGTGACACGACGAAAGTGACCATGTCACTCTCGCGAGTGTCATACTCGTTGGTCCTCCCAAAACCCTCGGTACATTCTTAGCAAAAGTGACACGGCGAAAGTGACCATGTCACTCTCGCGAGTGTCATACTCGCTGGCTTTGTACCGAGCCCAATCTTGCCCGATTTCTCATGCGATCCATTTGGCATTACGCGTCCTACCTTCCAATGCGAAACCTTGTCCTTTTAATAATTCTAAATGGACTCATTTACAATTTGAGTTAGGATTTTCGGGGTGTTACAAATATATTGATGATAAAACCATTAAACTTTGGTTAAAATTATTTTAAAATAAACCAAAAAGAATAATATAAGTTTAACTTAATCATCCTTGGGTTTTGCTATATTTAGCCAAACACCATTTCACATATTTTAACAACATCAATTAACCTTTTATATACACATCTTCATTATCAAAGTTTCCATCTTCCTACCAATGTGAGACATCCTAAATAATACTATTTTCTATCTTCACCAAAGCTAACCTTTAAAAAAATCAAAATTGTGAAAAATTAGAAAAAATGGCAATGAAAGCCTCTCATTGTGCCATGTCATCATGTTAACATTTTCTTTTATAGATATATATATTGATGAATTTTAGTGTACCAAAATAATAAAAATAATAAGATTTATATATTGATTATTTAATTGTTTAATGTATATATATTGATGATAAACCATTAAACTTTGGATAAAATTATTTTAAAATAAACCAAAAAGAATAATATAAGTTTAACTTAATCATCCTTGGGTTTTGATATATTTAGCCAAATACAATTTCACATATTTCAACAACATCAAGCAACCCTTTATATACACATCTTCATTACCAAAACTTTCATCTTCCTACCAATGTGGGACATCCTAAATAATACTATTGTTCCATCTTAACCAAAGCTAACCTTTAAAAAAAATCAAAATTAGAAAAAATTAGAAAAATGACAATGGAAACCTCTCATTGTGCCATGTCATCATGTTAACATTTTCCTTTATAGATATATATTGATTTAAGTTCCCAACAATCTGAAAGGCTTAGACATGCTCCCATAGGTTCGTTCCCTCCATGTCGGTTTCACACTTTATTTGCCTCCCCAAAAGTGATGATTCAACTTATTCAAGAATCAAGACCATATATTTGTTCTGCAATGTTTCATAAGATTAGGGTTTTTTTAATTCGATGACTCCATAGATATTCCATATGGAGTTTTTATTTTCTTTCCTCCCCTCTTCAAAATTTTGGGTTTTAGGGTTTGAATCCCCCATTGGTTCTTGTTCATTCTTACTGCTGAAGTTCTTGTAACCTCATGAATCCATTGTCGAAGCTCTAATGTCTCTTCACATAAATGTGAGAATCCTCTATTATTGATTTTGCACCAAAACCTTTATTAATGATTTAGACCCAATGGTCCAATTGATTTCTTCTTGAAGGACATTTCGGCCCCACTAATGTAGGCCCAAAAGATATATTATTAGAATCTATTTTGGATAAATGGGCTCATCAAAGAATGATCCAGCAAGCTCCAAGTTGTCTGATTCCTGTTGCATCAACCCATCATTGGGATTTGGGAAAAATTAGTTTAGTTTGGTTCAATTTTAATGTAATTTTTTTTGTATGAACCAAAAAAATTCCCTAATTCCCCTATGGATATGGAAGTAAAATCGTATTCCCAACAATGATCGGGAATTAATACCCCTGGAATCCAATTTTAACCTTTTCCCTTTACTTTGTCATCAAACATCACCTCAAATCTGTTAATTAACATTCTTTTTACCAGTCTTATTTTAGGATTGGGTTCCCGATGAAAATTGCCAAATTTTATGAGAAGTCGTTATCAATCGTTGAATGAGACATGGATGAACATTATGAGGCCATCCTCAACGCATAACTAAAAGCCCTTAAGCCCTCAGCGCCACATCAGCTAAGCCCTCAAGCCCTAAAGACCCGCAGCGCATAACTAAAAGCCCTTTTGCCACCTCATTTTTTTAATTCTTTTATTTTCACATTTAATTATTTAACAAAATAAAAATATTTATATATTTTTTAATAAATAAAAATAAGATAAATAATAAAAATAAAAATTCATATCATTCATTAAAAAATTAAAAATTACAAAATAAATTTAAAAATCTACTCGTCGTCATTATTGGGAACTTGGATACGCCAAATATGTTCGACCAAATCCGACCGAAGGTTATTATGAGTGGCCCGGTTTTGGACTTCTCGAACATTTGCCGCGCGTTGTTCCTCACTGATTTGGGTTTCGTTATCATCCGTGAAAAGGCCGTTTTCATCGCCACCACAAATAGCATGGTATTCGTCTTCGAGTATCATATTGTGTAATATGACACAAGCGTACATAATGTTTCTCAATCTTGTCGGTTCCCATCCGCGTGCCGGGTTATAAAGTATATGCCAACGTTGTTTAAGCACGCCAAAAGCTCGTTCAACATCTTTACGTGCCGATTCTTGCGCGAACTTGAATTTTTGTCGTTTAGGGTCCCGTGGGCACGTAAATGATTTTACGAAAGTAACCCATTCCGGATATATCCCATCCGCTAGATAATATCCGTGCTCGTAGGTGGCTCCATTCACCTCAAAAGGGCAGTCGGGTGCTTTTCCATCATATACATCGTTCAAGATGGGCGACTGGTTGAGAACATTTGTAACGTCCCACTTTCCATAAAAGTCAAAACATGAGATTAACCATTCAAACGACGTAAATGTACTTGTACTTACATCAACGCTAAAACAAACTTAACAAAACTTTAACGTTAACATTAAACATAAACAGCGGAAGTTTCTCTAAGCCACAACCGAGCACTAACTAAACATATCAAGATCCAAAACTGGAAGCCTCACGAGCTCCATCACCTCCATGCCGTCTCTAGTTCTACCTAGAAGAACTCGTTACACGCTTACCTGAAAATGGTTTAGTTTTGAAAGCGAGGGTTAGACCAGAAGGTCTAGTGAATTCCCTCCGAAAATAGCATATAAAACATTTGGAAAACATTTAGCAACGACCATAAATATCATCAAACACGGTACTGCACTGTGTAGTGGATCACATTAACATATTGCGATCAGGGCCCCAGCAGACTCCCTTCTCGCCGCTTTGGAAGCCCCACGGACTCCCCTCTACCGAATAGGAAGGAAACGAATTCCAACCTACCGGTCTATCATACATAACCAAGAGTCCTAAGACCCCGAGAACCTCTCTTTGATCCCACAGTGCAGACCGACTCCACATAGTGTACACTTACGTTCATGCAAACATGTCAAAATAAGTTGCTCATAAATCATGCCTTTCACCTTGTCATGCTAAACATCTCTTTCATTCAAAATACGTGTATTCATGGAAATCATGTACGTCAATTCATAACTTTTCATGCTCGGTAAACCATAATCAGTTAAAGAAAACATTTAATATTTTGCATCATAAAAAGGGGTTTAGGGAACTCACCTGATAGCAATTTCCTTTCTAACCTTGTGTCTCGTTTCGTCCGTTCACCTAATGCATAATTTATAGATCAATTAGGCACGTCTCCAATTCTGATCCTAAGTCCTCCTCTTAATTCGGTCTCAATTAACTCATTTAGGTCCATCAATTACATATTGGATTTCTTTTATCCTCTACTAAGCCCACGAGACTTAAGCTAAACTCTAATACATCGGCCCAATAGCTAAACACTACGGGCCTGACAGACGAAGCCCAACCCGACGATCCCAGCATGTTCGACTCCCGGTGCCCCGAAGTCCCGGTACCCCGAAGTCCCGGTACCCCGACTCCCGGTATCCCGACTCTCGGTACCCTGAAGTCCCGGTATCCCGACTCCCGGTACCCGACTCCCGGTACCCCGAAGTCCCGGTACTTCGGTCTAGCGAACAGGGACGAACCTTATATGCTTCATTACTCGATTTCTTCCTACGGAGTCCAGTAAATTAAGAATTTAACACAGCATTCTGACCCAATTTGTTCTATTACAACTCCTTATACAATATAGATTTCTAGTCCATTGGTTTCATTAGATTACAATCCCATTCGTGAACTAAAACTCTCCATAGTGATGTTAAACAATATCCCAGCTTAAACATGAAAACCCAACCAGGAAACTAACTAATTTCTAGCTATTAATGCACAAGAAGATAACAATGAATTGAGGTTTGCTTACCAGAAGAGTCTTCTCCCGATCCTGATGCCAAACCGATTTCTCCTTCTTTCTGTTCTTCTCCTCAACCGCCACAGCACAATAATACTGAATCCCCAAGACCACCTAGGGATTTGGCTCATTTAAATATGTTTCACAATTTACACTATAGCCCCTAAGCCCAAACTTCCATTCTTTTAATTCTGGACACTAAACTTTCCAGCCTACTAAATTTGGGTTGTTACAACACTCCCCCCTTAAAAGAATTCCGTCCCCGGAATTCCTTATTGGAAAAGATGTGGGTACCTCGCCCTCATCTCCGATTCTAACTCCCAAGTAGCCTCCGGGCCTTTATGATGCCTCCACTGTACTTTAACCAGCTTAGTCTCCTTGTTCCGTGACTTCCTCACTTTAACATCCGTGATCGCTTCGGGCTCTTCTACGAAGTTCAACTTTTCATCCACCTTAATGTCGTTTAACGGCACCGCTTTAGTCACGTCGGCTAAACATTTCCTCAGGTTTGACACGTGAAACGCGTTGTGAACGCCTTGCAACTCTTCCGGTAGGTCCAGTCTATACGCCACCTCCCCAATTCGTTCGGTAATTTCAAACGGTCCGATGTAACGCGGGCTTAATTTCCCCCGTTTTCCAAACCGTACAATTCCTTTCCACGGGGAGACCTTTAACAACACGGAATCTCCGACCTGAAATTCTATATCCTTTCTTCTCTTATCCGCATAACTCTTCTGTCGGTCGCGTGCGACCTTCAGTCTTTCTCGCACTTGAACTATCTTGTCCGAAGTCAGTTGTACAATTTTCGGCCCTGCTAACTGTCTCTCTCCGACTTCGTTCCAACACAACGGTGTCCGACACTTTCTACCGTAAAGTGCCTCAAACGGCGCTGCCTTGATGCTCGAGTGATAGCTATTATTATAAGCAAACTCGATTAGCGGTAGGTGCTTTTCCCATGAGCCTTGGAAATCCAAAGCACACGCTCTTAGCATGTCTTCTAACGTTTGGATCGTCCGCTCGCTCTGACCGTCGGTCTGAGGATGATAAGCGGTACTCAACTTGATATGCGAACCCATTTCTCTTTGGAAGCTTCTCCAAAAGCTAGAGGTAAACCTGCTATCTCGGTCGGAAATTATCGACGAAGGCACGCCATGGAGGGTTACGATCTCATCAACGTACAACTTAGCTAGCTGCTCCAACGAGTAAGACTCTCGTATAGGCAAAAAGTGGGCTGACTTTGTGAGTCGATCCACGATCACCCAAATAGCGTCATGACCCTTCGGAGTTCTAGGCAAATGGGTCACGAAATCCATCGTGACCTGATCCCACTTCCATGTCGGTATCTCTAACGACTGGAGCTTCCCGTACGGTCTTTGATGTTCGATCTTTACACGCGAACACGTCATACAGGTTTCTACAAGGTGAGCCACGTCTTTCTTCAGTCCGGGCCACCAGTAGTCTCTCCGTAGGTCTCCGTACATCTTGTTAGTTCCGGGGTGAATCATGTACTTCGATTTGTGAGCTTCTTCGAGAATCAACTTTCGGAGCCCTCCGAGTTTTGGAACCCAGATTCTCCCACTCAGACACCTCACCCCTCGACTGTCTTCCACTAGTAGGGACGCTTGCCCCACCATTCTCTCCTTCTTAAGATTTTCAGTTTCGAGCGCCTCAGTCTGACATTTCTTTATTTCAGCTAACAGGTTGAGGGTGACCTCGACCCTCATAGCCACAAACCTGGGGGTGTCACTTCGTTCCTTACGGCTCAAAGCGTCCGCCACCACGTTTGCCTTCCCCGGATGGTATTCGATCTTACAGTCGTAGTCGGTCAACAATTCAATCCATCTCCTTTGGCGCATATTCAATTCCTTTTGGTCAAAGAGATGACATAAACTCTTGTGGTCCGTGAAGATCTGGCACTTCGTCCCATATAGGTAATGTCGCCAAATCTTCAGAGCGAAAACCACTGCCGCCAGTTCTAAATCGCGAGTGGGGTACCGAACTTCGTGATCCTTTAGTTGCCGCGAGGCATACGCGATCACCTTTCCCCGCTGCATGAGTACGCAACCCAAACCGAGCTTCGACGCGTCACTGAAAACCACGAAATCACCCGAACCGTCCGGTAATGACAAGACTGGAGCGCTACTCAGCATATCCTTTATTTTCTGAAACGCTTCTTCTTGTTTCTCTAACCAGACGAACTTGACATTCTTTTTCGTTAAAGAGGTCAGTGGCGTGGCAATACGCGAAAAGTCCTTGATAAACTTTCGATAGTACCCTGCCAGCCCGAGGAAGCTTCGAACTTCTGACGGATTCTTAGGTTGCTCCCAATCCCGGATGGCTTCAATCTTAGCCGGAACGACCATGATCCCCTTCTCGGACACCACGTGCCCGAGGAACTGCACTTCCCTCAGCCAGAACTCGCACTTGGAAAACTTCGCATACAACCTCTCTTGCTTCAATAGCTCGAGAATTGTACGAAGGTGGCTTTCGTGCTCCCCTTTCGATCTTGAGAATATCAGGATGTCATCTATGAACACTATCACGAACTGATCCAAATAGGGCTGGCATACCCTATTCATTAAGTCCATGAATGCTGCCGGGGCGTTGGTTAAACCAAACGGCATCACCAGAAATTCGTAGTGTCCATATCTGGTTCTAAAGGCAGTCTTCGGCACATCCTCCTCCCGTACCTTGAGCTGATGATAACCTGACCTCAAGTCTATCTTGGAAAAGTAATTGGCTCCTTGTAACTGATCGAACAGGTCGCCAATCCTAGGTATTGGGTACTTGTTCTTGATCGTGACCTTGTTGAGCTCTCGGTAATCAATACACATCCGCATAGTACCGTCCTTCTTCTTCACGAAGAGCACAGGTGCTCCCCATGGTGATGTACTTGGTCGGACGAATCCCTTGTCTAACAGTTCTTGCAACTGAGTCATCATTTCTTTCATTTCGGATGGTGCCAATCTATAAGGTGCGCGGGCAATCGGTGCAGATCCCGGCATCAGATCAATTTTGAACTCGATCTGACGATCCGGGGGTAGACTTGTCAAGTCATCCGGAAATACCTCCGGGTACTCATTTACCACCCGCACATCGCTCATCCCACGCTTCTCTTTCTTGGCGTCCAACACGTACGCCAAGAACCCTTGACACCCTTTTCTCAAACACTTAGTAGCCCTAATCATGGAGATAAGACTAGTGGTTCTATTACGGCGATTCCCATAGATCACTACGGTATCTCCATCAGGTAATCGAACCCTGATCAGCTTTTTATTGCAAACGATATTCGCATCATTCGCGGCCAACCAGTCCATACCCAACACCACATCGAACTCTCCCATTTCCATGGGATATAATTTTATAGGCACTAACCTCCATTCTATCTCTATAACGCAACCCTCTACCACCTCCTTAACATACACCAGACTATCATTGGCGGTTTCCACCTCTAGTGCCCTCTACAAGCGTCTAGGCTCTACCCCCAAACATTTCATAAACACATGCGATACAAAAGAGCGATTCGCTCCCGAATCAAACAACACTTTAGCACATAGAGAGTTCACCAGAAACGTACCTGCAACAACATCCGGTACATCCTCCGCCTCTTCAGCGGTCATGCGGAACGCACGTCCCTTTGGGCGCGTTGGTTCTGCCCCCTTATCACTGCTTTTTCCCCCTTGGCGGCTCCCGTACTGAGCTGACCCATCCCTCTTCAACTGTGGACAGTCGTACCGCACGTGACCCATCACCCCACAATGATGACATGTCTTCCCCTTGGGACAATCCTTTGACATATGACCGGGCACTCCACACCGGTAGCATGAGTTTGAACCTGCCATGCACTCTCCCCGGTGTACCCTGTTACACTTACTACACGGTTTGCTGGTTGGACCCTTACTAGCACGGTTTTCTGGTCGGAACACTTTCCCCTTTCTGGAATCATTACCCGGCCCATCCCATTTACGTTTATCACCGCCCTTCTCAGTCGTATGACGATCCTTTTCCTTTTCGATCATCTCGGCCGCATTAATGGTCGTTTGAAAAGTAGTGGGGTTTCTGGTCAGAACTAGTTCTCGAATGTTGCCCTTCAATCCGTGAATGAAACGTTCCACTCGACGTTCTTCTGTTGGCACATAAAGGTCTGCGAAGCGAGATTTCTCGATGAACTTTGTAGTATATTCTCGCACTGTCATACCCCCCTGATCCAAACCCAAGAACTCTTCCTCCAGTCTTTTTACTGCCGCGAGCAGGCAGAACTGAGCCTTGAACCTGCCTACAAACGCTTCCCACATCATTCCCTTAGCCGCTGCCGAACCCTGTCCCCAGTCTCGGCCTCCCACCAATAAACTGCATCAGATTTCAACATGGACAGAGCAAACATTACCCTATCCATATCAGCACACTTGCATGTATCGAAGACCAGTTCCATTTCCTTTATCCATTTCATTGCCAAGATAGGATCATATTCGCCCTTGAAAGTAGGGGGCTTGCATGAGGCAAAGGCCTTGAAATTGCATCCCTTAGCTGCTAACTCATTCATCACTTGAGGGTTTGAATTCAAGTGACTCCCAGTACCGGTCACTAGTGGACTAGACAGCTCCACGCTTTCTCGGTTCTCACTTGCTTCTTTGCTTCCTGAAGCTGACTCGTTCTGTTTGGTCAGGAGAGCTTGCAGAGTCTCCTGAATTTTACCCAGTTCAGCAGCTAGGTTCTCTCGAGTGACGAAAGTAGATCCGCGGCCTCGACCCCGTCCCCTAGGCTGTGTTACCCTCCTTGCCGAAGCTGAACTCTCCTGAAGAGAGTCTTCTTGATGAACAGGGGCTTCCACACTCCTCGTTCTTCTAGTTGCACGAGTCGTTCTCAGGTTCGGGTTTCCTCCATCCCCGGCCACTTGGGTGGCGGCCCGACGGGGTGTTCTTCCCCGACCCCTTCCACGACCCCTACCCCTTCCCCTTCCACGGGTAACAGTTGCCCTTGCCGGCTCCACCGGTCCGTTCTCTAGTACCTCGTCATCTTGATTCCTTGGCACAGCAGGTGCCGACCTACTTCTTAGGGTTCTTCCAGCCATTTCACTAACGCTGAAAGAAGACAATAATTAATTTTTTTTTGCTAGACATGACATAATAATCTTGCTATATAAGGTAAGTTTAAGCACGCACATGTACCTGTAAGTTCGTAATTACACTGGTCAGGTGTAGTTCCAAACTTACCTTACATGTTTGTCCTTGGCACCTTATTTCCTAACGCATCTGTAGTGATCGTTCCTAGAGGCAATCCTATGTCTCGGCTGTGTTTCTCATCTTACAGTTTAAGTTTAGGCCCTACTGGTCACCTAAATCTCTTAAACTAAGGCTCTGATACCATTTGTAACGTCCCACTTTCCATAAAAGTCAAAACATGAGATTAACCATTCAAACGACGTAAATGTACTTGTACTTACATCAACGCTAAAACAAACTTAACAAAACTTTAACGTTAACATTAAACATAAACAGCGGAAGTCTCTTTAAGCCACAGCCGAGCACTAACTAAACATATCAAGATCCAAAACTGGAAGCCTCACGAGCTCCATCACCTCCATGTCGTCTCTAGTTCTACCTAGAAGAACTCGCTACACGCTTACCTGAAAATGGTTTAGTTTTGAAAGCGAGGGTTAGACCAGAAGGTCTAGTGAATTCCCTCCGAAAATAGCATATAAAACATTTGGAAAACATTTAGCAACGACCATAAATATCATCAAACACGGTACTGCACTGTGTAGTGGATCACATTAACATATTGCGACCAGGGCCCCAGCAGACTCCCTTCTCGCCGCTTTGGAATCCCCACGGACTCCCCTCTACCGAATAGGAAGGAAACGGATTCCAACCCACCGGTCTATCATACATAACCAAGAGTCCTAAGACCCCGAGAACCTCTCTTTGATCCCACAGTGCAGACCGACTCCACATAGTGTACACTTACGTTCATGCAAACATGTCAAAATAAGTTGCTCATAAATCATGCCTTTCACCTTGTCATGCTAAACATCTCTTTCATTCAAAATACGTGTATTCATGGAAATCATGTACGTCAATTCATAACTTTTCATGCTCGGTAAACCATAATCAGTTAAAGAAAACATTTAATATTTTGCATCATAAACAGGGGTTTAGGGAACTCACCTGATAGCAATTTCCTTTCTAACCTTGTGTCTCGTTTCGTCCGTTCACCTAATGCATAATTTATAGATCAATTAGGCATGTCTCCAATTCTGATCCTAAGTCCTCCTCTTAATTCGGTCTCAATTAACTAATTTAGGTCCATCAATTACATATTGGATTTCTTTTATCCTCTACTAAGCCCACGAGACTTAAGCTAAACTCTAATACATCGGCCCAATAGCTAAACACTACGGGCCTGACAGACTAAGCCCAACCCGACGATCCCAGCATGTTCGACTCCCGGTGCCCCGAACTCCCGGTGCCCCGAAGTCCCGGTACCCCGACTCCCGGTACCCTGAAGTCCCGGTATCCCGACTCCCGGTACCCCGAAGTCCCGGTACTTCGGTCTAGCGAACAGGGACGAACCTTATATGCTTCATTACTCGATTTCTTCCTACGGAGTCCAGTAAATTGAGAATTTAACACAGCATTCTGACCCAATTTGTTCTATTACAACTCCTTATACAATATAGATTTCTAGTCCATTGGTTTCATTAGATTACAATCCCATTCGTGAACTAAAACTCTCCACAGTGATGTTAAACAATATCCCAGCTTAAACATGAAAACCCAACCAGGAAACTAACTAATTTCTAGCTATTAATGCACAAGAAGATAACAATGAATTGAGGTTTGCTTACCAGAAGAGTCTTCTCCCGATCCTGATGCCAAACCGATTTCTCCTTCTTTCTGTTCTTCTCCTCAGCCGCCACATCACAATAATACTGAATCCCCAAGACCACCTAGGGATTTGGCTCATTTAAATATGTTTCACAACTTACACTATAACCCCTAA
Organism: Saussurea involucrata; assembly: GCA_033807775.1. NCBI lineage: Eukaryota > Viridiplantae > Streptophyta > Magnoliopsida > Asterales > Asteraceae > Saussurea > Saussurea involucrata. The sequence goes on from CM066324.1 coordinate 22,395,565, forward strand.
GCCCAAACTTCCATTCTTTTAATTCTGGACACTAAACTTTCCAGCCTACTAAATTTGGGTTGTTACAACATTGATGTCGTTGTTGGAACCGGCAACACCAAAGTATGCGTGCCAGATCCATAGATCTTGAGAGACCACTGCTTCTAGCATGATTGTCGGGTGCTCATGATCACCTCTCATGAATTGACCCCGCCATGCATTCGGACAATTTGCCCACGCCCAATGAGTACAGTCTATGCTGCCGAGCATGCCGGGAAATCCGTGTTTAGCTTCATGCGCGGCGTACTTCTGAATATCAATAAAAGTAGGGTTGCGTAAATATTTTTGACCATACAGTTCAATAATACCTGTGCAGAATTTGTACAGACAATCTCGTGACGTTGTCTCTCCCATACGGATGTACTCGTCAAGTGCGTCAGCAGTTACTCCATACGCCTATTGCCGAATAGCGGAAATACACTTTTGTATCGGAGAAAAACCTTGTTTGCGTCTGCCGTCCACCCGAAGTGTAAAATACGGATACTCTCCTGCTAAATCTTCAACTATTCGTTCGAATAGTTGTCTGCTCATCCTGAACCGCCGCCTAAACATATCCGGTGTATAAACCGGGTTGTTGCCAAAGTAGTCCCGCATAAGCCGCTCGTTTGCAGCTACTCGGCCTCTTTCTATGTTCGCGGCCCTCTCTCTTTGTAGATTCAACAACTCGTCGGTGTCTACGGATGATGATGATGCGGTCGGTGAACCGGGTTGTGGCGAATCCATATTGTTTAAAATATAGAAAATGGAAGAGAATGAGAGAGTTTGAGAGATTTTGGTGTAAAAAAATAAGAGGTTTGGATTAATATATATAGTGTGATTAAATTGAAAAAAAAATTAATTTTTTTTATAAAAGTAGCCGTTGGGAGTTATTTATTTTCAAGATTTAAAAAAAATGCCAAATAGTCGTTGGAGCTTTCGGGTTCCTCGGGTTTGAAAACCCGCTGGCCGAGTCCGAGGCTTAAGCCCGCAACACCCCCACCACTACCCGAGGGAGCCCTTGAAGCCCGAAGGTGAACCCGCATGGAAGCCCGAAGGCGCTGCGGATGGCCTGATGAGATACACCAAGATGTATCGAATCAATTCCGTTTTAAGATGAGATACACCAAGATGTATCAAATCAATTCCGTTTTAAGCCTCAGTTCATGGAAGGGTAATCAAATGACTTAAAAATACGTCTCACAGTGCTCACCAAAAATGACACTTCTAACGTGATCCCATGACTCTTATTTCATGTGTCAAAATTAAACTTATTTTTTACATTTTTACTGATTTTTTTATTAAAAATATATTTAAACTAAAAATATTTAAGGGAATAATTTACGTTACGGATCGTATAAATTTTAGGAATTGATTTGTTTTTCTAGTAAAAAGTATAAACAAACTTTTTTTAACGCTTCTCTTTTACCCTTTCTTGTAATCGACTTTTCCATTGTTTCTCAAAACTCATTTTAGGAAGGAAAGGAAGGAAAACAGGTGGAAATTACAAAAACCCCGTGTTCTCTCAACTTTTTTAGGAGAAAAAAGAAACGGAAGTAAATTAATGATAAATTTTCCTCCCAAAAATGAGAGGAAGAGAAAAGAAAAGAAACAAATTAAAAGCATTTAAAAAAATTATTAAAATCATAAAACAACCCAATATTTCCTTATAAAATATACATTTTTATCCTTTTGTTTCTATCCTACAACTCGGAAAATATATTTTTTCCTTGCACTTTCTTTCCTTTTTCCTTTTGAAAACACAAATGAAATAATTAATTTCCTTTGCTTTGTTTTTCTTTCTTTTCCATCCACTTCAGAGAATTAGAAAACACAACGTTCATGGCTGATTGAAGCTTGGCTTCAAAATCCATGTTTTAACATTCATTAATTATCATCTATTTCAGGTTCTAACATCGATGATTCAAGTGATGATGGATATACTATCCTTTTCTTCCCAAAATCCAGATAAAAAAAACAATAAAATCAATTGTTGTTGCCAACACGTCTCCTACCTCTGGTAATCATCGATGATTTTACAACTGGCAAAGAAATAGACCAGGAAATAAGAGAATCAAGTAGAAATCGGGAACTGAAAACCGATCCTAACTTTTTCACCTAAGATGTAACCCTAGAATATGCAGAAATAATCAAAACTTGAAAAAACGAAGATGCTGTTGCAATTTATAGTTACGTTTGATTATAAAAACCAAAAAATAACATATTTGTTTTTGGAAGAACACAAGAGTGAAATCATCGAAAAAAATACCAACATTTTCCACAAGTACAGAAAAAAAAAATCAAAATGCATCCGATGAGTCAAAATGATATTCATCATTCTGCAAAATTTGAAGTGTGTGCATCTCGGAAGAAAAAAAATGAGGCTCAGATCTGTATTACGATCGGAACAAGAGGACTAGACCGCCATGGCTGCAATAACAGAGGTTGCATATGGATAACCAGAGAGAAATGAATTTCGAAACAAATCGAATACAAAATTTCTTTCTCACCGGTGTATCTCGCAGTTGCCGTCCTCCGATTCTGCCCCGCCAAGCTGCGGAAAATCTCAAATTTTGAACCGAATTTCACTCAGATTATGATCAATCATCACAGCCTCTGATGGATAAATTATTTGTTTCTGGAACTTTATATGTAACAAACGCAACCATACGATGATCTGAAGCAATGGAGTAACTCCATACATCTCTCTCTGTCTCTCTCTCTATATATACAAACACATACATACATATATAAAAGAGGGCTGTTGGACTTGCAAAGAAGACGATGGAAATCATCGGCGGTGAGAGGCGGCAACCACCCTCAGAAACCTTCTTCCTCTCCCTGCCTCATTCTGAGTCGTAAAACAGAGATCCCTAATTTGACTCCGGTTATGCTATTTATAACACGGGAATCGTAGTTAAGATTTCAGTTTTATGCTCCGTGATTTTTTTCATATGAAAAATATGCTTCAATGTTGTTGAATTATTAAACAAGTATGTTTTAAAGCTGGGAAACGTCCCAAGAAAAAACCCGACCGACCCGAAACCCGAACTAACCCAAAAACACTAAACCCAACAACCCGAGACCTGAAGAACCCGAACCCGAAATTATTTCTCGGTTTCCATGGATCGGGTTGGGTTGCCAAAATCCAAACCCGAACCCGTCCGAAACCCGAAGTTGTTAAAAATATTTTTTTTAATTTTATAAATACAAAATACAAATTCATTTAATCCCACTTTGACCTCAGTTTCAATTTCATTATGTTCTCGCTGTCGATTTGACGAAGGGCCAAGGAGCTGGTTGGTGGCTGCAAGGAATGGGCTTAATAGGGTAAGCTACTGCACTCTGTTTGCTGTTTGAAACAACCTGTTTGTTTGCTGTTCATTAAGGCTTAAGCTGTGGTTGTGGACTTGTGGTTGTTAAGCTTTTCTTCAGAAGCACAGCATAATTAAGCTGTTTGTTTGCTTCAAGCACTAATTGATCTTACATTTCTTAACTTTGCCTTAACTTTTCTGTTGAAACTGAAATCCTCCCTACAGGCCCAACCCGAACTCACCCGACCCGAAAACACGAGACCCGAAGTCACCCGAAACCCGAGCCTCGAACTCTACTTAGGACGGGTTTCGGGTTCCACAATTTCCACCCAATCGGGTTTGGGGTTTTGGGCCCGACCCGACCGTTGCACACCCCTACGGCTGATAATAGGGGTGAACATGGTACGGTACCATGTCTTTTTTCCATATACCATGTACCAACCAATTACAATTGGTACACAAAATCTTATACCATGTACCAACCAATTATACTTGGTACCAACTTTTTCGGTTGGTACATGTTGGTACGGTTTTATACCATCTCAAAAATTGAATTATGAATTAATTAGACTGACATATTTACCAACTAGATCTAGATGCACTAAACACGTCGAGCATTAATAGCAATGTTGATATGCGTTGTACCATTTATCATTACCTATACCAACATTTAAATAATCTTCATATAACAAAAACATTCACTAATAGTCTAATATAAGGGACAATTAAGGAGCGAGAATGGACAATGAAGAGTGGAGGTGTAGGCGAGTTATCAAAGTTGTTAAGGATAAACGAATGAATTTAATCAAGTTCTATATATCAATTTGTATTACAATTTAACAAAATGTAAAACAAGATAATTTAAAATTTTATAAATCAAAAATATGTTGTATATTGAATAAACTTTAATTAAAAAATAATTAAAAAAATAAGTCGGTACGGTACGGTATTACTGTGGTACACGACTTCTAATACCACGTACCAACCAAGTTTAAATAGTTGGTACGGTATACCAACCAATTAGGTTGGTACCAACTAAATTGGTACGGTTGGTACGAGAATTGGTTGGTTTGTCTCGGTACAAAATTGACACCCCTAGCTGATAATGGGTAGGGTAAAAATTATTCTGTTATTTAATCTATTTAAAATAACAGATAACAAAATGGGTATTCGTCTTATAAAACTCTTATCCATATCTTATCATATCCATTAAAATGTAGCGGAAAATCAAAGAGGGGTAATGAATAAATAGTAAAACAAAATTTCATTTTGAACTGCAAATGATATTATTAAAACTCAAACATATTAGTGAAATATAAATTCATAAATATGTTATTATTTTATATCTAGTTTATTCTAGAAAATATTTTATTTTTTTAAAATATAATCATAGTATAGCATTTTAAAAACAATATAAAAGTCATAAACATTTTTCGTTGTATTTATATTTCTGACATCGTCTTGTTTCTCATTTACTTGATAGTATAAAACGAAATTAAAATACTCATTAATATACAATAACATCATAAAAACACTAATAAAAACACTAATAATTCTCTGGACCAGATCGAGAGAAGAAGAAGAAGAACCAGATCGAGAGAAGAAGAAGAAGAAGCAGTTCGACATGGCCAAAGAAGAAGAAGAAGAACCCGATCTGTGTTATAGAGCAGATCGATGTTGATCCAAACCCTTTCAGTGATTTAACGATGACCCATTCTACTTAGTGAAATAACATAAACTTATTATTCATATTGGTTAATCAGTGTCAACGATCACACTGAGTCTGTTCAGTGATCGTTGAAACACTTTCCTTGTAAAACAGTCTATGTAATATCTGAAGATAAGCCTCACGCTAAAACAAGTTCTAAGCTGAAGTCGAAGACCAAGCTGAAGAAGAAGACAAATCCACTTATGATCTGAAGTGGAAATCAGTGAAACCAAGACAAGCCTACATTTGCGTGACAAATAAATGACCATGCTTCAGCAATAACTGAAACTTCCTTCAATGTCTAAATGAGAAAAGGACTTCAACAATAGATGATCATGAAGCTTGCCTATCAAGATTTGTTTGTCTTATCTACTTACACAAAGGTACGAAGGCACAAAAGTGAACCTACTTTTGTCCATAATCGTACAACCACCCTTCTGTTACATTGTTCAACACGCGGCCAAAAGCATGTATGGGATAAAGACCAAACATGCACCCAATATCCTTTGGACACGTGTAAAGTACCCCCCGACTTGCATTTAATGCATATGGTATAAATAGGAATAAAACCCTTCATTTTGAACGATCTCCTCTCCTAAGTGAAACTTTGCATAATACAATTTTCTGCAAACTCTCTTTTCTCTATTTTTCTAGTGCAAGAATCCTTTGTGAATTCTTAGATTGTTTAGATTAGGTTTACCTTATCTACTAGATTGCATCAATTATTATTGGTTTCATCATGGAGTGCATAATTTTTCATGAAAGTACCACATTCATCCGATACATCGCATGAACCGTTATGTCATCAACATATTTTTAATAAATTCGATGAAAGTTGACGAAATCAGCTAAATTCATTTAGAGAATCAATGAAAATTCAAACGCAATAGACAATTTAAATGAAGGTTGCACGAGTTGTAACATTTTTACTAGGTTGCACGAGTTGTAACATATATATATATATATTGTTGGTGCAAGTGTACCACATCTCTATATATTTTATATATTTATTTTGATGATTACAAACACACCGTATTATTGTTTTTCTAACAATTTTATCCAAGTGTGCAGTTAATTGGACAACATGAAGATTTTATCTGAAGAGTCCAAGCCTGGTGTTTATGTCGTCATTATGTATATATATCTCATAATGATAAACACCCTAAAATAATATACCACTTGGATATTTTAAAAAACCTAACCCAACACTATTTTTAAATCTTTGATTTAAATTAACTTAAGAATGTTGACTCTTTTTGGAATAAAACAAAAAGAATTCAGTTGCCTTTTTAAGCTATGGTCGCTCCTGACGCAGACACCTTTTTCAGGCGGTATACCGCGTGATGCTCAGCGGTATACCGCGGCTCTGTTACGTATGGCAGGATCTTGCAGGTTGACCTTCCTGCTGTCAGCCACCTTTGTCAGGCGGTATACCGCGTGGTGTATGGCGGTATACCGCGGCTCTGCTGGTACGAGTTGCAGGCTTTTTGCAGGTTGACTTACTTTTGGTCAGCTACTTTTTCTGGGCGGTATACCGCGCCCATATAGGCGGTATACCGCGGTGAGCTTTTGACCGTTGCCACGTCCAGCTTAAATACATGCAGCTTCTCAGCATTTATGTCATAGACAAGCAGACATTGAATACCTAGCTTCCAAAAGGATTACTCAGCTCCTCATCTCATTTAATAACTTATTCAAGTTATAATTTTTGAGTGATCAACCTCTCACAAATCCAAGTGTTATACTTATACAAGAGTGATTAATATTGTGAGATATATTCTCTTGTAAGTATTTGAATAGTGTGAGTGATTCACGTTCTCGAGCAAAAGCAAGAGATTTTATTATCATTGTATCAAGGTTTGTGTTCTACCATAAAGAACACTTATAGTGAATCAGTGTGTCGAGAAGTGTCTCGGCAAGTGGACTAGCCAGCCAGTTGGTGGTGAACCACTTTAAATCTCGGTGTCGGTATCAACATTCTCTACCCTTATCTCTTTATATTCCCGTTGTGCACTTAATTTTATTTATATATTTGTTGTGCATGCAATATTTATTGTTGATTTTGATAAGAGAATTTTTATTTGTGAAATATTTTTAAATACAACCTTTACCCCCCCTAAGGTTGTCCTAACAATTGGTATCAGAGCAGGTTGCAAGTTTTTTTAAAAATCGTTGTATTTTTAAAACTTGTTCCTATTTTAAATGGCAACCTCTGAGGGAATTATTTCTACAAAAATTCCGCAAATTGACACCGAAAATTTTGGTCTCTGGGCAAATCTTTTTGAATGCTACGTTCGTGGCAAAAGTCGAAAAATTTGGGACATTATTAAAAATGGAGATTATAAACCCACCAAAACCAAAGATGGAGTAATTAGTGAAAAACCAGTAGCGGAATGGTCCGCCGCTGAGGATGCTTGGGTTTGCTTAAATTTTGAAGCTAAAAATATTCTTTTTTCGGCACTTACTAAAGATGAGATTGAACGTGTTTATTCTTGTGAAACTGCTCACGATATTTGGGAAAATCTAAATAACACTCATAGAGGAAATTCTCAAGTCAAAAGCTCAAAAATAAATATTCTTGTACATGATTATGAAATGTTTGAGATGTTAAAAGATGAGTCAATCGACTCAATGTTTAAACGTTTTAACCTTATCATGGTGAGCTTGAAAGGTCTTGGTAGAACTTATCCAAACGAAGATTACGTACGAAAAATTCTTCGAGCGCTTCCTCCGGAGTGGATGCCGAAAATCACATCGTTGGAAGACTCCCGTGACCTCTCAATGATGAAATTAGATGATCTCATTGGAAATCTCAAAGTGCATGAAATTGCACTAAAAAGGAACAAAGATCGGGAGCATGATAAAAAGAAATCGTTGGCACTTAAAGCTTCAACTTCAAGTGACGAGAAGGAGAAGAAGAAAAAGAAGGAGAAAGCTAGCTCCTCAAAGGATCAACCCGAACATCTTGACGATGTAGCCATGTTGGTAAGAAATTTTTCTAAATTTTTAGCTAACAAAAAGTTTTCAAGAAATGATAGGTTTCAAAGAAAAGGAGATTATCGCCGTGGTGGAGAAAACCGAAGCCGAAAGTTCCATAAACGGAACGACAAAATAAATAAAAATGGCGAATCAAGCGATGATGAAGAAGCCAAGAAAAAGAAGGGCTTTTGCTACTCATGTGGAGACGAGGATCACTATGCCAACGAGTGTCCAAAAAGAAATAAACCTAAAATCAAGAAGGAGAAAGCCTTCGTTGGAGGCGCGTGGAGCGCAAGTGAAGATGAAAATGAGTATGAAGCCACTTGTCTCATGGCGGAAGGCGACGATGAGGTAAACTCGTGTTACTCAAATTACTCTAGCGATGATGAATGTAATGATGATGATGATCTTGATATGTTAAATGATGCCTTTCAAAAAATGGTTATGCTTACAAATAATTATAAAGATGAGAACGCAAAACTAAAGGAAGAATTATTATTAAGTAAAAAGGAAATTCATGATAGCAAACAAAAAATTGCATGCGATAATGAAAAAATCATAAATTTAGAAAATAAATTAAGTGAAAAATATGTTTGCAATTCTTGTGACATTTTAAATAAAGAAATTGCATGCCTTGAGAAAAGAATAGTTGAAAATGATTTATGTGCTAATTGTGATGTGCTTAAAAAGGAAAATGCATGTTTAAAAGAAAAATGTGATAAACATGAAAAAGATAATTTGTTAGCACATGCCTTTCAAAGTAGCAATGAGAAAGTGCTTAAAATGTTAAATATGTCAAATAGCACTAATTGTAGAAAAGGCGTTGGTTCCGATATGTGTAAAGATAAGTGCTTATGTATGCCTATCAAAAGATATTTTGAACCACCTAAAAATGTTGAAATGAGAAAACCGTATGTGCAAAAATCCTCATATATGTCCAACATAAATAATGTGAATTATAAGTCTAGGAAATCTTATGCATGCATGTATAATAGTAAATTTTCTAGACCAAAAAATAGTGTGAATGTGCATGCTCCTTTTTACGTCTTTGATAAATATGATCGTAAAATTAAAATGGTACCAAAGTGGATTCCTAAAGGCTCCTTTAGTGTTGATAATCCCGGTGGGATGCGTTTGTGGTTTTAAACCATTTTTTGTGGTTTGTATGTTGTCATGTTTATTTCTTGTCGGCAACATGTTCTTTATTTGTCTTTTGCAGTTTTAATGTTTTATACTAACTGTTAAAAGGACCCATAAGAAAAGGGTACCACGAAAATTTTTTCTTTGCTTTTTGTAGGTGTTCCCTGACGAGGTCATAATACGTGGTTTTTTTTGCTCACATAAAATTAACCAAAAAAAAAAAATTCTTATTTTAAAATCGGTTGTGTGTAAGATTGGTTAAAGGAAACATTGAAAGCCGAATGCTGCCAGTCAACTTACTGTCGCGGTATACCGTGACCCTAAGGCGGTATACCGTGTTCTGTTCACCACCACCACGTGTCACTCTGTGATTCACCGACAGAAACTGTTCAAACTGACCCCGGTATACCGCGTTCCCTAGGCGGTATGCCGCACCGCTGTTTCCCCACTGTCACGCGTGTTTAAAGATGTCAAGTCTTTTCAACTCTTTTTCTGACTCGGTATACCGCGTGCTCCTAGGCGGTATACCGCGCGCCTTCGACGGATTTAAATCCATTACAGGTAAGTTTTTGTTTCCCTTCTTTTTTATCCAAAAAGCTCTCTCTCTCTCTCTCTCTCTCTCCCTCCTCTTGCCGCCGACCGCCGCCTACGACGTCCGCCGTCAACAACCGAAGTTTTTTTTTTCCGGCCACCGGAACTCCAACCTTTCGACAACAGTTTTCTCTCCTTCCTTCAAATGGCTCCAAAAAGGGCTCGTACCTCTCGGGGAGCTTCCAGCTCTCAAAACCCATCTGACCCTCCTCAAAACCGTCGTGCTCAAAGACGACATATTTTTGAATCCCGACCTTGTAACCCAGGTCGATCTGTCGATTTAGTGGGTCTAGAACATCTTGGTACCCTTGAAGCTTTCTCTTCTATTGACTGGGAACCTTTTCTTTCTTTTCAAGGAGATGTACCTTTTTCAAGTATGGTCGATTTTTATGCTGGGTATGACTTTAACGAGACCACCCATCGTGTCTCTCTTCATATTTACAACCACTCTTTTGACTGGAGTTTAGAAGATTTTTCTCGTGTACTGGGTCTAACCCATTCCAATATAAATGTGTTTTCAAATAATACTGCCTTTACTTCCCTGCTTACCCAGGTTCAAGAAACTCAGGAAACCATTCTCCAATCTATTTTAGCTCCTGCTTTTCGAAATAATTTTCCCTCAATTTTAACTGATCAACATCTTCCGGAAAATCTTCGTTTTTGGAATAAAATTATCCTTTTTAACGTTTTGGGACGCGCTGGAAATTTTGACAGATTGGGTGCACTTCAGTGCTATATCCTTTACTGTCTCCGGCATAGCATCCGTATTAATGCCACCTACATTATTGCTCACCGTATGGTGATTTCCGAGTCTGGTCACCAGTCTCTTCCGTTTGGTTACTTAATTCGAAACCTTTTTACAAACCTTCAAATTCCTATCATTGGTAGGATGTTAGCTCCTACTCCTTCTCTCAATGCACTGACTGTTAGTCGAATGAGTGCTCCACCGGGACGGGCTCTTCATCGTCCTCAAGATCCGGCTCCCGAGGAAGACGATCCATACGCAATCCCGGCGGGTGCAATCTCAAATCGTCAAATATACTCCGCGATCATTGACTTGCGCCGGAGTTACGATGCCGATCAACGTGTGGTGCAAGACCGCTTGGAAGACATTGACGAGCAGTTGTGGACTTTATCTAATCAACTGAACGAAATTGAATTTATAGATAGCGATTAATTTTTTATGTCTTCTTAAAACTTTATTTAATTAACATTATTATTGCTCTGTTCTAATGTTTATTCTCCTGCTTCGTTATTCTTATTGAATTTTTTTTAGAGAGCTTATTTTATCTAACCCTTGAGAAAATGCTAACTCTCAAATACTTCATATTTTAAGGGGGAGCATTTTTCAAGGGGGAGCATAGCGTCTTTCTTAACCCTTTTTGCTTCGACAAAAGGGGGAGAGAAACCGAGTATGCTCTCGTGTTTAGCGGTTGTGTTTGTCATCATCAAAAAGGGGGAGATTGTTGGTGCAAGTGTACCACATCTCTATATATTTTATATATTTATTTTGATGATTACAAACACACCGTATTATTGTTTTTCTAACAATTTTATCCAAGTGTGCAGTTAATTGGACAACATGAAGATTTTATCTGAAGAGTCCAAGCCTGGTGTTTATGTCGTCATTATGTATATATATCTCATAATGATAAACACCCTAAAATAATATACCACTTGGATATTTTAAAAAACCTAACCCAACACTATTTTTAAATCTTTGATTTAAATTAACTTAAGAATGTTGACTCTTTTTGGAATAAAACAAAAAGAATTCAGTTGCCTTTTTAAGCTATGGTCGCTCCTGACGCAGACACCTTTTTCAGGCGGTATACCGCGTGATGCTCAGCGGTATACCGCGGCTCTGTTACGTATGGCAGGATCTTGCAGGTTGACCTTCCTGCTGTCAGCCACCTTTGTCAGGCGGTATACCGCGTGGTGTATGGCGGTATACCGCGGCTCTGCTGGTACGAGTTGCAGGCTTTTTGCAGGTTGACTTACTTTTGGTCAGCTACTTTTTCTGGGCGGTATACCGCGCCCATATAGGCGGTATACCGCGGTGAGCTTTTGACCGTTGCCACGTCCAGCTTAAATACATGCAGCTTCTCAGCATTTATGTCATAGACAAGCAGACATTGAATACCTAGCTTCCAAAAGGATTACTCAGCTCCTCATCTCATTTAATAACTTATTCAAGTTATAATTTTTGAGTGATCAACCTCTCACAAATCCAAGTGTTATACTTATACAAGAGTGATTAATATTGTGAGATATATTCTCTTGTAAGTATTTGAATAGTGTGAGTGATTCACGTTCTCGAGCAAAAGCAAGAGATTTTATTATCATTGTATCAAGGTTTGTGTTCTACCATAAAGAACACTTATAGTGAATCAGTGTGTCGAGAAGTGTCTCGGCAAGTGGACTAGCCAGCCAGTTGGTGGTGAACCACTTTAAATCTCGGTGTCGGTATCAACATTCTCTACCCTTATCTCTTTATATTCCCGTTGTGCACTTAATTTTATTTATATATTTGTTGTGCATGCAATATTTATTGTTGATTTTGATAAGAGAATTTTTATTTGTGAAATATTTTTAAATACAACCTTTACCCCCCCTAAGGTTGTCCTAACATATATGTATATGTATATATATATATATATATGTATATGTATATATATATATATATATATGATTGTAACGGGTAATGGATAACGAAAACCATTTTATCCATACCTACCCACTAAAATTTCGGGTAAACGGGTAATGGATAAATCGATATATGGTTAAAATTTTCTTTATCCATACTCTCATTTAACGGATCGGAACATAACGGATAACGAGTTTACCCTTAACCATTGCCAACCCAAAATAATGGTAACGAATCTATATGATTAATGGTCAAACTCACGAACAAGTCAAGAATACTCTCTTTCTTCAAAAAGGTCAATAATACTTTTAAGAAACCCGTTATGGAGACTTTTATTATCTTTAAGATCAAAACTCATAATAAAATATAACCTAAATAAACAAAATAAACAAAATTATTTATAGGTTTGATATGAGCAGACCTAACTAGGATACGATTACGATAAGACCTAACTAGGAAACGATTACAGTTTGTCAATAAACTATAAAATAAATGAAACCAAACTAATTAGGAAATAGAATCCTAATTAAAAAAAACTCTAAATAATTAAATAAATGCTACGTAATCTTCCTTGCATCATCCTCCCCTGCTTGAAAAAAAAAGACTCGACCACGAGTTTGCTTTATCTTCGAAAATATCTTGAGAAAACACCGTTTCCAATTGGAGTGTGCATTCTGCACAAAAAACAACGTTATTGATTTTTCCCCGGGTCAACCTACGACTTCTGAGTGCCTTTACGGCTTTCAGATATTCCAAATAAGCCACAAACTCACATTCTTGTCGCACTACATCATCGATTATCATGTTCTAAATGATTAAGTTATTCGATAAAGAAATATTTGGACATTATAAAACCTACTGAATACATCTTTTTTACCGATAAAAGATCGGTAATTTATATAGCCAATAAAAATCAAGATAAAGAATAACCTAAACTAAACTTGAAGCCAAAACCATAACACATCCCATGTTGCCCCGAATCACCTTGCATCTGATTCTCGTCGCCTTGGCTCCATCCCACGTCGTCGTCTTCGTCACCGTCAACCCACGTATTTGTTGCATCCATCTCTAGTGAGGTTTGATTTTTCATTTCAGGTTCATTACCTAAGACAATTATGGGACAAGGGTCTCATCAGTCCCCTTCCGTGTCGCCTAGTTGAATGAAAATAGGAAAAAGAGTAAATTATGGATTTGGTCCCTCGGGTATGTTGATTATTACGGATTTAGTCCTTTAACTTCATTTATTACATGGTAACCCTCTAGGTATGCATTTTGTTACGAAATTGGTCCCTCGAGCTTACGGTCATATACAAATCCGTTAAGTACCAAGGCAAAATGACCATTATACCCTTTTCTTTCATTTTTTACTTTATTTTCTTGAATCTTCATATTTTTTAAGAACACCATATCAAGAACAAAGAGCATCAAGAACAACTCAACTCAGATTTTAACATTTAAATCAAACTCATATTAAAATCATAAAGACCTAATTCAAACCTATTATCTTGAATGTTTATCTTCATCATCAAGAACACCAAGAAGTATCAACAAAATCTTAAATTAACACTAAATCACAAATATGAATCAATCAAAGCCCTAGACTAAACAAATCATAAACAATACATCAAAACCCTAGTCTAAACAAATCCATCATACAACCTGTAAAAATCAAAAACCAAAACTTTGAAAATCCATGGATGTAAACCTGTAAAAATCAAAAACGAATTCTCTGGACCAGATCGAGAGAAGAAGAAGAAGAACCAGATCGAGAGAAGAAGAAGAAGAAGCAGTTCGACATGGCCAAAGAAGAAGAAGAAGAACCCGATCTGTGTTATAGAGCAGATCGATGTTGATCCAAACCCTTTCAGTGATTTAACGATGACCCATTCTACTTAGTGAAATAACATAAACTTATTATTCATATTGGTTAATCAGTGTCAACGATCACACTGAGTCTGTTCAGTGATCGTTGAAAAACTTTCCTTGTAAAACAGTCTATGTAATATCTGAAGATAAGCCTCACGCTAAAACAAGTTCTAAGCTGAAGTCGAAGACCAAGCTGAAGAAGAAGACAAATCCACTTATGATCTGAAGTGGAAATCAGTGAAACCAAGACAAGCCTACATTTGCGTGACAAATAAATGACCATGCTTCAGCAATAACTGAAACTTCCTTCAATGTCTAAATGAGAAAAGGACTTCAGCAATAGATGATCATGAAGCTTGCCTATCAAGATTTGTTTGTCTTATCTACTTACACAAAGGTACGAAGGCACAAAAGTGAACCTACTTTTGTCCATAATCGTACAACCACCCTTCTGTTACATTGTTCAACACGCGGCCAAAAGCATGTATGGGATAAAGACCAAACATGCACCCAATATCCTTTGGACACGTGTAAAGTACCCCCCGACTTGCATTTAATGCATATGGTATAAATAGGAATAAAACCCTTCATTTTGAACGATCTCCTCTCCTAAGTGAAACTTTGCATAATACAATTTTCTGCAAACTCTCTTTTCTCTATTTTTCTAGTGCAAGAATCCTTTGTGAATTCTTAGATTGTTTAGATTAGGTTTACCTTATCTATTTCCGCAACAAACTATAAATTGTTTGTATTCATCCCCCTTATACAAACTAAACTCTTGTAGAACCCCCTTTGGGACCAACAATCGACATGGCCAAAGAAGAAATGCTTGTTGGTCGACGCTGACGGTGGCCGGTGGTTGGTCGTCGTTAATGGAGACTGGAGTTGGAGTGGAGTTGGAGCGCAAACGAACCAGAGTTGGTCGGCGTTGGAGGCGGCCAGAGTTGGAGTGCAAACAAACCAAATCTCTTCTCTCGATCTCTCAGATCTCCTCACGAACTCTATCTTCTCTTAAATCTCTCCTCTCTTTCTTTCTCTCTCTCTTTCCCTCTCTCTCTCCCTCTCTTTTTGTCTTCTACTTCTTTTAATACTAAATAGATTAAGTTTTTAAATTTGTGATAATGATTTAATGTAAAAATAAACTCTGAGTTTTGTTGTAGGTCTTCTTCACTTTGGACGATCTAAATCCAAATCTATCTCTTTCTCTCTAAGTTTGGCTCTTCATGGGTTTGGTCTTCAACATCTGGTTTAATTTGAAGGCACATGAGTTTGACTTTACAATTTTGGTCCCTGCTGTTTAAGAAAATTATAAAAGAAATAAAAAATATAAAAAGACCAATTTACCCTCGTGCTTAACGGAGAAATGAGACGGTCGTTAGCTTGAGGGACAAATTCCGTAACAAAATGCATACATGGAGGGTTATCATGTAATAAATGAAGTTAAAGGACCACATCCGTAATAATTGACATACCCGAGGGACCAAATCCATAATTTACTCTAAGAAAAAAAAAACGAATAGAAAAGGAAAATTAAGGCAATAAACAAATAAATTTTGTCTGGCCTGGCATAATTTTGATTTTGGTTGTAGCACTTAGAGATACAGAAGAACAAAGAGGAGGACGATTAAAAACATACATGTTACTTTGACTATTCATTTGGCTAATTCACGATCACAATGAACTATTCAATGCCATTTGCGAGCGAATTTAGACCTCCAAGTCCTCTGGAGTTCTTGCTAGGTAACTTAAATAACATTGATTTCGACCTGTTTTCTTGTGGCCTTATATATATGAACACAAAAATTTCACACGAGTAAGGTATCAAAAGGAACTAGCGATTACATTAGTTTTGATCCCCAACATTAGCAATGTGATTGAAATTACTTAAATATCGATAGAAATTGAATTATATCAGTGGCTTCAGATTGGCTTGGGACATCAGGAAGGTGTAAGATGAAGACGACGATTAGAATTGTGGTGCATATAATCAAACAAGTTTGATTTAGCAATCAGATCTATGTTAGAATGAAAAAAAGGATTGAAATGTGAACGATGTGCTCGTGTATTCAAATTTAGAGTTGAAGTCGCATTTAATGTCCCCAACCCAAACCCAATGTGCAAGGGAAAGTGGTAACAGACTTTGTAAACCAAATCAAACCAAACAATACCTTGAACCTAGAGACAACGGCCAAAGAAAACCAAATCACCCAAAAAGAACCAACAAACATCTTGTTTTTCCTTCAACCAAAAATCCATCCATAGGTTAGCATGGAAACCATTTGAGAAAACAATCAAATCACCTTCAAAATCCTATTCACTCTTTACCACCTACATAACAGTAAAAATAGGTGAATATACACACATTTTTGATCCATTTAAATTATATTCAAATGAAAATAAATGTAACTATTACCAACATATTGATGTTAAATGATCAAAGTAAGTTACCACAAGGAAAGACACGAACACATCACCTTGATCACGCATGTACTATTCTTTCAACAACAAATTAAGAAATCAACCAAATCAATATTATCTCGTTGTCATCATACTTGAAGCAAAATTTTATAATTAATTTTAATTGAAGTACATTTGACCTTTTTCAGTATCTAAAATCGCCACGAACTACCAAGAATTAGACCTCAAATTGAAAGTACTTATGGATTAGAGCTTGGTTAATGTTCTGATGTTGGTGTTATTACGGATCAATCCATACCTCAAGCAAAAGGAAAGTCAAACCCACATTCACATTCAAATTCCATTTAATGTGTATTTTTATATTTAGTTAATTGATTGTGATATTGCACATTTTTAGCCAATTATTTCTCCTTTCCAATTGTTGTATTCTCTGTATAAAAACCTCAGCAATTCTTCAATAATACAATAGCTTTCAGTCCTGCAAATCCTCTATACCTCTTTATGTTATCAGAGCCTTCAATTTGCTCACACGAGAAATCGATCCTTCCCAACCCTAAAGATGTCAAGCACTGTCGTTCACAACACCGCTACTACTCACTTCCCCATCAAACTCAATGCAAACAATTTCCCCGTATGGCGGAAACAGATCCAATCGACACTTATCGGTTTGGATCTTGACAGCTTTATCGACGGAGAACAACAACCTCCGTCAAAACTTATCTCCGGCAAAGAATCAACAAAGCCGAACCCGGAATATACCCGGTGGTTCCGGCAAGACCAAATTATCCTAAGCGCCATTCTCGGCAGTTGCACCGATACAATCCAGCCTATCTTGTCTTCGGCCGACACCTCTCGCGAAGCATGGAAACGGCTGTCCACCAGTTACGCCAGTGCTTCTCGTTCCAGAGTTATCTCTCTCAAATCCAAGCTTGCAAAAAAACCCCAAAGGAACCCGGTCTGTCGCTGAATTCCTTCACGACATGAAGTCAATTGCTGATGAACTTGCCCTTGTTCAAAGTCCAATCGATGAGGAAGACCTGCTCATTCACATTCTCGGGCAATTAGGTGATGAGTACAACAACATTACTGCTGCCCTAAAGGTTCATGACACACCTATATCGTATCCTGAACTGTTTGATAAGCTAGTTGATTTTGAAAGACAATTAGGTGACACAACGCCTTCCTCTCCGCCAGTCATAACTACGGTCAACTACACCCAACGAAGCACTGGTAGAACCAATTCTAGGACCCCTCAAGACATGCAAAACCAACGGTCCAGGTTCAATTATGCGGGACAACCTAAAGGCGGGCGCCAACAGTGGTCCAATTCCACTAACTATTTTGGTGGAAATCGCCTAAATCGCAATTCAGCCTATTGCCACTTCTGTAACATCCCGGGCCACGAAACCAAGGATTGTCGAAAACTCGCTCGTTTCCTACGTGACAACAATGTTAATCTTGCTGTCACCACACCGGCCGTCCCGATTGCAAACGTCACCACCTCTAGACCCACTTCTTCATCCCCAACGTGGATGTTCGATACTGGAGCTTCATATCACATTACATCTGACCGGTCCTCTCTTCACACACTCTCCGAGTACGGGGGACCGGATGAAGTTATCCTTGGCGATGGTAAGGATCTTTCCATATCCCACACCAGTAACACAAACCTATGTACTCCTTCACGCCCACTTTCTTTACTTGATGTCTTATATGTTCCAAAACTACGCAATAACCTTATCTCGGTTGCTAAGCTTTGTAAAAGTAATCATGTTTCTGTTGAATTTTTCCCTCTCATTTCTTTGTGAAGGATCTTCGCACGAGGGCGCGTCTAATGCGGGGGGAGAATCATCTTGATATCTACTATGCCAACTTTCCTTTGACACCACAACTCAACTCCACTACAACCGTCTCGCTTCTTGATTGGCACCACAAACTCGGTCATCCATCAATTCGGATTTTTAAGTTTCTAGCACAATTTCTAGGCCTTAATTCAAAGTTTCAAAACTTTCACTGTCATTCTTGTTCGATTAATAAAAGCCATAAAGTGCCCTTTGGTGCAAATTCCTTTACTGCTTCAAAACCATTAGAACTTTTATACTCTGATGTGTGGGGACCAATTGAAAAATCCATTGATGGTTTCAATTACTATGTAATTTTTGTGGACTTTTATACCAAATATGTATGGTTATATCCAATGAAACACAAGTCGGATATCAAAACACTATTTCCACAGTTTAAAAGCTTGGTTGAAAAGTACTTCAAAACTTCGTTGATCTCTATCTTCACCGACAATGGTGGTGAATATATAGGTCTCATTCCATATCTACAAGCTCTAGGCATATCTTATTTTACCCCCCCCCCCCCCCGCACATACATCGGAACAAAACGGTATCGCTGAAAGACGCCACCGTCATATCGTTGAAACAGGTTTGGCTCTACTCCATTATGCTCATCTTCCGCTCTCGTTTTGGTCCCATGCCTTTCAGACCGCTGTCTATCTCATTAATAGACTCCCTACACCAATCCTTAATCCCAAAATTCCATACGATATTCTCTATGGAAAATCACCAACATACCACAAACTCAAATCGTTTGGGTGTCTTTTCTATCCATGGCTTAGACCGTATGCAAAATCAAAACTCCACCCAAGATCAGCCCCATGCATTTTCCTAGGCTATTCTTCTTCTAAATCAGCCTACAAGTGTTTTGACCCATCATCCCGTCGCCTATTTCACTCAAGGCATGTTGAATTTGTTGAACATATATATCCATGCAAGTCCAAAGAGGTCACGAAATCACCCTTACCTATTGTTGAAAAATTACTCCGTCATAACCCAATCACCTTACCCACTCCTACAAACCCACCCCACCCTATGCCCCATACCTCCTGCCATACGCTACCAAATCTCCAAAACCTATCCACTACACCTAACCCTACTACACCTACTACATTTCCCATACAAGAATCACCTTCTCTTACCTCAACTCCCTCTCAACCGAACCCACCTGATAGCCCCATTACCTCACCTCACCCATCTCCTTCATCCCAATCTTCTATTTCCTCACTGTCTACTCCCAACCATTCCTCGTCCGACGCTTCTCCTACACCTTTACCTCCTCGAACTCGCAAACCTAACCCTAAATACTTCAACCCCAACCTTATCAATACATTCACTCTCCATCCTGTTCCCTCAACTGTTGAACCAACTACCCACACCCAAGCCTTAAAAGATCCTCAGTGGCGTAGTGCGATGGACCTTGAATTCAATACCCTACTCAAGAATGGCACGTGGTAACTTGTACCTCCTCATTCCCACAAACCGATTGGTTGCAAATGGGTATTTCGGGTCAAACGGAAACCAGACGGCTCAATTGATAAATATAAGGCTCGCCTAGTCACAAAAGGTTTTCATCAACAATACGGTAAAGATTACTTTGACATGTTTGGTCCCGTCACAAAGCCGTCACCATTCGTACCGTATTATCCATTGCCTTGTCAAAACATTGGCCCTTAAGACAACTTGATGTCAACAACGCGTTTTTGCATGGTCACTTACAGGAAGAAGTTTACATGACCCAACCTCCCGGGTATGTCAACCCGGATTTACCCAACCACGTTTGTAAGCTTTATAAGTCTCTTTACGGATTAAAACAAGCACCACGCACCTGGTACATTGAACTTACAAGGTTTCTTCTCAGCCTTGGCTTTCAAAAGTCACTAGCAGACCCCTCATTGTTCATTTATAACCATGGTCACTTGACTTGCTACTTTCTAGTCTATGTGGATGACATTGTTCTGACAGGAAACAACAATCACTTTCTTCAAAAGATTATTGATGCCTTAGCACAAAGGTTCTCTATTAAAGATCTCGGCATGCTACATCACTTCCTTGGTATAGAGGTTATTTCCACTTCCAATGGTTTGTTTCTATCCCAACACCAACACATCCAAAACCTGTTGACCAAGTTCAAAATGGATGGTACAAAGCCGGTTGCCACTCCTCTAATCTCTTTCGATCCGTTATCTCCTATAGATGGTTCACCTGGTGTTGATCCAACACCCTATCGCCAATTAGTAGGCTCTCTACAATACCTTGTGTTCACTCGCCCTGATGTGTCTTTTGCGGTTAATAAGTTGTCTCAGTTTATGCCCTCGCCTAGTCAACTTCACAGGCAAGCATTAAAAAGAGTATTGCGTTACTTAAAAGGAACCATTCATCACGGTTTGTATCTCAAACGTGGCTCTCCACTTGATCTAAGAGCCTTCTCGGACTCTGATTGGGGCGGTGTGTCTAATGGAGGACGATCTACAACTGCTTATATACTTTATCTCGGGTCCAACATTATCTCTTGGCGGTCCGCGCGCCAAAAATTGGTCTCCCGCTCTTCAACCGAGGCCGAGTACAAAGCCTTGGCAAATACGGCGGCGGAATTAGCGTGGGTGCAGAACCTACTTCTTGAACTAGGCGTATTTGTTTCGGGTCCTCCCACTCTCCTTTGTGACAATGCAGGTGCCACCTATCTTTGTGCAAACCCGGTATACCACTCACACATGAAACATGTTGCCTTGGACTACCACTTTGTGCGTGAAAAGGTGACTGGTGGCTCTCTTCGGGTTCAACACGTACATTCAGCGGACCAAGATTGAAGTCTCCGACGGATCCTCCATCTTGCGGGGCGTATTACGGATCAATCCATACCTCAAGCAAAAGGAAAGTCAAACCCACATTCAAATTCTATTTAATGTGTACTTTTATATTTAGTTAATTGATTGTGATATTGCACCTTATTAGCCAATTATTTCTCCTTTCTAATTGTTGTATTCTCTGTATAAAAATCTCAGCAATTGTTCAATAATACAATAGCTTTCAATCTGCAAATCCTCTATACCTCTTTAGGTGTTGTAATAGACTTTTCATAATTCAATTTTGATTTGATTGGTGAGAAAGATCTTGTGGCATTGGAGTAGATGCAAGTATGGCAAGACATCAACTTATTAGTGGCTACATTCCCCGCAACATGAACATAGAAAAATCTTTTTTCATTCTAGAGTACACGCTAATCAAGTCTAATTAAGAACTTTGAGTGCCATCATGATGTTACATCATTTACTTAACATTTCATACAAAAGGTGCAAGACTTATCCAAGGGAAGTGGAGTAAAAAGCTTAACATTAATAAAAAAAGATCTAAAAACAAGCACAAAAATATCATCTAAAAAATATACCAAGTGCTAATCACCATGTACCTTTTCCACACTGTTCGTTTTTGAAACTCTAAAAGAAGCACCTTTGATTAAGTATTCGTCACAGCCCCTATTTATACCACCGATCATGTCAGGTAGAGCCCTTTGATGATCACCGCGTGCCTTCGTCTCTTCGTATGACCACACGGATCGTCGACACCTGTCAAAGACAACTGGTAAGCACAATCGTGCGTCAGTATGACGTCACGACCTCGTTTTCTCTTCGACTTCTCGTTCAGTTAGAATTAAACCAATTCGGTTCCGAAACAACCAAGGTATTTTTCAACACAAAACCCTGAACACCCGACGAGCAAATTTTAAAATTCGAATTTGCCATCCTACTTTCAAATTTTGGGGGCAAACTGTTTGGGCAAAATTTCACAGGTCTCGACCACGACCAGAGAAGGTAAGACACATGTTATGAATTATACCTTGTATTAAGATAAGGCACCGACGAAGACCCAAAGAACCTCCGTCGTCCCTCCTAAAAGGTAAGTCGAGAGTTCCTCACGGCACTCGACCTCGACGTCGCCCGTTCCGCACGACCGTCGCATAAAACCGTGCGACCTCGACCGACTAACGCGTTATACAACTGTTATATTTGTTTAAGTGTTTAATGCAGGAGTCAAAGTCATTTAGGGACAACGGCTATAACCGACGAAATCAGTTATGAGCATCTAAACTCACATTGAAGACGACGACCATTACAACAATCATCAAAGATCTTAATGATTCAATTAAAGTCATCCGAAGACTATAAAATCCCAGCTCAATCATCAGTTCAAGACATCTGATCAACATGGAATAACACAAAGAGAGAGATAGAACAAGAGCATCGAACAACATAAGCAAACGCAAACACTCGAAGAATATTCATTCGAAGCAAAAAGATCATTCATAGAAGATCGCTCTCGACGCAAGACTCTCAATCTCGACCAATAGTTTATACATAGTTTTCACACACGACGCACACCGTTTTTACATTCCAAACACTTATACTTTACATTTCGAAGTCTTTCCTTCATTTGTATTGTAATCTCTATACGATCGACACCCGGAACATCAAGGACATCGCCCCTGATTGGCGACCATAGTGCAGCGACGACATCCACTGTCGTCCGCAGGTTTTTTCCTCGTTGAGGTTTTTCCTGCGTCATCAAATCCTTTGTCTCATTTACATTTTTGTCTTTGTCGCACGCCTTTGTCGAACGATTCCTTTCTTTAGTTGTTAAAGTCCACATCGACCTTAAGTTGTCCCTTTGGTGCGATTTTTGGCATTGACACTAACCACTCAACTTTATAACACTAACATCCCCCCTCAAGCGAAACATTGAGTTTAATGTGAAGCTTGGATCGTAGTTGAGCAAATCGAGCAGAGCTGAGACCTTTTGTTAGAAGATCGGCTATTTGAGTTTTAGTTGGTACATATCGAACACATAAGGTACGAGATAGAATCATGTCCCGAATAAAATGCAAATCAATCTTGATGTGTTTTGTTCGTTGGTGAAACACAGGATTGACTGCAAGATAAGTGGCTCCAAGATTGTCAAACCAAACTGTAGGAGCACAAGGAAGGCTAATATGAAGCTCTTTCATTAACGAACATACCCAATGTAATTCAGCAGCGACATGGGCAAGTGCTCGATACTCAGCCTCGATACTTGAACGAGCAACAATATGTTGTTTCTTGGAGCTCCAACTAATGAGATTTGGTCCAAGAAAAACGCAATATCCAGTAGTGGATCGGCGATCATCGGGACATCCTGCCCAATCGGCATCAGCATAGGTGTGTATAACAGCACTAGAATGCTGAAACACCAATCCATTAGTACTCGTACCACGTAAATACCGTAGGATTCTCTTCACTGCTATTCAATGTCGATCTGTGGGACAATGAAGAAACTGCGACACTTTACTAACAACATATGATATCTCGGGTCTGGTAAGTACCAAATATTGCAAGGCTCCTACGGTGCTCCGATATAAATTTGGGTCTTTTAAAGGAATACCGGTGTATTTAGACAACTGACGACCAGGAGAGACTGGAGAGGATAGTGGTTTACACGTATGCATCTCAGTAAGCTTAAGTAAATCAAGCAAGTATCAACGTTGGGATAAATGTAGTGCTTTATCAGTAAAGGTGGCTTGAACTCCCAAGAAATAATGCAGCTTTCCCAAATCTTTCAAAGCAAATCGTTCATGAAGTTTCTGAATAAGATCACTAATAAACTGAGAGGAGTTTCCAGTGATGATTATATCGTCAACATAGATCAATACGTAAGCAGTCATAGTTGACACGTTATAGACAAATAAGTGGGTATCTGAGGTGCACTGTACAAAACCAAAACCAACAAGAGCATTAGAGAGTTTGGAAAACCAGGCACGAGGAGCCTGTTTTATACCGTACAAAGCCTTCTTAAGAAGACACACATGATGAGGACAATTTGTGTCAACAAAACCTTGAGGTTGTGCCATATGTACGGTTTCCATCAAATCACTATGTAAGAACGCATTATTAACGTCCACTTGCCTAATATCCCATCCTCGAGAATAAGCAACCGAAAGAACCAAACGGATAGTAGTAGGCTTAACCACGCGACTAAAAGTTTCAGTGTAATAAATACCTTCGGTTTGCAAGAACCCTTTTGCAACAAGGCGGGCTTTGTAGCGATTAACACTTCCATGTGGATTTCTTTTAACACGATAAAACCATTTTTGCAACCAACGATGTTAGCACATGGAGGTGCAGGAACTAGCTGCCAAGTTCCATTAGAGTGTAGTGCGGCAAATTCTGATTTCATTGCATCCCACCAAACCGACCATTTTTGGGCTTTAGAAAATGACGAGGGTTCAGTATTTGGGACAGGTTCAGATGAGACATGATAAAGAACATGATCAGGAAATGATTTTGGTTTTCGAGTATTGTCTCGAGTTCGAGTTACCAATGGATGCACATGCTAGGTAACATGAGAAGCAGAAGATGGATGACTAGTCTCAGATTCAGAAGACAATGGATCAATGGGTGGCGAGAACTCGAAGGAATTTAGAGTAGAAATTGGAAAAGATGGAAGAGTAACAGAAAGGGTAGAAGAATGTGAAGAAGTCGAGGACTGAAAAGGAAATATGGACTCATGAAAGACAACATGTCGAGACATGTATATTTTGGAAAGTTTGAGATCGTAACAAAGATACCCCTTATATGATGGAGCACAGCCAAGAAACACACAAACGACAAATTTTGGTGACAACTTATCGTCATGAGTATTTCCAAGAAATGGGTAACAAAGACAACTAAAAGTACAAAGATTCGTATAATCTGGTAGTTTATGAAACAATAATTCAAATGGGCAAGAATGAGACAATGTATGTGATGGTAACCGATTTATTAAAAACACTGCAGTGGCATAGGCATCATACCATAAATGTTTGGGTAAATGAGCATGAAATAACAAGGCTCGAGCAATTTCAGATAAATGTCGATTTTTCCTCTTTTTGTTGAGGAGTGTAAGGACATGAGATACGCAAAGTAATACCGGACTCAGAAAGAAAATTACCCATTTGACCTTGAGTTAGTTCTAAAGCACCATCATATTGAAATTATTTTATAGAAGTGGAGAATAGATTTTCAATGTGTGTCTTGAAATGATGAAAAGAATCAAAAGCTTGAGAACGATGTGTTAAGGGATACAACCAAGTAAATCGACTGAAATCGTCTATAAAAGTGATGAAATAGCGAAAGCCAGAGCGTGAAACAACAGGAGTTGGACCCTGTTAATGCCAAAAATCGCCCAAAAGAACAACTTAAGGTTGATGTGGACTTTTAACAACTAAAGAAATGTATCTCAGGACCAACCAACACAATCGCGAGGAAAAAGTAAACAAGACAAGAGATTTGGTGACGCAGAAAACCCCAAAACGAGGGAAAAAACCATGGTCGACTTGTGAGAGTCGACGATGCACTATAGTCGCTAAACAGGGGCGAAAGTCCTTTTGTAACAGGTGTTTTGTGTACAACAGATTACAAATAAATGTAAAAATAAACTTAGTCGTGTGTAAAAGTCGCGTGTCG
This sequence comes from Saussurea involucrata, assembly GCA_033807775.1. Classification (NCBI taxonomy): domain Eukaryota; kingdom Viridiplantae; phylum Streptophyta; class Magnoliopsida; order Asterales; family Asteraceae; genus Saussurea; species Saussurea involucrata. Next base: position 22,421,559 of record CM066324.1, read on the forward strand.
TGCGTAAATCGTGCGAAAAAGTCTGCTGTCGTGCGGAGCTACTTTAGCGATATTTGTTTGAATGCTTTGTAGATTGTAGTGTTTTCAATGTGGAATAACTCAGAAAATAGATGGAGCAGATGTAGATTTGGTCACAGTTGTTCGTTTTGCAGTTGGAGAGCAGGCCTTTAAATAGCTTTCGCTGGTCATTAAATGTGTCTTGATGGCTTGCTTTGTAACCGCTGTTGGGCTTTAAATTCCATTGATGACTTGTCCGTTACTGGCCGTTTGCGTCATAAATGCTTGTAGACCTGCATTAATGAACAAAAGAAACGAGTGTTGACTGTTAACGGTTAGTATAATCGTACGACCGTCTTAAGTCTCGGACGTCGGCCGTACGGATCGTACGACCAGCATAGAAACGTACGACCGAGTAATCGTCTGTAAACAACCTGTAAGACCTTATCTTAATACAAGATTGGTTTTATGAAAATGTTATCCGAGTTCTCTAGCGTCGGTCGTGAGGTCTAATTTTTTATCCAAACAGTTTTCCCCCAAAATTTGAATTTTAGGTGTGAAATTCGAATTTTAAATCAGACGAAGTGGTTTAACACGTGTAGTGCAGGGAGAGAGTCTAGTCGAATCTGTCTTGGTTCGATTCGGATTGGAGGAAACGAAAGGGTCGTGAGGTCACGACGGCATGTTAGAGGCGTAGAGCTGTCTAGGGGACAGGTGTCGTCCATCGACATGATGCATGCGAAAAGGCGTTGGACATGTGTCGACCATCTAGAGGGTCGACCTGACACGATCTTTTCCATAAATATCGTGATCCAGGGAATCGTTTCCTTTTCACGCACACTTGTGTTTTTAGGAAAGGATTTCAGGGATATTTACTTGTCATCGTTACGTGTGCTTCGAGCGTTTATAAATTTTAGAAGAAATTTTTTCGTATTCTTCGAGAAAATGTCGATCGAACCAGCGAGCACCATCGATGGTCGAGAGAGTTTAGAGGCCTTTAGGACCTTGTCCGATATTCCTGATGCCGTTCAAATATATTCGTCGGGTCAGTTCCGATTGTCCGATTGTCCGAATGGACACTTTGTTCTATACGGATATCCTTTTAAGGTGGGCTTTAAGTGGCCATTTTCCCCGTTAGTTAGGGAGTTTTTGGGAAAGTATCGTCTTTCGTCTGCCCAAATGATGCCCCAGTTCTGGCGAATAGTCCGTGTGATCGATAGGATCACCGGCGAGTGGACGAATCCGTTCACGATGGAGGACCTTCTGGCGTTCCATGTAGCCAAGGTGGAAAACTACCACCGGTATAGCTTATTTTCTAAGTATAAGAAAGCTCAAGTCTTGGTGTTGAACACCCAAGTGAACGACCGTGGGTGGAAGGCTCGATACGTCTTCGCAAACACATAGTCTCTCGAGCTTCTGCTGGAGGACACGACATAGGTTACCGCCAGGTGGAACACCAACAGTAAGTCTTTCACTTGTCGCGTACTGTTATTTTTACTTTTCGAATCGTGCGTCTTAGCTAATCGGGTGTTTCCTCTTCAGCTATCGTGTTCCCTGATGTTGGTGTTTCCAAGGAGACACTGGCGAAGATCGAGAAATTCTAGATGTATAATTCGGATGATAGATCCTTCTCCGTTCAGCGTAGTCTCAGGGATGAGGGTTCGGGCGACGAGGTCCAAATATTTTTAGAGGCGGACATTTTTGCCGAAGAAGAAGTAGAGGAAGAGGAGACTGCAGGTAATGGCCTTTTATCTGTCGTACGTTCTCCTTGTGTGTCTTCCATCTTACCGTGTGTCTTTACAGGTGGGTCGGGCGATTTGCCTACTCATAGTGCGTCAAAGAGGGAGGCTCAACTCCTCCTGGCCCGTCACGCCAAGGAGCTGAAGCGCAAAGCACCCCCACCCCTGTCATCGGGGGTAAAGAAATCCAAGACGGTTCCCTGGAGGGAACCGTCATTGAAGGGTGGTGACCCGTCCAGGGTCGCTACTTCCAAGAAGACGAAGACGCCACCGAGAGGTATAGACGCGACTCCGGTGAGCGTGGCCCCTGCTGTGATCGAAGAAGTCATCCTTTCTTCCTCGTCGGCCGACAGAAGGAAAGGGGAGAAGACGAAGGAGTCCACCGGTACTATGACGGTGTACTTCACACTGCCGTCTAACTTCATGTCGGGAGAAGATATGGACAGCGACAAGATCTTCCCTGATTTGGAGAAGTTCCTTCTGCCGTCCTTCAAGGAGCGACTGGAGGACGTCACAGTCGACAACATGGGGTCGCACGTCGTAGGGTTGACCTTCAAGGTACGTACGATTTTTTTTGTCTTAGGTATTTTTTGTCGTTTTGTTGTTCTAACGTTTGTATATTCGTGCGCTGTAGGCGTTCCAGACATCTCTTTGTCTGTATGCCCACATGGATAAAATCTGTAGGGTTACTCCTGTTGCCATAGAAAAAATGCACAAGGCGCAGGAGGAAGCCCGTGTGGCAAAGGATCAAGAGAAGTTGGCGATGGAAGGGTCGAATGCCTTTTCGCGCAGTTAGCCGAAGTCCAGGACTTTCATGCGGCGTCGTTGAGCGCGAAGGAAGACCTTCAGCACCTTATGGGGGAGACCCTTGAGAAGTCCTCTGCGACTGAGGCAGAGTTACGAGCTGTTCCTTGGCCGAGAGCGAAAAACAGGTCGAAGACCTTAAGTCGCTCATCGAGGCGAGAGAGGAGAAGATTGCGTCCTTAGAGGAGTGTCTCCAGTCGTTCGAGGCTCTAACCCGTCTGAGGGTTCGAGCGGCGATCATGCGTCTCCATATACGGGGGTTAAACCCTATGGCCGGAGCCGAAGAAGAGGTCGCCACTTACTTGGAGCAAGTCAGGGATGAGGAAGACCTCGACCAAGAAGATAAGCTCGAAGAAGAGGACTCGACGGACGCTGAGGTCGGTGTAACTGGCGACGAGGAGGTCGCTAAGGAGTAGGACCCCCCTTTGCCTTGATCTTTTTTGTTAGTTTAATTTTGTTGTGGGGTGACTATAATCGGTCGTGCCCTTTACTTGTACATTTTTTATTGTATAAATACAAGTGAAATTCTGTTATGCTTTTGTCGTGTACTTCACTTTGTCGCGAATGAACAAAATAACACGAAAGATAACAAAACTGAATGGACGAGTGTAATGAGCCGTAAAACGTATGTAAAGCTGTATGACTGAGATACTCAAAACCGTGAAGTAATCGGGCGACCGAGGCCGAAGAGGTATTCTAAATATGGAATTCAAGTCATAAGACTTGTGTCTCCAACACTTAGGTTAAAGAACACATGTGATGGTCATAAGACCTGTATGATGAATCGTAAGATTCCTTTTGTGATATGCAAGTCTCAGAGACTTGGTTCCTTACGATGAATATCGTAAAACTGGTATCTAAGTCATAGAGACTTATAAATCGTAAAACCTGTGTCTTAAACCGCAGAGTCTAAGTCATAAGACTTTGTATTTATGACTCAAATTTGAATGCACCTGTTGTGATCGTAGGATCTATGTACTGAATCGTAAGATTCGGTTTACGTCGTATGAATCATGAGTTATTGGTCATGATTTTATCGATCATGACATACTCATTATAACCTTGTAATCTAAAAGTCTTTGTCTTCTTACGATATATATCGTAAGACTGACGTTCGTGCGATCCTGCGAGCCTGCAATGTAAGATTCGGGGGTGGTCGTTGGTTTGACCAACGACCCTTCGATGCTTAAGTCAGTAATTGTTTGTCGAAATAAATCGAAAGCAAAGAAGAAATAAAGTGTACTATAGCCCAGCTGCGTGGGGTTGTGATCGTAGGTTTGATACTACGATCTCCAGACGTACGATCACTTGTGGATCGTTGTCGTACATGATTTCGGAAGGAATTCCGAGCCTGCATGGAATGTTAGTCTAGATAACAGGGAGGATTTTTCTATCCCGAATCTAGGAGTAGGCGTCTACTTCTGAGTGTCGTTGACGGGCGTTACAGCCTTGGACGTACCTGGTGACGTTTAACGTCAGATATTGGAAAATTACTTTTGTCATGAGGTCCGGCTGCCCCCAAGTCGTGAGCTCCATGCCCACGATCGGTAGCTAAAAACTGTAGTGTCGTATGGGGTACAACATTCTGCCCCCTTGTGGTGACTATAAGACGATACCTGGATTTGCCTTTTCTGGCGTAAGGATAGATTGGATCATATCGTGTACATTCGCCACAATGTGGGTTTCACCTTTGAGGTTTCAATGTTGCCTTATAGCAATCACGGGCGGTCTTCTACTCGCTTTTGATTTCTTGCACTCCCCATGGCGTCGAAAATTTGATCGTCTGATGATAGGTCGATTTCATGTCGTGGATCCAGGGTCGACCAAGTATAACGTTGTATGCTGATGAACAATCAATAACGTTAAATCTTGTTTGCTTATTGACCCCTTTAGCGTACACCGGGAGGATGATCTCTCCCAGAGTGGTGGTAGAATCGCCATTGAATCCTATCAGAGTCGTCGATCGACAGGTGATCTCTGATTTATCGATTCCCATAGCTTTGATAGTGCTTAGAAAAATGATATTGGCCGAACTGCCCCCATCGACCAGTACCCTTTTGGTCGAGCAGTTGCCAATAGTGAGCTAGATGATCAAGCCATCGTGATGTTTTTGCCAACTATCCTGGAGGTCGTCTTGATCGAACGTTATCGGCATCGCCTCCAGTTCCAGTTCTTGTTTTGGTCGGGACGAACGAGGAATGGGATATTCTCCCGACGATTGACTGGCGTGCTGCTTGGCTGCCGAATAGGTTAAACCACAGACGTCGGATCCACCCGTCACACAGTTGACGACTTTTTCATGGATGGGGGATGCCGGTCTTACGACATCAACTGGCGTAGATTCTTTAGCAATCAAGCCTTGCAGATGACCCTTGGGGACGATCCAAGCTAACTCCTTCTGTAAAGCAAGGCAGTTATCCGTCGTATGGCCATGGTCGCTATGGAAGTCGCACCATTTGGTCTTATCTTTCTTGTCGTCATCTTTATCACTTTTCTTGGGCCATCAGACAGATGACTGAACGTTTCTAAGAGCTTCGACTAGCTCTTTCATCGTCCCCTTAAATCCATAAGAAGAGATCTTAGGATATTGCAAAAATTGAGGTGTAGGATTGCTCTTTTTCTTGTCGAACCGAACATTCGATATTTGGAGTGACGGTTCTGACTTGACGCTCGATTTGGATTTGAAATATGGCTTCTTGATCCCGAGTGATTTTTTGTCAGTGGAATGCTTACGGCGGAAGACTAAGCCGTCTTCGACCCTCATGTAAGCTAGAGTTCTAGCCCGTACGTCTTCGAAATTCTCGGGTGGGTATTTCGTAAGATCGACGTACAATCCTGTAGTGTTGTCGTCAAGAGGCCTCGATGGCAGTCTTGATGTCACAATTTCAAATGCTGATCATTTCTGCGTTAAAGCGATTGAAATAACTACGGATGGACTCTCCAGATTTTTGGACGACGTAGTACATGTCGCTGGTCTGCTTCTCCATCTTGAGACTGCTGGCGAATTGTTGCGAAAACTGGTTGACCAACTCCGCAAAGTTGCTGATGGACTTGAGTTTGAGGTTGATCAACCATTGAAGAGCAGGACCTGTAAGAGTTGCCCCGAAGCTTTTGCACATGCACACTTCTTGATATTGATGTGGGATTGATACCGTCCACATCAATTGTTTGTATTGTGCAATATGTTCCGTTGGATCAATTATTCCTGAATATTTTGGTGTAAAAGCAGGAATGTTGTATTTCTTCGGAACGTCAACGCTTGTTATCGCATCAATGAAAGGTGATGTTTGGAATCCTGTGAGAGGCTCGACGTCGACAGGAACGGCGGCACCAGGTAATTTCGAAAGTAGCGACAACATCTTTTCGTTCTGGTCCTCCAATAACCTGAGTCTCTGAGCGACGGGGTCATTAGGATCGGGGGTCGAACCTGTCGGAGGAATGACTCCTGAGTTCTGGGCTGCTGCGCCGACTGTCGGGTGGGAACCATTTCCGTGCGACGACCCGTTGGCTTCTCCGGTAAAGGGGAAGTTCGTTGGGATCTGATAAGGTATGACCCCACTGTACAGTGGCGGAGGCCTCAGATGCTACGGAGGGAGTTGTCCGAAAGGAGGATTACTGTCAAAAGGCCCTGGATCTGCTTGGAATGGTGGCCTTACGAAAGGTGCCCCATAGGTCGGGGACCGTTCTGAGGTCCAAATGAGTTACCAATCGCCGGATTCCTTAGTGAAGCGATCTCCACGGCTACCTTCTGGTTCTGCTCGTGCAGGGCTTGAATCTGACTTCGAGCCGCGTTCAATTCAGATTGAAGCTGAATCATGGGATCTTGATAATTTTCCATTTACCTGAAAAGTGACAAAAACTTCACAAGATCGTTAGAGCGATATATGCGTTGGCTTGAGATTTTCTCTAGATGGGGTCCTACGGTTGGCGCCAAACTATTAATGCCAAAAATCGCCCAAAAGAACAACTTAAGGTTGATGTGGACTTTTAACAACTAAAGAAATGTATCTCAGGACCAACCAACACAATCGCGAGGAAAAAGTAAACAAGACAAGAGATTTGGTGACGTGGAAAACACCAAAACTAGGGAAAAACCGCGGTCGACTTGTGAGAGTCGACGATGCACTATAGTCGCCAAACAGGGGCAAAAGTCCTTTTGTAACAGGTGTTTTGTGTACAACAGATTACAAATAAATGTAAAAATAAACTTAGTCGTGTGTAAAAGTCGTGTGTCGTGCGTAAATCGTGCGAAAAAGTCTGCTGTCGTGCGGAGCTGCTTTAGCGATATTTGTTCGAATGCTTTGTAGATTGTAGTGTTTTCAATGTGAAATAGCTTAGAAAATAGATGGAGCAGATGTAGATTTGGTCACAGTTGTTCGTTTTTCAGTTGGAGAGAAGGCCTTTAAATAGCTTTCGCTGGTCATTAAATGTGTCTTGATGGCTTGCTTTGTAACCGCTGTTGGGCTTTAAATGCCATTGATGACTTGTCCATTACTGGCCGTTTGCGCCATGAATGCTTGTGGACCTGCATTAATGAACAAAAGAAACGGGTGTTGACTGTTAACGGTTAGTATAATCGTACAACCGTCTTAAGACTCGGACGTCGGTCGTACGGATCGTACGACCAGCATGGAAACGTACGACCGAGTACTCGTCTGTAAACAACCTGTAAGACCTTATCTTAATACAAGAGTGGTCTTATGAAAATGTTATCTGAGTTCTCTAGCGTCGGTCGTGAGGTCTGATTTTTTACCCAAACAGACCCATATATCACAATGAATTATATGTAACAGATTATCACTACGTGATTCAGATACCGAATTCGAGTACTCATTGAAATGTTACAAGCATGACAACTATTCTTATTGAACTTTGAAATACAAGGAAACGAAAGCTTGGTGAAGACGTAATCAAATGGATGTCCCAGCCTGTGATGCCAACAATCTCGAGAGAGAGTAGCGGTCAACGAGTATATGTTTTGTAGACTAAGCAGAATGTGGTGGAGTATTGTTCTTGTCAAACTCTGAACAAATAATCCATAAGATGAAAAGGCAACAATAATAGGATTATCACGAACAAGTTGAGTGATAGATAAAAGATTTTTCGTGAGTCCAGGAACGAGAAGAACATTTTCAGAATAAGAGAACATTGGGGTAGATTAATTTTAGAATGACCGATATGAGTTATGCAAACAGCCATACCATTGGCGACTATCACTTTGTTAGAACCGGTGTAGGCCTGAGCTCCTTGAACCAAATTTGGATCTGAAGTCATGTGAGCATTAGCTCCTGAATCTGGTATCCATGAGTCCACAGTAGCACAAATATATGAAAAGGAATCAGGTTGAGCAGAAAATCCACCAAAATTATTAGGAGCAGAAAAGTTTTGTTGTTGTGAGGCCCAATTTGCAAAATGTTTCTGCCCAAAATTAGCAACACCATTATTTGGTGTATGTAGAAACTCAGGCCCAAAAATTCTTGAATCATAATTCAGCCCAGGCCCAGTAGCTCCCAAACTTGGATAACCAGTACGTGAAGAAAAATTCAGATTTGAATTAGGGTTCCAAAAATTGCTTCCATCACCAAGGATACCATTATTACCGTACATATTCATTTGTGAAGCGACATTTGCACCATGATTTCCTCTTCCAAAACTTGGAAAATAACATCCTCCTCTCCAATTCGTATTGCTTCTTCCACGAAAAGAATTTTGTCCACCACGGTTGCCTCTCCACATACGGCTGTCACTGTTATTTCTTCCACTTTGATTTTGTTTGTTTACAAATCCAGTGTGTGGTGGTACTAAAATGTTTGCATTCATTGCTGATACTGGAGGTGAATTTTTAGATTGATGATTTAGCCTCTCTTCATAAACAAGAAGTCTAGATCTGAGTTGTGCAAAGCTTGGAACAACTTCAGAATTTTCAACATTCAACACAAATGAATTGAAAGTAGAGTTCAGACGTTGTAAAGTTTGCAGAACCAAATCACTTTCTGATATGACTTTACCTATGGATCTTAATGAATCTGAAACCTTTTTAATAGAGTCACAATAGGTTGTAACAGATAACCATCCCTGTTTCAAGGTATGAAAATGAGATTTGAGTTGAAACTTCTTTGCAAATGCATGTTGCAAATACGATTCTTCAAGAATTTTCCACAAGCTGAAGGCAGAATCAGTATTGATAGCTAGATGTGCAATCGAAGGATCAAGAGTAGCATTTATACACGCACATACTGTGACAACTGTCAAATTCACATCTCAGGTTAGAACTGTTTTGGATACCTCATTTTTATGACATAGTTACACAGTGCAATTTTGGCAGTAAACGCGGTACGATAGGAAAAATTGAGAAATTTTGCCTAAGAAATCCTTGAATTAGGAAATTATCCATAAATCTCATAAAATGCCAACTTAATATATATTTATACTACAAGTATTTATGTAGTTGATAAGTTATATGTTTCAATCTTATTATATATATAAATACTTTATTTTACATATATATATACTTCGTATTTTAACTTTAAAGAGAATACTTGTATTTAATTTAATTTTTAAAGACATGAAGTGACTAAATACAATTGTCACACCACACCACACCCCACCCCACCCCCATGTGAGGCCGGCCATCCCCCCCCCCCCCCCCCCCTCTCATTTTTGCATAAATAAACCCTTTACCTCACTTGTTGAATCATTCTCTCATCTCACTCTCTCACTAGCTATCACTCTTTCTCTCACCATCTTCAAACCTTCAAGTATTCATCCTCAAATCTTCAAGAGTTCATCATGAACTCCAGCCCCTAAAAATCATTTCTTCAAGAATATCAAGTTAAACAAAGGTAAAAATGGGTCACATTCTTTCAAATCTTTTTATGTTCTTGCATTTCCAAAGTATGATCTTCCTCTTTTGTTACACTTTCATCATGACTTCTAAAATCATCTTTTATAAGTCTTAATGTTTGTAGATTTACCATCATAACATCTTTTATTAGTAAAAGATGGTGAATCCAAAATCAAACCAAAGTTAAGACCAAAGATGAACATTTTAAACACATGCATGTGGTGATCTTGAGAGATCCATCATTTTTGTTCAAGAGTCTCATGAATGTACCTTTGAAAATCATTAAAAACATATTTAAACCAACATGCATGAGCTCAAAATACTGAATTTTTAGTTGCATGTTGATGTTCTTAGCAAGAACATCAACAATCTTCAAAATGGGTCTTTTATAAAAGTTTTCCAAGTTTGAGTTGATGGATAAATTGCATGCATTTTTAATGGATCACAAATATGTTTTGGGAACTGAAAATAAGTGTATGGGTGAGAGTCAAATCGGATTTTGCATGCAAAAGAATAAGAATTTTGGTTTAAAAGTCAATTGGAGAGCACATGCACAAGGTGTTGTTTGGACAGCTTGCTGTCATATTTCACACCCCACTTCAAAGAGTCATATCTCACTCATTTTAACTCCAAATGGAGTGATTCTTTTTCTGGAAATTATTTTATTGTGTTAAGATTCAAACCCAAGTGGTTTCATTCAAAAACTCAAAGATTTCATTTATGAAACAGTCCTCACAAAATCCGTGTACAAACAGCAAAGTTTTCTGTCGGGTTTTACGTCGTGTATTATTTCATGTACTTATACTCCTTCAAAAATTATGAAACTGATGCCAAAAGTTTCCTAACTCATTGAACCAACTGGACATAAAATTTCATGATCAAATAATACCTGGAAGTTACCCAAAGTTGGACACAAAGTGACATCAAATTATGGACAGTAAAGGACAATTTATTATTTATTATAAGGACTATTTCTAATCCCATTTCATCATTTCATGATGAAATAGTGGAGTATATAAGTATATCTTTTATTTATGCAATTTATTTATGTCTTTTATTTATGCATTTTATTTATTCTTTATCCCTTTTCATCTTTTATGATGAAATTGTGGAATGTTTATATATATAATATATTTATATATATTTATGCATTTTATTCTTGATCCCATTTCATCATTTTATGATGAAATAGTGGAGTATAAATATATATTATGTCTACATATTTATACATTTAAATATTTGTCATTTCGTTTACGACCCCTAATTTTATCGTCGTTACGATAAAATTTCGGTTTATACATATATATGTACTAAATATGTTTATATTCTTTAAAACCCTTTTCGTTACTTATTAGGACGAAATTGTGGAAACTTTAATCTAAGAAGAATAATGTATACGTTTATTACGTTATAATATTAAAACACAACAAGGCATTTTATGATGATTTGGATAGTTAGTACCGAACCTTCGAGATTGAGAACTCACTAGTGACCTTACGTTCATAGGTTTGAAGTAGGATCATCTCGGAGTATTTGTGGGAGATTCCCGGATTCTATCGCGTATCATGTGAGTATTCACAGCCCCTTTTTCAATGTTTTACATATTTTGGGGTGAAAAGCATGTGGTTACTACAACTATTTTACACACCGATTAATTCGTTTTCTTGAAAATACGAAGCTTGCTTATTTATGCTCTATGGTATCTATGTTGTTGCAAATGTTGTAAGTTTGAGTTTCTTTTGCTATCATTCAAAAGTCCCCGTTCACGTATACGTTACCCGTTAACTCATGGATTGAGCCGTTGGTAATTATGGATAACGTTATTTGGTTTGACACCCCACTCACAAGTAGCGCTTGTTTGAGTGCATAATTATTGTTGTATTTGCGTATTGTTGGTGATAGAACATGCGCGTATGTGGAATGATTCCACCACTGTGGTAGGGGCAAAGTATGTCGGTATAGGTCGGGTAACGGGCTCAAGTACTTAGCATTTTTACATATGATTACCTTGAGCAAGTGGTTTTTACAACCGTATTATTTTATCCCATGTGTGGATTTAAAACTATTTTGTGATGGCAAACAATGTTATACTCATTAAACCTGTGATCTCACCAACTAGTGCATTAGTTGACACTCTCATTTACATGCTTTTCAGGAGAACGTTCTTAAGGTTGGGATTAGGAAGGCTACACGTGATGAAGCTTTCTTTACTATCTTTAAATTTTATGTTCATTTCCCTTTCGTAAAGACAATTGTAAAAGACAAGGTTTAACCTTTGAATGTATTTTTGATGGTTGTTGTGATCTTGTAACTTTTGCTATGAAACTTGAGCTGTACATCCCGTGTTTCCGCTTTAGCGGGGTGTGACAGATTTGGTATCAGAGCTAAAGGTTATAGAGAATACCGGTTTCCTGTGGAAAACTGCAACTATAACCAAAAACGGGAATGAACATTTAAATTACTAAACATGTTGCTAGTATAACTGGTTCGGGTATTGCATCATCGGTCTTTAATTAAACAAAGCCTGATCACCTATGTTTAATTAAAGAAAGAGTGATGCGAGACCGGAAATGGATATACTAGGAATATGTGTGTTTTCACACTTGATGCTTCACGTTGTATGCCTAATAGGAGTGTAGTTATTGCCTATAGTATGCAATAGTATAGTACGCTTAGCCTTTATATTGCGCGATAGTAATGTTATACACTCTTACTTCAGTATCACTATGTCAACATCCTCATCACACTCTTACTTTAGCAATACTATGTCGTCATCATCATCATCAAGCTCACAACCTTCCTACACGCCATCAAGTGAGCGTACGTCTGACAAGGAACGAGACCCGTATGATGGGCCAAGGATGCCTCCGACTGTGGCTCCTCCACAACCCATCCCGGTAGTGATACAACCCAATCCTAGGGGTCCACGTATGAGGCAAACCGCTAGGAAGAGCGTGCCCATACCTAGACGAGTGTCTTTTAGGTCTGATCAGCGGGACGCACCGGAACCCTCACGGGTGATCGAGGGAGTGCCGATTAGTCGAGCGCCTGGCATGACCTGGTCCGAAGAGCAATGCCTTAGGGCCGTGACAATGGACTTGCACGGATGTCAAATGAGGGTCAGTCACCAGAGTCAAGTCGTGACCGAGCTAGTGGAATTAAGTCACCTTTTAACCAACATGTCGTCCGATGCCGTGAATGGAGCTAAAGTAGCTCGGAGGGTAGCTTTACGAGCCGAGATAATGAGCATAGTAGTAGTGATGCTGTTGACGCTATTGGTGTTGTGGGTTTCGATTGAAGTATATCGGGGCGGATACTGACATGGACGGTGGAAAAATTTAGAAAATGGAACTTTTTAATTTCTAGTTATTTCAATCTTAAATCTCAGTTTGTAATTCTATACTGATGTGCGATGCACATCAGAAATTTTGTATCAAACGGCTATTATTAATGACTTCAATGAAAAGGCATTTTTGTGTTTTAAATTTATATGTGGAACATGCAATAGTTATTTATTTATTCTCCAACACTTCGAAGTTTCAAATGTATTCTTTACAAAAACATCCGACTTTAATTACTCAAATTTTAATCAACTCGATGTTTGCAATTGTGTTTTAGAAAAATGCCACCAAGAAGATCCACACGTCACACGGGAGGGAATCCTGATGATCAAAACCCCGATATCGCCCAACTCATAGCCCAACGTATCCAAGAGGCGATACCTAACATCATAGCCCAAGTTGCCGCGGGTATTAATGAGAATCAAAGGAATGTTAATGTAGGAGGAGGAACTCCTAATAACACTCAAGACAATAGAGGATGTAGCTACAAAACGTTCATGACTTGCAAACCCAAGGAGTTTCATGGAACGGAAGGTGCCATAGGATTACTCTCATGGTTTGATAGTATGGAGTCAGTACTTCATATCTGCAAGTGTTCGGAGGATCGCATGGTAGAATATGCGGCCTGTCAGTTGCAAAAGCGAGCTCTAACATGGTGGAACATTCAAGTACAAACCCGTGGAAGGGAAGATGCGTACAAACTGACCTGGACTGAGTTTAAGGAATTGCTCATGGAGGAATACTGTCCCAAGAGCGAAGTTCAGAAATTGGAAGCTGAACTTTGGGATCTTACCATGGTTGGTTCGGGGATAGATCGCTACACCGCTCGTTTTCATGAACTTGCGAAACTAGTACCTCACATGGTTACCCCGGAGAGCAAACGGATCGACCGATATTTGTATGGATTAACCCCGGAGATTCGAGGAATGGTTAAGTCATCAAGTCCGACCACGATCCAAGCCGCCGTAGCCTTAGCAACTAGTTTGACCCATGATGCGGTCAGAGCAGGAACTCTAACTCAGAAAGGAGTCGGTATTAAGAGAAGGCCGGGAAATCAGTCAGGAAAAGCAATTGGAAGTAGTTCAAGTGGGAACAAGAAAGTAGTGGGAAATTTTGGGATGAATGCTAAGGAAGTAGGACGTTACAATAGGCCTCAACCAAAGTGTAACCAATGTGGTTCACATCACGAGGGAGCCTGTCTCATCTGTAGCATCTGTAAGCAAAAAGGTCATTTAGCCCGATTTTGTAAGACGGTGAAGAATGTGAAAGAGGAAGGAAGGGTATGCTATGAGTGCGGAAGTCCAGATCACTTCCGAAACGTGTGCCCAAGGCTGAGAAAGGGACCAATCAATAACAACGTTGGGTATCAAGCAAGACAAGTCAATCAGGGAAACCAAGGAGGACAAGCTCGAGGACGGGCATTTGTTTTAGGAGCAGAAGAAGCACGTCGAGACCCTAATGTAGTGACAGGTACGTTTCTTCTAAACGATTACTATGCATCAGTATTATTCGACACTGGTGCCGATAAGAGCTTTGTTTCTTTAGAATTTAGGCCTTTGATCAATCTAGAATCTAAGAAAATGCCGAATGCTTATATTGTTGAGGTTGCTAATGGATTTGAATTAGAAGCTAAGGATGTAATCTTAGGCTGTACCTTGAACTTAGCTGATAAACTGTTTAATGTCGATCTTATTCCAATTGAATTAGGGAGTTTCGATGTAGTAATAGGCATGGATTGGTTATCTAAGCATCGAGCAGAGGTTAGTTGTTTTGAAAAGACGGTTAGGTTACCATTACAAGGCGGATAAACCTTAGTTGTCCAAGGAGATAGAGCTGGAAGGAGTCTGAAGATAGTATCATGTATGAAGGTCCATAAGTATTTAAGGAAGAAGTATGTTGCGTTCTTGGCGCAAATAATTGAGAAGAAGTCTGAGGAGAGGCGAGTCCAGGATATTCCTGTGGTGAAGGATCACCCAGAAGTATTTCCAGACAATTTTCCTGGACTTCCACCGTTTAGACAAGTCGAATTTCAGATTGATCTTGTACCCGGAGCGGCGCCCGTAGCTAAGGCCCCGTATCGCTTAGCACCTGCGGAAATGCAAGAGTTGTCGAATCAACTTCAAGAACTTTTGGATAAAGGATTCATTCGACCAAGTTCATCACCCCGGGGAGCTCCGATTCTCTTCGTCAAGAAGAAGGATGGATCGTTTCGAATGTGTATCGATTATGGGGAGCTAAATAAGTTGACAATCAAGAATCGATATCCCCTCCCTCGAATAAACGATTTGTTCGACCAGTTGCAAGGTGCAACTTACTTCTCTAAGATTGATCTTCGATCGGGATATCATCAGTTGAGAGTCTGAGAGGAAGATATTCCTAAAACAGCTTTTAGAACTCGCTATGGACACTACGAGTTTTTAGTTATGCCATTTGGTTTGACGAACGCGCCAGCTGTGTTTATGGATCTAATGAATAGAGTATGTAGGCCATACCTTGATAAGTTTGTGATTGTGTTCATCGATGATATACTAATCTATTCTCAGAGTAAGAAGGATCACGAGCAGCATCTAAAAGTGATTTTAGAACTTCTCAAGGAGCAGAAGCTATATGCCAAATTCTCTAAGTGCGAATTTTGGATTCGGGAGGTACATTTCTTAGGTCACGTAATCGGGGAGAAAGGGATTCACGTGGACCCGGCTAAAGTGGAAGCCATTAAGAAATGGGAAGCCCCAAAGACTCCCACAAAAATTCGCCAATTTTTAGGCTTGGCAGGGTATTATCGACGTTTTATCGAGAATTTTTCTAAGATCGCTAAACCTCTTACCACATTAACCCAAAAGGAGAAGGAATTCGTTTGGGGAATTCCACAAGAAGAAGCATTTCAACTTCTGAAGAAAAAGTTGTGCAATGCACCGATTTTAGCTTTACCAAAGGGAACGGAAAATTTTGTAGTGTATTGTGACGCATCACATCAAGGATTAGGTTGCGTATTGATGCAAAATGATAAGGTGATAGCATATGCCTCGAGACAATTAAAAGTTCACGAAAAGAACTATACCACACACGATTTGGAACTCGGAGCTGTGGTATTTGCTCTGAAGATATGGAGACATTACCTATATGGTACCAAGTGTACTATTTTCACCGATCATAAAAGTCTTCAACACATCTTTGATCAAAAGATGCTGAACATGAGGCAAAGAAGATGGGTAGAACTTCTCAGCGATTACGATTGTGAGATACGTTACCACCCAGGTAAGGCAACTGTGGTAGCCGACGCCTTGAGTAGGAAAGAAAGGGTAAAACCTTCACGAGCCCGAGCGTTAGGAGAACTGGTTCAAACGAGTTTGAAAACCCGGATTTTTGAAGCTCAGATTGAAGCATTGAAACCTGAAAATCTGAAGGGAGAGACTCTTCATGGTTTAGAGTCTAGTTTTGAAACTAAGATTGATGGAATACGTTACTTTAAGGGCAGAGTGTGGATCCCAAAGGCTGACAACCTACGGGAAACGATTTTTGAGGAGGCTCATAAATCGAAGTATTCAATTCACCCAGGAGCGGATAAGATGTACAAGGATTTAAGGGAATACTATTGGTGGCCAGGAATGAAGAAGGATATTGCCATATATGTAGGAAAATGCATAACGTGTGCAAAGGTCAAGGCTGTATATCAAAAGCCATCGGGACTGTTGCAACAACCGGAAATCCCCCAGTGGAAATGGGAGCAAATCACTATGGATTTTATAACCAAACTCCCGAGAACTGCCAAGGGGCATGACACGATTTGGGTTATGGTAGATCGATTTACGAAGTCTGCACATTTCTTACCTATTCGGGAAGATTATAAGATGGAAAAGCTTGCCCAAATCTACATCAAGGAGATCGTTACGCGGCATGGAGTTCCAGTTTCCATTATATCGGATAGAGATAGTCGCTTTACATCCCGATTTTGGCAATCACTCCAAAAAGCGTTGGGTACTCAGTTGAACTTAAGCACGGCTTATCATCCTCAAACGGATGGTCAGAGTGAATGGACCATTCAGACGTTGGAGGACATGCTTTGGGCATGTGTATTAGACTTTGGAGGAAGTTGGGATAACCACTTGCCGTTAGTCGAATTCTCATACAACAATAGCTATCACACTAGTATCAAGTGTGCGCCATATGAAGCTCTATATGGACGCACGTGTCGATCACCTCTTTGTTGGTTGGAAATAGGAGATAGTCAGCTATCTAGTCCGAATATCGTACAAGAAACCACCGACAAGATTGCAGTTATCAGAGATAGGCTTAAAGCAGCTCAAGATCGTCAGAAGAGCTATGCGGACAATCGAAGAAAGCCTCTAGAATTTCAAATTGGTGATAGAGTCTTTTTAAAAGTATCCCCTTGGAAGGGAACAGTCCGTTTTGGGAAAAGAGGAAAGTTGAGTCCACGGTATGTTGGACCATTCAAGATCACGGAAAGAATTGGACCAGTAGCTTATAAGCTGGAATTGCCAATGGAGCTAAATGCTATCCACAACACGTTTCACGTGTCGAACCTAAAGAAGTGTTTAGCTGATGAAGCAGTAACCGTGCCCTTGGAAGAAGTCCAAATCAACAATAAACTGCACATCGTAGAGGAACCAATGGAAATACTCGATAGGGAAGTCAAGCGTCTTAAGAGAAGCAAAATCCCGATAGTAAAAGTCCATTGGAACACAAGGCGTGGTCCTGAATACACTTGGGAGCGGGAGGATTACATGTTACAAAAGTATCCTCACCTCTTCGCAAGCAAACCTGTTAACGCTAGTGACACTTGAATTTCGGGACGAAATTCTTCTAACCGGGGGAGACTGTGACAACTGTCAAATTCACATCTCAGGTTAGAACTGTTTTGGATACCTCATTTTTATGACATAGTTACACAGTGCAATTTTGGCAGTAAACACGGTACGATAGGAAAAATTGAGAAATTTTGCCTAAGAAATCCTTGAATTAGGAAATTATCCATAAATCTCATAAAATGCCAACTTAATATATATTTATACTACAAGTATTTATGTAGTTGATAAGTTATATGTTTCAATCTTATTATATATATAAATACTTTATTTTACATATATATATATACTTTGTATTTTAACTTTAAAGAGAATACTTGTATTTAATTTAATTTTTAAAGACATGAAGTGACTAAATACAATTGTCACACCACACCACACCCCACCCCACCCCCATGTGAGGCCGGCCATCCCCCCCCCCCCCCCCCCTCTCATTTTTGCATAAATAAACCCTTTACCTCACTTGTTGAATCATTCTCTCATCTCACTCTCTCACTAGCTATCACTCTTTCTCTCACCATCTTCAAACCTTCAAGTATTCATCCTCAAATCTTCAAGAGTTCATCATGAACTCCAGCCCCTAAAAATCATTTCTTCAAGAATATCAAGTTAAACAAAGGTAAAAATGGGTCACATTCTTTCAAATCTTTTTATGTTCTTGCATTTCCAAAGTATGATCTTCCTCTTTTGTTACACTTTCATCATGACTTCTAAAATCATCTTTTATAAGTCTTAATGTTTGTAGATTTACCATCATAACATCTTTTATTAGTAAAAGATGGTGAATCCAAAATCAAACCAAAGTTAAGACCAAAGATGAACATTTTAAACACATGCATGTGGTGATCTTGAGAGATCCATCATTTTTGTTCAAGAGTCTCATGAATGTACCTTTGAAAATCATTAAAAACATATTTAAACCAACATGCATGAGCTCAAAATACTGAATTTTTAGTTGCATGTTGATGTTCTTAGCAAGAACATCAACAATCTTCAAAATGGGTCTTTTATAAAAGTTTTCCAAGTTTGAGTTGATGGATAAATTGCATGCATTTTTAATGGATCACAAATATGTTTTGGGAACTGAAAATAAGTGTATGGGTGAGAGTCAAATCGGATTTTGCATGCAAAAGAATAAGAATTTTGGTTTAAAAGTCAATTGGAGAGCACATGCACAAGGTGTTGTTTGGACAGCTTGCTGTCATATTTCACACCCCACTTCAAAGAGTCATATCTCACTCATTTTAACTCCAAATGGAGTGATTCTTTTTCTGGAAATTATTTTATTGTGTTAAGATTCAAACCCAAGTGGTTTCATTCAAAAACTCAAAGATTTCATTTATGAAACAGTCCTCACAAAATCCGTGTACAAACAGCAAAGTTTTCTGTCGGGTTTTACGTCGTGTATTATTTCATGTACTTATACTCCTTCAAAAATTATGAAACTGATGCCAAAAGTTTCCTAACTCATTGAACCAACTGGACATTAAATTTCATGATCAAATAATACCTGGAAGTTACCCAAAGTTGGACACAAAGTGACATCAAATTCTGGACAGTAAAGGACAATTTATTATTTATTATAAGGACTATTTCTAATCCCATTTCATCATTTCATGATGAAATAGTGGAGTATATAAGTATATCTTTTATTTATGCAATTTATTTATGTCTTTTATTTATGCATTTTATTTATTCTTTATCCCTTTTCATCTTTTATGATGAAATTGTGGAATGTTTATATATATAATATATTTATATATATTTATGCATTTTATTCTTGATCCCATTTCATCATTTTATGATGAAATAGTGGAGTATAAATATATATTATGTCTACATATTTATACATTTAAATATTTGTCATTTCGTTTACGACCCCTAATTTTATCGTCGTTACGATAAAATTTCGGTTTATACATTTATATGTACTAAATATGTTTATGTTCTTTAAAACCCTTTTCGTTACTTATTGGGACGAAATTGTGGAAACTTTAATCTAAGAAGAACAATGTATACGTTTATTACGTTATAATATTAAAACACAACAAGGCATTTTATGATGATTTGGATAGTTAGTACCGAACCTTCGAGATTGAGAACTCACTAGTGACCTTACGTTCATAGGTTTGAAGTAGGATCATCTCGGAGTATTTGTGGGAGATTCCCGGATTCTATCGCGTATCATGTGAGTATTCACAGCCCCTTTTTCAATGTTTTACATATTTTGGGGTGAAAAGCATGTGGTTACTACAACTATTTTACACACCGATTAATTCGTTTTCTTGAAAATACGAAGCTTGCTTATTTATGCTCTATGGTATCTATGTTGTTGCAAATGTTGTAAGTTTGAGTTTCTTTTGCTATCATTCAAAAGTCCCCGTTCACGTATACGTTACCCGTTAACTCATGGATTGAGCCGTTGGTAATTATGGATAACGTTATTTGGTTTGACACCCCACTCACAAGTAGCGCTTGTTTGAGTGCATAATTATTGTTGTATTTGCGTATTGTTGGTGATAGAACATGCGCGTATGTGGAATGATTCCACCACTGTGGTAGGGGCAAAGTATGTCGGTATAGGTCGGGTAACGGGCTCAATTACTTAGCATTTTTACATATGATTACCATGAGCAAGTGGTTTTTATAACCGTATGATTTTATCCCATGTGTAGATTTAAAACTATTTTGTGATGGCAAACAATGTTATACTCATTAAACCTGTGATCTCACCAACTAGTGCATTAGTTGACACTCTCATTTACATGCTTTTCAGGAGAACGTTCTTAAGGTTGGGATTAGGAAGGCTACACGTGATGAAGCTTTCTTTACTATCTTTAAATTTTATGTTCATTTCCCTTTCGTAAAGACAATTGTGAAAGACAAGGTTTAACCTTTGAATGTATTTTTGATGGTTGTTGTGATCTTGTAACTTTTGCTATGAAACTTGAGCTGTACATCCCGTGTTTCCGCTTTAGCGGGGTGTGACACATACATAGTTATCAGCCTTGCACCAATTCTCAAAAGTTGAATCTGTCTCTAAAGGTGAAGATGAGTTTTGACTTACATGTTTTGAAAGTCCAACAGTTTTGAGGATTGTGAGTAATTGATGTTTCCAACTCAAGTAATTTTCTCCATTGAGTTTCACAGAAACAAAGTTTGTAATGCTTGCTATAGAAAACTGATTCGAACTTGAATTCGAACTTGTTGTTCCTGTTTTTTCTGCCATTTCTGAACATAGGAGACTGCTACTCTGTTAAAAACGTGCTGATTCTATGAATCGATGCTACTGATAACGCTCTGATACCATAAAGTTTCTTTAACATTGCTTAAGAAGGAGAGAGAAAGATTAAGAGAGAGAATAGAGAGGGAATAAAAGTATTTCTCTCTCTAACAATGGTTCCAATTCTTATTAATGAAACTGAAGTATTACAACTTCTATTTATAGTATAAACATAAGGAAAAGGAAGCCAACTAACAGCTCAACAAACAAACTAACTAACCACTCAACTTTATAACACTAACACTTACATTTACCTTTAACTCTACTGTCAACTATAAGTGTTGGCAGGGTGAAGAACAAACTTGAGCAACGAATTTGGGTTCGATCATGTCTTAAAGTTGGCTCAAGCATGCTTCTAAAAAATACATAATCTTTCTCTGTAACTTTATCCAGTTTGTAAACAGATGGCCTATAAAGGTTCCCAGAATAATAGAAGATAAATACACCTTGGACAAATCACACAAATGCCCAGGAAACTGATCAAATTTGGTGTACCACATATAGAGCTCACCTTGAAAGAGAACACAAGTTTCACCAAAAAAACCTTTTAACTTATAATAAAATTGTGCCCATTGTTGTAGCTGACAATTGCCTCTGTTTTGATTGCAACATACCTTCTTAACTTGAACCCTTGACGCCTTCCCTGACATCTGCAGTTTAGATCTTCTTCCCCGTTGAGACATGGTCTTAATTTAGACATTTTTGGAGTGATCTATGAAGATGTAGAAGACGATGAACTCTAAAGACAAGAAGAAGTAGGTGGTGATGTATCGATATGTGAAGGATATAGGGTATCGGGGATGGATGAAGCAGAGGGTGTTTACCGTCGTTGGAAATGGAGATCCCGGGGGGGGGGGGGGGAGTTCTTGGTGGGAGGCTGGTGGAAATTCGTAGCTGTGTGCGTTTATATAGACAATGAATATAATATTTACATAATACTAATCATACATTTTTAAAGAAAATGTAAAATGACTAAAAAGGCCCTTGTGTTGCACCCCGATTTTCACTAGGGTCATAACACCACATCACAACGTAAAACATATAAACCATCCATTGAAGCGGAAAACTTTCAAAAGTGTAAACGTCAAACCATCTTAGTCATCAAACACACATTTATACAATTCCAATTTAGAGATGTATAATATCAAATAACTTAAATAACAATAATCCAAACGACCTAGTTGTACATCACGTCATCGAATCATACTGTTGGTCCTAGAGCACAATGACTCACACATAAAATGTTTGTAGAACGGGGGGGGGGGGGGGGGGGGAGTTCTTGGTGGGAGGCTGGTGGAAATTCGTAGTTGTGTGTGTTTATATAGACAATGCATATAATATTTACATAATACTAATCATACATTTTTAAAAGAAAATGTAAAATGACTAAAAAAGGCCCTTGTGTTGCACCCCGATTTTCACTAGGGTCATAACACCACATCACAACGTAAAACATATAAACCATCCACTGAAGCGGAAAACTTTCAAAAGCGTAAATGTCGAACCATCTTAGTCATCAAACACACATTTATACAAATCCAATTTAGAGATGTATATTGTATAATATCAAATAACTTAAATAACAATAATTGATCCAAACGACCTAGTCGTACATCACGTCATCAAATCATACTGTTGGTCCTAGACCACAATGACTCACACATAAAATGTTTGTAGAACCAGGGGGTGAATACAAACATAGTAAATTTTGCTTTTTAATTTTTGTTTTTATTCAAACATAAAATTACAGATATATATATTGCGAAAAGCTAGGAGGCAAAACCTTTCACAGAGAAGTTCTTTCAAAACGGGTGATTTGCAAACTAACAAAATGAAGACATTTTATAGCCTCAATTGCATAAAATGCTCTCTTTCAGCTTTAACACGTGACATCGTTGGATTTGTCGATCCATGAATGCTTGTACTTTTCACTTCAGCCTTTGAGTTGATGTAGACATTTCTTAACCCATCCCATCCCTTCGTATGCAGATGGAACAGTAAAGTATGACTAGCACTAATTAAATAATGTTTTAGAACATACTTTGGCCGACATGCTTTTGGAAGTTCCCATACTAGGATAAGAGTCTGGAAGAGCTGGTGAACCAAATTTGCTGGGCAAGCTTGCATATTATAAAGTCTCTGATCCTAAGAAAACTAAGTTAGAACCAACAACTTTGAAGAGTGTATTGGTGTGATACGCTGAAAATTCTAAAGCCTGTAGACTTTTCAATTTGGATTCAAATGTTATAGTAGAATCTTGAGATATTGAATTCTTAAATCTAAATTTAAACATGATTCTACACATCCAGGTGAGTGTAGTTCAATCACACTACAAGATACATTAGTTGATCTATCTACTATCCATAAAATAAACGTACTTGAAACTTTTAGTGAACCTAGAAGAAGTGAAAGGGCTAGACAAGAAAAGAATTTGGGTCCTGGTTTTACTAATTCCTCGGCTATATCTTTTCTTGTGGATGGAAATAGAGATATTGTGACCAGTAAGATACCAATTTTATGTAGTGTTGAAGATGATCCAAAAACATTTCAAGAAGCAATGGCTTCCAAAATTTTTGATTTTTGGAAGGAAGTTGTTAATGATGAGATGGACTCATTGATGGCAAATAAAACTTGGTTCTTATCAGATTTGCCTCCCGGTTAAAAGGCAGTCGGGTGTAAGTGGGTATTTAAGGTGAAACACAATACTGATGGATCCATTCAAACTTTCAAAGCTAGGCACGTGGCACAAGGTTTTAATCAACGAGAAAGAGTAGATTGTTTTGACACTTATGCATCAGTAGCTAGAGTTACATCCATTAGAGTACTTTTTGGCTTTGTCGTCAAAATATAATTTACATGTGCATCAAATGGATGTATTTTTTTCTGAATGATGATTTAGATGAAGAAGTGTACATAAGACAACCAGAAGAATTTGTACTTCCTGGTATTGAAAATAAGGTGTGTAAATTAACTAAATATTTATATGGTTTAAAGCAAGCCCCTAAACAACGACATGAAAATTTTGATTATGTTATTTTATCTCATGGTTTATGCATAACTCAACTGATAGATGCATATATTCTAAGTTTACAAATGATTATGGAGTCATTGTATGCCTTTATGTGGATGATATGTTAATCATTGGGACTAACATGAAAGGGGTTAACTGACCAAAGGCTTATTTGAGTTCTTGTTTTCAATGAAGGATTTGAATGAAGTTGATACTATTTTGGGTATTAAAATTAAGAGGAATAGTAAGGGTTATTCCTTAAGCCAAATTCATTATATTGATAAAATGCTTGATAAGTTTAGTCATTTAAAGTACAAGGAAGCAAATACCCCTTATGATAATTCTTGTAAACTAAGCACGAATAGTGGTCGTACGGTTGCACAACTTGAATATACTAGTGCAATAGGTACTTTGATGTATGCAACACATTGTACTAAGTTTGATATCACATTTGATGTATGTAAGTTATCTAGATTTACGAGTAATCCTAATTTAGAACATTGGGAAACGATTAGTAGAGTTTTTGGTTATTTGAAAAGAACTAAGAAGTTTTCTCTACACTATGGTAATTTTCCTCCAGTTCTAGAAGGTTACTCTGATGCTAGTTGGATCACTAGTGATAATGATAATAAATCAACTAGTGGTTGGATCTTTATGCTTGGAGGTGGAGTTGTTTCTTGTGCCTAAAAGTAACAGAAATATATTACACACTCTACCAAGGAGGCTGAGTTTTTGGCATTGGCAACAACGAGTAAAGAAGCAGAATGGCTGAGGGACAGGTTATTGGATATAAAGTTGTGGCTACAACCGATGCCATCCATTTCTTTGCACCGTGATAGTGAGGCAATGTTGTGTATAGCTTATAATAAAATTTATAATGGAAAATCTATACATATTAGTCTAAGGCATGCCTATGTAAGAGAGTTGATATATATGTTGGAATAATAACTATTATATATGTAAGTTCTTGTAATAATTTTGCAGGTGCATTCACAAAGGGGCTTCCAAGGGATATCATTTTTGAAACAACTCGTGAACTGGGTTTTAGACGTTGGCAGATGCACCAAGAGGGGGTAGGGGTCCTAGGCCCCCAACCACCCCATCTCATGCACATTAAAAAATAAGAAGTTTAGCTACAATTTCTTTAAATTAGGATAATAGGCCCCAACAATTAAGAATAAAGGCCCCAAGCAGCTAACCCCAACCCAGAAAAAAAAAGAAACATAAGGCCTTAAATCGTAATTCTTTTCTAATCGACTTTCTATCACTCTACAAATGATGATGTAATTAGCCAATTTTAAAATATGAAGAGTTGCAGGACTTAATTGTAAACGGCAACCTTTTACCATTTTTAATAAAATTGTATCTTTTAATTAATTTTTATTTTATTTTATTTTATATGGTGCCCCCAACAACAATTTTTTCTGGATCCGCCACTGGTTTTAGACCCATTGATTAGTCAACAATAATGGAAACCCAACCTTTATCTGAGATATTACTACTTGTTTAAAGGTTCAATGTGGTAGCAACAAATTTTTGGTGATTGACTGAGTCACACTAGTTTTTAGAATATTTAATATCTAGTGTATATTTTAGGGTGAGTAATATACTCTTAATGTAATTCTATGTAAAACGACTAAAAAGTCCTTGACTTAACGGAGTTAAAAGTAGGGATCCATGCTTGTAATTATTTCGTTTGAGATATCCAATCCAAATGTTCATATTGTTGGAACCACCTTAAAAGTGACCGTCACTGATCGTTTATCATTCCTGATATGATAATTGACAATAACTGAAATCCCTATGTCTGGTAAATATATGATGGGCGTATTTACTATTATTGACATACTATAGGGTTTCCCATTAGGTGATTGGAACTATGGGGAATTATGCTGCACACAATAAACACCAAGGGTTAAAAGTGTAAGATACTCTTATTATAAATAGAGTACCCTAATCCTTCTTTTAACCCTAATGAGATATCGGCTAATCACCTCCAGCCGTGTGCTTCCCTAAGATCGACTCTCTCAAGATCGATCATCATCCCATCATAATACGATCACCTCGTTCTGGGAACCCGTCAATCCATGGCAAATATGTTTAATGCTTTCACCGGATCCTCAGGATCATCAGGTATGATTTCTTATCAACATGTTTTCATTATCTATCAAATACAAATCATGATTATTCCAACATGTGGTATCAGAGCCCCAGGTTCAAAATTGATTCATGATTTGTATTAGTTTTGATGGCTTTAATTTATCGGTTTCTTTCGTGTTTATGTATGCCGCCGCAAACATCAAAACAGCATTGAATTGCAATTTTATCATCTGCAATTATAATGCTATTTTTTCCATCGTATTAAACCCTAATTATGCCATGTTAATTGATCAATGTTATTTATCCCGAATTGATCAATGTATAGAATTTTTTTTTCGGTTAAACCTTACTTTTCGCTACTGTACATAGCGAAAACCTTACTTTTCGCTACTGTACATAGCGAAAACCTTACTTTTCGCTTCTGTACATTGCGAAAACCTTACTTTTCGCTTCTGTACATTGCGAAAACCTTACTTTTCGCTTCTGTACATAGCGAAAACCTTACTTTTCGTTTCTGTACATAGCGAAAACCTTACTTTTCGCTACTGTACATAGCGAAAACCTTACTTTTCGCTTCTGTACATAGCGAAAACCTTACTTTTCGCTTCTGTACATTGCGAAAACCTTACTTTTCGCTTCTGTACATAGCGAAAACCTTACTTTTCGCTTCTGTACATAGCGAAAACCTTACTTTTCGCTTCTGTACATAGCGAAAACCTTGCACTAATATTTATGGTCTCATCATTTGTGCCCAAAGGTCAAATATGATTCTCATAATGCATTTTTTTTTCCTTTTGCATAATGAACACTGAGTATACTAATTCTGCCCAAAGGTGATTTAATATACCTGTGTGTCAAAAGGACTTTCTACATGCATAATTCACACGATGCTCTATTTTGTGCCTAAAGGTCAAAAGATAAGCATTGCGTTGCATAACCCTAACGCTCATGTTTACTTAGATATTAGTTATTTCTGCCCAAAGGTGATGTAACATCTAAGTAGAGCCTTACTTTGACTTATTGTTTTGGTGTTTACAATAGGTATACTCATCACTGGCTTCATCACTAAAATGGTCATAGTTTCATTACTCTAAGGAATATTACTGTTAGGTCTGCTTACTTTAACATTACTTTGATTCCATTACTTTAAGAAACATTACTTTGTCCGCCTTTTATAGCTAACTACGTCACTATGATAGTCTTCTATAACTTATATCCTCCTCCTTTCCTAATCAGTACCTAACTTTGGCATTGAGCCACTTACTGGTGCGAACTTTGCGTCATGGAAGGATCAATTACTTCTTACTCTGGGGATGCTAGACCTTGACCATGCTATTCGCCATGATGAACCCACTGCTATTACTGCTGCGTCCACTGCAGCTCAGAAAGCGGATTTTGAAAAGTGGGAAAGGGCAAATCGCTTGTCACTAATGATGGTCAAGAACTCCATTAACCTCAGTATCCGAGGAGCTATCCCTGACTCTGATAAAGTCAAAACTTACCTCAAATCTGTTGAGGATCACTTCAAGGGATCGTCTAAGGCTCATGCAAGTAGCTTAATGCTACAGATGCTCACTCTGAAATATGAAGGAAATAGCAGTGTCCGTGAACACATTATGAAAATGATTGATATGGCTCATAAGCTTAAGAGTCTTGAGATGGAAGTCTCTGATAATTTTCTTGTGCATTTCATAATGACCTCTTTGCCTGCTCGGTTCGACACCTTCAAAGTTAACTACAACGCTATGAAGGATAAATGGTCGATAAGTGAACTGATTGCAATGTGTGTGCAAGAGGAGGATTGCCTAAAGCTGGTACAACCTGAAGCTGTTCACCTGACAACCACTACTAATTCTAAGAAAAGGAAGGGTAATCACGGTAATCAGACTGGAAATAAAGTCCAAAAGGATAATAATCATGGTGTCGTTGCCTCTGGCTCTAAATCCTTGTCTAACAAACCTAGCTGCAAATTCTGTCGTGCCAAAGGGCACGGACAGAAAGATTGCCCTAAGTTCAAGGAATGGCTGGCTAAGAAAGGTAACATCCTTTATGTAATATTTGATTCCTTTACTACTGATGTCCCTATTAATACATGGTGGGGTGACTCTGGTTCTATGGTCCATGTGACAAACTCAATGCAGGGATTCCTTACAATCCAGAAGCTACCAAAGGGCCAAAGAAAACTTAGAGTTGGAAGTGGAAGTGGTGATCTCTTAGATGTCGAAGCCATGAGAACTTTAAATTTACATATGAGTACCGGAAAGTGTATTAGACTAGTGGATACCTTATATGTACCGAGAATTACTCGGAACCTTGTATCCATATCTAGACTAGACCTTGAAGGTTATGTAATAATTCATGGCTGCGGCAAGATTGCTATTACTCATAATAATGAATTACTTGGTCGAGGTTTCTTGGATGGATTACTGTATAAATTGGAACTAGATCATAATTTCTCACAGTCTTTGTTGTCACTTAATATTGATGACGTAACTAAAACAACAAAATCACCTAAACAATTAGAGAATTCCTCCATGTTGTGGCATAAATGTCTCGGCCACATCTCATGAGATCGAATGACTCGACTCGTAAAGGATGGAATCTTACATTCTCTTGATTTTAGTGATTTTGAAACATGTATTAAGTGCCTCAAAGGCAAAATGGCGAAAGGGAATAAGAAAGGAGCTACTAGAAGTTCCAACTTGTTGGAAATAATTCACACTGATATTAGTGGTCCTTATCCCGCATCAATCACAGGACATACATCATTTATTACATTCATTGACGATTATTCGCGTTATATGCACCTATATCTGATTAAGGAAAAATCTGAATCCTTACAAACTTTTATTGATTTTAAAACTTTGGTTGAAAACCAACTTGATCATAAAATAAAAGTTGTGAGATCAGATAGACGAGGTGAGTATTATGGTAGACATACTGATATTGGTGAAGCTCCTGGTCCTTTCTATAACTTTTGCAAGGAACATGGCATAATTAACCAATACACCATGCCTGGTTCTCCTCAACAAAATGGTGTTGCTGAAAGGAGAAACAGAACCTTAATGGACATGGTGAGAAGTATGCTTGCTAACACTAACTTACCTACTTTCCTATGGACTGAGGCATTAAAAACAGCCGTTCATATACTCAATAGGGTTCCATCAAAATCTGTCCCTAAAACTCCTTATGAAATCTGGACAGGTAGGAAACCGAGTCTAAAATATATGAAAGTATGGGGCTGTCCTGCCGAAGCAAAAGTCTATAACCCTAACTTAAAGAAACTGGATCCTAAAACCCTTACATGTTTCTTTATCGGTTATCCTGATAACTCAAAAGGTTATTGGTTTTACTGTCCTTCCCACACTACGAGCATCATTGACACGCAGCATGCCACATTTCTTGAGAACTCAAAGATCAGTGGGAGCACGACAAATCATGACTCAGATTTGCAAGAAGTACAAGAAGCGGGGGGAAACCATTCTTCCGGTATACTTATTCCTCCGATAATTCCTCTTGTACCCACCGCTGCTCCTAATATCACTGGTCCTGCTCCTCCTAACCAAAATACCGAGGGAACATCATCATCGCTTCCGAACGCTGAACCTAATATCACTGATTCCACTCCTTCTGTTACTGAACCGGAAAATCAACTCAGGAGATCGTCTAGGGCACGCAGGGCCACAAATTTTGATGATTTCGTAACCTTTTTATCTGAAGTTGAGGACATTGGAAAGCTTACTGATCCTACCTCTTATCGAGAAGCCATTAATAGTGATCAGGCCACTCAGTGGAATGAAGCCATGATTGAAGAGCTTAATTCCATGCAACACAATGATGTTTGGGACTTGGTTGAACTTCCTGAAGGATCCAAAACTATCGGTTGTAAATGGGTCTTCAAAACCAAATTAGACCCGAAAGGAAACATCGAACGCTATAAGGCCAGACTGGTTGCAAAAGGGTTTACTCAAAAGGAAGGAATCGATTATCAAGAGACCTTCTCTCCTGTCTCACGTAAAGATTCTTTAAGGATTGTTATGGCACTTGTAGCTCATTATGATTTAGAGTTACATCAGATGGATGTCAAGACCGCATTCTTAAATGGAGACTTGCAAGAAGACGTATACATGCGACAATCTGAAGGATTCATTCCAGAAGGTAAAGAGCATATGGTCTGCAAGTTGAAGAAATCCATTTATGGGTTGAAGCAGGCATCACGACAATGGTACCTCAAGTTCCATAAAATCGTAAAAGGGCAAGGTTTTCTAAAGAATCAAGTGGATCAATGCACCTATCTCAAGATCAGTGGGAGTAACTTTATAATCCTTGTCTTGTACGTAGATGACATCCTACTAGCAAGTAACAACTTGGATATGCTGCATGAGTCGAAGCGGATGCTTTCGCAAAATTTCGACATGAAAGATCTCGGTGATGCCTCTTATGTCATTGGTATCGAAATACATCGAGATAGGCATAATGGTGTTTTGGGCCTTTCTCAAAAGACATATATTGAGCGTATCTTAAAACGCTATAACATGCAGCACTGTACACCCACTGTAGCTCCAGTAGTTAAAGGGGACGTATTTGGTTCTTTCCAAGCTCCGAGCACTGAGATTGAAAAGGAAGAAATGAGGATGATACCTTATTCGTCTGTAGTAGGGAGCATTATGTATGCTCAGGTCTGTACTCGTCCGGATATCGCTTATATCGCTGGTATGCTGGGACGTTACTTATCTAATCCCGGAATAGCACACTGGAAAGCGGCTAAAAAGGTTCTACGATATCTGCAAGGGACCAAAGACTACAAATTAACTTATAGAAGAAGTGACAACTTAGAAGTAGTAGGATATTCTGATTCCGATTTTGCTAAATGCAAGGAAGATAAGAAATCTACTTCTGGGTATATTTTTATGTTAGCTGGTGGACCTATCTCATGGCGGAGTCATAAACAAAAGCTGACTACAACGTCCACCATGATGGCTGAATACGTTGCCGTTTATAATGCCAGTTGTCATGGGATGTTGTTAAGGAACCTGGTCAGTGGACTCAAAATCGTCAACTCCATTTCTAGACCATTGAAGCTTTACTGTGATATCTCAGCTGCCGTAACTTTCTCGAACAGTAACAGTTCAACTGGCGCTGGGCTGTATCTTGATACAAAGTATCTGTTTGTGCGCGAACGGGTTGAGGAAAATGTCCTTTGTATCGAGTACATAAGTACAAAGAATATGCTAGCGGGTCCGATGACCAAAGGTCTTCCTCCTAATGTCTTCGTAGGACACGTGTCGAAGATGGGGCTTACAAAAGACTTAATTTAATAGCATATTGTACTTATTGGTCATTATTATTATCTTAATAAAATTTTCCTCTATATTCAGATTTTGTTTGTCCATTAGTTACGCTTTGAGCTCATAATGGTGTATGGACATTATTATAACGAAATTTGTCTTAGTCAATTGATCATTGCTTATTCAGTTTTAAATTTGAGTCATAGTTTGACTAGTGGGGGTCCTGAGTTGATATTCTTCTCTACGGCTATACTTATTAGCTATGATTTCAGTTTAAAACAAAATGAGTATCATCCCGGCCGGACTTATTGATACTCATAGATAAAAGATCGCTTGGTCAAGTGGGAGAATGTTGGAACCACCTTAAAAGTGACCGTCACTGATCGTTTATCATTCTTGATATGATAATTGACAATAACTGAAATCCCTATGTCTGGTAAATATATGATGGGCGTATTTACTATTATTGACATACTATAGGGTTTCCCATTAGGTGATTGGAACTATGGGGAATTATGCTGCACACAATAAACACCAAGGGTTAAAAGTGTAAGATACTCTTATTATAAATAGAGTACCCTAATCCTTCTTTTAACCCTAATGAGATATCGGCTAATCACCTCCAGCCGTGTGCTTCCCTAAGATCGACTCTCTCAAGATCGATCATCATCCCATCATAATACGATCACCTCGTTCTGGGAACCCATCAATCCATGGCAAATATGTTTAATGCTTTCACCGGATCCTCAGGATCATCAGGTATGATTTCTTATCAACATGTTTTCATTATCTATCAAATACAAATCATGATTATTCCAACACATATAACCATACGGATGAAATTTGTAATTTACTTTTTTCTCTGTTTTAACAGTAAATTACTTTTTCTTTCTTTTGGTTTGTTAAAAATTGTGATTTGGTTCAGGTGGTTTAGAAATTACAATTTCTGCTCCTATAGTTTGTAGCTCATTGCATTTTTTTAGTTCTTAGGATTTACAACTTATTGTTATTTCGGTCCTTGTGATTTATAATTCTTACTATTTTAGTCTATTATACTTAAAGATAAGAATTAGATCAAGATGAAAATAACAATAAAGTGTAAATTATAGGTAGGAAACTGTCAACCTGCGAAACCCTACACTATAAACGAAAGACTTTTACCTACAAACTTTTTCCTGGAAAATCTGTCGCTAAAGGGTGATTCGTCACAAAACCATCACAAAAGTTGGTAGGTATTTTTTTGGTGGGTAATGCAAATCAGTGACATATTACTCAAGGATTCTTTGGTGGATCCATGGGTATTTTCTCGAAAAATATTGGATTTTACTGAACCATTGGTATTTTCTGGGTGATCCCTGAGTAATCACCGACGGAATTTCCCTGGGTAAGTTTTTTGGGTAAAAGTCATTTGTTTTGTAGTGCTACCAACCAACCCGCAAACAACCCAATTAAAACTCAACATGCCAAGCCACTAATTATAAGAATTGAAATTGGGTTATCATAACTCAACCCAACCTAAACCACCAACCCGTAGCTAATATAAATTATTTCGATAAAATTATATTTATATACACATATATGTATATATATATACAACTATTATAATTTACAACCCAAAAAAATATACATATATTGTTCTAATTCACAACCCAAAAAATATATGCATATATTACTCTAATTTACAGCACAAAAAATATATACATACATTAGTCCAATTCACTGCCTAAAGCCCGAAATTATTCCAACTAGGTCTAGGCACAAACTAATTCAACTAGGTTTATTGATACATCTCAATAAGCATGATTCTATGAGAATTAAAAACACGTCTTATAAAAGGGGAGGTAGAACCTCGAACGTTTGGGATCACTTTTTAGAAAAGGACTCTATATGTGTTTGTAATTATTGTGGAAACTATTATGGTTATTATAGTAAGAGAATTGACAAGTTCTTTGTGTTTGTGGAACCACTTAAGAAACCAATGTAAAAACTAATTGGATAGGGTGTGCAATAACAAAGGTTGAACAAAGAATATGTTCAATGTAACACCCCAATCTTTGGAAGGTGTCGATCTTTTAAGATAAATATAAAAAATAGATTTTATGGTCTTGTTGGATGGAGAATCGGAATACGATTCCAGTGGTCCTTTCCGGAGCGAAAACGGAGCTAAAACGAAGAAGTTATGGCCAAAACGGTGTTCGGTACCTCCTGAGCGACTATGACCAGCGACTATGACATGTGTCAATGTCGCTGGTCAATGTAGCACCAAGGAATAGAAGGTGGTACCAACCCTACGACTGTGACACGCGACTATGCCGAAGGGCATAGTCGTCGGGCATTGTCGCACGGGGGCACCTGACCCATAAAAACGGGATTTTCACCCATTTTCCACATTTCACTTCACCCACTTCGTTTTTCTCTTCCAAGAACCGAACCCTAACCCCCAAAATTGGATTTTGAGGCCTACAAGGTGCATTCTACTATATTGTTGGGTAGTTCTTCATCTCCTAGCTAAGATTTGTAAGCAATGGTTGGAGTTCTACATCTCACCTTCATTTTTGGGAATTTCTATATTTTCTAGGGTTTCGTCCAACCCTTTTCTCCATTTTGAAGACTTGAAGTTTGTGGTTCATTGTTGGTAACCTAGAAGTGTTTTTGTTGGTGGATTCATGTTATGGTTGAGGTAATCTTCTATTTTCTTCATCTATGGAATTAGGGTTTTGATATAAGTTGAGATATTGATGTAAAATGTTTGGGGAACGATTCTAAATTGTTGAATATGGATGTTTATGGTTGGAAACTTGTGGATCTAGGTTTTTTGAAGATTTGACTTGAAAATTCAAGTTTTTTCAAAGGAGCTCAACTTGGGAAAAAATCTAGATTTAGCCTAAATCTAGCAAAGTGAGTTCAAGTTGATTTGTAAAAACGTTGTACATGCAAAATGTTATTTTAAAGTGTTTTAAGTGTTTTACATGAAAATATGCATTGTTGAGTTATTTGAATGATTTTAATTACTTGAAGTATTTGATTTTATAAGTCTCACAAAACACCCTCCTTTGGGATTTTTAGGTAACTTGACAAAATTGGAATTAGTTGAAGTGTTTAGGTAATTATTGCACAATTGAAGATTTTTAGTGAAAATGCATTTTTAGTGTTTTGATGGAAATATGCATAATTTTATGTTGCGATATGTTTTAAAGCATGAACGTGTGAGTCATTGGGTTTTGGGTCATTTCCGACCTTGTGAACATTTTAGAAGCTGTAAATCCTTCGGTTTGAGAAAAGATGTAATTCGAGTATTTTTTAGGTGTAACTTACTAGATAATGAACATGCAATAAGATCGCATATCCTTGAGGTGTAGCTGGGCACATCAAGCAATAAAGGATACGGTGGTGCCACCCGTTGCTGGGTGTGGGACCTGAGGTGTAGCTTATTATAGCAGGCAATAAAGTCTGGCTCGAGTTGGAGCTTATTAAAGCAGGCAATAGAGTCACGATCTGAGGTGTAGTTCAATAACATTGTTATGTGGCTTAACTTTGTGTTCCGCCACATATAATGGAAGCGGG
This sequence comes from Saussurea involucrata, assembly GCA_033807775.1. Classification (NCBI taxonomy): domain Eukaryota; kingdom Viridiplantae; phylum Streptophyta; class Magnoliopsida; order Asterales; family Asteraceae; genus Saussurea; species Saussurea involucrata. The sequence goes on from CM066324.1 coordinate 22,456,352, forward strand.
TCTCCCCCGTCATCGAAAGATGTTGTATGGGTATTTACTTTTATCCATGTTTTTGGTGACGTATTTTATTTATATGGATTGCTTTCCATGTTTTATGGGCTGTGATTTATGCCTAATCCGTGTTTGGGATGTTTTGAGTAATTAGAAATTTATTCATGTTTTTATAATTTTGGAAATCAAATACTATTTCATTTTTCAAGTGAGTTTTGGGTTGAGTCCATTTTGAGAATCTTTTTATTTTGGAGCTTTCGTCACGGGATTTGTCTGCGTTGGAAAATGGGTGATTTGCATTTAAAGTAAATCATTTTTGGAGCTTTTGTCATGGGATTTGTGTGCGTTGAAAAATGGGTGGTTTGCATTTAAAGTAAATCCTTTTTGGAACTCGTGATTTAAATGACACCTTTCTCGTCTTACGAATTATATAACCTTGATAAAAACTCTTGAACTCACTAGGCGTTAGCCTAACCTTTTTATTTATCGGCATGTGCAACAGGTTCGGTTGGGATATAGTTCTAGTGACACTGCGAAGAGTGAATAGCTAGTTGTGTGCTCAAGAAGTAAGTAGCTTGGTGAAGTCTTCCGCATTTGGGGAAATAACAACTTGTTTTTGGGGTTGAGTAATACCCGACCTTTGGTAGCCTTGGCGAGTGATTTAGGTTTTGATTTTTTGAAATTATAATGTTTTATATCGAGTTAATTCCAAGAATGGTTGTAGTAGGAATTTTATCCTTAATTAGTTGTTTTATTGAAAACTTTATTTAGTTGTTTTTTCCATTTTGAGGGTGTTACATTCAACAACTAATTGGAATCGAAGAGGTCCATCACGATCGTACTTGATTGACGATTTGAATCGGATGTTATCATTCAAACTTTTGAAGTTTATTTCCAAGACTTAAAGATTTTAAATATATTTGGATGAGTGTATCAATACTATATTATAAAGCATTTGAGTAAAAACTTTTAAAAACAAACTTTTATGCATTAAATATTATTTATTGATGCATATTTCTTAAAATTTATGATTATAAGTAGATAATGCATGTATTCAACTTTTTAAAACTACATGTTTGAGATCATAACTAACTCATAAACATAATTAAATACAGGATAAATAATCATTTTAAATATAAATAATTTAAAATAAAATCAAGATAATTATTGAACTCTAACATAATACTTAATTAGTATTTTATAAAAAAACATCCCATTAATAAACCTAAAATAAATTATATCATGAATAAGTCTAAATTAAATTAAACGAATTTAAAAAAAAAATTATCGCCTTCTCAAAACCATATTATAAAATCGACAAAGATAAAAAAATAAAATGAAACATTAAAATCGAGATGTATCGCGCTACATTGCGCGGGTAGACTTCTAGTTAACTAATAACCTTGTTGGGTATATTTTTAGTATTATTTATCGTATTTCATTCGTCAACCCTATGTATATTTCTAATCCATCAACCCAACCCAATTCGTCCTAACCCGCAAGAGTTGGGTTATACTTTTGGATGGATTGAATTGAGAATTTTAAAGCACCGTAATTAGATTGGTTTGTAAAAATGTCAAAAATCATCCAATCCAACCCAACCTGGCCAACCCAACCCACGTAGACCCATAATTATAAGGGACACAGAGTCACAATTATAAAACCACATGGATGAATTGAAGACATCTATGGTATATTTCAAAAAATATATTTTATTTGACTAAATGTTCTTCTCAAAGAAATGTCTTCGCATTAGACTAAATGCTCCCTTCAAAGAAATGTCTTCGCATTAAATTAAGGGGTTGTTTACGAAACGCTTACCTGGGTAAGTGCTTATCAAGTCACGCTAACTTACGGGATGAATATGGCAAAGATCAAGAATCTTACCCGGTAATTGCGGAAGCAAGGACCGAGAGTCTCACCCGGTAAGTGAGTGCGACGTCTCTTACCACGGTTAGCGCTTACCGGCAAATTGTTGCATATGATGCCAATTTAGTGGGCTAAAATCCTACCCGGGAAGTAAGTAATAGTATTGAATTTTACCGCTAACCACTTATCCGGGTAAGTGATTAGGTAAACGGACCTTAAATGTTCCTTTACAAAGAAATGTCGTTAAGTTTGACTGAAATTAAAATTAGAGCAAACCCTAATTTTGGTCCTTGTGGTTTAATGAAAAGTCCAAAAGTAGGACATGAACTTTAATAAATTTAGAAAGTATTCTCATAGTTTGCATTTTACTTTAAAAATGATCTTCAATCACTAACTCTGTTAATAAATATCGTTAGAGTGAGGGACAATTTTGTCTTTCTATCCATTTTCTTAATTTTAAAAGATTAATATATATACACACAGTAAACTTTTATTTTGGTCCCCTCGTTTAATCCCCTATAACGGTGGCTCCCCTTCCCACGGCCATTCCACTCCGATGAACACCGAGCAACCACTCACCTCCCATCTCCGGCCTTCACTTAATTCCTCTGCCCACCTTTGTCACCTGCACCGTACCCTCATTCGGCCACCACTGCCATCCTCCACACTTTCTTCCCATCACCACCGTTGTAAATCAACAAAGCACTCGCCTAAAAAAACCCATCACTTATTTCTCTTCTGTTCGTAGAAGGTATAAACTCATATCTGAAATGGTTGAAGATTATCCAAAAAAAATCCATCGTCGGTTTTGAAATGGTGGCTCAATATTTGTCATCAAATTATTAATTAATAACCCCACCAGTTACCACCATCTCCATTGCCACAATGGTTGCCGTAATCACCATTATCCTCCAACCTAACTTCAAAAACACGAGTTCCCATTCATTTAATTATTTCCTTCCTCATAAATGAATCCTTTAATCATTTCATCGCCATTGTATTCTTCACTGGGCCTTTTTTTCCAAGTCTTCTCCCCCATCTATCGTACCACCTTTGACCTTCCATGATTTGATCTCTTTTTAGAACCAGTCAACAAAGTGAGAAACACAGACTCTCACTGATCAAATGGTTAGATCGAAAGGTATGAGGACAGTTACATCGATGTGTGTAACTGAATTTTTTAACATAATTAATGACCAAAGATAATTTTCAGAACAAAATACAAACTATAAGAATGATTTATAGACTTGTCAAAAATTATAAGTCCAACAAGTTGTATTTACTAAACCTCAAGTACCATAATTAGAGTTTACTCTTAAAATTATATTTAACATTGACTATAAAACATTAACATCTCCCGAGAAAAAGCCAATTAGAAAAAAACTAAAGCCACGTACTACCAACATCTTGTACCACGTAGCTGGAGACCGGAGACTCGGAGAGCAAGAGGTGCTGCAACAATGGCAATAGCAATGGCAACGACGCTACGTTTCTCCCCGAATTATGAGCATCGTTTTACAAGTGCACCGCCATCGTCAAAACCAGTCCGCTCTTCTCCGGAGAACGTTGATGGAGAGTTCTTCGTTGGTTTGTAATTTCATTCAATCTCCTAAATGAATAATAGCTACAACTGTTTTTGATGTTAAACCTAGTGATCGTGAACTACAAACCGATTTGCGTTTCCTTACAAGTTCAATACTAAAACCTATTTTTGCTTGTTATCAAAATTTCTGGAGAAGTTCAATCCAGATATCAGATTTGAATCCGAAAATATCCGTTTGACTTCCAAAATCGAAGGCCAGATTATCTATTTGTCTAAAGTGACTTCGTCGTTGGCGATGTTCATAGATGATGAACACGATAGATCAACACAGTTCAAATCTGGCATATAACCTTCATTAAATTCAGATTACAAAAATTCCAGAATTGAGATTTTAATCACTGATTTTAATTTTGTAAGTGGAGCCATTTGGGAACATTTTTAAAGGACGACTAATGGCTTTTAGGTCAACGTTATGTTTTAATTATTTATGACCAAAAATTAGCATCCACAATAGTTTGATGTTAACAAGACAGATTACTTGGTTGATATGTTTTTTAATTTGCAGATCATACGTGCATTGAGTCATTGGCTGTGATACCTGTCGACTGTCGTTGGATGGCCCCGGTAGTTACCATCACTCCATCTTTCATTTTATAATGTTGCTTATTGTTTCTCTAAGTTTTTTTTATCTAGTACTAATATATAAAAACTATGTTGTCTAGAAATCTTGATATATACTTCATTATTCATCTTCCATGTACTCTTTTGATTATTCCATCCATATGAATTCTATTTTTTTCTTAGAATATAGTACATTTCTTGTTATCCACTAATAAAACCCATAGCTTTCAGAAAAAGAATTACCAACTATATAAGACGATCCAACTTATATCTATATTTAGGATTTCAAAACTATTTTTTTTCATACGACTCCTCATTACCTAATTAATATTGAGTCCATGAATCTTAAGTACTCTCATATCTCTAAAACAAGAATAAGATCTCAACGTATAGACAACATGGACTTTTGATTCTAAGATTGATGGTTTTTAAAGAGTTTGTATTAACCCTAAAAGTTTAAAATGGTGATAGAAAATATTAACATGAGGTGACATGAAAACTCAACTCAAATGATGTCAACATAGTGACCTCAAAATCATGTCAATCTATATATTAAAGGTATATCATAAGATGTTTTTTACTGTGGAACGAATTGACGATATTATGTAAATATGATATGATAGATAATATTAATTTTGAAATAACTATTGACTGAATTTTCACTAGGAATATTCGGAAAAAGTGTTTTATATGAATAATTATTATTTCTTGAATTCAAATTTATCTATGGTAATATAAACAATATATATTGAAAATAATTTTGTAGTTATCGAGGGACCCTTTTTACATCTCATCCAAGGCGTAGAAAATTTCAGGAACGAGTCTGTGTTATTATTGATGATTTTGCATTAAAAAAATGCTCAAAGAAGTTTTTTTGTATGACTTTGATGCTATTATTGATGATTTTGCATTCAAAATGCTCGAAGAAGTTGTTTTGTATGACTTTGATGTTATTATTGATGATTTTGCATCTAAAATGATCGAAGAAGTTGTTTTGTATGACTTTGATGCTATTATTGATGATTTTGCATTCAAAATGCTCGAAGAAGTTGTTTTGTATGACTTTGATGTTATTATTGATGATTTTGCATCTAAAATGATCGAAGAAGTTGTTTTGTATGAATTATTATTATTTATTGTATGAAAGTTTGTTTTTAATAAAAAAACATTTATTTGAGATTTATTTTGGTACATATTGAGGGCCCAAAATTTATGAATTACCCAGGGCCCAAAAAATATCAGAAATAGGTGTGCCTATTTAAGTAACCTTTGTCATTTACTACAACTATTCCTGTATAATATTTAATTGTTGTATTTGATCTTCTTTCTTTGCCAAACCATTAAGCTAATGGATTTGTCTGATGGTTATCCTTTCAAAGTTCTAAGGAAGACCTTACGAGCTTATAAATGACAAACTTCATGTCCATTTGTTCAGATGCCATAATGTGAAGGAAGTGGTCTTAGCCTCTTAGGCCATCCGTAGCCCAGCGGGTTCCCCATGCGGGTAAGGCCAGGTGGCACAACGGGTTCAGGGGGTTCGGGTACGCAGGGGGCGGGTTATAGCGGGTTCGGGGTGCGGGCTCGGCGATCGGGTTCCCCACCCCGCTCATACCCGAAGACTTTATCAAAAAAAAAATTAATTCTAACGGTAACATTCAAACGGCTATTTGCAATTAATTTTTTTTTATTTTTTTTCAATTTAAACACTATAAATCAACCTCAAATCTCATCCATTTTTCACACCAATTCTCTCAATCCTCTAAATTCTCTCAATTCATTTTTCACTCTCGAGTTGGAAAACTTATATGAAAAAGAATTCGAGTTTTTCATTGGCCCGCACGATCACCTTACGGGAGCTGCTTTGAAGGCTACTTTGGCGAGAAAAGAGAGAATTCGACAAAAACATAATTGGTAATTTCATTTTGTAATGTTTTATTATTTGTAATTTTGAATTTTATTTTGTAATTTTGAATTTTATTTTGTAATTTTAATTTTATTTTGTAATTTTATTTTTATTTTTATGAATGTTATGATTTTTTATTAAAAAATTAGATGAGGTGGCATGTGGGTTCAAGAGGTTCAAAAGGTTGGGATACGGGATTTGTGGGTTCAAAAGGTTCAAGAGGGTTCAAAGTTTGATGTGGCGCTGATGTGGTGCAGAGGGTAAGAGGGTTCACAACCCTGGGCTACGGATGGCCTTAGGAGTGTTGTTGGTCACATGATGTCAAAATTGCAAGTAGCAAATTATAGCAGATTAGTTACGTCATTCTCCTTTGACTATATTCTTTCGAGACCAACCAATAGTGGCAGATCCAGAAATTTTTGTAATGGATGTTGAAATTTAAGTAACACAATTAATATAAACTATAATAAAAGTCAAATAAATAGGGTTTCTAATAAAAAATTTAGCATTATTATATTTCATCTCTTTGACAAGGGTGATAGTCCCGTAATTCTTTTTTCGTTTGGATGGATCCTAAAAAAGATCATTCGAATCACCTTCTCTAAAGAAAAAAACAAATTTTTAATTAACAATCCCTAAGAATTAACAAAAAATGAGTTATTGAGATTTTTTTTGAAGTGCAAGAAAATAGAGAAATAAATGTAGAAAACAATGGCAGAAATAAATAGTATGATAAGATAAATCACCATCCTTAGGATATTATTAGCCCCTACCTTAACAAAGTTGTTTGGGTTAAGGCTAATACACCCCATGATTACCTAATCAAAAGATGAATACAACAACAAATCCTTAATCTTCCATGAACATTTGCAAATTCCTAACTCCTCCTACGTGGGACAAAAGTCCACTTCGAAGACTAAACATAACACGAAGAATGTTTAGCCTTATAAGTTTTTCTTTTGGAGAAATTTATCTAAACAGCCATATTCACTAAAGATTTTATTAATTTTAATCACCAAACTTATTTTTACAAAAATATAAAGTCTGACACCGCAAGACACCTTTTATTTGCGGTGTCAAACTTTTTCAGACACATTCTGAAAAAAAAAAGATTTACGTATTTTTTTAAAATTTGCGGTTCGCAACTTGCAGGCCCTAGCTTGCGGTTTCCACTGATTTATTTAAAATTGCTATTTTCGTCCCTGTGGTATGTAAATTACGGTCTTCGTTCATAATTGCAACTTGATATGATGTTGTCCCTGACCATTTATGTATTTGTTTGTGCTGTTAATGCTCATCTTCAGTCGATGCATATTTTCAGGGGGTGTATCATTGTGGTTATCACTCTGTGGAAACATATGGAGGAGCATCGTATTTGATTGTTCATCCTGAAGGGAACATTCTTATTGATAGGTCTTTTAACCATTCAAGCTCTTAGACCACCCATACCGCCCTCGGGTACGGGATCGGGTTCGGCTGAGTTGGCGAGCGGGTTCGAGAGGGCTGCATCGGGTAGGGGTACGCGCGGGGGGGGGGGGGGGGGGGGGGGGGGGGGGTAGCAAGCGGGTTCGGCTACCGGGTTCACCAACCCGATCAACCCGTTGCAATATTAATCTTTTTTAAACAATACCGTTGGTAAACGGCTATTTTACAAAATTAAATTTTTTTTTCAAATTAATCACACTATATATATTAACCTATACCATCTTGTTTTTTCACACCAAAACATACTTTCTTCCATTTCTCTCAAATTTCATCATGAATCCAAACACCACACCTACATCCCGTCGTAACCGATCGGATACACCGCAACAAGACCCGGAGCTTGGCTTCCAAGCGTTTTCTCAACAAGGTTATATTCCGCAACCGCCCCGAAAAAAGCATCAACTTCAACGACCCATCGGGAGAAACAAGGCAAAAAAAGCATCAACGAGTAATACGACCGGGTCGAATCCGGACGAAAGTGTTACTCAGTTGTTGACGACCATAAGCTCGTTCAACGAGCAGATTGAGGGTACAATGGAGTACAAAATGAAAAAACTTGAACTCGAACAACAAAAGTTGGAACTCGAACGAGAAAAACGATATGAACAAGACTTCGAGTTTTTCATAGCCCCGCATGATCACCTTTCGGGAGATGTTTTGAGAGCTACTTTAGCGAGAAAAGAGAAAATTAGAAAATATCATAATTTTTAGTGTTTTGTATTTTGTAATTTTTATTTTTTTAGTGTTTTGTATTTTGTAATTTTTAATTTTTTAATGAATGATATGAATTTTTATTTTTATTATTTATCTTATTTTTATTTATTAAAAATATATAAATATTTTTTATTTTGTTAAATAATTAAATGTATAAATAAAAGAATTAAAAAAGATGAGGTGGCAATTGGGTTCAGTGGCTTAGCGGTACTCCACTTTTGGATAAGGAGGGTAGGAAAGAGAAAAGTTGATGTGACGCTAAGGTGGCAAGTGGGTTCATTGGGTAGTGATACTCATGACCTAAATAAGGAATCTTAATTTAAAAGTAATTATAACGTTGCTCAAAGCAATTGGTTTATCATAATATTTTGCAGTCCTAGGTACACAGAAAGGCCGGCTTGCAACATCGAGAAGATGGGTGGGGGCCGATACATGTTTCTCACTCACAAGTATGATAATATGGTTTGACCACTATTTGACTCACTCATGAAGTATTTATTATAAGCTACTATTGACGTCTGTTTTGAATTAGGGATGATGTTGCAGATCACGAGAAATGGTCAAAGCGGTTAAGTGCTGAGAGAATACTTCACTCCGCAGAGGTATGACGATTTTGCTATTTTATTTATGCTCAAATCTAGTTGGGTTAGAATTTGTTGATGCGTTTCTTCTCGTTAATTGATTAGCACATTTATAACTTTTACTGAAATGACTGCTCTATCCTTTGGGGAGAGGTCAAGTGTGCGTACATCCCAACCTCCCCAGACTGCCAGACCCTGCTCTTGAGCTGTGTATATTGGGATCGCTTCATTTCGTTTGGTTTGGCTTAATTTTGTATAACCTTTTTGTTGTCAGGTTGAAGTTTTAACCAGCAATGTAGAGACACAGCTGAATGGATCTGGACCATGGAGACTTGGTGATGATTTTCAGCTTATACTCACCCCAGGCCACACAGAAGTGCGTAGATAAGTTAACTTCATTTTTTTTGAGTAAATTATGTTTTTCGTCCCTATGGTTTGTTAAAAATTGTGGATTTAGTCCCTGTGGTATCGGAATTTCGTCCTTATATGGTTTGCAACTCATTTCTATTTTCGTCCCCGAGGCTATTTAGACTTGTCTTTCATAAGCGATTGATGTTTTATCTTCGTAGTTAATGGAATGACAGGGATCGGTCTGCTTGCTTTACAAGCCCTTAAAAGTGCTTTTCACGGGAGATCATTTAGCAAATGGGGAATCTGGCTTGACCATTAATGAAATGGTGAATTTTACTATAGGTATATTCATTTAAGCTTAAAAAAGACAAAAAAAAAATGATTTCAATTTGGTTCATAAGAAACAGGAAACTTGAAACAGTAGTGAGTCCAATAGATAGAATATTTGGTTTCTTGAATGTTTTTATACGCCCTCTACAACACCCCTTCTAGGCTTCTACCATACATTGATGCCAACGACTTCATTTTTCTAAGGAGATAGAAATACTGAAAAGGGAAGGTGATAATATATATATATATGGGGTCGAGTTCACGAAACAACAAAAAATTGGAAAATTGAGGAACACTCATTTGGCCGGTAATTGTTCATCTGTATACAAGTAATTTGTAACATGTACACGTGCATAAAACCAAATAGCAGTTTCAATTGCTTGTACGCACATGTGCATACCGTCCTGATGAACGGCTACCAAGGTATTCCTCAATTTTTCATTTTTTGAGGTTTTCCCTTGAACCTCCCTCATTATGTATATAGACTTGGCCTCATGTGAGACCAACCTATTTTTGTGACACCAGTAAGACCACACCACGTTTTTACACTTAGGGGTTGTTTTTTTCTAAAAAATCTTCTTAATACCTCTGAAGTCTGAATAGTCCGGACGTTTTTACGTTCAGACCGTTTATTTTTTCCAGACTTCAGAGGCTCTGAAGTCTGAAATACATCTGAAATTAGAATGGGTGACCTAATATCTTATAACCTCTTAAAGCACCACCTCTTATTAATCAGAAGTGAAATAAGACTTCAAACATCAGACATCTTAAAAAACAAACGACACCTTAAACTTCACAGCAAATATTGTGAAGGTAACCTTCACAGTGTTTTTGCCTTCAAATTCGGATTTTTTTTACCTTCACAATTTGTTGCTGTAAAGTCTCAAGTATAAAAATGTGGTGTCATGTAAACAAGTTGATTTCATGTTGGTCCCAAAGGGGTTATACAAATTTATAGAAGGGGGGGGGGGTTGGGGGTTGAATACAAACACACGATTTTTACTTTTCTAAATTGTTTATTGATATGTATCAAACAATTTACAGTTTGTTGCGGAACAAGATTAAAGAATAAACCTAATCTAATCAAACTATGAGAATCACTAAGATTTCTTGCACTAGAAATAAGATAGAGAGAAAATAAGAATATTAAGGAAAATATTCTAACACACAGATTCAGCAAAGATAAGGAATGGCCGAAGGTGTTCAAGAAATTAACTAGGGTTTCCTTTATATATTGCATGCATTTAATGCACAACAGTACAACTTTACACGTGGCAGCCTCTGGTTGGTTGCATGGTTTGACTTTAGTAAACAACCTAGTGGCCGCATGATGAACAATGTAGAATCAGAGTTGGTTGTACGATTCTGGACAGAAAGGATGTCCGTTCTGACATTTCGTACGAAGGCGTGCAAGGGGATAAGACAAAAGTTGCTTGTAGAGGAGGCTTCATGATCAGCGTTCGCTGAATGATTCTTTATCAGCGAATGATAAAGTTCAGCGTTCGCTGAAGTCTTCTACTTGAAACTTCACGTTGAGTGGACAGGTCTTGGCTTCGCTGATATCCGCATCAGTTCATTAGTAGACTTGTCGCTGGTTCTTTAGCTTGATCTTCGACTTCAGCGTAGAACATGGTTGACGTGAAACTTGTCTTCAGGGATCATAAGTAAACAACATAAGTTATCAGCGATCATCAGTAAGGCTGAACAGGCTCAGGGCTCACTGATGAACAGTGTTCGCTGAATGTGTAATTTAAAGAACGAGAGCTAACTATGAGCGGTACTAAACAGACTTAGTATTTATCAGCGATAGTGAAACTCTAATACATATTGTCTACTTACAATTTTCACTAAGTGTTTCTCAGAGTCTTTATCAAATCAATGAGTGTTTGGATCAACAATCTCCCCCTATTTGATTATGACATAGCAATAAAAGAAAATTGTTAAGTAAGAAAACATGAGGATAAAATGGAATCGTAAAATATTTGTCCCATTTACTATTTTCGGAGATCTTTTTAAGTACTGATGGAGTAAAGTACATTCACTGAAAATTTTCATTAAACTTCGTGTAAGTTACAAAGGGAAGTGGAAAAAATTACAAGTACAACAAATAATAATTACAAGTACAAAAAGATACAAGCTGATAAAGATAGAAGAATTACAAAAAGTGATCCTATCAGCTACTCAGGTTCTTTCTTGACGAGTTCATCAAGAGCATCAGTCTTTGGAATCATCTAATCAGGGACAGTGATTCCATGTTCCCTTCGTTACTTGGCTTCGCGGTAGATGTGGGGTTTTAGGAGTGATCCAAGTAGACTGCGTCTGTACTTGCACCAGTATAATAAATCTCTGAGTTGTTCAATTGGAGTTTTGTATAACTCAGAGATGCGTTGAAAGAATTCACGACCAGTGAAGTTATAGAAGAAAATGCCATAAGGTTCGCTGATAACCTTACCGGGGATGAAATCTTCAGCAGGAGGTAGAGAGATATGTTGAGTCCGGAGAGGTCAGGGTTGGGGCCAAGAACTGCTTCACGAGAGAATTCAATCCATGTCTCGTTTCTTATTGTTGGGCCTGGAAAGGAAGGAGCCTTCTTCTTTTTTGGAGCAGCTCGCTTCTTCTGAATTGGTGGAGGTGGAATATTAACCGTTGAAGTTACTAAGTCGATCAGCCTGTTTATGGCTTGTTCAACATAGGTTTTGAAAGAAGAGCGGGATCGCTGAATTGCGATTCTCATTTCCAACCATTCAGGGAAGCCGAATGTATCCAGGGTTGACATGTAGACAGTTCTGAAGTGGCTGTTCTCTCTGACTACTTGGACATGAACAATCAGTGCCTTTATATTATTTTTCAAAGCATATCTCCCTTTCACGTTTACAGCTTTTATCCTTGAAGCATGTTGTCTGTAGTGTCACATCTTCTTACACCATTCGAGTGTGGTGCCGCTGACTTTGGTCTTTTCCTGGTGGGTCTTCTGTGCGTCCTTTATCAGTTTCTTTTGGACAACAATAGGAAACCTTTTTAGGGCTGGATCATCAATTGTTCGCTGAGCAAGTTCTAAGGCGTATTCTTTGTCTTTTTCTTCGGCCTTCTTTCGTTCAGCGAAGAGTTTCTCAGCTCTGAGGGATTCAACGATTTCATCTTTTGATAGGATGTTGAGATGAATGGGAACTAATCGCCGATCCTCTAGCTTTTGAATCATCACTTCTCTTCTTTTCATTTCTTTTTCACTTGGTTTTTGAGAAACCAAGGAAAGTCTTCTATCGTGTGTGAGCAGCTCTTCTTCTTCTTCTTCAAAAATGTCATCGGTCCCATCGAGATTCAGGACCGGGATTATTTCATCAGCGCTCGGGGCTAGGATTATTGGTGATGTAACCGAAGGAGCTTCAGCTTGACCCTCAAGCAAGGGAGAGGACTAGCTGAAACAAAACGATCACAGAGTTAAGATCATTTTGAAGAAGAGATAGAGAAAAGAGGGGTTTAAGTGTTTAGAGGTTTGATGGACAGTAGAACTGAGGTTGAGAAGGGATAGAGGAGGGATGCAGTGTAAAGGAAGAAAGTATATGTTACCTGACAAACTGGCTTTCGTAGGAGGATAGTCAGATTGTCTTTAGCAGCGATGCCTTTATTTTTGCCTTTATCGGCTTCAGTCACTGCAGGCTTTTTGGTGGTCCCCTACACTGATTCTTTGAAGACTACCCCTTTGAGAGTTTGGGTCTTTTTGGTTGGCAAGAAGGAGAAGTCGACATCATCATCATCCTTAGGTGATGATGAGGGTTCGTCATCATGAAGTTCGAGATCTTCATCGTCTTCTTCTTCTTCTTCCTCATCTTCTTCTTCAGACTCAACATGCACTGGGGAGTCTGCATGTTCTTCGACATTCTCCCCCTCAAAATCAGCATCTTGTAGGGAGAATTCGGTTCCCTCAGGGTTTTCATCTCCCTGAGGGTTTTTAGCAGATTTCTCCCCCTCAGAGTCATGAGGAAGATCTTCTTGATTCTTCTCCCCCTCTTCCACATGATGGATGGGGGAGGGATCAGCGGTAGCAGCAGCAGTAGTATCAAGTTCCCTGTCTTCGTGGCCAGGGATGCTTGATTTTCTTTCAATCGCTGCCAATCTGTCTTCTAGGCCAGATATAACAGGGCTGATCTTTTGTAGAGTTTCCCGATCAACCTGAGTGAAGTGAGAAGCAGGAACCGTTGGAGCGTTCAGGTGATCCAGGATTTGCTGCAGGAGATTAGTTGCAGTGCTCACCTCCGTCTTTAAAGTGGACACCTCTCCCTGAAGATTTCCAACAACTGTCTTCAGCGATGTGACTTCGCTGGACAGGGTGGTGAAGTTGTTGGAGAGGGTGTCGTTGGTAGAGTTCAGGGTGTTGATGGAGGTGGAGTTGTCAGCGAGAGCAGTAGCAACATTAGATAAACTACCTTCCAGCTTTTCTAAGTCAGCGCCGGAGGCTTTATCTTTCACCTTAGAGGTGAGTTTCTTTAGAGCATCCCCAGCGTCTGTAACCGCTGAGGAGTTTAAGGAGAGAGTTGTGGTGAGAGATTTCACCTTTGTAGACAAATCCTTGAGGGACGTGTTGATTGTCCCAGAGTAGGACTTGTAAAAGATGAAAACTTGTGACCAAAGGAAAGCTCAGAAGTTTGGGGTTTAGAGAGAGGAGTGTTGCGAGTTTTATGTATACTTGCGGGTGGGTTGGTGAAGTCATCGAAATGCCGGTGACCTGAAAAATGCTCGTAATCGTCTTCCAGAGTTGGTCGACGTTGAGAGCCCGCAGGTCCTAAATTTTGATCTATCATTCGCTGTAGATCTTCAGCCGCTGTGTCATTCAGGTGAATGGCGTTTGTTTGGAGAGAAGGGGAACAGAGGTGGAGTGACCAAAGAAGATGAGGGAGGAACAAGAGTTGAGAAGAGGGATTGGGTGGCAGATTCAGCGTTGGATCCGCTGAAGAAAATCTCAGCAGTACTTGGAGGTACTGAGAGAGGTGGGGTCTGTTCCAAGACAACTTCAGCGTCTTGAGGCACTAAAGTGGGTATGGAAGGGGTTGGTTCAGCAGATGTGGAGGAGCGTTCCATGAAACCGTCCAGCGTCTTCTGTAGAAAGACAGACGCTGAGTCTTCAGCCTGGGAAGGCTTGGGAGGTTGCTTCTTAGAAATCTTCTTGGTCTTATGGATGCCAAGTGGGGTTTCGGATTGTTTTCTCTTTCGAGAAGGAATGGTTGTTGCGGCCTTGGTACTAGCGGTTGGGACGACCGCTGCCGATGTGGTATCCACATAAGTAGAAGAAGGAGGAGGTCTGAGAAGAGGTAAGAGAGTAGAGAGACGTACCTCGTTTGCCAGTGGCTTGAAGTCTAGGATCTTAGGACCGACCTGGGACAGCCTCAGGTCTCCCTCTTTAGGGTACTTATTCCCAAGTGCCTGCTTGAAGAGAGCACTGAGGATCGAGGATAGGGGACACTTGCTGAGCGCTTAGTTTCTTCGACTCTTAGCATCATGTCTTCGAAGATGATCTTGGCCCAGTCGATGTGGAGCCCTTTCATCAGTGCATACCCCATAGCAGTCTGAGGTTTTGAGGCCTGATCAGTTAACCCGACCTTTTCTATCATACAACTGATGATGTGTGCGAAGATGAAGTTCATCTCGCTTGGCATCTTGCTCTTGAGGATAGTGGTCAACTTCTTCTCAGGGAGTTCATCTCTCCATGTGTTCCATGTGTACTTTATTGCATCCAGAAATGCAACGATTTCAGTTTTGCCTTCCTCGGTTTTGACATCAGGTAAGGAGACGAAGCGTTTGTCTTTGGAGCTTCCAGGGAGGTTTAGAGCAGACCTGATCGCCCCGGGTTTATCTTTGCTTCCCCATGTTCAGTGTCAAAGAGGATGACGTCCACCATCTTTTCAGGGTTTTTGGTGGAGGGAACCTGAGCTCTTCTGGCAGTATACCAGAATTGGGCAAGGAGGTTCTTGTGGGCAGGGGGTTTGATGGTCAGTGTTGTCGCCAGAGGAAAACTCTTCAGGAAATTAACAGCATCATCAAGATGAGTGATTTGTTTCTTGGGGGAAAGTTGAATAGTGTAACGCCCCAAAATCCGGGCCAATTTAAACTTCAAGTTACAACAGGTTATGACAATAAAATTTCAACTTATATAGATATCAAAGGAATTAACCATCAAGAGTGTAATTACAATACAGGATACTACGAATAACCTATCAATCTAATCATGTCCCCACAATCAGATTAATTGAGTTATCTAAGCTATCCTTCAAAAATCTCCTCTTTAGTAATTGCCACTTCTGCTATTCCAAAAACACTCGTCCCACAACCCTTTATTTGCCCGAGCCTGAACCTGGTAAGAAAACATTATATGAAACGATTAGGCCAACGCCTAGTGAGAGCATTCATTTCAATAATGACATTTGCAAAATCAATGTAAACAAGTTATAACAAACTTGGTTATTCCTTTTCTTACCACACGTATAACTCTATTCCATTACACAATTTTATCCATTCCCATGACTATGACTGACAACAAATCCATCAGCATATCATACCCCAGAGCAACACTACGAATCTTCGAAGATTCTAGATCAATGCTCTCCACCAATAAATCGCGATTACACACGCCCATTTATCAGTAAGGAAGCAGAGATTACAAGTACTTATGTCAACCTCACTCTCTTCCTTAGAAATCAGGAATAACGATTAATACCACACACCTATTCCATGATTTCCCACACACACTGGAATAACGATTAAACGAGTAATACCACACGCCTATTCCATGTGATTACCGAACTTTAGTGCCTATGGATCCATTACACTTTACTAATGTATATGCATAACAGCATAATCCAACTCACATCATATTCTCAAATCTAAGAATACTAGATAACCTATCGTATCTTCATCCTCAAATGTCCCCCCTTCGGCGACTTAGCACGGGGGTTCCGCTATCCCGGTATTCCCCACTCCCGGTATTCCCCACTCCCGGTGCTCCCATCTCCCGGTATCCCCACAGTATCGAGACTTCACCGGAACACGTAAGTACCGGGACTCGTCTGTACCGGGACTTGCCTGTACCGGGACTTGCCTGTACCGGGACTACGGACTGCTCATTCAATTTGTCCAGAAATTAATCTAATTCGTCAAGTCATCTTATTTCAAGTCATTCTATTCAGCCATAATCCAATTATACAGATATATCAAGATTTAATACAACTTAAAAAGCATTGATTTATACAAAGAACTGAATGAACTCACCTTTGCAGTAAAAGCCTACTTCCTGTGCAAACTAAGAACTTCAATCGAACGATAATGATTCTGCACATTCATCCAAGAATACATATTCTTTCATAATCTAACATCTATACCAGATTTCTCAAACATAACAAACGATTCTTACCAGACCCAGATGAAATCTCGTTTTCTCCTGTTCTTCTTCTTTCTGCTTTAAGACCGACTCAAAACCCCACACACAGATTAGAATGAGATAATATCTTATTCTCTCTAAACTTATCCATACACACTTTCATTGCTACAAAACACACCCTCTAGTTCCATTAATCCACAAATGACACCAAACTTCAAACCCTTGTATTTTAACCCTATTGAATTATAAATTACAACATAATTCAAGGTTTGAAACCAAATTACAATTAGATCCCAATTCTCATTAAAATATTAATAACGAAAATTCAGGATGTTACAAATAAGGTGTAGGGGTTGTTGCTATGGAATGTGATTTGTTCCATTGTGAAGTTTACATTGGAAGCTTTGACAATCTCAGCCTTGTCAGAAGTAGTGGGAGAAGCAGTGTTGGTAGCTTCAGTAGTTGTCATTTCTGTTCATAAAATACAAACATGAAGAAGATGAAGAGAAGTTCTTAAAATGGATAAGTTTCCAAAATAAGGGTTTTTAGGGTTTTACAGTTTCCATTTAGAGAAAGAAAAGGGAAACTAGGGTTTTTCTAGTTTTAAAAGAAGTACAAAACATAGTGAAAATTCTTGTTTTCCAGTTTCCTTTTATGGAAAGGATTCTGGAAAAACATATGAAAATGTCAAGTTTAAGATTTTAAATATAAACTCGAAGAACAATCTGTAAGCTGATTGTGGGCATAAAATCATGAATAAAACGATTTTACTTTTGAGAAAGTTCCTTTGTTTGATCTTTTAAAAACAATAATAAGATCAAAAACAAGTTTATTAGATGGATAATAAAGAAATAGTAACCTGTGGTGTGACGTAGAAGATGAAGATGAACAAGTTCTTGAGAAATTAATTCAAAAGCAACAGTGAGTTCTTTCTTGAGAGAGAATAAGTTCGCGTAAAAGGTAAAAATATAAACGCAAAGGGTTTATATAGTGAGAGTAGAGAGAGAAAAACTATGAGCGGGAAAAGTTTTTCATGATGACACGGACACGTCCCTTGAATCTGATTGGACAAGGAAACGAAACGGGCGAACGTGTCAGACAAAAAGGCGTGTCATGGTTTATCCAGAGGATGACGTCATAAACGTCCTTTCATATTTTAACGTGTCTCTGAGGGTTTTAGAAAAGCTCAAGACATTTTAAAAAATAGAGAAGTATTAGTTTTAGAGTTTCAAAGTATCACTGAAAGGAAGAGATATTCAGCGATGCAGTTTGTTTTGAAATTCTACATACTGAAGCGAACGTCAGCGTTGAAGAGAGAACATACCTTGATATCAGCGAATCAATTTTGTTCAAAGATTAGATGATTAATAGGGGTATACAAGTTCATTTTATCACTGATCAAATGCTAACCGCTGAAGATTTTACTCTTCTAGGTTCAGCATTCCAAGCTCGCTGATGAGAAAGTTGAATCTTGTCTCATCAAGAGGTTTGGTGAAAAGATCAGCTAACTGAAAGTCAGTGGGAATAAAATGAAGTTCTATATCACCATTCATCACATGATCTCTGATAAAATGATACCTGATTTCGATGTGTTTGGTCTTTGAGTGTAGCACTGGATTGGTTGCTATGGCGATGGCACTAGTGCTGTTGCAATAGATTGGAATTTTAGAGAGCTGAAGGTCATAGTCCAGTAGTTGATTTCTCGTCCACAAAAACTGAGAGCAAAAGCTTCCAGCGGCTACATACTCAGCTTCAGCGGTTGAGGTGGATACTGAGTTTTTCTTTTTTACTTGTCTAACTCACCAGCTTTCCACCCAGAAGCTGACAGCCACCTGTGGTGCTTTTCCTATCCAATTTGCATCCTGCAAAATCACTATCTGAATAGGCGATTAGATCAAACCCTGAGTCCTTAGGATACCAAAGACCTAGGTTAGGAGTACCCTAAAGGTATCTAAAAATACGCTTTACAACGATCAAATGAGATTCCTTAGGTTCAGCTTGATATCGTGCACACAAACAGGTTGCGTACATAATATCAGGATGGCTAGCTGTAAGATACAGAAGAGAGCCGATCATCCCACGGTAGATGAGAATCGCTGAGCATTGAACGAGCAGCTTCGATGATTGTTCGATTTCTTCTTTCAGTTACTCCATTTTGTTGTGGTGTTCTCACTGAAGAAAAGTTGTGAGAAATACCCTTGCTTTCAAAGAAGGAATCAAGGGAACTGTTTTTGAATTTAGTCCCATGATCACTCCTTATTGAGTGAACGGTCATATTATTCAGGACTTCCATTTTCCTGACGAAGGTGATGAGTTCTTCAGGGGTGTCACTCTTAGAATGGAGAAACATAACCCAGGTATAGCGAGAGAATTCATCAACTATGACCAGTGTATATTTCTTTCTAGCGAGGGATTGTTTGTTAACAGGGCCAAACAAATCCATGTGGAGAAGTTGAAGAGGAGATGACACTGAGGAAACTTGTTTAGACTTGAAGCTTGCTTTGGTTTGTTTCCCTTTTTCACACGCTGAACATAGAGATTCCTTAGCGTATGAATGTTAAGGTAGACCAGTGACCAACTCTTTTGAAGAAAGAGTATTCAGTGTCTTGAAGTTGAGATGAGAGAGCCTCTTATGCCATAGCCAGTTGACATCAGATGAGGCTTTTGAGAAGAAACGGGAATTCTCAGTGGTTGTCGCGTCCATGTTTATAACATAAACATTTTCCAAACGGTATCCGCTGAGAGCGATCTTCTCCTTTTTGTCAGTAACAAAGCAGGATTCCTTAGTGAAAATCACTTTGTGATCCTGGTCACATAGCTGACTGATGCTCAGAAGATTGTGCTTAAGTCCTTCAACATATGCGACTCTTCTGAAGGTTGTTGTACCATTAGAGAGTACACCAAACCCTCGGGTATAGCCTTTTCCATTTCCACCAAAGGTTACTAAGGGACCTCTCTCTTTCTTATATTCAGTGAGCAGATTCTTTTTGCCAGTCATATGTCTAGGGCATCCACTATCGAGATACCAGATACCCTTCAGGACCTGTACACAAAGGAAGATTAGTTTGACTTGGGCACCCATTTTACTATGGGTCCACATTTGTCAGTGGTGGTAGAGGAAGTGGAAGGTTCAACAATCTTTGCAGCATTAGAAGATTCAGCTTCAGGACTAGTCTTCACTTTGGTTAATTTCTTAACCTCAGTGGTTGGTTTCATCTTAACCTGATTTGCACTAGGATTGGTCTTCTTTGCCTTGGGGGCATTGATCTTCACCTTAGCTAACTTTTCAGCTTTGGTGGCTGTAGGGCACTAACTAGCAATATGATCGGTAAGTCCACGGTGATAACATTTCCTATAGCTAAAAGTAGCTTTAGGACCATTTGCATGCTTAGCCGAAATTTTTAAATGAGCAGGGCCAACACCAAGTATACCTTTGGCATTGGAAATTTGAGGAACAACCAGTTCTTCGGATTTCTTACCAATTACACCCACTCTTAGTCTAGGAGTAGATCGCTAAATAAATCCAGGGATCTTGTTCTTAGACGTAGAGGGATGATTCACTGAAGTTTTAGAAACGTTCAGCTTAGGTACAAAGGTACCCTTCTGAGGTTTTTGGTTAAAAACTTTTTCCTTACCTTTACCTTTAGAGTTTAAGGTAGGTTTTTCCTCAGGAGTGGGAATTTTAGAAGAGGAACACTGAGACGAGGAGGTGTCATGGATAGAGGACACGAACATTCCAAACTTAAGCATGGAACGATCTGTGGTTGGTTCTTCAGCGTCACCTTTGTAACCAAGACCACGTTTGTCACTCAGGGGAATCTGAGCTCCTAATATCTCAGTGATCGTTGCTGAGGATTTACACCATCCTTCAACAGTAGCCTTTTCAGCCTTTAATGTAGTGACAACATCTTCTCGTTCGATACGAATGATTTGATTTATACAGGCATGATCCTTTAAATTTTCTTCTATTTTGGAAAGCTTTTGAATTTCTAAGTGAAAATTCTTAAGCTGTTCAGCGAGATCAATATTTAATTTTTCAGCTTTGGTCTTGCCATTCATGGCATCATATAAATCAACAGTCAAAAGATCAACGGTTCGACGTCTTTTGATGTCACTAAGGGCTGAAGTTTGAGTATCAGTGAGAGAGTTTGATACCTGAGAGGTGGAGGTAGAAGTAGAGGGAATTTCAGTTTGTTCTTCCTCTTCTTCTATTTGAGCCATGAGGCAGAGATTGGCCTCATCATCATCTTCAGAGTCAGATGATTCTTCATCAGAAAGAGCCCAGTCATGATCTTCAGCGATCATGCATTTGCCTTTCTTCTTAAAGATTTTCAGCTTTGCATATTTTTCTTTCAGCTTCTTGTACTTGTCATCTCTAGCCCTGGGGTTAGAGGATTTCTTGTAGGAAGAAGATGAGGGTTTGAAGACTTTCTTAGACCTGCATTCACTAGCAGAGTGTCCTACGTTTTCACAGTTAAAGCAGGTAGCAGTGGCCTTATCTACAGGGGTTGAAGATTTTGGCTTGCCAGTGAGTGCAAGAGGTTTGTTTCTTCTAAAGTTACTCTTTCTGGCGAATCTCCTGAAAGAATTAGTCAGGAGGGCCAATGACTCATCTATTTCTGAAGGATCAGCTTCAGATGAGTCATCAGAGTTAGATTCCAACTCAGTGATAGTAACAGTGGAGCGCTGAGTGGGCGTTAACTCTGAGAGTAAAGCAAGAGGTGTGCTTTTGGAATCTTTCACAAGATTCTTCTTAAGATGACATGACTGCTCATGATTGAGCATAGTGCCAAATAAGGTAGAAATGGTCATTGATTTCAGATCATTTGAGAGCTTGAGACACATTGAATAACTGTCCCAGCTTTCAGGAAGACATTCCAGGAACTTTGTCAGAATCTCAAAGTTAGAATATTCCTTACCAACAGTTTTTAAGTCAATGATTAAACAGTTAAAACGTTGGTGAACTTCAGAGAGAGTTTCATTCTTACCACAAATGAAGCTTTCGTACTGTCTTACCAGGTTAATCTTTCTTGAGTCCTGGACTTTAGATGTACCTTCACATTGAATACAGATTGTGTCCCACATGGCTTTAGAAGTTTTCAGGTTCATGACGGAGTGGTAAACTTCATCAGGAAGAGCCATAGAGATGATGGATCTGGCCTTAGTGTTGATGGCCGCTTTCTTCTTGTCTTCATCAGTCCAAGTGTTAACAGCCCTGGGAATGATTCTTTCAGGAATGGCAGCTCTAGTAGCAGTGCCTGGAACTTCAGGGTCAATCATAACAGGGGCATATGGACCATTCTCAATGTAGTAAGGAATAGTAGGATCTACAACTTCCAAGAAGAGCATCATCCTATTTTTCCATAGATTGAAGTTATCTTTGGAAAATCTATGGGGTTTTGCAAGAGAACCATTGTCGATATAGTTTGTGTTTGTGGTGTTAGCCATTTTAGAAAATAGCAATGAAGAGAAAAGAATATAGTATAAGAAAGATCTTGTTTATAGGATTAAACAATCTGCTCTGATCCCACTTGTTGGTCCCAAAGGGGTTATACAAGTTTGTAGAAGGGGGGGTGAATACAAACACACGATTTTTACTTTTCTAAATTATTTATTGATATGTATCAAACAATTTACAGTTTGTTGCGGAACAAGATTAAGGAATAAACCTAATCTAAACAAACTATGCGAATCACTAAGATTTCTTGCACTAGAAATACGATAGAGAGAAAATAAGAATATTAAGGAAAATATTCTAACACACAGATTCAGCAAAGATAAGGAATGGCCGAAGGTGTTCAAGAAATGAACTAGGGTTTCCTTTATATATTGCATGCATTTAATGCACAACAGTACAACTTTACACGTGCATCCTCTGGTTGGTTGCATGGTTTGACTTCAGTAGACAACCTAGTGGCTGCATGATGAACAATGTAGAATCAGAGTTGGTTGTATGATTCTGGACAGAAGGGATGTCCGTTCTGACATTTCGTATGGAGACGTGCAAGGTGATAAGACAAAAGTTGCTTGTAGAGGAGGCTTCATGATCAGCGTTCGTTGAATGATTCTTTATCAGCGAATGATAAAGTTCATCGTTCGATGAAGTCTTCTACTTGAAACTTCACGTTGAGTGGACAGGTCTTGGCTTCGCTGATATCCGCATCAGTTCATTAGTAGACTTGTCGCTGGTTCTTTGGCTTGATCTTCGACTTCAGCGTAGAACATGGTTGACGTGAAACTTGTCTTCAGGGATCATAAGTAAACAAAACAAGTTATCAGCGATCATCAGTGAGGCTGAACAGGCTCAGGGCTCACTGATGAATAGTGTTCGCTGAATGTGTAATTTAAAGAACGAGAGTTAACTATCAGTGGTACTAAACAGACTTAGTATTTATCAGCGATAGTGAAACTCTAATACACATTGTCTACTTACAATTTTCACTAAGTGTTTCTCAGAGTCATTATCAAATCACTGAGGGTTTGGATCAATATTTCATGTGAACCCAACCCTATGTGTTTGTATATATATATATATGAAGCAAATTGATACCTATAATGTAACTGAAACACACAACCAGTAATGGTATAAGATCTTGAGAGCTGACCTGTTTGACTAAACATTCTTTTAACATTTTAGCATAAACGATCGTACAACTTAATCAGTTTAGTAAAACACTTGTATCGGTACAATAATCAAAAAATTTACAGTGAGATAAGCAGTTGTTTCAGCTTGAATAGCAGATTGATAATTACATCTTGGCAAGCAGTATTATGACCACTGATGATTGTGATAATTTCTTGTTATTAATTTGTAATCCAGTGACTTTTGTCCAATTCACAGTGCCTAAACAGTTGGATAGTGTTGCTATGTTACTTGAGGTAGAGTTCAAGTGGATTATACCAGGTATGTCTATTTTTATTTCTACATAGTAGTTGATAATATTCCTTTTAACGAAAAATTAAGGAAAGTATATTTGGTAAACTTCTATATGAGACAAATAGCCTAGGGCCCACCAAACCAAACCGAACCAAACCATCATTTTTCTGTTAGAGTCATTTTTCTAGTTTTTAATTTTTAATTTCAGATTTGTTATGTTTTTAAAAACCTTGCAACACCAGGAATCGAACACGAGACCTCACAATTGAAAAACAAGAATCTAACCACCAGGCCAGTACTGATTTTGTGAAAAATATCTCTATAATATTTGTTTCTTGTAGTCAAACGGTGCCACCAGGGTCGTTCCTGATATTTTGGAGGTCCTGTACGAAAACTAAATGTACTTTTATATTTTTTTATTAGAATTATTTTTTACTACATTTGTTTTGTAATAAATTGATTGATAACTTATTTTTGAATTTGATCAAATTGTGACACTAAATTTTAATTTTTGAAGTTATTATGTTAGTTTGGATTCAAATTTTATAATTGATTGTAATAACCGTGTTCCGTTTAAGAATAAAGATTAATTTTGGGGTGAAAGTGTGAAACTATAAACTTGAGGGTCTGATTTGTAATTTTTGGTGGAAGGTATTTAAACACCAATAATAGACTCAAAACCCTAAGAGGAATTCTATTGTATGGGAGTGGCGGCTTAGAGATAGAGAAGGAAAAGAATTGTTCAATTTCAGTGGAGAAGATGATTCGTCAATCATAAGATTTGGAAGAAGAAAGAGAAATGGAAATCTTATTCTACATTTTTCTAGCAGGTAACCCTTAATCTCAATCCTATTTTAAAGTTATGCCAGTTTGATACGGTTGTTTGAGGACTTCCTTGTTTAAGATTTTTAAGAGAGAGTGTTTCAAAGAATCTGCACAAATCATTTTGGTGTCGGATTAATCATCTTGTTGAGAGTAAAGCTTGTTAATCGGTTTTATTGGTGTTTGGGCAAAATTTCACAAGTCTCGACCACGACCAAAACACTGAGAGCATTTATTACACTTTTCCATACTAATGTCAAATCATAAACACTTTATCTTTTGACAAAAGTTGAAGTCGAATGTTACTCGCGACACTCGATCGTCGTGTGGAACCTCACGACCTCGACCGACTAACGTATGATATTACTGTTACGTTTTCAATGTTTAATGCAGGGTCAATGATAATTAATGACCAACGGACATAACCGACAGAGGCAATTATGAGCATTGAATTCAGCGACCGTTACGACCGTTATCAAGAAGACTTTATGGAGTCATTCAAGGCGTACGAAAACTATAAAAGCAAAGGCTAGAGCACCATTTCGCATATCTGAGATCATCAAAAATCATCTCACATCTGGAAACAACGAGACTCTCAAGAACACTCGAAGCAAAGAATTCTCTCTCAAAAGATCGTTCACGACGCACGACTTACACGCACGACGCATAGTCTTTACACACGATTCACTTGTTTTCCATGCACGATACACTTGTTACTTTACATTTAAAGTCTTTCTTTCATTTGTATTGTAATCTATGTACTCTCGACACCTGAAACTTAAGGACATCGCCCCTGTTTGGCGACCATAGTGCAGCGACGACCCCCAAAGTCGTCCGCGGGTTTTTTCCTCGTTGAGGTTTTTCCCGCGTCACCAAAATCTTTGTCTCATTTATATTTTCTGTCTTTGTCGCACGTTTTGTCGAAAGATTCCTATTCTTTAGTTGTTAAACTCCACAATCAACCTTAAGTTATCCTTCTGGACGATTTTTGGCATTAACAGTTTGGCGCCATCTGTGGGACGCCATCTAGAGAAAATCTTCGACAAACGTGTGTCTTACTAACGGTTTCTTGGAGTTTCCTTTTCTTTCTGTTTCAGGAAAATGGCAGCCCATGGAAATCAAGAGCAGCTCATTGCCCAGATGTATCAGGAGTTGGAAGTTGCGCGAAATCAAATCAACGTCCTTGTTGATCAAAGTCGAAGGGCAGCTAAGGAGATCGCGCGGCTGCGGAATCAAAATCCGAGTGGATCGTTCGGGCCGCAGAATGGTCCTAGACCATTCGTTCCGAAACCAGGTCCAGGATCATTCGGTCAGAATCTAGGATCCAATCCTTTCGTCCAAAATCCAGGCTCAAGTCCATTCGTCCAGAATCCAGGCCCAGGACCGTTCGGTCAGAATCAGCAACCTGGCCCATTCATGCAGAATCAGCAACCAGGATCGTTCATCCCAAATCCCCAGTTCGGGCCAATTCCTCCTCAGCATCTGAGACCACCACCCATGAACAATGGGCCCCAGCCGTAGTCCGTCCCTTTCAATGGGGACGCTAATGGCTCGTCGTACGGAAATGGTACCAGTTCGGGTGTTGATCCGTTGACAGGCGTGAATTCCGATCCTAATGACCCCGTCACTCAGCGATTGAAGATGTTAGAGGATCAGAATGAGCGTGTTCTATCTTTGCTCGCAAAGCTACGAGGGGCAGCCGTGTCGGTCGACGTCGAGCCTCGCTCAGGATATCAGACGTCGCCTTTCGTCGACAAGATCACGACCGTCGACGTCCCGAAGAAGTATAACATCCCCGCCTTCACGCTCAAGTATTCGGGGGTGACCGACCCGACGGAGCACATCGCGAAGTATAAGCAGCTAATGTGGACGGTCTCGATCCTACGCATGTACCAAGAAGTGTGCATGTGCAAGAGTTTTGGGGCGACCCTCACAGGTCCTGCCCTCCAATGGTTGATCAACCTCAAACCTAAATCTATCGGGTCGTTCGCTGAGTTGGTCAACCAATTCTCCCAACAGTTCGCCAGCAGTCGCAAGATGGAGAAGCAGACCAGCGACTTGTACTATGTCGTTCAGAAGGATGGTGAATCTATTCGAAACTATTTCAATAGGTTCAATGCGGAGATGATCAGTTTCCGCAACTGCGGCGTCAAGACCACGATCAAAGCCTATAAACGCGGTCTAGACGACAGTTCGAGTTTATACACCAATCTAACCAAGTATCCCCCGGAGAATTTTGAAGATGTCCGACCCAGAACCCTTGCTTATATGAGGGTGGAAGATGATGCTGCCTTTCGTCGGAAGCACACCGACGATAAGAGGTCGTTAAGCGTAAGGAAGCCAGAGTTCAAGACAAAAGCAATATCCAAGTCAGAGAATGCGCGGCAAATCTCGAACGTCCGAATCAAGACAAAGGCGGAGTTCAAAACCGCGACCAAATTCCCTCAGTACCCTAAGATATCCTCATACGGATTCAAAGGGACTACTAAGGATTTGGTTGAGGCTCTGAAGACCGTCCAGGCGACCATCCGGTGGCCGAAGAAGTCCGAACAAGCTGACGATAAGAAAGATAAATCAAAGTGGTGCGACTTCCATGTCAACCATGGTCATGCGACCGATGATTGCATATCTCTCACAAAGGAGCTAGCATATCACGTCCTGAAGGGTAATCTCAAGGATATCATCGACGACGTCGTTACTCCAACTAACGACGTTCGACCGCCAACCCCTGAGTATGCACAAGTCGTCAACTGCATCACTGGTGGGTCAGACGTATGCGGTCTGACATATTCCGCAGCCAAACGTCACGCCAGCCAGGCACCTGACGATCGGCCTATCCCGTGCTCATCAAGACCAAAAGGAGATCTAGAGTTAGAAGCCATGAAAATCACGTTCGACCAAGACGACCTCGGTGACTCGTATCAGAAGCATCATGATGGGTTGATTATTCAACTCACGATCGGTAATTGTTTAACCCAGCGAGTCTTGGTCGATGGAGGCAGTTCAGCGAATGTCATCTTCCTTGACACCATCAAGGCCATGGGAATCGGTCGATCGGAAATCACCCGACGTTCGACAACCTTGGTCGGTTTCAATGGGGAAGCGACGAGTACCTTTGGAGAGATCACCTTGCCTGTATACACCGGAGGAATCAACAAGCAGACCAAGTTCAACGTCATTGATTGCTCGTCGGCCTATAACATCATCCTACGCCGACCGTGGATCCATGAAATGAAAGTCGTTCCCTCGACGCACCACCAGACCATGAAGTTCCCTACGCCATGGGGGTCCAAGAGATCAAAAATGAGCCAAAAGTCACCCTTGATTGCTATAAGACCACCCTAAAGCCGTAGAAGTAGGCCGTTTAGCAGAAGTCGTGGGTGAAGATGTCTATCGACTCCGAACCCTCGACAATCGAGGTATCTCATGCAGCTGTAATGCAACACGTCTGGAAAGGTATGTCTTCTAAGTCCTTTTCTATCTTCCATACAATTTTTTACCACGACGATTACTGACTTAAGCATTGGAGGGTCGTTGTTTGGGCAAAATTTCACCAGTCTCGACCACGACCAAGGTAAGGAAAACGCTTATTTTACTTTTCCACAATAAGGTAAAAGTCATAGTACTTTGTCTCTTGGTTAAAAGTCAGAATCATAAATTATTTGCCTCACGACACTCGACCGCGACGTCGCCCAATTCACACCACCGTCACATAGAACCATGCGACCTCGACCAACTAACGTATACTATGACTGTTATGTTTGTTCAGTGTTTTAATACAGGAATTAATGCCATTTATGAACAACGGCTATAACCGACGAGATCGGTTATGAAGATTTAATCCCATGAACGTTACGGCAGTTATCAAAATACTTAATGAGCTAATTAAAGCACTCAAAGACTACAAATACCAAACTCAATCATCATTTCAAGGGACATCGAACATCAGAAGAAACCTTCCGAACTCAGAAGAACATTCATAACAACGAACTTTCTCTCGAAGAATCGCTCTCGACGCACGACATTCGCACTCGACACACAGTTCGTATACACTACACACATTGTTTTTACATTTGAAACACTTGTTACTTTACATTTCGAAGTCTTTCTTTCATTTGTATTGTAATCTCTGTACGATCGACACCTGATACAAAGGACATCGCCCCTGTTTGGCGACCATAGTGCAGCAACGACTTCCACAGTCGTCCGCGGGTTTTTTCCTCGTTGAGGTTTTTCCCGCGTCACCAAAATCTTTGTCTCTTTTACATTTTCTGCTTTTGTCGCACGCTTTGTCGAGAGATTTCTTTCTTTAGTTGTTAAGCTCCACAATCAACCTCAAGTTGTACTTTTGTGCGATTTTTGGCATTAACAGTTTGGCGCCCACCGTGGGGCCCCATCTAGAGAAAATCTTCGACAAATGTGCGTCCTACTAACGGTTTCTTGGAGGTTTCTTCTGTTTCCTTTTTCAGGAGAATGGTAGGCTTCAAAAATCCAGAGCAAATCATTGCCCAGATGCACGAAGAGCTCGAATATGCACAAGATTCCCCTACGATAGTCGATGACTATCGCTTGGAAGAGATTGTCCTAGATCAGAGCAAGCCTGATCAGAAAGTCTTTTTAGGATCATCCCTCGATCCCAACATTAAAGACAAACTAATATCTTTCCTGTAGGAACACGCCGATTGTTTTGCGTGGTCGCATGAAGATATGGTCGGTATCGACCCTGACGTCATCTCCCATAAGATCAACGTTGATCCGTCCTTCAAGCCCATCAAGCAAAAGCGAA
This sequence comes from Saussurea involucrata, assembly GCA_033807775.1. Taxonomy (NCBI): domain Eukaryota; kingdom Viridiplantae; phylum Streptophyta; class Magnoliopsida; order Asterales; family Asteraceae; genus Saussurea; species Saussurea involucrata. Next base: position 22,485,594 of record CM066324.1, read on the forward strand.
TGAAATTTGCTCCTGAAAGGAATAAGGTGATAAATGACGAAGTCGACAATCTCCTCAAGACAGGAAAAATTCGCTAAGTAAAATATCCTGATTGGCTTGCTAACGTCGTGGTCGTGGCGAAGAAAAATGGCAAATGGAGAGTCTGTATCGATTTCACAGATCTCAACAAAGCCTGTCCAAAAGATCCATTTCCACCGCCACACATCGATGCCATGGTCGACGCGACAGCGGGGCATGAACTATTGACGTTCATAGATGCTTATTCTGGATACAATCAGATCCTAATGCACGTCGAGGATCAAGAGAAAACTGCATTCATGACAGACCGAGGTAATTACTGTTATAAGGTTATGCCTTTTGGACTAAAAAATGCAGGTTCCACCTACCAGCGTCTGGTGAATAAGATGTTCAAAGATCACCTCGGCGACACAATGGAAGTCTATATCGATGACATGCTCGTCAAGTCGAAGCAAGCAGTCGACCACGTCGAACACTTGAGGCAGTCATTCGACATCCTTCAGAAGTATAGCATGAAGCTCAACCCGACAAAGTGTTCCTTCGGTGTCAGTGCTGGAAAGTTCTTGGGTTACATGGTCACTCGTCGAGGAACCGAGGCTAATCCCGACCAGATCAAAGCCATTATCGAAATCAAATCCCCATAAAATTTCAAAGAAGTCCAAAGGCTTACCGGTCAGGTGGCAGCTTTGAACAGGTTTATCTCTCGATCCTCAGATAAATGCCATATGTTTTACAATGTCCTCAGGAAAAATAGAGGCTTCGACTGGACCGACAGTCATGAGCAGGCGTTGCAAAAGCTTAAGGAATACATAACGTCGCCTCCTTTGTTGTCGAAACCTCACGATCATGAGGTCTTGCAACTGTATTTGGCTGTTATTCCAAATACAGTAAGCGTCGTACTGACGCGAGAAGATGAAAAGCAACAATTGTCGATCTACTATGTAAGTAAATCTCTCTTGGACGCAGAAACAAGGTATTCCTCTATGGAAAAATTGCTTTTGTCGCTAGTCACAGCTGCTAAGAAATTGCGACATTATTTTGAATCGCATCCTATTACTGTCGTGACTAACTTTCCTCTTAAGTCTGTTTTGAGGAAACCTGAGTTGACAGGTCACTTAGCAAAGTGGAGCGTATATCTCAGTAGTTACGACATAGATTTCAAGCCCAGGACTGCGATCAAATCGCAAGCCTTGGCAGATTTTATTGCTGATTTCAGCCCTGAATTGGAGAAAGAAGCAGAGCTCGAAGTGTCGACTGTGGCGACTCACGACGACGTGCCTTGGATCTTACATGTCGATGGCCGTCCAACATTAGAGGCTCATGACTAGGCGTCGTCTTAAAGTCGCCACAGGGGGGCAAGATGGTATATTCAGTCCGATGCGACTTCAAAACCACCAACAACGAAGTCGAATACGAAGCCCTGATCGTGGGAATGAATATGGCCCACGACTCGGGAGCAACCGCGTTGCATGTTAAAAGTGATTCTCTCCTGGTCGTGAACCAAATGAATGGAGAATTCGCGGCTAAAGATTCAAAAATGACAGCGTACCTAAAGGTAGCAAAAGAAAAATCCGAAAAATTTAAACCTTTTTCTATTGAACAGATTCCAAGGGACCAGAATACTCAGGCCGACGCCTTAGCAAACCTTGGGTCTGCTCTAGTCGAACCAATATTCGACGCTATCCCCATGATCCATCTGGCGACATCGTCCATCGAAAACATTGATGTCACCCAGATCAAAGACGAAGAAGATGATTAGTCGTGCGATATTCGAAATTTCCTCATGCACGACCAACTCCTAGAGGACAAGATGGAAGCTCGGAAGATCAGATTTAAAGCATCCAAATACGTCATGATCGAAGATAGGCTCTATCGACGATCATCGATGGGCTTAAATCTAAGATGCGTCGTCAGCAAAAGTCAAATCCAGAAAATCCTTCAAGAAATGCACGATGGAGAGTGTGGCAATCACTCAGGAGGTCGTAGTTTGGATAATCGTATCTCTCGACAAGGGTATTTTTGGCCAACGCTGCGACAAGATGCCGTCAGGTATGTCCAGAATTATGATCCCTGTCAACGACATTCAGGTATGTCTCATAAACCCTCTGAACCCTTGCACTCGACACTTATCCCATGGCCCTTCATGAGGTGGGGAATGGATATTATCGGCAAGCTACCACCTGCTCCAGGGCAAAAGGTATTCCTCCTTGTACTTACAGATTACTTTTCCAAATGAGTCGAAGCATCTGCATTTTCCCAAGTTCGTGACAATGAAGTCATCTCTTTTATCCAAACTAACATCATATGCAGGTTTGGGGTTCCATCCGAAATTGTCTGCGACAATGGATCCCAATTCATCAGCGACAGAACTCAACAGTTCTGTGAAGATAGAAACATTAAGCTGGCGACCTCGACTCCCAGATATCCCCAAGCAAATGGACTTGCTGAATCGAGCAATAAGACCATTATTGCTTCGATCAAGAAAAGGCTAAAAGCTGCAAAGGGAAAGTGGGTCGAAGAACTCCCTTCGGTCCTATGGGCAAATCGCACGACACCACGCACGTCCACAGGACAAACCCCTTTCTCTCTAGTCTACGGCTGCGAAGCAGTTTTGCCGATCGAAGTCCAACTCCCGACTTCGAGGCATACTTCCGTCGATCACAACTTGGTCGATCTAGGATACGACCTCGACGCCCTCGAAGAACTTAGAGAATCAGCCTTGATTAGAATGGCATCGCAGAACCAAGCGGTCGAGCGACATTTCAATAAAAATGTCAAAATCAAAGTCTTTCAAGAAGGCGACTACGTCCTCCGTCGGGTATTCCAAAACACTCAAGAGCTCAATGCAGGTAAACTTTCCATTAAGTGGGAAGGTCCTTATCGTATATCCGAAGTCGTGGGTAAAGGGGCCTATCGACTCCAGACCCTCGACAACCAAGAAGTCCCACGTAGTTGGAACGCAACGCATCTAAAAAGGTATTTCTTTTAAAAACCACTTTTCTCTCGTATGATTTCATTCACCTCAGTGGTAACTAACTTAAGCATCGGAGGGTCGTTGGTTAGCCAACGACTAACCTTCGACAGTATTTTATCGCATGATCGCTCGATGTAAGCCTATTGCGTAACTTTCGCAAGATCGCAGTCCGGTCAAAATTTAACACATGATTTAGATCCATCGCACAATGCGATTGTACAATCAACCCGCTATCTAAAGTTTTTTTTTACTTAGAAAGATCTCATGTTCTGAAACATGTGCTTCAAACGCATGTATATATGTTTAGTGTTTTTTGTTATCTTTCAATAAAAAGTCTTAGTCGCACGTATCTACAGTTATATACGATTTACAAGTATGACCATACGATTGAAATTATATTCAATGATTGCTTGTAATGGACAGCGAAAAAATCTCACGTTCAAAAGAAACTCCATTCATACTTAAACATAGTTACATTAGATCGCTCGATCACCTATGATCTAACATGAAAAACAAAGTTCATAAAGCATAAATTTATCCTAAGTCTAGGGAAGAGGATCGGTAGCATCTTGCCCGAAGTCTCGACCTTGGAATCCTCGTCAGCCCCGAAGCGCACTAAGGAACTTATGCAAGGATCAAAACAAGTATGTAAGACAAAATTGGGAGTTGTTTCCCAGCACCCTACGCCGCGACACATTACGAAGGTAAGTCCGCAGTATTTTGAGAATGTGGCTCTTAAGATTAATGTTAAGGTTGGAGGAAGGAATATGATACTCTCGACGATCAACTTCCGGTCCAACATCTTCTCTATCTTTGCATACCGAACAAAAGAAGACTGAAATATCTATAGAATACAAAAGAAATATGTTAACAAAATACTCAGCGAAAACTAAGAAAAACATTAGAAACACAAGTTTCGCTTACAAAGAACGCCAGCTTGGCCATACGCGATCCCATCTCTTAGATGGAAACCCTTCGAAAACGCTCCTCGAAAGATAGGAGCTGATATTTCCCCAGATACGGATATGACTCCGTCCCGTCGAGGACATTGTCAGTTAAGAGGTCCGACGTAGGGGTATTAACGAATTGAGCTTTTAACGAGCTACTCGAGCTCGAGCTCGTTTATCTTGAGCTCGAGCCTAATAGTTATCGAGCTCGAGTCGATCTCGAACACAAAATAAAGTTCGCTTAAGTTAACGAGTCGAGCTCTATAACACCGATGTTCGACTCAACTCGTTCGAAAGCTCGATTAAGCTTATACGAGTCGAGTTGAGCCGAGCCATTCGAGCATACGCTTTTTCGAGTCTAACATATTTATATATGTTTACAAATTATATAATCAAAATATAAAAATTATCGATCTTGACTACATAAACGAGTTAATCGATCTCGAATTCGTGCTTATAAACGAGCATCGAGCTCGAGCTCGAACATTGAAAAATTAATCGAGCTCGAGCCGAGCTCGAGCCAGGTAATATTTTTTTAAGCTCGGATCGAATAACCTACTACTCGACTCGGCACGACTCGGACTCCGACGGCAACGAAAAGTTGACCATCATGACTTCGTTCTCACCCTCTCCCGTCTTTGCACCCTTGCCCTTGTCGGCTGACGAAGGGGTCGACGTGGCTGTAGGAGACATCGTCGCCAGATGCGCAGGATCCACGGACATCACGTCAATTGCGATCGACACCTTTCTCCTGAAAAGATATAAAAGAGGAATGTTACAAGGTGAATAGAAAAACGAAAGCCCCCGGAATTGGGGCATTAACTGAGTCAATGTTCAAACTCGAGTATGAATACCTTAGCCAAGGATGAATAAGGGATTTGTCGTTTGTGATTTCTGAAAATCGTCGAAATCCTTTTTTACAGGCTCAATCGACGTATTATCTAACAAAAGACTTATGGAAAAAACCACGAAACTATACCTTATATAGGTGCTCAAAAGCCTCGAAGCTCTAAGCAAATCAAAGATCTTCGCAAAGTTTGGAAAGGATTCGGTGAAGAACGCCGATAAATCAAAAGAATCTCTCTCTTAAAAACCTTTTTTCGTGGAATAGAAAGATCTGCCGAATGTCTCTATTTATGTAAACGATCGTGTCAGGTCGAATCCCTTGATGATAGACACGCGCCCTCGTCTTTTCGTATGACCACTCGGATTGCCGACACCTGGCAGTGACAGCTGCTTAGCATAATCGTGCGTCAGCATGACGTCACGACCTTATCCTCTCTTCGACTTCCCTCTCTAGTTAGAATTGAACCGATTCAGTTCTAGGGCAACCAAGGTAAAATTATTGGACACGTGTCACGACCCTGGACGTCCGACAAGCAAAATTTAAAAAACTTTATGAAATTCGAATTTGCCACTCAACTTTTTCAAATTTTGGGGGCAAACTATTTGGGCAAAATTTCACCAGTCTCGACCACGACCAAGGTAAGGAAAACGCTTATTTTACTTTTCCACAATAAGGTAAAAGTCATAGTACTTTGTCTCTTGGTTAAAAGTCAGAATCAAAAATTATTTGCCTCACGACACTCGACCGCGACGTCGCCCAATTCACACGACCGTCACATAGAACCATGCGACCTCGACCAACTAACGTATACTATGACTGTTAGGTTTGTTCGGTGTTTTAATACAGGAATCAATGCCATTTATGAACAACGGCTATAACCGACGAGATCGGTTATGAAGATTTAATCCCATGAACGTTACGGCAGTTATCAAAATACTTAATGAGCTAATTAAAGCACTCAAAGACTACAAATACCAAATTCAATCATCATTTCAAGGGACATCGAACATCAGAAGCAACCTTCCGAACTCAAAAGAACATTCATAGCAACGAACTTTCTCTCGAAGATTCGCTCTCGACGCACGACATTCGCACTCGACACACAGTTCTTATACACGACACACATTGTTTTTACATTTGAAACACTTGTTATTTTACATTTCGAAGTATTTCTTTCATTTGTATTGTAATCTCTGTACGATCGACACCCGATACAAAGGACATCGCGCCTGTTTGGCGACCATAGTGCAGCGACGACTTCCACAGTCGTCCGCGGGTTTTTTCCTCGTTGATGTTTTTCCCACGTCACCAAAATCTTTGTCTCTTTTACATTTTTTGCTTTTATCGCACGCTTTGTCGAGAGATTTCTTTCTTTAGTTGTTAAGATCCATAATCAACCTCAAGTTGTACTTTTGTGCGATTTTTGGCATTAACAGTCGTTGGTTAGCCAACGACCAACCTCTGACATTGTTTTATCGCAGATCGCACGACATAAGATTACTAAGTCTACTACACGACTTTAATCTCGCAAGGTCGCATGACATAAGTGTTCAGGTCTATGACTTGATTATTATATCACAGGGACACACGATTCGAGTTTTGTCGTACGATCTAGTTGTACGATCACTAGGTCTAACGACCCCATGATCTGAGTTTCTTAACTTAGAAAATTTTCATGTTCTGAATGAATGCTTCGGTCGTATATGCTTATGTTTGCCAACACGATCTGAAAGCACAGAAGTCTTATGACTTGTATGCTAGTCGTTGTAATTACAATAGATGCCTAAGTCGCACGATTCTTTGTTTGTTCCAGACTTAATGAATTCTGCAATTGATGTTATACTTATCCACGACGCGTATAAATAACACATGAGTTCAACAGAAGGGTAAAGTTTCATTCACGAAATAGACGATTACATATAAGTAGCTCGACCACCAACGGTCGAGCAGTCAAAAACAAAACTAAAGATAAAAAAACTAAGGCAAAGGAGGGTCGACACTCGCGTCTTTTCCGGAAGCTTCACCCTGGAAGCCCTCGTCCACCTCTTCTTCCTCAGCTTCCTTCTCATCGTCAGAGTCGAGATCTCTCTCAGACCCGACTTTGGCCAAGAAGAAGGCTAGCTCGTCAGTCGCGAACGCGAGGGGATTCTTCCCCGACAAGTGTTGTCGCATGATCGCCGCCCGAGCGGTCAAGCGAGCCAAGGCAAAGGTAGACGCAGCCTCGTCCTTGAGTTCCCTCGCCTCCTTCTCCAAATCCTCCACCTTGGACTTGGACTCCTCGACCTCTCTATTCTTCATGGCCAAGGATTCCTTCGTCCTTTCCAGCTCCTCCCTCTGGTCTGCGATCAGAGACAGAGATTGCACCAGACGAGAGTTCACCTCGTCCTTAGCGTGTCCGACAGCTTCTAGCTCATTCAGAGCATGGTCTAGCCGTACCGACATATCCTTGGCACACGCCAAAGCAGACTTCTCTGTCTCCAATGCCGTGCCCTCTCTCTTAAGAGCAGAAGACACTAGGCCTTCTATCTTCGTCGTCTCGGCATACAGGGCCAAAGAAGACTGAAACGTCTGAAACACATAAAAGCATGTTAGTAAATACTCGACAACGACAAGGTAAAACAAGTCTTGAAAGAGATACTTACCATAAAAGCCAGTCCGGCAACATAATACCCCGCACTTTCGACAGAGACCCCGTTGAAGCGCTCCCTGAAAGAGGGGTGCTGAAACTTATCCAAGTGAGGGAACATGTTCGTCCCGTCTAGGACATTATCAACCATGCAATCCGACGGCAACATGATGTTTACCGTCATGACTTCTTTCTCGCCCTCTCCCGTCTGCGCGCCCTTGCCCTTGTCGGCCGTTGAGGGGCCCGACGTGGCAACAGGGGACACCGTCGATTTCGCCGGATGCGCAGGATCGACGGGTGTTGCGTCGATCGCGTCGGAAGTCTCCTCGACAGATGTGGTCGACGCCTTCGCCTTCTCAGGCGTGACGACTCTCGACGAGCCGTCCGTCTTCAAAGATGGTTCCCTCGGGATGGACATCCTTGTCCTCTTCAGGACTCCCGACCCAGCTGTCGGGGCCACTTTTCTCTTTAGAACCACTGACCCAGTTGTCGGGGCCTCCTTCCTCTTTTCCCTTGCCTTACGAGCCAGTTCGGCTTGAGCCGCCCTGTTAGCCATTGCAGACGACACTTTCGGCTGGTATTACTGGGATTCTCCTGTGAAACGAAGAAGAAAGAAAAATTAAGCATCTAAAACAAAAGAAGAAGAAATAGGTCGAAACAGAGAAGGGTACACTTACCAGTCATCTCTACCTCTGCCTCCTCTTTCGACTCCTCTTTCTCCTCTTCTTCCTCTGTTTCCTCAGACTCCTCTTCCTCTTCTTCTTCTTCTCCTGTTTCCTCTCGATTCTCTTGACGATTTTCACCCAAGTACACTAGGTCATCGTCTTCGTCCACTAAGTGTCGTGTGACGAACGATCGGTCGTCAGGACTGATCTCCAAGAACTTCTCGATTTTTGTCTTGGAGTCTTCGTTGGGCTTCACTTCATCAAATTTAATATCTGAAAATGCTGAGAAAGGAGATTAGTCAAAAGGTAAAGCAATAAACCTAACAAAGACGCTCGACAATAGCTAAAACTCACCCGCAATGTTCCAGCCGGATCTGATCCAATCGCTGTCGGGGTCCAGCGTCGCTACCCGTACAAAGGCGTACCTAGTCTTCCACTTTTGGTCGTTGACCGCAGTTTTTAGAACCAAGGTACGATCGCCCTTGTGCTTTGAGAATAAGCTGTAGCGACAGTACGTATCCATCTTGACCTGGTACGCCGTCAAGATGTCCTTCACATTCATCAGCGACTCCCAAATCGTGGTAAGTCGCTCGATGACCTGTATGACGCGCCAAAATTGGGGAATCAGTTGCCTCGGCGACAGGTCAAACTCGCACATAAACGCCTTGGCTAGAGGCGAATATGGCCATTGGAATCCTATCTTAAATGGGTACTCGTATATCACGACGTACCCATCGGGACACATCTCCGGTCGAATTTTACCAGCCTTACTCACTGTAATCCCCGCAGGGATTTTTGCTAACTTCCTAAGATCGTCGAGAGCATCCTGATCCTGAATGGTACTCCTAGGCTCTGTCGACATCGCTAAACCAGTTGGCCAAATTTGAAGGTCTGAAAAACCCCAAATATCCTAGTTTTTTCTAGGCTTCCAAGCAATCGACTTACGACGCATACAAAGACTGAAAATCGTACCTTATATAGGCGTTTAAAAACCTCGAAACTCTAAACAGGTCGAAGATTCTTGCAAGTTCGGAAAAGATTTGGTGAAGAATCAAGAAGAATCTCTCTAAAAACTCTCTTAAATCGTAAAATGGAAAAGATCCATCGTAGGTCTCTATTTATGTAAACGATCGTGTCAGGTCGAGTCCCTCGATGATCGACACGTGCCCTTGCCTTTTTGAATACTCGACAGATCGTTGACACCTGGCACTTACAGCTGTTAAGCACGATCGTACGTCAGCATGACGTCACGACCTTATCCCCTTTTCGACTTCCTCTTTAGTTGGAATTGGACCGATCCAGTTCCAAGGCAACTGAAGAAATTTTCGACACGTGTCACGACCCTAGATGCCCGACTAACAAAATTTAAAAACTTTTTGAAATTTGAACTTGCCACTCCATTTTTAAATTTTAGGGGCAAACTGTTTGGCCAAAATTTCACAAGTCTCGACCACGACCAAAACACTGAGAGCATTTATTACACTTTTCCATACTAAAGTCAAATCATAAACACTTTATCTTTTGACAAAAGTTGAAGTCGAATGTTACTCGCGAGACTCGACCGTCGTGTGGAACCTCACGACCTCGACCGACTAACGTATGATATTACTGTTACGTTTTCAATGTTTAATGCAGGGTCAATGACAATTAATGACCAATGGACATAACCGACAGAGGCAATTATGAGCATTGAATTCAGCGACCGTTACGACCGTTATCAAGAAGACTTTATGGAGTCGTTCAAGGCGCATGGAAACTATAAAAGCAAAGGCTAGAGCACCATTTCGCATATCTGAGATCATCAAAAATCATCTCACATCTGGAAACAACGAGACTCTCAAGAACACTCGAAGCAAAGAATTCTCTCTCAAAAGATCGCTCACGACGCACGACTTACACGCACGACGCATAGTCTTTACACACGATTCACTTGTTTTCCACGCACGATACACTTGTTACTTTACATTTAAAGTCTTTCTTTCATTTGTATTGTAATGTCTGTACTCTCGACACCTGAAACATAAGGACATCGCTCATGTTTGGCGACCATAGTACAGCGACGACCACCAAAGTCGTCCGCGGGTTTTTTCCTCGTTGAGGTTTTTCCCGCGTCACCAAAATCTTTGTCTCATTTATATTTTTTGTCTTTGTCGCATGGTTTGTCGAAAGATTCCTATTCTTTAGATGTTAAGCTCCACAATCAACCTTAAGTTATCCTTCTGGACGATTTTTGGCATTAACAATTGGGTTAATATTTGACCCTAAGTTATTCTATGTCGCATCGCCCTGTTGATTTGCGAGAGTCCAGTATTAATTTATGGAATCCGGAATAGGCTTAGCACAGTTCCGGAATGGGCCTTGTGAATAAAAGAGAACCGGAATTTATTAATAGGGGATCCGGAATAAACTAAATTAGGCCGACTCCTTAAGGTCCGAAATTTAAGAGTGAATGTGTGGATCCGGTATTCCATAAAACCGGAATTGGAGTTTATTTGTTTATTGAGATCTGGAATGTGTTATTTAGATTGGGCCGTGAGGGATCCGGTATACCAATTGGATCCGGAATTTTTGTTGAAACTCAAGTTCCGGTATTGGTTTTTCATGTAGGATCCGGAATCTTTTTAGAACCCAAGTTTTGGAATTGAGTTTACATTTTGGGATCCGGAACCTTGATGTAAATTGGGTCGGTGGAAATTGAGGTATTGGGTTCCGGTATTATTTAATCAACTTGGGTTCCGGTAGTTATGTAGTTTGGGCTCCGGTGATTTAATTAAATTGGGCCCGGTAGTTTATGTAATTTGGGTCCGGTAGTTTAATTAATTTGGACTCCGGTTCTGTTTATCGAATTAAGTTTCGGTAGTGGTTTATTAATTGAGTTCCGGTATTGTTTGGATCCGGTAGTGAACAATGGACCGGTAATAAAAAAAATGGTGGATCCGGAACTAGTTTTGGGTGTAGATCCGGAATTTTGTTTTAAGACCCGGAGTGAATTTAATCCGGTAAGTCAGAGTCTTATCTGGTATTATGTGTGGGTGCAAATGTAGGTGTGAGAAGAGGCAATCGGTTGCGAGTAAGAATTCCTCGCAAGGACGGAAGGTGAGTCTTTCTAAACCTAAATTTTATACAAGTGTGTTTAATGGTTATTATCAAACTGTGCGCTTTTCAACTGTTTTTATTTCAAAGCAAATAATAAGTGTGTGGCATGGTTATTATCTAACAATGTGCTTGTCAACTGCTTCTATTTCAAAGCGAAGATTAATTGTGTGACAATGTGTGTGATTTAAATGTGTGTGACCATGCTCTGGCTTTGGTCTGAAATGGGGGTGTGTCCCATAATAATTATATATGAATTTGTTTCATATATGGGCGGTGTGTGCCCTATTGCGCTGTCATGGTGTGTGTGACTATAGCGTATGTGTGCTCTATTGCGATGTCACGGTGTGTGTGACTATAGCGTATGCCAGTAGCATGTGTCAATGTGTGCATATCATCTTAGTGTGCTTGTTATGATTTGTATAAACGCTTTCATAACTGATTTTATAAATTGTGATATTTTTGGTGTGACTTGGTGTGGAGGGAACTCACTAGACCTTATGGTCTAACCCTCGCTTTTCAAAACTAAAACCTTTTCAGGTAAGCAGGTAGTTGAAAGTTTGCTTAAAAGCTTGGCAAGGCGAGAGGCAGAAGTTGCGTATAGAAGGATTAGAAGGCTTTTCCTTGTTATTTTGTAGTTATGATCTCAGCTGTAGTTAGGATTATTTCCGCAAACACAGTCTGTAATCGTGATAATGTGACTTTGTTGAGCCATTTTTGGCGTTTCAAATTAAAGATGTAACTTCTAGCAAGATAGTTTGGTGTGGGTTATTACAGTTGGTATCAGAGCCCTAGTTTAAGGGATTTAGGTGACCGGATGGGACTAAACTTAAACTGTGGAGTAGGAGGACACAACTGAGATATAGGAAGCATTTAGGGAAGACCTTAATCACTGAGAATTTAGGACAAAGGTAGTGAGGACTCTCATGTAAGGTAAATTCAAATCACATCTGGCCAATGTCATTATGAGTTTACAGGTGCATGGGTGTGCTTGATTACCGTTGTTCTAATTTTGGTAGTGAGTGGAGTGTGGTGGATTGAGTGTGAAGAATAATAGTAGTGTGTGGAGTGTGGTGATTAATGTGTGGAGAGTAACAGTAGTGTGTGAAGTCTTAACCTTGTCACGAAGGCAACGGTTTAGTGTGTTGTGTAGATTATTGATGATGCGATTGATGACACTATCTAGAAGGGTAGTGTTTGGATGTTTGGGGTGAGTGCCTGTGTGAAGTAGAATCTTTAAGGTTCTTAAGGAAAATAATTGGTTGGAGGTGAGCTCCTAATCCCTAATGAGTCTTTATTATAGGGGTTCCCGATGTCGGTGAATTGAGATCTTGAGAGTTTCAGCTCAAGGATCGGATGATAGAGATGTGCTTCCTTACTCTCTAGTTAGTGGAAGAGTGACAAGGGTGGTCGAGAAATGATAGATGTATGGATTGGTAACACTAATGTTGGTTAACCTATTTGGGGTCGAGGTGAAGCCGCATATTTTACAAATTTGTAGGCAGGTGGTAACTGTGAGGGTTGAACCTCTAGTGTGTGGGTTGGTGTGGATAAGTTGGTGGTAACTTATACTTAGTGAGCATGCAAGGCACAATAGTAATAAGTTGCTGTGAGGTTAAGTGTTGGACTAGTGGATATGGGGTGAGCGTAAGTGGAGATCTTTGCTCGGGATTTGCTTATAAGTTGTTCAGATGTGACAAAATTATGTGTGGAGAGGCATGGATGTCTAGGTGGCGTGTGGTATCGTTATCCGAGAATAAAAGGATGGGGTGACAGTTGGTGACCAGCTAAGAAGGAAACTGGGTGTTTTGGATTGGTTAGTTTATGATGTTTCCTAGGAGATACGAGATATTTGGGAATGTTGAGCTAATCCTTGTATGTAAAGTAAATGCAGAGGAGTGGGCTAATATCGTTTAGGAAATGAGAAGTGTGTGATCGCTTCGGACATTGGGTATTATTTCGGATTGACTTGGTTGAAATTCTCGTATGATATGTGGTGAAACTGTTGATTAGGCGTAGTAACCGTTGAAATTGCGTGAATGGAGTGGTCAATGTTGGATGAGGAATGTTCCATTCTAGCCTGAGGTAATCGGGATGGTAGGTTGGAATAAGTGAGTAAACGGGAAGTAGAAAGAGTGGCAACTGGCACGGAAAGTGAGAAGCAATGTTTTCAGAACGTCATTGTCGGGTGTATGAACTTCTAGTGGGAGTATGAGAAAGAGGATTGGTGTGTATATGATTGGTTTAATCATTGAGGAAAGGTAGCTTGTGTGATTGGTCAAGAGTGTGCACCTTCTAGTGAGTCATTCTTTGGAAACTGTTTTATGTTTGAAAAGGAAGTGGAAGAAAGTTGTCGAATGTAGTGCTCGGGGTGAAGGACCATTGGATTAGACTTGGTAGTAGTATAGGAGTGACGTTGTGGTAACAGTGTGTGAATTGATTGTTATCATTGGATCGGGCCAGTTTAATTAATGTGAGAAAGTGTTACTTGCATTAGACCTATTTTGTGTTGGGAAAGTGATGGTGGAGTTGTGTGTAATCTGTTGAAGAGAATCTTAATTGCGGGTTAAGGTGATATTCAAAGTTGATTTGCGATCAGTTGGCGAATTGAGCGTCGTTATTAATAAGGGATTCGTGTTGTTGTGACGATAACTTCGGTAGAATTCGTTCTTTAAAGAAGATGAAATTGTGTGTGAAACCCTTAGTGTGGCGCATTTTAAAACCATGAGTCTAGATGTGTGAATGATTTTGGGTGAGATCGGAGGTCACGCGGTTGACCACCGATAAGTCGAATATTTTCGCGAGAAGTTAAGCGTGGCTCAAGACCGCCACCGGATTATGTGAGCAGAAGGAGGAGATTGATCGAATTCTATATAGGAGACGGTGTGATGTTTAGAGTTTCGTCGTGGAAAGACGTGTGTTTGGAAAGAAAAGGGAAATTAAGACCCAGGTAAGGCGAGTCGTTCGCCATCACCAAGCGTGTAGGTGAGGTGGCGAATAAGCTGAAGTTGCCCGAGGAACTTCGGGAAGTTCATTCGACATTTTCCTGTGTCGAATCTTAGGAAGTGCTTGGCCGAGGAAGGCATGGTCGTATTACTATAAGGCACTCGTGTGGACGAAAGTTGGATTATGTGGGGGAACCATTGGTAATTTTAGATCGCAAGGTTAGAAAGCTGAGGAATCGTGTCCTCGATTGTTCGAAGATGGAATTTCGGGGACGGAATTCTTTTGAGGGGAAGATGTTGTAATAACCGTGTTCCGTTTAAGAATAAAGATTAATTTTGGGGTGAAAGTGTGAAACTATAAACTTGAGGGTCTGATTTGTAATTTTTGGTGGAAGGTATTTAAACACCAATAAAAGACTCAAAACCCTAAGAGGGATTCTATTGTATGGGAGTGGAGGCTTAGAGATAGAGAAGGAGAAGAATTGTTCATTTTCAGTGGAGAAGAGGATTCGTCAATCATAAGATTTGGAAGAAGAAAGAGAAATGGAAATCTGATTCTAAATTTTTCTAGCAGGTAACCCTTAATCTCAATCCTATTTTAAAGTTATGCCAGTTTGATAGGGTTGTTTGAGGATTTCCTTCTTAAGAATTTTAAGAGAGTGTTTCAAAGAATCTGCACAAATCATTTTGGTGTCGGATTAATCATCTTGTTGAGAGTGAAGCTTGTAAATCGGTTTTATTGGGTTAATCTTTGACCCTAAGTTATTCTGTGTCGCATCGCCCTGTTGATTTGCGAGAGTCCAGTATTAATTTATGGAATCCAGAATAGGCTTAGCACAGTTCCGGAATAGGCCTTGTGAATAAAAGAGAACCGGAATTTATTAATAGGGGATCTGGAATAAACTAAATTGGGCCGACTCCTTAAGTTCCGAAATTTAAGAGTGAATGTGTGGATCCGGTATTCCATAAAACCGGAATTGGAGTTTATTTGTTTATTGAGATCCGGAATGTGTTATTTAGGATGGGCCGTGAGGGATCCGGTATACCAATTGCATCCGGAATTTTTGTTAAAACTCAAGTTTCGGTATTGGCTTTTCTTGTAGGATCCGAAATCTTTTTAAACCCCAAGTTCCGGAATTGAGTTTGCATTTTCGGATCCGGAACCTTGATGTAAATTGGGGTATGTGGAAATTAAGGTATTGGGTTCCGGTATTATTTAATCAACTTGGGTTCCGGTAGTTATGTAGTTTGGGCTCCGGTGATTTAATTAAATTGGGCCCGGTAGTTTATGTAATTTGGGTCCGGTAGTTTAATTAATTTGGGCTCCGGTTCTGTTTATCGAATTAAGTTCCGGTAGTGGTTTATTAATTGAGTTCCGGTATTGTTAGGATCCGGTAGTGAACAATGGACCGGTAATAAAAAAATGGTGGATCCGGAACTAGTTTTGGGTGTAGATCCGGAATTTTGTTTTAAGACCCGGAGTGAATTTAATTCCGTAAGTCAGAGTCTTATCTGGTATTGTGTGTGGGTGAAAATGTAGGTGTGAGAAGAGGCAATCGGTTGCGAGTAAGAATTCCTCGCAAGGACGGCAGGTGAGTCTTTCTAAACCTAAATTTTATACAAGTGTGTTTAATGGTTATTATCAAACTGTGCGCTTTTCAACTGTTTTTATTTCAAAGCAAAGAATGAGTGTGTGGCGTGGTTATTATCTAACAGTGTGCTTGTCAACTGCTTCTATTTCAAAGTGAAGATTAATTGTGTGACAATATGTGTGACTTAAATGTGTGTGACCATGCTCTGGCTTTGGTGTGAAATGGGGGTGTGTCCCATAATAATTATATATGATATTGTTTCATATATGGGCGGTGTGTGCCCTATTGCGCTGTCACGGTGTGTGTGACTATAGCGTATGTGTGCTCTATTGTGCTGTCACGGTGTGTGTGACTATAGCGTATGCCAGTAGCATGTGTCAATGTGTGCATATCATCTTAGTGTGCTTGTTATGATTTGTATAAACACTTTCATAACTGATTTTATAAATTGTGATATTTTTTGTGTGACTTGGTGTGGAGGGAACTCACTAGACCTCATGGTCTAACCTTCGCTTTTCAAAACTAAAACCTTTTCAGGTAAGCAGGTAGTTTAAAGTTTGCTTAAAAGTTTGGCAAGGCGAGAGGCAGAAGTTGCGTATAGAAGGATTAGACGGATTTTCCTTGTTATTTTGTAGTTATGATATCAGCTGTAGTTATGGTTATTTCTGCAAACCCAGTCTGTAATCGTGATAGTGTGACTTTGTTGAGCCGTTTTTGGCGTTTGAAATTAAAGTTGTAACTTCTAGCAAGATAGTTTGGTGTGGGTTGTTACATTGATTTTGTAACTTTTAATTAATGTTAATGTTTTAGCTTTCATAACTCCTCCAACAAGGGGTCGGTCTATCAGGAGGTAGGAGGTATGAATAACAATCATCTTTCTATAGAAATGACCAACCATTAATGATAATTACAAAATTCATATCAACAAGAATGTATCGTCATTACAAACCAATATATTCAATATTAAAAGTGTGCCAAAAAAGGGGAAAATCAACAAATACTAAAAATCTAAATTATGATAAATATTGAAATAAAAGTATGAGATAAATCATTAAAAACATCAAAAAACTAAAGTTATTCAGAACATCTCTATTAACTAATTTTTTTTAACATGACAATCTAAGTTTAAATTCCTTACAAAAATTACATTCAACTCCAAACAATATTCTATTTTCACAATTTTAACATTACTTATATTATTAAAATATTTATAAATTTATTATCTCAAAACATATTAATAATCATATAATTACTATAATAATTATAGTAAAAAGAGCAAATAAAAAAATTTATATTTAAATCATCCTTAAAGATTTAAAATGAAAAAAATTGTTAAATCCATTCCAAAAAATGATCTACGATAAGACAAAGCTACCTCTTGTTTTTAAATAAAAACAAAATTAATTGAAAAAAAATTAAAGTTGTTAAGGAAGAGGATCGAAACCTGGAAGAAGCGTAGCCTCACACATTACGCGGAAGGCAAATGCCGTTGAGATAAAGAACATTTATTTAAAACATTGCATTAAATAATCTATATACTAACATATTATAAATAAAAAATAAAAAATATTTTGGAGGCCCTTGACGATCGGAGGCCCCTATGCGGTAGAACCACTCCGCACACCCTAATGCACGGCCCTGATCGTATAGACAATTAATTAATGAAGATAACATAATCCATATAGTTTAATGTAAAGTCAACCGAACAACATCTCAGACTATTGTGAAAGTCAAGTGGGCATAGAATGAACAATTTTGTTGCATCAGAGATCTCTCTTCGACACACACATCTATTATAAAAGACAATTTACAAATTCAGCAACATGTGAATAAATATTTATGATTGTATATTATTAGACTTTTCCTTTGTTATAAGATTAATTTTGTGAAAGATGATATTAGTTGTCTGTCTTATTTAGAATAATTTTTTTTTTCAATTTTATTGGTAGATTATCCATGTAATATTGAGACCAACAATTCAAAACCTTGGCATCGGTCTATTAAAATTGTTACTTTTGCCCAATAAACTTTATACATCGTTGTTTAGACGATTTCACATGTCCTTTTTTGTTACATCAAGATAAATTTTACCTCCCGCCGCATTGCACGGACATATTACTAGTGTAAAATGAAAAGACATTGACGTTGAATGAAATTTGGACGTTTTCTTCTCTAGTTTGGAGACATAGAAACAAAAGGGGGTAAATTGTAACTTTCATATAATACAATGTATTTTGTAACAATCACTAAACTTTAAAGCCCCTAAAAGCAAACACTACGTTTTGCCAAAACCATTTAATCATATCGATACCACAAACTCTATTAGCAATAGTGGTCAATGGCAAAGTCACATGGGCGTCAGAGAGAGCATGTGCCCCTACTGCGATTTTTTTAGAAAATCTTTTATTTTTATTTATAAGTTAAATTTTGTATTAGTTATCTCAACAACTAACATGCGAACAAGCCAGCCGGTAGTTGATAAGCCAATTGATAAAGAAATCACGTTTGGCAAAACTAATTTATAAACATGTAAAATGATCAAAAAAGACATTTTAAAAAATTATCAATTACAATATTTAATATATAATAGTTAATTAATAACAATGAGGGCAATATTGAAATATTTACAAAAACTACTCAAAAGTTAATTCAAGTAACATTTCAAAAAGCTAGTTTATGATCATCCAAACATATACCCAGAAAAAAGCTACCTTATAAGCTAGTTTTTTATGCCAAACGATGCCTAAGAGGTTTTTTATACTCTTATTTAATTTGTAACATGATAAAAAAAAAGGAAATTAATTAAAATACCCATTATTTGACTTTGACTTGCAAAAATACCCACATTCTCGACCGGTTTGCAAAAATACTCAAAAAACCCGCGATGGGCCCCGTGATCGCGGGCTCGGCCCACGTGGCCCGCGGTGGTCCTGTAACAACCCAGTTTCAATAAAATAAAACTTGTAACAATACAACCAAAATTGGTCCCAAAGTATACAATTAAAGCTACTTATACTCTAAGTTCGCAGCGGATAACACACCCACAACTGAGATGCTACATGAAACCCGACGAAATCTACAAGTCTTCACTAGACTCTAGCTCTTCTACAACGTCACACCCTTCCATCATCGCCAGATGAAATCCCAAACATGACTATCACCTGAAAATGGTTTTAGTTTTTGAAAAGCGAGGGTTAGACCATGAGGTCTAGTGAATTCCCTCTTTAAAATAGTTCCACACAATAGCAGTATAAAACATTTAACCGTTATAAAAATACTCGGAAATCCAGTTTAAATACTTGATTCCACGTAAGGGGATAGCACAGTGGTCGCAACTGTAATAACCAGGTATTTTATTTAATTTAAAATTGGAATTTTATAAGTCTTTATGTAGCGTTATATGGAGTTAAGAAATTAAGGGATAACTTTTTATTGTGTAATAGAAGCTTAAGGGTGTGTTTTGTCAAGTGAAGCAAGTTTAGGGTTTGTTTGGTATTTTACCCAAACCTTGTTAGCCAAAACCGACTCAGTAGTTTAAAGTATAGGAATATCCCAATTTGAGATATTAAAGCAAAAACCCAAATAGTGTGTGTGTGTGTGTGTTAATTCGTTCACGGCAGAGAGAGAGAGAGAGAAGAAGAACCATCGAAGAAGAAGAAGAAGATTAAAGTTACTCAGCTGGGATTTTGTGTTTAGTGCAGTAACATCAAAGAGGTAATTTTCTGATTTAAACTCTCTTTTATGAGAATTAGGCTTCTTTTGGAATTTGAGGTGGGTTTAGGTAATTTTAGAAGAAGTTGTAAATTTTAGTTACAATTAGAGTGTTAAAAAGAGTTTAGAACACTTCTGTGCAAAATCTGGGTAAAAGATGGATTCCTGCAAATGAGCTGAACTTATCTGAAAAAGACGATGAACAGTGTTCTTGCGAAAAGTAGGAATTCGCAAGCCTTGGTTGCGAAAACTCCACTTTTCGCAAGCAGCTAAAGCGCATAGTTAAGTTTTCGTATCTGTTGGTTACGAAAAGTAGGGAACTCGCAACTGTGGGTTGCGAGAAGTGAGGTTTTCGCATCTGTTGGTTGCGAAAAGTGAGGAACTCGCAACTGTAGGTTGCGAAAAGTGAACTTTTCGTAATAGTGGGTTGCGAAAAGTTGGGTTTTCCTGTTTATGTGTTAAAGAGTATGTATGCTTTAATTTGTTTCAGATATTAAGGATCTGGGTTAAAAGATAATCTATTTTGAAGAAAGTTTGAAGGACCTTGCTTAAAAGATCAGGTGAGTTTTATTTTAAAGAGTATTTTACTGGAATACAATATGTGATTAATGAATTGTGATAAGTGTATGAATATGTCATACGTGAGTGATTATAATGGGATATTATAATTACGTGAGTATTATATGGAAATATAATACGTGGCCGGGCTTTGGACCGGTGTGATAAATTGGCTCGCAACCAATTGATTTGGCCATTGGTGGAGGGATAAGGTGGAATGAGACAGGTATGATGAATAATTGTTAGTTGGTATTATCTTACGTGTGTGGTATTTGTATTTATATAAATAGTGTTTTATATAAATGAGTTTTGAATGAATTACAAATGTCAGGGATTTACTCACTAGACCCTTAGGTCTAACCCTCATTTTCTGTTTTAAAAATTATGTATTCCAGGTGGTGATTCCAGTAAGAACAAGTAATTAGAATACTTGTTGGCTAGCTTTGGAGAAGATTATCATCATGATGCTACGGATGCTTTTGTAGTTATAATTTTGTTATCACTATGTAATTCAAAGTGGATCAAGTTGTAATGAATTTTTATGTTCAGACTTTAAATGGGACCAAATGTGAAAGATGAAGTACTTTGTTGTAAACATGTTATGGAATGTATGTTATATGTATGTTTCGTTATTCGGGTGGAGGGAATCCACCAATAGGAACAGGGGGAAGAGGAGGAGATCGTGGTAGAGGCAGTACCGGAAGGGGAACTGGGGGCCGAACTGGAGGAAGAACACAACCACAGGGCACAGAGTTTGTTACACGGGACGATTTGATGGCAGAAATGGGAAGGTTACAAGATAACATACAAGCTATGTTTGAACATAATCGCCACAATGAAACTGAAAGATCAAATCCGGAACACGAAGTTGAAATACCACTTACTTCTACTATCTTACCGATGATGAAAAGGTGTGACTATAAAATGTTTCTTAGTTGTAAGCCCCCTACATACTCAGGAGACCGAGACCCAGTAAAGGCGATGAGGTGGCTGAAAGAACTAGAGGCCATCTTCAAGACGTGTAAGTGTGCTGAAGAAGACAAAGTGCTTTATCGAGCTGCGATGCTGAAAGGGGATGCTCTGTATTGGTGGGAGGCTCATATAGAATCAAGAGGAACGGATGTTTACACTACTTTTGCATGGGAGGAATTTGTGTTAGCTTTCACAACGCACTTCTGCCCACAAGCTGCTGTCAGACAGTTAGAAGAAGAATTCATGAATCTACAACAAGGAAATCTGTCGGTTAGAGATTATACTGCACGATTTTTGGAGAAGTCTCGTTTTGCAGGATATTATTGTTGGGTCACTTAGATTTGAAGATGACCTCAGTATCTCAATTTCACAGTTCATACTTAGAATAATTTTTAGGTTCTTTACAAGCAGTTTAATTGTATAAAAATGTTCGGTGAAGTCGAAGATCAACCGAAGAAACAAAGTAGAAGTATATCTTCAAAGCGGATTGAAGATAGACTTCTCAACCAAAGATTAAGCTGCTATTTGAAAGACTTTTCCTAAAGTCTTAGCCAGGTCACTTGAAGATTTTGAAGAAGCAAAACTTTGAAGAAGATGAAATGTTAGGCAAGATTTTGAAGAAGCAAAATTTTGAAGAAGATGAAATGTTTTGAAGAAGCAAAATTTTGAAGAAGATCAAAATCTTGAAGACAATATCTTCGGCAAGATCTTTGAAGAGGATAACATGTTAGGCAAAATCTTGAAGACATGTTAGGAACATCTTCGGCAAAGAAGTCTTCGGCAAAGAAATTTTAGCAGGTATATTAACTTTATCTGCAGAATATATTCAGGATATCTTGCATTGACAGAGACATCATCCTAAGATCAGAAAAAGGTTCTTTGGACTTCTTATCTTCTTCAAGAAACATCAGCTTCAAAAAAGCAGGTCAACGCTTGAAGACAAAAGTGAAAAGACAAAATCACTTTTCAGAAGACTGCTTCCATCCTGCCTTCCAAGCTCTCCTTGACAAGTGTCCATTGCATTTAATGCATGAGGCACTATAAAAGGAGATCATCTTCAACCTTGCAAAAAAACCAGTTTTACAGACTCTATCAAAGCTTTCAAGTGCTAGCCTTTCTCTCTCAAGAAGTTCACTTGTTTTCTTAGTGTGTTACAATTGTTCTTCATTCTCTGTGTGACTGTGTGTTAGATTGTTTGAGTAGATTTTATCTGTTCTGTTCCGCAACAATCAATAGTTTCTGTGTGTAATTCTTATTTGAAGTTTTTCAATAAAATAATTAAATTAAGTGAAAAATTTTGTGTATTGTATTCAACCCCCCCCCCCCTTCTACAATACTTGTTTACCATTGCTAATCCATAGCTGGGACCAACAATTATGTTGCTACAGAAAAGATGAAAATGGAGAGGTTTATTTATGGGTTAAATTCAGAAGTTCGAAGATTGGTGACTGCAACAAGGCCAGATACTTTTACAGCTGCGGTGGATGCTGCCGAGAATGTGGAAAGAGATAATAAAAGGGATGCCGGTGATAAGAGCTTGGGGAAAAGGAAATGGGAAGGACCGCCACAGGATCCAAAGAGGTCTAGGTTCCAGAGGTTTGATAACCGTCTGTAGTTCCGACCAGCGGAAAGACCATGTCCGAAATGTAATCGCTACCATCAGGGAAATTGTCAAGTGGAATCGCGGGTTTGTTTTAAATGTGGGAAAACTGGGCATGTTGTAAAGGATTGTCGAGTAACACGATTTTGCTTTTTGTGCAATTCTCCGGATCACCTTCAATCAGATTGTCCGCGGGGTAGAATACAATCCGGGGGTACATCGGGGAAGCCAGCCATTACTAGACCAGTGGTTCCAAGAATAGAACCGCCCAGAACGAGGGGTCGTACATTTCAAATGACAGCGAAAGAGGCGGAGGAAACTCCAGATGTGGTCACAGGTACATTTTTCATAAACTCCACGCGTGCTAAAGTGTTATTTGATTCTGGTGCAAACCGATCTTTTGTGTCTCCATCTTTTGCTGCTCACATGCATTTAGAGCCTAAAATGTTAAAACATGCCTTATCAGTAGATACTGCAAATGATAAGCAAGTGGCAGTTAAAGAGATTTATGATTGTTGTATGATAGACATAGAGGGGTGTGGAGTACCGATACAACTGTTCCTAATAGCCTTGATTGAATTTGATGTGGTAGTAGGAATGGATTGGCTAGCTGAGAATCAGGCCAACATAGTTTGTGATAAGAAAATAATCCATGTCGTTTTACCCGATAAGAGATCAGTGTAATTTATGGAGATCGAAAGAATCATCAGTCCAGTCTTATATCTATGGTAAAAGCCCGTAAATGTGTTAATAAGGGTTGCTCTAGCTATCTAGCCTATGTGATAGATAGTAGGCCTGAAAAGTGTAAGCTGGAAGATATTTCCATTGTTAGTGAATACCCAGAAGTTTTTCCTGAAGACTTGAATAGTCTTCCTCCTGTTAGGCAAGTAGAATTTGGAATAGACCTGGTACCTGGAGCCGATCCCATCGCTCGTGCGCCGTACAGATTAGCACCACCAGAAATGAAAGAAATGATGTCACAGCTTCAAGATTTATCTGATAAGGGCTTCATCAGACCCAGCTCATCGCCATGGGGTGCACCAGTTTTATTTGTGAAGAAGAAAGACGGTTCAATGAGAATGTGTATCGATTATCGGGAGTTGAACAAGCGCACGATCAAGAACAAGTATCCACTTCCAAGAATTGATGATCTTTTCGATCAATTAGTTGGAGCTTGTTACTTCTCCAAGATTCATCTCAGATCTGGCTACCATCAGTTGAAGGTTAAGGAAGAGGATGTTTTAAAGACTGCATTTCGCACAAGATACGGCCACTACGAATTTTTAGTAATGCCTTTCGGATTGACGAACGCTCCAGCCGCTTTTATGGATCTAATGAATCGGGTATGTAAGCCTTATCTCGATAAATTTGTCATTGTGTTTATCGATGATATACTTATTTATTCCCGATCCCAAGAGGATCATGCGCAACATCTTCGTTTGATTTTGGAGTTATTGAAGAAAGAAAAGTTGTAAGCTAAGTTCTCTAAATGTGAATTCTGGTTGCGGGAAGTTCAGTTTTTGGGTCACGTAGTTTCAGAGAAGGGTATACAAGTCGATCCAGCGAAAGTGGAAGCAATTGAAAGATGGGAACCGCCGAAGACAGCAACCGAAGTACGTAGTTTTCTGGGTCTAGCTGGATATTACCGGAAATTTATAAAAGACTTTTCTCGAATCGCGACACCATTAACCAAGCTGACTCGGAAGAATTTAAAGTTTGAATGGAAGGCAGAACAGGACGAGGCATTCAGAATATTGAAGGAGAAACTCTGCAGCGCGCCGATATTAGCATTGCCAGAAGGTTCAGATGATTTTGTGGTCTACAGTGATGCTTCTAAGCTGGGTTTGGGATGTGTACTTATGCAACGTGGAAAGGTGATTGCTTATGCTTCTCGTCAACTGAAGGATCATGAAAGACAATATCCTACTCATGATATGGAACTAGCAGCAGTTGTTTTTGCCTTGAAGATTTGGAGACATTATCTTTATGGTTCTAAATGTCAAATTTTCACTGACCATAAGAGTCTCCAACATCTTTTTGATCAGAAGGAACTGAATATGAGGCAAAGAAGGTGGTTGGAATTGGTAAATGATTATGATTGTGAAATCCTTTATCACCCCGGGAAGGCGAACGTGGTGGCAGATGCGCTAAGTCGTCAAGAAAGGAGTGGAACGATAAAAGCAATATCTCTTCGAGCTGAACTGCTTCCAAATATTTTTGACGAATTATTGAAATGCCAAATAGATGCTTATCAAGAAGAAAGTTTGAAGTCAGAACGGTTGGTTGGGATATCAGCACTGCTTGGGAAAGAAGACCGTGGGTTGTTGTGTATGGGAAACAGAATTTGGGTACCTCATTTGGGTGGATTACGTGATCGTGTACTACAAGAGGCTCATCAATCTCGATTTTCTATTCACCCAGGTACAAATAAAATGTATAGAGATTTGAAACAATTCTATTGGTGGCCGGGAATGAAGAGAAGTGTTGCTAAGTATGTGGAAGATTGTACTACCTGCAAGAAAGTAAAAATTGAGCATCAGAAACCGTTTGGCCAGTTACAACGACTAGATATACCAATGTGGAAATGGGATCAGATCACTACTGATTTTATTACCAAGTTGCCTAGAACTTCAAAGGGATTCGATTCGATTTGGGTGATTGTGGATAGATTGACGAAGTCTGCTCACTTCTTGCCGATAAAAGAAACTGATTCCTTGGAACGTTTAGCTAAAATGTACATTAATGAAATAGTAACTCGACATGGAATTCCAATCTCGATTATTTCCGATCGAGATAGTCGTTTTACTTCTAGATTTTGGAGAAGCTTTCAAAAAGAGATGGGAACGCAGATAAAGTTGAGCACAACATATCATCCACAGACAGACGGGCAGAGTGAAAGAACAATCCAGACTTTTGAAGATATGCTCCGGGCTTGTATAGTGGATTTTGGGGGATCATGGGATAAACATTTACCTTTGATAGAATTCTCCTACAACAACAGTTATCATTCTAGCATCCAAGCGGCACCGTTTGAAGTATTGTATGGTAGAAAATGCAGAACGCCTCTATGTTGGAATGAAGTGGGGGAGAAGCAATTGGCAGGGCCAGAAATAGTACAGTTAACAGCAGATAAGATTACCCAGATTCGGGATAAATTGAGAACAACTCAAGACAGACAGAAAATCTATGCTGATCGACGTCGGAAACCGTTAGAGTTTCAGGTTGGGGATTTTGTAATGTTGAAAGTATCGCCCTGGAAAGGAGTCATACGTTTTGGGAAGCAAGGTAAACTCAGTCCGAGGTATATTGGTCCATTTGCAGTTACAGAAATCATTGGGGAAGTGGCTTACCGACTAGATTTACCTCCAGAATTAAGCAGGATTCACAACGCGTTCCATGTATCAAATTTTAGGAAATGTTTGGTGACTTCAGACCAGGCAGTCTCTCTACCGGATATCCAGGTTGATGAAAAGCTGAACTATGTGGAGGAACCGGAAGCTATAGTTGATCACAAAGTCAAAGTATTGAGGAACAAAGAGATCAGACAGGTAAAGGTTCAGTGGAAACATCATAAAGGTCAAGATGCGACGTGGGAATCGGAGTCGGAAATGAGAGCCAAATACCCTCATCTGTTCTCTTAACTGAATTCCGGGACGGAATTCTTTTAAGGGGGAGATGTTGTAATAACCATGTATTTTATCTAATTTAAAAATTGGAATTTTATAAGTCTTTATGTAGCGTTATATGGAGTTAAGAAATTAAGGGATAACTTTTTATTGTGTAATAGAAGCTTAAGGGTGTGTTTTGTCAAGTGAAGCAAGTTTAGGGTTTGTTTGGTATTTTACCCAAACCTTGTTAGCCAAATCCGACTCAGTAGTTTAAAGTATAGGAATATCCCAATTTGAGATATTAAAGCAAAAACCCAAATAGTGTGTGTGTGTGTGTGTGTGAATTCGTTCACGGCAGAGAGAGAGAGAGAGAAGAAGAACCATCGAAGAAGAAGAAGAAGATTAAAGTTACTCAGCTGGGATTTTGTGTTTAGTGCAGTAACATCAAAGAGGTAATTTTCTGATTTAAACTCTCTTTTATGAGAATTAGGCTTCTTTTGGAATTTGAGGTGGGTTTAGGTAATTTTAGAAGAAGTTGTAAATTTTAGTTACAATTAGAGTTTTAAAAAGAGTTTAGAACACTTCTGTGCAAAATCTGGGTAAAAGATGGATTCCTGCAAATGAGCTGAACTTATCTGAAAAAGACGATGAACAGTGTTCTTGCGAAAAGTAGGAATTCGCAAGCCTTGGTTGCGAAAAGTCCACTTTTCGCAAGCAGCTAAAGCGCATAGTTAAGTTTTCGTATCTGTTGGTTACGAAAAGTAGGGAACTCGCAACTGTGGGTTGCGAGAAGTGAGGTTTTCGCATCTGTTGGTTGCGAAAAGTGAGGAACTCGCAACTGTAGGTTGCGAAAAGTGAACTTTTCGTAATAGTGGGTTGCGAAAAGTTGGGTTTTCCTGTTTATGTGTTAAAGAGTATGTATGCTTTAATTTGTTTCAGATATTAAGGATCTGGGTTAAAAGATAATCTATTTTGAAGAAAGTTTGAAGGACCTTGCTTAAAAGATCAGGTGAGTTTTATTTTAAAGAGTATTTTACTGGAATACAATATGTGATTAATGAATTGTGATAAGTGTATGAATATGTCATACGTGAGTGATTATAATGGGATATTATAATTACGTGAGTATTATATGGAAATATAATACGTGGCCGGGCTTTGGACCGGTGTGATAAATTGGCTCGCAACCAATTGATTTGGCCATTGGTGGAGGGATAAGGTGGAATGAGACAGGTATGATGAATAATTGTTAGTTGGTATTATCTTACGTGTGTGGTATTTGTATTTATATAAATAGTGTTTTATATAAATGAGTTTTGAATGAATTACAAATGTCAGGGATTTACTCACTAGACCCTTAGGTCTAACCCTCATTTTCTGTTTTAAAAATTATGTATTCCAGGTGGTGATTCCAGTAAGAACAAGTAATTAGAATACTTGTTGGCTAGCTTTGGAGAAGATTATCATCATGATGCTACGGATGCTTTTGTAGTTATAATTTTGTTATCACTATGTAATTCAAAGTGGATCAAGTTGTAATGAATTTTTATGTTCAGACTTTAAATGGGACCAAATGTGAAAGATGAAGTACTTTGTTGTAAACATGTTATGGAATGTATGTTATATGTATGTTTCGTTATTCGGGTGGAGGGAATCCACCAATAGGAACAGGGGGAAGAGGAGGAGATCGTGGTAGAGGCAGTACCGGAAGGGGAACTGGAGGAAGAACACAACCACAGGGCACAGAGTTTGTTACACGGGACGATTTGATGGCAGAAATGGGAAGGTTACAAGATAACATACAAGCTATGTTTGAACATAATCGCCACAATGAAACTGAAAGATCAAATCCGGAACACGAAGTTGAAATACCACTTACTTCTACTATCTTACCGATGATGAAAAGGTGTGACTATAAAATGTTTCTTAGTTGTAAGCCCCCTACATACTCAGGAGACCGAGACCCAGTAAAGGCGATGAGGTGGCTGAAAGAACTAGAGGCCATCTTCAAGACGTGTAAGTGTGCTGAAGAAGACAAAGTGCTTTATCGAGCTGCGATGCTGAAAGGGGATGCTCTGTATTGGTGGGAGGCTCATATAGAATCAAGAGGAACGGATGTTTACACTACTTTTGCATGGGAGGAATTTGTGTTAGCTTTCACAACGCACTTCTGCCCACAAGCTGCTGTCAGACAGTTAGAAGAAGAATTCATGAATCTACAACAAGGAAATCTGTCGGTTAGAGATTATACTGCACGATTTTTGGTGAAGTCTCGTTTTGCAGGATATTATGTTGCTACAGAAAAGATGAAAATGGAGAGGTTTATTTATGGGTTAAATTCAGAAGTTCGAAGATTGGTGACTGCAACAAGGCCAGATACTTTTACAGCTGCGGTGGATGCTGCCGAGAATGTGGAAAGAGATAATAAAAGGGATGCCGGTGATAAGAGCTCGGGGAAAAGGAAATGGGAAGGACCGCCACAGGATCCAAAAAGGTCTAGATTCCAGAGGTTTGATAACCGTCCGTCGTTCCGACCAGCGGAAAGACCATGTCCGAAATGTAATCGCTACCATCAGGGAAATTGTCAAGTGGAATCGTGAGTTTGTTTTAAATGTGGGAAAACTGGGCATGTTGTAAAGGATTGTCGAGTAACACGATTTTGCTTTTTGTGCAATTCTTCGGATCACCTTCAATCAGATTGTCCGCGGGGTAGAATACAATCCGGGGGTACATCGGGGAAGCCAGCCATTACTAGACCAGTGGTTCCAAGAATAGAACCGCCCAGAACGAGGGGTCGTACATTTCAAATGACAGCGAAAGAGGCGGAGGAAACTCCAGATGTGGTCACAGGTACATTTTTCATAAACTCCACGCGTGCTAAAGTGTTATTTGATTCTGGTGCAAACCGATCTTTTGTGTCTCCATCTTTTGCTGCTCACATGCATTTAGAGCCTAAAATGTTAAAACATGCCTTATTAGTAGACACTGCAAATGATAAGCAAGTGGCAGTTAAAGAGATTTATGATTGTTGTATGATAGACATAGAGGGGTGTGGAGTACCGATACAACTGTTCCTAATAGCCTTGATTGAATTTGATGTGGTAGTAGGAATGGATTGGCTAGCTGAGAATCAGGCCAACATAGTTTGTGATAAGAAAATAATCCATGTCGTTTTACCCGATAAGAGATCAGTAGTAATTTATGGAGATTGAAAGAATCATCAGTCCAGTCTTATATCTATGGTAAAAGCCCGTAAATGTGTTAATAAGGGTTGCTCTAGCTATCTAGCCTATGTGATAGATAGTAGGCCTGAAAAGTGTAAGCTGGAAGATATTTCCATTGTTAGTGAATACCCAGAAGTTTTTCTTGAAGACTTGAATAGTCTTCCTCCTGTTAGGCAAGTAGAATTTGGAATAGACATGGTACCTGGAGTCGATCCCATCGCTCGTGCGCCGTACAGATTAGCACCACCAGAAATGAAAGAAATGATGTCACAGCTTCAAGATTTATCTGATAAGGGCTTCATCAGACCCAGCTCATCGCCATGGGGTGCACCAGTTTTATTTGTGAAGAAGAAAGACGGTTCAATGAGAATGTGTATCGATTATCGGGAGTTGAACAAGCGCACGATCAAGAACAAGTATCCACTTCCAAGAATTGATGATCTTTTCGATCAATTAGTTGGAGCTTGTTACTTCTCCAAGATTGATCTCAGATCTAGCTACCATCAGTTGAAGGTTAAGGAAGAGGATGTTTTAAAGACTGCATTTCGCACAAGATACGGCCACTACGAATTTTTAGTAATGCCTTTCGGATTGACGAACGCTCCAGCCGCTTTTATGGATCTAATGAATCGGGTATGTAAGCCTTATCTCGATAAATTTGTCATTGTGTTTATCGATGATATACTTATTTATTCCCGATCCCAAGAGGATCATGCGCAACATCTTCGTTTGATTTTGGAGTTATTGAAGAAAGAAAAGTTGTACGCTAAGTTCTCTAAATGTGAATTCTGGTTGCGGGAAGTTCAGTTTTTGGGTCACGTAGTTTCAGAGAAGGGTATACAAGTCGATCCAGCGAAAGTGGAAGCAATTGAAAGATGGGAACCGCCGAAGACAGCAACCGAAGTACATAGTTTTCTGGGTCTAGCTGGATATTACCGGAAATTTATAAAAGACTTTTCTCGAATCGCGACACCATTAACCAAGCTGACTCGGAAGAATTTAAAGTTTGAATGGAAGGCAGAACAGGACGAGGCATTCAGAATATTGAAGGAGAAACTCTGCAGCGCGCCGATATTAGCATTGCCAGAAGGTTCAGATGATTTTGTGGTCTACAATGATGCTTCTAAGCTGGGTTTGGGATGTGTACTTATGCAACGTGGAAAGGTGATTGCTTATGCTTCTCGTCAACTGAAGGATCATGAAAGACAATATCCTACTCATGATATGGAACTAGCAGCAGTTGTTTTTGCCTTGAAGATTTGGAGACATTATCTTTATTGTTCTAAATGTAAAATTTTCACTGACCATAAGAGTCTCCAACATCTTTTTGATCAGAAGGAACTGAATATGAGGCAAAGAAGGTGGTTGGAATTGGTAAATGATTATGATTGTGAAATCCTTTATCACCCCGGGAAGGCGAACGTGGTGGCAGATGCGCTAAGTCGTCAAGAAAGGAGTGGAACGATAAAAGCAATATCTCTTCGAGCTGAACTGCTTCCAAATATTTTTGACGAATTATTGAAATGCCAAATAGATGCTTATCAAGAAGAAAGTTTGAAGTCAGAACGGTTGGTTGGGATATCAGCACTGCTTGGGAAAGAAGACCGTGGGTTGTTGTGTATGGGAAACAGAATTTGGGTACCTCATTTGGGTGGATTACGTGATCGTGTACTACAAGAGGCTCATCAATCTCGATTTTCTATTCACCCAGGTACAAATAAAATGTATAGAGATTTGAAACAATTCTATTGGTGGCCGGGAATGAAGAGAAGTGTTGCTAAGTATGTGGAAGATTGTACTACCTGCAAGAAAGTAAAAATTGAGCATCAGAAACCGTTTGGCCAGTTACAACGACTAGATATACCAATGTGGAAATGGGATCAGATCACTACTGATTTTATTACCAAGTTGCCTAGAACTTCAAAGGGATTCGATTCGATTTGGGTGATTGTGGATAGATTGACGAAGTCTGCTCACTTCTTGCCGATAAAAGAAACTGATTCCTTGGAACGTTTAGCTAAAATGTACATTAATGAAATAGTAACTCGACATGGAATTCCAATCTCGATTATTTCCGATCGAGATAGTCGTTTTACTTCTAGATTTTGGAGAAGCTTTCAAAAAGAGATGGGAACGCAGATAAAGTTGAGCACAACATATCATCCACAGACAGACGGGCAGAGTGAAAGAACAATCCAGACTTTTGAAGATATGCTCCGGGCTTGTATAGTGGATTTTGGGGGATCATGGGATAAACATTTACCTTTGATAGAATTCTCCTACAACAACAGTTATCATTCTAGCATCCAAGCGGCACCGTTTGAAGTATTGTATGGTAGAAAATGCAGAACGCCTCTATGTTGGAATGAAGTGGGGGAGAAGCAATTGGCAGGGCCAGAAATAGTACAGTTAACAGCAGATAAGATTACCCAGATTCGGGATAAATTGAGAACAACTCAAGACAGACAGAAAATCTATGCTGATCGACGTCGGAAACCGTTAGAGTTTCAGGTTGGGGATTTTGTAATGTTGAAAGTATCGCCCTGGAAAGGAGTCATACGTTTTGGGAAGCAAGGTAAACTCAGTCCGAGGTATATTGGTCCATTTGCAGTTACAGAAATCATTGGGGAAGTGGCTTACCGACTAGATTTACCTCCAGAATTAAGCAGGATTCACAACGCGTTCCATGTATCAAATTTTAGGAAATGTTTGGTGACTTCAGACCAGGCAGTCTCTCTACCGGATATCCAGGTTGATGAAAAGCTGAACTATGTGGAGGAACCGGAAGCTATAGTTGATCACAAAGTCAAAGTATTGAGGAACAAAGAGATCAGACAGGTAAAGGTTCAGTGGAAACATCATAAAGGTCAAGATGCGACGTGGGAATCGGAGTCGGAAATGAGAGCCAAATACCCTCATCTGTTCTCTTAACTGAATTCCGGGACGGAATTCTTTTAAGGGGGAGATGTTGTAATAACCATGTATTTTATCTAATTTAAAAATTGGAATTTTATAAGTCTTTATGTAGCGTTATATGGAGTTAAGAAATTAAGGGATAACTTTTTATTGTGTAATAGAAGCTTAAGGGTGTGTTTTGTCAAGTGAAGCAAGTTTAGGGTTTGTTTGGTATTTTACCCAAACCTTGTTAGCCAAATCCGACTCAGTAGTTTAAAGTATAGGAATATCCCAATTTGAGATATTAAAGCAAAAACCCAAATAGTGTGTGTGTGTGTGTGTGAATTCGTTCACGGCAGAGAGAGAGAGAGAGAAGAAGAACCATCGAAGAAGAAGAAGAAGATTAAAGTTACTCAGCTGGGATTTTGTGTTTAGTGCAGTAACATCAAAGAGGTAATTTTCTGATTTAAACTCTCTTTTATGAGAATTAGGCTTCTTTTGGAATTTGAGGTGGGTTTAGGTAATTTTAGAAGAAGTTGTAAATTTTAGTTACAATTAGAGTTTTAAAAAGAGTTTAGAACACTTCTGTGCAAAATCTGGGTAAAAGATGGATTCCTGCAAATGAGCTGAACTTATCTGAAAAAGACGATGAACAGTGTTCTTGCGAAAAGTAGGAATTCGCAAGCCTTGGTTGCGAAAAGTCCACTTTTCGCAAGCAGCTAAAGCGCATAGTTAAGTTTTCGTATCTGTTGGTTACGAAAAGTAGGGAACTCGCAACTGTGGGTTGCGAGAAGTGAGGTTTTCGCATCTGTTGGTTGCGAAAAGTGAGGAACTCGCAACTGTAGGTTGCGAAAAGTGAACTTTTCGTAATAGTGGGTTGCGAAAAGTTGGGTTTTCCTGTTTATGTGTTAAAGAGTATGTATGCTTTAATTTGTTTCAGATATTAAGGATCTGGGTTAAAAGATAATCTATTTTGAAGAAAGTTTGAAGGACCTTGCTTAAAAGATCAGGTGAGTTTTATTTTAAAGAGTATTTTACTGGAATACAATATGTGATTAATGAATTGTGATAAGTGTATGAATATGTCATACGTGAGTGATTATAATGGGATATTATAATTACGTGAGTATTATATGGAAATATAATACGTGGCCGGGCTTTGGACCGGTGTGATAAATTGGCTCGCAACCAATTGATTTGGCCATTGGTGGAGGGATAAGGTGGAATGAGACAGGTATGATGAATAATTGTTAGTTGGTATTATCTTACGTGTGTGGTATTTGTATTTATATAAATAGTGTTTTATATAAATGAGTTTTGAATGAATTACAAATGTCAGGGATTTACTCACTAGACCCTTAGGTCTAACCCTCATTTTCTGTTTTAAAAATTATGTATTCCAGGTGGTGATTCCAGTAAGAACAAGTAATTAGAATACTTGTTGGCTAGCTTTGGAGAAGATTATCATCATGATGCTACGGATGCTTTTGTAGTTATAATTTTGTTATCACTATGTAATTCAAAGTGGATCAAGTTGTAATGAATTTTTATGTTCAGACTTTAAATGGGACCAAATGTGAAAGATGAAGTACTTTGTTGTAAACATGTTATGGAATGTATGTTATATGTATGTTTCGTTATTCGGGTGGAGGGAATCCACCAATAGGAACAGGGGGAAGAGGAGGAGATCGTGGTAGAGGCAGTACCGGAAGGGGAACTGGAGGAAGAACACAACCACAGGGCACAGAGTTTGTTACACGGGACGATTTGATGGCAGAAATGGGAAGGTTACAAGATAACATACAAGCTATGTTTGAACATAATCGCCACAATGAAACTGAAAGATCAAATCCGGAACACGAAGTTGAAATACCACTTACTTCTACTATCTTACCGATGATGAAAAGGTGTGACTATAAAATGTTTCTTAGTTGTAAGCCCCCTACATACTCAGGAGACCGAGACCCAGTAAAGGCGATGAGGTGGCTGAAAGAACTAGAGGCCATCTTCAAGACGTGTAAGTGTGCTGAAGAAGACAAAGTGCTTTATCGAGCTGCGATGCTGAAAGGGGATGCTCTGTATTGGTGGGAGGCTCATATAGAATCAAGAGGAACGGATGTTTACACTACTTTTGCATGGGAGGAATTTGTGTTAGCTTTCACAACGCACTTCTGCCCACAAGCTGCTGTCAGACAGTTAGAAGAAGAATTCATGAATCTACAACAAGGAAATCTGTCGGTTAGAGATTATACTGCACGATTTTTGGTGAAGTCTCGTTTTGCAGGATATTATGTTGCTACAGAAAAGATGAAAATGGAGAGGTTTATTTATGGGTTAAATTCAGAAGTTCGAAGATTGGTGACTGCAACAAGGCCAGATACTTTTACAGCTGCGGTGGATGCTGCCGAGAATGTGGAAAGAGATAATAAAAGGGATGCCGGTGATAAGAGCTCGGGGAAAAGGAAATGGGAAGGACCGCCACAGGATCCAAAAAGGTCTAGATTCCAGAGGTTTGATAACCGTCCGTCGTTCCGACCAGCGGAAAGACCATGTCCGAAATGTAATCGCTACCATCAGGGAAATTGTCAAGTGGAATCGTGAGTTTGTTTTAAATGTGGGAAAACTGGGCATGTTGTAAAGGATTGTCGAGTAACACGATTTTGCTTTTTGTGCAATTCTTCGGATCACCTTCAATCAGATTGTCCGCGGGGTAGAATACAATCCGGGGGTACATCGGGGAAGCCAGCCATTACTAGACCAGTGGTTCCAAGAATAGAACCGCCCAGAACGAGGGGTCGTACATTTCAAATGACAGCGAAAGAGGCGGAGGAAACTCCAGATGTGGTCACAGGTACATTTTTCATAAACTCCACGCGTGCTAAAGTGTTATTTGATTCTGGTGCAAACCGATCTTTTGTGTCTCCATCTTTTGCTGCTCACATGCATTTAGAGCCTAAAATGTTAAAACATGCCTTATTAGTAGACACTGCAAATGATAAGCAAGTGGCAGTTAAAGAGATTTATGATTGTTGTATGATAGACATAGAGGGGTGTGGAGTACCGATACAACTGTTCCTAATAGCCTTGATTGAATTTGATGTGGTAGTAGGAATGGATTGGCTAGCTGAGAATCAGGCCAACATAGTTTGTGATAAGAAAATAATCCATGTCGTTTTACCCGATAAGAGATCAGTAGTAATTTATGGAGATTGAAAGAATCATCAGTCCAGTCTTATATCTATGGTAAAAGCCCGTAAATGTGTTAATAAGGGTTGCTCTAGCTATCTAGCCTATGTGATAGATAGTAGGCCTGAAAAGTGTAAGCTGGAAGATATTTCCATTGTTAGTGAATACCCAGAAGTTTTTCTTGAAGACTTGAATAGTCTTCCTCCTGTTAGGCAAGTAGAATTTGGAATAGACATGGTACCTGGAGTCGATCCCATCGCTCGTGCGCCGTACAGATTAGCACCACCAGAAATGAAAGAAATGATGTCACAGCTTCAAGATTTATCTGATAAGGGCTTCATCAGACCCAGCTCATCGCCATGGGGTGCACCAGTTTTATTTGTGAAGAAGAAAGACGGTTCAATGAGAATGTGTATCGATTATCGGGAGTTGAACAAGCGCACGATCAAGAACAAGTATCCACTTCCAAGAATTGATGATCTTTTCGATCAATTAGTTGGAGCTTGTTACTTCTCCAAGATTGATCTCAGATCTAGCTACCATCAGTTGAAGGTTAAGGAAGAGGATGTTTTAAAGACTGCATTTCGCACAAGATACGGCCACTACGAATTTTTAGTAATGCCTTTCGGATTGACGAACGCTCCAGCCGCTTTTATGGATCTAATGAATCGGGTATGTAAGCCTTATCTCGATAAATTTGTCATTGTGTTTATCGATGATATACTTATTTATTCCCGATCCCAAGAGGATCATGCGCAACATCTTCGTTTGATTTTGGAGTTATTGAAGAAAGAAAAGTTGTACGCTAAGTTCTCTAAATGTGAATTCTGGTTGCGGGAAGTTCAGTTTTTGGGTCACGTAGTTTCAGAGAAGGGTATACAAGTCGATCCAGCGAAAGTGGAAGCAATTGAAAGATGGGAACCGCCGAAGACAGCAACCGAAGTACATAGTTTTCTGGGTCTAGCTGGATATTACCGGAAATTTATAAAAGACTTTTCTCGAATCGCGACACCATTAACCAAGCTGACTCGGAAGAATTTAAAGTTTGAATGGAAGGCAGAACAGGACGAGGCATTCAGAATATTGAAGGAGAAACTCTGCAGCGCGCCGATATTAGCATTGCCAGAAGGTTCAGATGATTTTGTGGTCTACAATGATGCTTCTAAGCTGGGTTTGGGATGTGTACTTATGCAACGTGGAAAGGTGATTGCTTATGCTTCTCGTCAACTGAAGGATCATGAAAGACAATATCCTACTCATGATATGGAACTAGCAGCAGTTGTTTTTGCCTTGAAGATTTGGAGACATTATCTTTATTGTTCTAAATGTAAAATTTTCACTGACCATAAGAGTCTCCAACATCTTTTTGATCAGAAGGAACTGAATATGAGGCAAAGAAGGTGGTTGGAATTGGTAAATGATTATGATTGTGAAATCCTTTATCACCCCGGGAAGGCGAACGTGGTGGCAGATGCGCTAAGTCGTCAAGAAAGGAGTGGAACGATAAAAGCAATATCTCTTCGAGCTGAACTGCTTCCAAATATTTTTGACGAATTATTGAAATGCCAAATAGATGCTTATCAAGAAGAAAGTTTGAAGTCAGAACGGTTGGTTGGGATATCAGCACTGCTTGGGAAAGAAGACCGTGGGTTGTTGTGTATGGGAAACAGAATTTGGGTACCTCATTTGGGTGGATTACGTGATCGTGTACTACAAGAGGCTCATCAATCTCGATTTTCTATTCACCCAGGTACAAATAAAATGTATAGAGATTTGAAACAATTCTATTGGTGGCCGGGAATGAAGAGAAGTGTTGCTAAGTATGTGGAAGATTGTACTACCTGCAAGAAAGTAAAAATTGAGCATCAGAAACCGTTTGGCCAGTTACAACGACTAGATATACCAATGTGGAAATGGGATCAGATCACTACTGATTTTATTACCAAGTTGCCTAGAACTTCAAAGGGATTCGATTCGATTTGGGTGATTGTGGATAGATTGACGAAGTCTGCTCACTTCTTGCCGATAAAAGAAACTGATTCCTTGGAACGTTTAGCTAAAATGTACATTAATGAAATAGTAACTCGACATGGAATTCCAATCTCGATTATTTCCGATCGAGATAGTCGTTTTACTTCTAGATTTTGGAGAAGCTTTCAAAAAGAGATGGGAACGCAGATAAAGTTGAGCACAATATATCATCCACAGACAGACGGGCAGAGTGAAAGAACAATCCAGACTTTAGAAGATATGCTCCGGGCTTGTATAGTGGATTTTGGGGGATCATGGGATAAACATTTACCTTTGATAGAATTCGCCTACAACAACAGTTATCATTCTAGCATCCAAGCGGCACCGTTTGAAGTATTGTATGGTAGAAAATGCAGAACGCCTCTATGTTGGAATGAAGTGGGGGAGAAGCAATTGGCAGGGCCAGAAATAGTACAGTTAACAGCAGATAAGATTACCCAGATTCGGGATAAATTGAGAACAGCTCAAGACAGACAGAAAAGCTATGCTGATCGACGTCGGAAACCGTTAGAGTTTCAGGTTGGGGATTTTGTAATGTTGAAAGTATCGCCCTGGAAAGGAGTCATACGTTTTGGGAAGCAAGGTAAACTCAGTCCGAGGTATATTGGTCCATTTGCAGTTACAGAAAGAATTGGGGAAGTGGCTTACCGACTAGATTTACCTCCAGAATTAAGCAGGATTCACAACGCGTTCCATGTATCAAATTTTAGGAAATGTTTGGTGACTTCAGACCAGGCAGTCTCTCTACCGGATATCCAGGTTGATGAAAAGCTGAACTATGTGGAGGAACCGGAAGCTATAGTTGATCACAAAGTCAAAGTATTGAGGAACAAAGAGATCAGACAGGTAAAGGTTCAGTGGAAACATCATAAAGGTCAAGATGCGACGTGGGAATCGGAGTCGGAAATGAGAGCCAAATACCCTCATCTGTTCTCTTAACTGAATTCCGGGACGGAATTCTTTTAAGGGGGAGATGTTGTAATAACCAGGTATTTTATCTAATTTAAAATTGGAATTTTATAAGTCTTTATGTAGCGTTATATGGAGTTAAGAAATTAAGGGATAACTTTTTATTGTGTAATAGAAGCTTAAGGGTGTGTTTTGTCAAGTGAAGCAAGTTTAGGGTTTGTTTGGTATTTTACCCAAACCTTGTTAGCCAAAACCGACTCAGTAGTTTAAAGTATAGGAATATCCCAATTTGAGATATTAAAGCAAAAACCCAAATAGTGTGTGTGTGTGTGTGAATTCGTTCACGGCAGAGAGAGAGAGAGAGAAGAAGAACCATCGAAGAAGAAGAAGAAGATTAAAGTTACTCAACTGGGATTTTGTGTTTAGTGCAGTAACATCAAAGAGGTAATTTTCTGATTTAAACTCTCTTTTATGAGAATTAGGCTTCTTTTGGAATTTGAGGTGGGTTTAGGTAATTTTAGAAGAAGTTGTAAATTTTAGTTACAATTAGAGTGTTAAAAAGAGTTTAGAACACTTCGGTGCAAAATCTGGGTAAAAGATGGATTCCTGCAAATGAGCTGAACTTATCTGAAAAAGACGATGAACAGTGTTCTTGCGAAAAGTAGGAATTCGCAAGCCTTGGTTGCGAAAAGTCCACTTTTCGCAAGCAGCTAAAGCGCATAGTTAAGTTTTCGTATCTGTTGGTTACGAAAAGTAGGGAACTCGCAACTGTGGGTTGCGAGAAGTGAGGTTTTCGCATCTGTTGGTTGCGAAAAGTGAGGAACTCGCAACTGTAGGTTGCGAAAAGTGAACTTTTCGTAATAGTGGGTTGCGAAAAGTTGGGTTTTCCTGTTTATGTGTTAAAGAGTATGTATGCTTTAATTTGTTTCAGATATTAAGGATCTGGGTTAAAAAAATAACCTATTTTGAAGAAAGTTTGAAGGACCTTGCTTAAAAGATCAGGTGAGTTTTATTTTAAAGAGTATTTTACTGGAATACAATATGTGATTAATGAATTGTGATAAGTGTATGAATATGTCATACGTGAGTGATTATAATGGGATATTATAATTACGTGAGTATTATATGGAAATATAATACGTGGTCGGGCTTTGGACCGGTGTGATAAATTGGCTCGCAACCAATTGATTTGGCCATTGGTGGAGGGATAAGGTGGAATGAGACAGGTATGATGAATAATTGTTAGTTGGTATAATCTTACGTGTGTGGTATTTGTATTTATATAAATAGTGTCTTATATAAATGAGTTTTGAATGAATTACAAATGTCAGGGATTTACTCACTAGACCCTTAGGTCTAACCCTCATTTTCTGTTTTAAAAATTATGTATTCCAGGTGGTGATTCCAGTAAGAACAAGTAATTAGAATACTTGTTGGCTAGCTTTGGAGAAGATTATCATCATGATGCTACGGATGCTTTTGTAGTTATAATTTTGTTATCACTATGTAATTCAAAGTGGATCAAGTTGTAATGAATTTTTATGTTCAGACTTTAAATGGGACCAAATGTGAAAGATGAAGTACTTTGTTGTAAACATGTTATGGAATGTATGTTATATGTATGTTTCGTTATGCGGGATGTTACAGCAACTTTCATCACCTTACTAAGCCAGGTACGACATTCACCTTACAAAGCCAGGTACGGCATTCACCTTACAAAGCCAGGTCGGGCAAACATCCATGCCGACCCACTGTGCAACCCGACTCCCCACATAACAACTTCATCACAAGCATATGCAATCAACATTTACGTATAAATGAACGTATAAACAACTTGCATGCAATTGTAAACATTTCCATGTCATGTACAATAAAACCTTTCCAAAACGTTTAATCATGTCATCATGCTCGTAAACATAATCAGTTAAGAAACCTTTACCAAAACGTTTAATCATGTCATCATGCTCAAACCAAATTCAGATACGAAATCCTTAGCAAAACATTTCATTTGCACCAAAAAGGGTTAAAGGAACTCACCTTAGCCTTAGCACCTCGACACACGCTCCAAGATCCACTTTAGTTCAGACCGAACACCTAAATTTGACGTCATAAGAATGGTGTTAAACCATTTGATTACATCCCAAAACATTCTTAACAAACCCCAAAAACAACCCTTAAGTGATACCACAATCCTAGCCTCAAAACAGTACACGAAACAAAAGTTGGAAAACCAAACAGCAGTTGGCGCCAGTCTTGGCGCCGGTACTGGCACGGAGTACCTGCACGATTTTTCTCCCCAAAACTCAAGGGTTTCTCATCCCCAAACTTCCCCAAATCAGTTCTAAGTCTCCCAAATCGATGTTTTAGATACCAGAAATGTTAAGAATCAATAACCAACACTTTAAACAACATAAAACCCATCAAATCCCTCTAATGATTCATGAATTCAAACCTCAAAACCCAAAAACTCAATCCATAGAAAATGGAGATTACTAAGCAAACATGAAGAAGTTTCTTACTGAACTGATTAAAACTCAACCAACAAATGGATTATCCAATCCCCAAATCATATGCTAGACTAGCCAAACATAGAGAAGAAGAAGAAGAAATCATACCTTGAAGATACTACCATCAATCCTTGAAGTCATCCTTCTTCCACACACCCAAATCAGGGTTTTGGCTCTCTAACTCTCCTCTCCCTATTTCTTCTCCCAAACGTATGAACCAACACTGAAATGAAGAACATAGGGTTTTCATCTTATTCAAACTCTTGACTTCACCCCTTGACCACTTAAGTTCTAAGTTTCACACTTTGGCCACCAAAATTCCCATTTTATTCTAAAAACACAAAAGTAGAAAATATGGGGTGTTACATCACCCCCCCCCCCTTATTAGAATTCCGTCCTCGAAATTCCATTGCCGGACACATGCCGCAATTTGGAGTTAACTTCCGACTTCCAATACTCACGTTACCTAAACAAAATTTCTTAGAGAGTTGCAAATACATTTCTACAAGATCCACTTCTATGTCTTTCAAATTCACGACCAGCCAGCCCAATGCTCGCTCCTAACGACACAACAAAATCCCACTCTTCATCCTTTCGCAATACTCACAATGGCAACACCGCACCAAGGTTTCAACCAACACTCCCCAACATACGGACGTGAAACACACCAAAAATATTCCAAAATTACACCGAGTACAATTAATTCATTCAATATTTCCCCCAATCCTTTCGATAACTGCCACTACTCCATTACAATGTCGTCCAATCCAATCTCCTACTGAAACACACTACTCCAAACTATGAGAATGTTTTCCCACACAACTGTTCTCCCGACTTCAGATTGAAATTACTCATCCTTTCCAATCCAATCCTCCTGTACCCATTCACCTTTTCATCCCTTTCCTGATCAGAACCGATAACGTACAGCACTCTTTGGCATCGCTCCTCGGCCAACTACCACATTCTCAGCTCGGTAGCATGCCCAACCATACACACTTGCATTTTCTTCGATCAATCATACTACTCACATCAGAATACTCTCTTTAAGAGAAAATGACTCTACTCGAGTCAATGCCGCAATAACCCGAATCTCTAAACGGACACTGACCACTCCCTTCATCGACATTACACAAAATCGCCCTTATAACGTTACCTCATTCTCATCACTGCATAACATTCATAACAAAGGAAAACGCCATCCCGCCGATACCGCTTTCGCCTGACACAATTTACGTTTCCCCAAAATCACACCGATCACACGTACCACAACAGTTACCAATCAACGGTCCAACTCACAACAATCATTAAACCATAACTCGTTTCTATACACAATTATATTCCTCACCAAATCCACCGAATGGTTACACTAATTAGGAACTACCACCAAAATTCACTTGTCCTCCCACAAGGAGGAGTGACCAGGCTTACTCAAACTAAACCAATTAATCGAATGCTAAACGACACGCTCACGCGAAACATTCTCCCCGACAATACCGAATCTAATCCCAAAGCCTCTCGACCAAGGCACCACATTCGACCACTTATTTCCATCCTAACTTGATACATTACAGATGCCTCAAAAGAATGACTCGCCAACATGAGCCAGCTTTTAGACCGATCGCACGAACTTAGCTTCCTCAACTCTTTAACCATGACATACACATCAATCCTTTATCTTATGCCCTTCAAATAACAGTTCCTTAATTACAATCCGCCTTTCCAGTGTCTCCTGACATTTTCTCACCGCAAGTCTGTCTATGCTTGATCTACCATACCGTCATCACTTTCTCTCGTGCCTACTCGGAACGCCCAACACACACCGCTACAGTCCAAAAGAACGGTTTATCCAAAATCATTAGTCGAGACCTTTAGCCCAGTCCTCATAAAGTACTTAGGATCGAGAACTACCACGAGTTCCTAACTTTCCATCACAGTCGACCCACTCATTGCATTTCTTTACATCCACGGAATACTCCAACGCTCCTGACTAAAATTCGTAACGAAGCACCATAGCTTACAGTATCCTCCTCGACAAGTATGAAAACTTACTCCAAAATCCAATGGGATCGAGAGAAACAAGGGTTCTCCTTTCATCCCGTCGCCAATCGCAACTCAATCTCCAGATCTCAAACTAGCATTAACGCATACTGCCGGCAAAACCACACATTTCAATTGAGC
Source organism: Saussurea involucrata (assembly GCA_033807775.1). NCBI lineage: Eukaryota > Viridiplantae > Streptophyta > Magnoliopsida > Asterales > Asteraceae > Saussurea > Saussurea involucrata. Next base: position 22,528,680 of record CM066324.1, read on the forward strand.
ATACTCACCACCTGTGACTACTTCCATATTACGGCAAACCACCATTACATCTATAACTTACACGTTCTTCGATACCAAGTGCTACCACTTCCTCACGCCACTATCGCACCACACGACCACATTGCAATAAGCTAACATGATGCCTTTCGACACACATAAGATATTACTTCCTTCATGCCACCCATAACACAAATTCATACGAAGCAAAAACATTTCCCGACTTTGCCTTTCCCGGGTCTAGACGATCCACATGTCAAGGTCAACTATTCAAAGCGCACCCCCTTCGATTACCCTAACATTTCGTTCTTATATGGATCATCATCCCCATAAGAAATCACTTATGCAACCACGATCTTTCACTTTGTAACACTCACACAAGGTGGTCCAGCGTCATGCCGGATACATACCTTTCTCCAAACAACTTCTTACATCTTTGCAAGAAAACTCAACAAGATAATCACACTATAGTTACTTCTCCAATACCAACCCCCTGACAACTATTCGACCGAACGGTTACTGATTCAACATCGACAATCAACATGCAATTGTCCAGTCGCCTCACGACAGACAAGGATTCCCGAAGGAATCTACTTCTCCTAACTCCCCGAACAAGTTCTCGTCACTCCTTGCGATCTATCTTCGCTATGCTAGACACCTTACACATAAGCGAATCATCAAAACCTCAATGTACATCATATCCACATTGGCGATCTTCCGTTCTCCCAATGCCCTCACTAGGTGTTCCTATACCATACCATTTACACAATTCGAACGACCTCACCCGTTCACACCCAACGGGTTCATTCTCACGCTTCAATTTCCTGCCAAAACTTCCAACTTGAGACATGTTAAACAGTCGAAAACCTCCACATCAATGGACTACATGATGATGATTCCATCCTTCCTGACAATCTAGGATTCCTAACAGAACCCACTTCGTCCTACACATTATAACCAACTTATACCCCACCGTTCCCACTTGAGAGAAAATAAACACAAGATCTTTCTTAACGCAAGATCTAATTATCAAACCATCTCAGTACTCCAACTCAAAACCGATAACATTACCTCAAGTAACGTAACGCTACCTATTACAATTCCACCAACAGGAACACTCTAACCATTTCAACTTTCACCGCAATTAAAACTATTCTCACATAACCAAGCAATAGCTCAAACTACAATCATACCGACATTCCCAATTTCACTGCCCGAGGCTCCCAGTATTCACCCACTTCCTCTAACGGAAACACTAAGGTCATAACCCGACCACATCTTATTCAACTGACAATTCAACTTCCAAAGCCTTTCCTTAACTTCAATCGTAATACCCTTCCCAACCTAGGGAGTTCATAGCCTTCAAGCACAATGACAAAACGATTGAAATCATTTTACACTCCTTTAAAAACACCATAGATACAAAATCATAACACAAGCTTGAGTATGCATGCAACAACACCACTCAAGATGAATAGTAAAACACAACGATCACAAGGATCGCTCACAGGCACTCTTACGATAATTCGTAACCTTGTCCATCCAAATTGATGCCGACACTACGGTTGTCTCCAGTGAAACCCTTTCGCATACGACCGGAAATTTTTCGAACGAAATCACTTACCCAAAGTGGGTTTGTCAACTCCAATACTCGTTCATATAATAATAACGAGTCAATAATCATTTTGTTTATAAAACAAAACCTCGCAATAAAACGTTTTCAATATTTTCGTAATGAAGGTTTTCTTCCACAAATAAAAGCGTGAAATAATTCGTAGATCTCTAAGTTCAAAGATTTATCGTATAGTGAAAACAAGTTTGTCCTTTACCTTTTAAAAAAATACACACTTGCGAGCGTCAACTCATTTCCCAAAACAAGAAAACCTGTCATGCCCGTACATGATTTCAACATGAAAGGACTTGTATAATACGTTTAATGACATAATGCAAGAACTCAACATGCAATTGAAGGCTATTCACTCTAACCAAGTCAACTGTCACACTCACTTCAACTCTTCACTAATACCATGCTATGACCGACAACCGCTTTCTTACTTATGCTACAACTTGTTGTACAAGTACTTCATAGCCCACCTGATAGACCACTCAATATGGTTTAACAATTAACCGTTTATCTCACCCTCTACTCTTATACATACTTCAAAACAACACTGATATCTTGCAACCATTAACCTTGCCACTAAACCGTTTGACTAAGGAATCCAAGACTAGATTCCCTCACTCGATCTTGAATTGAAGGTATTCAAGATGCCAACATAATTCTCACTTCCTATCCCAGAGAGTTTACCTCTAAACAGCTCATTAACATTCTAGACAACACTTCTTCTAGAAGTTACAAACATCATTTCATAAGGGATCTCCCAAGACACATCAACTCTTTGTTATCAAATACAAGGTTAGAACCTTCTACATACTGCCACACTCACCACTCATCCCGACAATAGCGATTGATTACACCCATGCACCTGTAAATTCATAATAGCATTGGCCAGATGCTACTTGAATTTACCTTACATGAGGGTTCTCACTACCCTTGTCAAGATGTCCTACGAGTAAGGTCTTTCCTAATGGCTTCCTATATCTCAGTTGTGGCCCACTCTACTCCACAGTTTAAGTTTAGACCCATCCGGTCACCTAAATCCCTTAAACTATGGCTCTGATACCATTTGTAACAACCCAGTTTCAATAAAATAAAACTTGTAACAATACAACGAAAATTGGTCCCAAAGTATACAATTAAAGTTACTTATACTCTAAGTTCGCAGCAGATAACACACCCACAACTGAGATGCTACAGGAAGCCCGACGAAATCTACAAGTCTTCACTAGACTCTAGCTCTTCTACAACGTCACACCCTTCCATCATCGCCAAATGAAATCCCAAACACGACTATCACCTGAAAATGGTTTTAGTTTTTGAAAAGCGAGGGTTAGACCATGAGGTCTAGTGAATTCCCTCTTTAAAACAGTTCCACACAATAGCAGTATAAAACATTTCACCGTTATAAAAATACTCGGAAATCCAGTTTAAATACTTGACTCCACGTAAGGGGATATCACAGTGGTCGCAACTTTCATCACCTTACTAAGCCAGGTACGGCATTCACCTTACAAAGCCAGGTACGGCATTCACCTTACAAAGCCAGGTCGGGCAAACATCCATGCCGACCCACTGTGCAACCCGACTCCCCACATAACAACTTCATCACAAGCATATGCAATCAACATTTACGTATAAATGAACGTATAAACAACTTGCATGCAATTGTAAACATTTCCATGTCATGTACAATAAAACCTTTCCAAAACGTTTAATCATGTCATCATGCTCGTAAACATAATCAGTTAAGAAACCTTTACCAAAACGTTTAATCATTTCATCATGCTCAAACCAAATTCAGATACGAAATCCTTAGCAAAACATTTCATTTGCACCAAAAAGGGTTAAGGGAACTCACCTTAGCCTTAGCACCTCGACACACGCTCCAAGATCCACTTTAGTTCAGACCGAACACCTAAATTTGACGTCATAAGAATGGTGTTAAACCATTTGATTACATCCCAAAACATTCTTAACAAACCCCAAAAACAACCCTTAAGTGATACCACAATCCTAGCCTCAAAACAGTACACGAAACAAAAGTTGGAAAACCAAACAGCAGTTGGCGCCAGTCTTGGCGCCGGTACTGGCACGGAGTACCTGCACGATTTTTCTCCCCAAAACTCAAGGGTTTCTCATCCCCAAACTTCCCCAAATCAGTTCTAAGTCTCCCAAATCGATGTTTTAGATACCAGAAACGTTAAGAATCAATAACCAACACTTTAAACAACATAAAACCTATCAAATCCCTCTAATGATTCATGAATTCAAACCTCAAAACCCAAAAACTCAATCCATAGAAAATGGAGATTACTAAGCAAACATGAAGAAGTTTCTTAATGAACTGATTAAAACTCAACCAACAAATGGATTATCCAATCCCCAAATCATATGCTAGACTAGCCAAACATAGAGAAGAAGAAGAAGAAATTATACCTTGAAGATACTACCATCAATCCTTGAAGTCATCCTTCTTCCACACACCCAAATCAGGGTTTTGGCTCTCTAACTCTCCTCTCCCTATTTCTTCTCCCAAACGTATGAACCAACACTGAAATGAAGAACATAGGGTTTTCATCTTATTCAAACTCTTGACTTCACCCCTTGACCACTTAAGTTCTAAGTTTCACACTTTGGCTACCAAAATTCCCATTTTATTCTAAAAACACAAAAGTAGAAAATATGGGGTGTTACAGGTCCCACGGTGGTCCCGCAATGGGGCCTAATTTTACACTTTTGGTCCCTCCTCAACGGGGCCCGCGATTTGGGGGGTAAAAATGTTTAATTTTGGTCCCTGGAGTTTTTAGGCTATCATTTTATGTATTTAGGGTTTTTAGGTATTTTTGCATGTTTTTACTGTTTTTTCACACTTTTTGTCTGAGTTGTTTCAGGTATTTCTTTAAATTAATGTTCCTTTCCATTTTAATGTATTTAATATAAAAATTAATTAAAGAAAATGTTTTCCATTTTAAGTTATTTAATAGGGAAATTAATTAAACGGATACAGTGCAGGTAAACAAAAAAATCTATCACTCGAAGGTGTGTCCTGGATTCCAGTGATGAAGTTAACCTTTTCATTGATCACGTCCTCCATTCCTGTATAGTCCTCTTCGATTTCTTTTAGTTCCTCTTCTACTTCCTTAATCTTTCGTTGCACCTCCCGAACGTGAGCCCTATTCGTTGCCAATTCTCGTTTCTTCTCCGCTAGATACTCCATTTTCCCTTGTTGAATCCCCCTATTATGGTTCCACATAACTTTTACCTTTTCGATATCGGCATTCGCCTCATCAATGGATTTTTGCGCTAAGGGAGGAATTCTTTGACTTTGTGGAAGACCCGTCGGCTGGGTACAATGATACATCAGTGGGCTTTTCATGTCATTATCGAAGTCGTAATTCTCCCACGCCATTTCCCAGTCTTCTGCCTCCTCAGCCGTGAATGGATTACCGGCCGCAGTTCGCCCATGGTTTCTCCACTCCTCATCTATTTCCGGTACCTTCCAGGTACTCCGGAAAGCTCCATCGTTCAGTGGTTGGTAGGATGTCGAACGTGAAGTTCCATCCCCATCCGCCGACCTGTTCCCCCTTGATCTTGAACCTCCATCCATAGTGTTAAGAAAAGAGATAGAATGTTTGTAAACCGTGTAGAGGGTATAAAAGATTTCTTCATCATGCCATCTACTTATAGCCGTGAAAATGTATGTTCTTCATCGCGGATGTGGATATGGTCAAAGATTTCGTCTAAAAAGTTGTCTGCATGATTCGTCTGAATAGTTCACTGCAAGATTCGTCTGAAAACAGACTGCAAGATTTGACTGAAAAAGAGACTGCAAGATTCGTCTGCAAAAGAAAGCCTGCAAGATTCATCTGGAAAAGGCAGCCTGCAAGATTCGTCTGAAAATTTGAATCAAGATTCGCCTGAAAAGTTGATGCAAGATTCGCCTGAAAAGGAAGCCTGCAAGATTCGTCTGAAAAGTTGATGCAAGATTCCCCTGAAAAGTAGAAGGATTATGTTGAACCATTTGCTCCTTGTGGCTATAAATACCAGTGTTAGTTCCAATTGTAAAGATCACAACATTTTCATATCATAATATTATCATCTATCACCAAACAAATGACATCGTCTTCTAACCCATCGTCCACACAAGAAAAAATGCCCAAAAAACTCGAGATTCGCGATAGCAAAAAAGGAAGCGGAGATAGCGCAACTGACACAAGAGTGGAAAGAAATGATGGCCAGGAAGGATCGAACTGGAAGAAAAGGAGATCAAAAGGATGAAAGGGGAGATAAAAGATAGGGAGGCTCGTATTCTTCGAGAAAAAGAAGACATTCACCACATTATGCAAGACTTCGCAATTCTTCAAGCGAAGGTAAACGACAAGCAAAGTTGGATTGATCAATGTAAGGCAATTTTTCCGTAGGCGGTGTTACGGGTGTTGCTTTAGTACTTTGTTGTTTATGTGTTGTTGTTTTGTACTTTTCCAGTTCGATGTTGTTGTTTCGTTCATTTCCCGTTTGTATGTTGTTGTTTCCTTCCTAGAGTTTTTATGTTGATGTTTCATGTTGAAGTTTGCTCATGAATAAAGGTCTTTAATTTGTCTGAAAAGTAGTGTTTAAGTAGTCTGAAATTTTTCTGAAAAGTAGTTTGAAAAGTGGTTCATATTAAAAATACAACTCATAGATGTTATACAACATTATTTTATAACCAAAAACATATTAATCAGTACAGTACAAAATTATCCAAATTTGAGGCTACGACTAGACGATGGTTTGGTTTTTGACAATCCTGGTCGACTTCTTACATGCTCTGGTGAGACGAGTCTCAAAGTGTTAAGCTCCACTTTCTCGATGTACACTTCAATCACAGTATGGCCATCAACATACTGACGTATGTTGGCTACGTCTTCGTCGGTACTCAATTCTACCAATCCAGTCAAAAAGTCTGCATTTGGCCTCTTAAAATACAACCTGTTATATTTTGGTCTTCATAGTCCATCTCTTTCATGATTTGCTCAAGCAGTTGCATAGAAAGATCCTCCACATCTAACATATCAACATAAATTTCTAGACCACAGAAATAATGTCTTCTGGGTGGTTTCGTAAAGTACCCACCATGGTGGACTTTCATGGTGAACAACTGTGGATATGCATATGTTGATGAACATTAATTAATATAGTTAGGTTGTAGAACAACGGTACTAACAAGCAAAAGTCAATGAAACATGCACACTAACCATATAACTCTTTGCCAGTGTCTGAAAGCGATTCAGATAAATGCCTAAAGCACCAAACATGAAGATTTGGGGATGTCATGTAAGAATACGTTAACGAATAATATGTTCCCGTATATGTGTTTTACGACTAATCTAGCGCGGGGTATTTATAGGCAAATGTGGATGTCGGTTCACATTGAAAAGTATGAAAAATGTGTAAAGTATGAAAACGTGGAAAGTGAGTTGTGTTGTCCTATAATGATTTTGTTTTGGTTAAACTATTCATATGTGCAATACTTTAACAAAATAATAAACAAAATTATAACTTCAAGTTAAATAATTTAACAAAATAATTAACAATAAAAATAACAACCTACTAATCTAACTGAAAGTACAATGCGTATAAATGGTCTCCGCCATATGTTTCCGATAGTTCATGGCCTCTCGTTCGGTGTGATTGTCTGCTAAATCTAGCACATCGCCGTCAATCAACATGTTGGCGTTACGACATACCGAGACACCGCAATTCGCATTAATCCCCTGTTGTCGCGGTGCATTCCTGGCGAACCTATAACGGAAGTGTTATTTAATCTCGTGACGTTTATGGTCCTCGAGCAGTCTAAATAACTTCGACAGCTCTTTCTTAAATGTGCTAAGAATATGCTTCAAAGCCATGTCGTAGAGATTGCTACGTGAGCTGTCATATATAGTCATCAACATACGATCAATCTCAAATACCCCGAGCACCCAATGAAGGGGATCAATGCAGATAGGGATGTACACCTGAAATATTACAATATTAGACAAATAGTTAGCAATAAACAACTTAAATAAAATAGAAGTAAATTGATTTTCATACCGTATCGACGTCCGCCCAATGAACCCCTTCCACACCATTGCATGTCCGATACACAGAGTCGGCACCTTGATTCTCCCGGACCATCATTTCAAAGAAATTACTTATCATGATCGTCCACCTCGCGGATGGAAGACGCGCCGAAAGGAGCATGCCGACCCAACAGTCGATATGTTATACAAAAAAAATAGATTGTTAGACATGTAATATAAAATATATTTGATTATATGACTATAGTTAAACTTAAATACTAACCACATCCTCCAGTTCAGACTGAGTCGGGGTAGATGCCAACAGTACTTCGAAAAAAATGGCTGGGGATGTCCAAGTTGACGAAAAGGGTGTATATCAGGCGGGGGGGGGGGGACCAGTCTGGCATAGGTTCAATATCTCCGAGGCCGAAAGGCGCTCTGGTGAAGCCACCTTTCCCTTTGCCGCTTTCATTCCCTTTCCCTTTCCCTTTCCCGCTCCCTTTGCTTTCACCCTTGGCATGGCTTTCTTCTCAAGGGGCGGTGGGGTAGATTTTTGCCGTGTCCATGGGGTACCAAAATAGTGAGAAGGTCTCCTACTCCGAACCGGCCTAGAAGGGCCTGCGACCTCCGTCTGTGGTGCTACCACATCCATCGGGCCAACTTCTGGCTCCGAGAAGTAGTCATCGAGAAGGGTCAGGGATCGCCTCGTCTTCCTCATCTCCTCATATTCGTCAGATGAGGAACTGGACCAGATGGGGAAGGAGAGGACCGTCGGACCCTCTTCGTCCGTTGCCTTGCCGCCTTTCTGTCAATAAAGGTCATGATGTTTCTGTACCAAGGCGTGACCCTCTCGGCATCCGTAGGCAGAAGGTTTTGGAGAGGCGCAGATGTCGACTAAATATATGGTAAAACACAAAACATTTAATATGTGGGACTAACGTAGGAAACAGTGTAAACATAGTAAAATAACTTACGGTCAACGCTGAGCTGAACAACGCAAGGCAAGTCTGCCTACCCAGGGAAACACCCCGGTCCCAACGGGTTCCCCTAATTAACCCGTCGGTGCGCATGGTGAAATTTTGATGGGAGATGGGAAACATCTCCAAGATCTATATCCGGAATTACACAAGAACGTAAAAAGGAAAGCCAAACAGTTTGTATGTATTGTTATTTATGTTATACTACTTATCTAACCTTGAAGGCGTAAGTAAATCCATAAAGATTCATCTTGCTTTTAACGTTGGTGCGTCTGGCGATGGCTCAGTGCATCTGTCTGTATGTATGTGTCCAGATGTGGCTACCCCACGGATACCTGTTAAACAAATAAAAGTCCTCGACGGCCCTAAGGACCGTCTAGGAAACAGTCTGACTCCACTCACGGCCCATGAAGCCTATATCCACGATCACCACCAAGCATACACGGACAACATCCTCGTCGGTTAGGGCAGCAAGGCCCTGTTTCATCGTGTCCATGACTGCCCTAAGCTTCAAACGAGATGGTGACACGCCAGACCAAACCCTACCAACGAAGGAAATTTCTGCTAAGGGAGGAAGGGGGTGCCGGTCTAAAAATTAGTTCTGTAATTATACAAAACTCACGGCGTCCAAACCGCATATGATACCCGAAGACATCAAAATACATCTCTTCTGGTTCAGGATTGGAGACCTCGACCTCCAGCTGTAGAAACATGTGGACTAGCATGGGGTCGCCACCGCTCAAGGTAAGATCCAGCCATGGACCGAATGGTGTCCCTTTAAAGATTTCCAAAACTCTATCTTCCCGGTCACCTAATTTCGCAAAGCGATGTCTCAAGTCTACCACGTAGCCAACGCGGCATTTTAACGTCAAGTCGGTGTAAAAAAAACCCGGCCTACATGAAATTCACAGATGTTATACTTATTGTTAATTATAGATGCTTTTGATTGTATGGTTTATTGTGTTGATAATTATTCGTGTATTTTAGTTTTTGGAAACAAACCACTCAATCTATTGGACTTTCAGGTAGCAGGGGAATCACAAGGATTGCTTAAGTCCCCACATACCTTAGGGCTATTTACACCCGGTTGACAAAATCCAAATAGATATGTTGCGATTAATTTTATTTCAATATAACATTGTTAATTATAGATGCTTTTGATTGTATGGTTTATTGTGTTGGTAATTATTCGTCTATTTTAGTTTTAGAAATTAAACCACCCAGTTTATTGGACTTCCAGGGAACAGGGGAATCACAAGGATTACTTAAGTCCCCACATACCTTAGGGCTATTTACACTCGGTGACAAAATCCAAATAGATATGTTGCGATTAATTTTATTTCAATATAACATTGTTATTATAGATGCTTTTGGTTGTATGGTTTATTGTGTTGGTAATTATTCGTGTATTTTAGTTTCAGAAAACAAACCACTCAATCTATTGGACTTCCAGGTAGCAGGGGAATCACAAGGATTGCTTAAGTCCCCATATACCTTAGGGCTATTTACACCTGGTTGACAAAATCCAAATAGATATGTTGCGATTAATTTTATTTCAATATAACATTGTTAATTATAGATGCTTTTGATTGTATGGTTTATTGTGTTGGTAATTATTCATCTATTTTAGTTTTAGAAAATAAACCACTCAATCTATTGGACTTCCATGTAGCAGGGGAATCACAAGGATTGCTTAAGTCCCCACATACCTTAGGGCTATTTACACTCGTTTGACAAAATCCAAATAGATATGTTGCGATTTATTTTATTTCAATATAACATTCTTAATTATAGATGCTTTTGGTAAGAGGCCAAAATGAATTTGAGTTTGGCATGTGAAGCCAATTTAAATGTTTTTATATCTTCATACCATTTACAGATATTTCTGTATTATGTTTTTACATATAAGTATAAGGGCTTCGGAAGTGTGACTTCCAAAATTTATTTATGAGTAGGAAACTCAAAAGAAAGATAAACAATTAAATAAAAATAGTTGTCCAAAATTTAGGGATCTAACACCGAAAGTGTCAAATATAAGGGACCTAAGTTGTAATTTATAAAAGATAGGGGACCTAAGTTGTTTCCTTCTAGCAAACATAAGGGACCTAAGTTGTAGTTTAGCAAACATAAGGGACCTAAGGGGGTGTTTGGGAGTGCTTATATTTTTGACTTATTTGCTTATAGCTTCTCCCCACCGCAAATAAGCTATTTGGAGTGTTTGGATAGAAAAAATCAAAAGTGCTTATTTGCTTCTGCTCACCACAAATAAATTGTTTTTGATAAGTCATTCCATACCTACTTATTTACTTCTCCTTATTTCCTTATCTATCCAAATTACCTTTTTACCCTCAATTTTTAACAAACACTTTTTAAAAAGTGCTTTTCCTCACCACATAAGCAAATAAGCATAAGTTAAAAATATAAGCACTCCCAAACACCCCCTAAGTTGTAGTTTAGCAAACATAGGGGACCTAAGTTGTCATTCACCAAAGTTAGGGACCTAAGTTGTCATTCACCAAAGTTTAGAGACCTAAGTTGTAGTTTAGCAAAGTTAGGGGACCTAAGTTGTCATTCACCAAAGTTAGGGGACCTAAGTTGTCATTCACTAAAGTTTAGGGACCTAAGTTGTCATTCACCAAAGTTAAGGGACCTAAGTTGTCATTTACCAAAGTTTAGGGACCTAAGTTGTAGTTTAGCAAAGTTAGGGGATCTAAGTTGTCATTCACCAAAGTTAGGGGACCTAAGTTGTCATTCACCAAAGTTTAGGGACCTAAGTTGTAATTTAGCAAAGTTTAGGGACCTAAGTTGTCATTCACCAAAGTTTAGGGGCCTAAGTTGTAGTTTTGCAAAGTTAGGGGACCTAAGTTATCATTTAGCAAAGTTAGGGGACCTAAGTTGTAATCTAACATATATTTTTATAATCACTCATCTTTTTTTTTAAAATACACTAACGTATATTTTTATAAAAAACACTCATATTGTTTGAAAAAAATACACTAACATATATTTTTATAAAAAACACTCATTTTTTTTGAAAAAAAAAAACACTAACATATATTTTTATAAAAAACACTTATCTTTTTTATAAAAAAAAATATACTAACATATCTTTTTAGAAAAAAACACTCATCTTTTTTATAAAAAAATAAACTAACGTATATTTTTATAAAAAACACTCATATATTTATATAAAATCACTCTTTTTTTTAAATACACTAACATATATTTTTATAAAAAAACACTAATATTTTTTGAAAAAAAATACACTAACATATATTTTTATAAAAAACACTCATCTTTTTTATAAAAAAAATATACTAACATATCTTTTTATAAAAAAAAACTCATCTTTTTTATAAAAAAAATAAACTAACATATGTTTTTATAAAAAACACTCATATTTTTTGAAAAAAAAATACACTAACATATATTTTTATAAAAAAACACTCATCTTTTTTATAAAAACTACTCTAACATAATTTTATTAAAAAAAACACTAACATGTTTTTATAAAAAAAGACTAACATTATAACAAAAAAACACTAACATAATTTTATAAAAAAAACACTAACTTATTTTTATAAAAAACACTCTAACATCTAAAAGCATAATACTAACATCCAAACACAACATTATAACAACATATTAAACAAATAACACATTCAAACACATAACAACATACATATCATATATTTTAAAATACAAATAAAAGGAAAAACTACAAAAAAAGTTAAGAAAAACACATACCAAACTTCTAACACGAGCCATCTTCAAAATCACGAACCGAGCGCGTGGCAAACACGATAATTTGAGAGAGTTTGGGAGAGAAATGGGAAGTGGGAAGTGGTGGCCGACGGAGGTCCCCCACCCTCTCCTTTTATAGTCGCGATTAGGAGGGTGGGGGTTGGATTGTATTTAATGAATTTAGGGTTTCAACCCTAAACCGACACGTGTTGTGGCAATCCTGCGATCGCGGGCTAGGGGCCCGCACGGGTACCGCGGGCATAGGTGGGGGGCCTCCGCGGGAACATTGGCCAAAGTCTCGCGGTACCGCGGCCAAACTTGAAGGGTCTCCGCGGGACACGTGGGTATTTTCCCGGGATCGTGGGTGCCATCGCGGGTTTTTTGGGTATTTTTGCAAACCGGTCGAGAATATGAGTATTTTTGCAAGTCAAAGTCAAATAATAGGTATTTTAATTAATTTCTGGTCCTGTGGTTATAGTATTTCTTTGAAAGAGGGACCTAAACTTCAGTATCTCAAGAAGTGGTCCCTCAGTTTCCAATTTTGCTCCAAAATCAGGACCCCAACACTAACAACGTTTATTTGCTCCGTTAGTGCCAGGGGTAGTTTCGTCCATACCCCTAGAAAGGACTCCTTTTAAAGAAATCATATCACCACAGGTACCAAAAATGCAATTTACTATTTGTTATGTTTTGATTTCAAAGTTACATTTCATACCCCTGTAATTATTTACTTAATTTACTTTATACCTTTTACTTTTCTAATTTTAATTTTACACATTCATCATATTAACACATATAATCGTATATTAACTAAAATACGTTAAAAAACACGTTTTAATTTTAACAAGTTACACCATTATAATTGTCTCATCGATACCTTCGAAATGAGTCCAATATTGAATGTTTTTGGATTTAGTTATGTTAAAAATACGTTTTAACATATCATATTAACATTCATAATTACGTTAAAATATGTTAACATTTCAAACACAACGTCGTTACTTTCATAACAAAAATACATGATAATTCATATTCGGTCCCAAAGTCTCAAAACTATACAATACAAAATGTAACATATCCTAGTCTTCGTCAGCTATCAACCGCCTCTTATGCTTTATCCTTCCCTTTGCTAATAAAAGATCCTTGACCTGGAATACATATTTTTGAAAGGAAAATGAGGGTTAGACCAAAAGGTCTAGTGAGATAATCCCTGTCAATTTAGAAATCCTTTGTATCAAAACCATTTACATAAAACTTTTCATATACATCCATATATTACACGTATATAAATACCATTCAATACTCGTACATTGCGTACATCTCGTTCCACCTTATTCCTCCACAATTGGCCATATTAGTTGGTAGCAAGCCAACTAATAATTAATCAACGTTACCGGTCCGCACACCAGAACCCGGCTACTCACCGGTCTGCACACCGGAACCCGGCTACCCACCGGTCCGCACACCGGAACCCGGCTACCCACCGGTCCGCACACCGGAACCCGGCTAATGTACACTTGTGTAGTGTAATGCACATACGAATATAATATCTTACTATATTATAAACACATACTGTTCACACATTGATCACATATCCATTCCACATATATATGTATTCCAGTTAAAATAATTTCGAAGTAAAACTCACCTTAACCTTAGCACATTGATACACGCTCCGGGACACACTTTAGCTCAACCCGAACACCTGAATTGGCACCATAAGAATGGTGTTAAACCATCTAATTATGCCCCAAATCCATTCCGAATAAGCCCCCAAAACAACCCTTAGGTGATACCACAAACATATCCTCAAACCGCACGCGAAACAAAACCCGAAAACGCGAAACAGTGCCCGGCGCCACTTCCCGCGCTAGTTAACTAGCACCAAACTAGCGCGGAAAACCTGCACTTCCATTCAGCCGAAAATGACCCCTTTCTCAACCCAATTCATCCCAAAACGATTTTTAAGCCTTCAAAATGAAATTATGGATGTCCTAAACCTTTCCCCACAATTACCAATCATCAAAGTACCATTAATCTAGTGCAACTCATTCAATAATTCATGATTCAAACCCAAATTATCCTATCTTACTTAATTTACCACAACCCACTTCTAAAACTCATAACTAAATAAGAAACATAGAAGAGAAGATTGTAAGTATAAATACCTTAGTTCTTCTTGATTAGAATCCTACCCAAGCTGCAGAAATCCTTCTCCTTCTTTACACTCTTCCAAAAAATCACTCTCTAGTCTCTCTTCTCTCTTTCTGCCGTAACCAAAGAAACACACACACACTTTTCTTAATTGCTAATAATAGCTAAGGATGAGACACTTCATCTGATTTAGATGAAGTGAGGCGGTGAGTGGTGATAGGTTTAGTCAACTTGACCAAACAAACCCTATGTTTCTCTTACTTGGCAAAACACACCCCTAAACTTCCAAATAAAAATTAAACCTTACCCCTTAACTTCTAACTCCATAATACTTAATAAAAGTAATACTTTTAAATAAACCAATAACATACCTGGTTATTACAACAACTGAGAACATACTAGCTTCTATAAGTGGCACAGGCACTCTCTCAACATACTTCAGTACTCTATCCTGCTCTTGCTCACTTACTTGTGCCTTCTACTATTTGCTTACTTGAAAATGGTTTAGTTTTGAAAAGCGAGGGTTAGACCAAAAGGTCTAGTGAATTCCCTCCGTAACAACATATATCAACAGTATAAAAATCATTTTATAAAACTTATTAACATTCTCCACATAAACATCAATCATGGTACTGCACAGTGTTTAGGGATCACATAAGCTAACTACGATCGGGGCCCAAGCAGACTCCCCTCTCGCCTCATATCGGGGCCCAAGCAGACTCCCCTCTATCCGAGTAGGAAGGAAACGAATTCCCTCCTACAAGCTCGTCACATATGCCCAAGGGATCATCGGATCCCGAGGTACTCTGATCCCACTGTGTAGACCGACTCCACATAACATACACATAATTCATCATAAATCATGAAACATGAAATCCGTGTAGGACTTTATAAATCATTTCATCTTGCTGAATAATCTTTTCGGTAAAACATACTTTTCATAGGAAAGCATACGTATAAGCTTGTAAATAAATCATGCTCGTAAATACACCATAATCAATAAAACATTTATCTTTTATTCCACGTAAAAAGGGTTAAGGGAACTCACCTGTTCTTCTCGTTTCACGACCTCTTACTTAGGCTTCCGACCTCTAGATGGAACACCTATAATTTTAATAAACGCATGTCATAAATCTTTAATTTATTACTCGAGCTTGCTCCCGAACTTAACCCAAAATTACCTAAGTGGATAGGTTACACTTCTAGTCCAAAAATCATAACTATTGGATTCTGCTTACCGGATCCATGTTCAATTAAATACCGGTTCATGATTTTATTAATAAAGGCCACTTAACAAACTCTCGGTCCACTAACTAACCGGATCCATTATGTCACTCAACTCCAGATTCGGTTCTAAGGCCCAACTGGAAAGAAAATCTGGGTCCACCTCATTACTCCATACCGGTCATGGTCCAATATATATTCTTATTGAATTGGGCCAAGCATTAAGGATGTGGCCTAACGGATTAAGTTTCCATACCGGAACCGCCAAAAAACATAACTCCGGATCTTGTATTATATTCCTGATCCCAAGTCAATCGAGTAAATTCCGGTTCCTATTTTAGCCAAGTTATATTCCGGATCTATCACCCTTACCCAGTTCCAGATTTAATTAAGGGATTCCGGATCTCCTTTTCAGGTTCCGGATCCCACTTCCACCATACTGGATCCCGTAGACAATCCATTCCAGGTCTTGGTTTATTGGCCCAACATCCAAGAAATTTAATGAAGTTCCGGAATCATCACAACATTTCGGATCCCTTTGGTTTTGGACTCCGGATCTACAAGGCTCAAAGTGAACTTTCGGAACTAACATTGAATTCCGGATCCTTTGAATTTCTATTTCGGACCTTCGAACTAAATTATGGTTGTGCGATCCTGATTAACAATAATACTGAAAATTTATCCCTCTCCAACGATTATTAAGTCTCTTATTCAACCAAGAGATTATTCCAACTCTATCAACTCTCTTAACTTGATTATTAAGCTGTAAATAGGTTAACTCTTATGAGTGATCACTTTACCAGATTTCTCCATTTCTGTCCAAGCATTCTAACACTAACATTTTAAGATTATTAAGAAAGGGTAGGAATTACCTTGTATTGATTGCTTGCAACCCCAAAATGATTGAAACCATCTTATTCTTCCTTCTTCCAAAATCGATTGAAGCCATCCTCTTCTTACCCTGCTCTCACCCCAGCCGCCATACACGCACAAAAGATTGATCTCTAGGGTTTTGTGCTCCATTTAATAGTTTTTATACCCTTTAGACATATTACCCTTCAGCCCCTGAACTTTCCCTTTTACAACAATTCCCACAAAACTTAAATCTTTTCCAATTAAAAATCTCGGTTATTACAACACTCCCCCCTCAAAAGAATTCCGTCCCCGGAATTCCACTACCGCAAAGATGTGGGTACTTGGACCTCGTATCCGCTCCTACCTCTCAAGTTGCTTCTAGTTCCTTATGATATCTCCACTGAATCTTTACTAATTGAACCTCTTTGTCCCACGTATTTCGAACCTTACTGTCCACGATTTCCATAGGTTTCTTGACATTAGTCGACTTCTCATTAATGCTGACATCCACCAAAGGAAAAAGTCACATTCGCTTCGGCCAAACACATCGGGACTCCCGGTTTTAGAACACGTCTAATTAAGTTCTCTCATACTATTCCGATACTAGCCATGTAACAAAGCCAACTTACCAACCACGTGCTCTAACAACCTGATCAACAAATCGTACACCTCATCCGAAATCCTCGAAAAACCTCCACCTGATGCTTCCTCTTCCTAACATCATATTACTACAACACTGGGTGGCACATTTATCTTGGCAATTGATGCCACTACTCACTCGAGCATTCTCCACCCATAACATCACACTGCAGACCAGGTCTCTCGAGGTCATTCGTACACATTTCGAACATGCCTTCAAATTCCTCCGCATAAATAGCCGAGTTTATCTCGCTACTTTGTCTCGTACCAACTCTAAAACAACAACTCACGAGTTCCCGGCTAACTCAAACATATTCGATTCTTGCTAGTTCTTTGCGACTCCAACCCATTACATAGACAGGGTGCATTCTTTTACAGATCGATATAATCTACACACTCACTTCGCTCGTGCTAAGTACCTCATCCTTTTACGAACCGACCAAATCTCGTAAGTAGAACGTTTATCCAAAACAACAGTCTCTCACTATCTTAACACCCCTACAAGGTGCTCTAACAACTTTCAGCCTTCTGGTTCAAGTCTTCGGCCTCAACCATCTTACCCAGCTGTCGACTTCAACATCAACAGTCAACCTGTAACAACTTTCTTAACCTATTCTTTAACATGGGTTCCTTACGGAACCTAATCCTTCCAACATATCATAATCAACTTCATAATCCGTCTCTCTCATTTCAAAACCTACTCATGTAACATCAATATTACAAGCTTACCTCAAAACTCATATCCCACGCCGTGGACATTTCATTTCTACCTCACAACACTACTTATTACGAGTTGCTAAAACCAACACCTTGATGACTCATAGTCCTTCCTCCGTACCCATCGTCCCTAGGCAACTGTATTTTCCAGTCACCGAACAAGGGTACAGACTCTCATACAACCGATACCAAGGTCCACTTCCGATTCTACCACTGTTCACCTCTCCTCTTGAACACAAATACTTAAACTACGGACATTCTCCCTTGATTTGTCCAACACCTTTCCACTCTTGGAGTTCTTCCTTAGCTTAAAATGTAATACTCTACGACCCAGTGAGTTCATAGCCTTCATGCATGACAACGTTGTAAATAACTCATTTCGCACATTTTATCATTTTAAATAAACAACACGGTTACACATGACCCCAACATTCTCATAACTCGGATGTCCTGCACAACGATCTCGAGAATCGTTTGCATGCAACCTTTCGTAAGACTCAATCTTACTCAACCAAATGATGTTGTTACGACGGTAATATATTGACTGAAAATCTTTTCACACGACAAAATTTTAAAAGAAAATACTGACACGAAGTAAATAGGCGGCTCTCGCACCCATTTTCATGACTTCAACATGTCAATACTCATTTTGGTTATAAAAGTTTTGCTGACAAATGATTTCTTGACTCTTTGCAATAATTTAACTTATCATGAAAAGTGTGAAGTATTTTGGCAAATTGCTAAGCTAAAAATTTCTTTGTACGACGTAAATGAGATTGCCTCTTTCTTTAAATATACGCTTGCACCAGCTGACTCAATCCTGACCAAAAATTTGCTATTTACGCGTTTGCTCTTAGTCACAAAAACTCATGTAACACACACAAGAACTCAATGCATGCAACTCTACTCGCAAATGAAGGCTACTCACTCCAACAAGGACAACCGTTTTACTCACGCAACTTATCCTTGACACCCTACCTCCGACCAATGGCCGCCCTCTAGGTCATGCAATAACTTGCTGTACATGCGTTCCACAGCCCACTTACTCAACCATTTCATACTATTTTCGTTTTGATCAAATATCTCACATTCTACCTCTACATGCTTTCGATTTACTACTGGTATCTCCCTTCATTGATCCTGCCAATGAAAAGCTCGACTAAGAAGTCAGGGCTCTATTGATACTTTCAAGATTTTGACACTGTCTTTCCTTACTATCCTGACTGGTCTATCCCGCGATTTCTAGAACTGGGACTCTCCCGAAACAGGAGTCTTACTCAAAGTCAATCATTTATCATCTTTGAACCCACGAAGATCTACCTCTAGACGACTCATAACATTCTATACAACATTTCTTCTTTACGATGTATACATACATCACATCAAAATGATCTCTCATGATACTTCCCCAACGATGGGTCTCAATCTACCCCTCAGGGGTCCTTCTAAAATTCTAGATTACTGAAACACAACATATAAACTAGCTTAAGACTACAACTTTGGAATAATAAGGCGGGTTAAGCACATACATGTACCTGTAAGTTCACAATTACACTGGCGAGGTGAAATCCCAAACTTACCTTACTTGACTGTTCTCGGTGCGCTATTAGCCCTATATCTACTATAGTGCCCTCCTAACGCATTT
The DNA here is from genome assembly GCA_033807775.1 of Saussurea involucrata. Lineage (NCBI taxonomy): Eukaryota > Viridiplantae > Streptophyta > Magnoliopsida > Asterales > Asteraceae > Saussurea > Saussurea involucrata. The sequence continues at coordinate 22,548,294 of CM066324.1, forward strand.
CCTGATTCTCAGTTGTGATTTATACTTCCAAAGTTTAAGTTTAGGCCCGTCTGGTCACCTAAATCCCTTAAACTATAGCTTTGATACCATTTGTAACAGCCCAAAAATAGAACAGGACATGCATAGCATTAACTCCTGAACATTACAAAACTGGGTCCCAAAATTTCATTACATCAATCTCGAAAACTTAGGTTGGCGGAAACAACCTATACACAACTGAAAACATACTAGCTTCTATAAGTGGCACATGCACTGTCTCAACATACTTCAGTACTCTATCCTGCTCTTGCTCACTTACTTGTGCCTTCTACTATTTGCTTACATGAAAATGGTTTAGTTTTGAAAAGCGAGGGTTAGACCAAAAGTTCTAGTGAATTCCCTCCGTAACAAAATATATCAATAGTATAAAAATCATTTTATAAAACTTATTAACATTCTCCACATAAACATCAATCATGGTACTGCACAGTGTTTAGGGATCACATAAGCTAACTACGATCGGGGCCCAAGCATACTCCCTTCTCGCCTCATAACGGGGCCCAAGCAGACTCCCCTCTATCCGAGTAGGAAGGAAACGAATTCCCTCCTACAAGCTCGTCACATATGCCCAAGGGATCATCGGATCCCGAGGTACTCTGATCCCGCTGTGCAGACCGACTCCACATAACATACACATAATTCCATCATAAATCATGAAACATGAAATCCGTGTAGGACGTTATAAATCATTTCATCTTGCTGAATAATCTTTTCGGTAAAACATACTTTTCATGGGAAAGCATACATATAAGGTTGTAAATAAATCATGCTCGTAAATACACCATAATCAGTAAAACAATTATCTTTTATTCCACGTAAAAAGGGTTAAGGGAACTCACATGTTCTTCTCGTTTCACGACCTCTTACTTAGGCTTCCGATCTCTAGATGGAACGCCTATAAATTTAATAAACGCATGTCATAAATCTTTAATTTATTACTCGAGTTTGCTCCCGAACTTAACCCAAAATTACCTAAGTGGATAGGTTACACTTCTAGTCCAAAAATCATAACTATTGGATTCTGCTTACCGGATCCATGTTCAATTAAAAACCGGTTCATGATTTTATTAATAAAGACCACTTAACAAACTCTCGGTCCACTAACTAACCGGATCCATTATGTCACTCAAGTCTAGATTCGGTTCTAAGGCCCAACTGGAAAGAAAATCCGGGTCCACCTCATTACTCCATACCGGTCAGGGTCCAATATATATATTCTTATTGAATTGGGCCAAGCATTAAGGATGTGGCCCAACGGATTAAGTTTCCATACCGGAACCGCCCAAAAACATAACTCCAGATCTTGTATTATATTCCTGATCCCATGTCAATCGAGTAAATTCCGGTTCCTATTTTAGCCAAGTTATATTCCGGATCTATCACCTTTACCCAGTTCCAGATTTAATTAAGGGATTCCGGATCTCCTTTTCAGGTTCCGGATCCCACTACCATACTGGATCCCGTAGACAATCCATTCCGGGTCTTGGTTTATCGGCCCAACATCCAAGAAATTTAATGAAGTTCCGGAACCATCACAACATTCCGGATCCCTTTGGTTTTGGACTCCGGATCTACAAGGCCCAAAGCGAACTTCCGGAACTAACATTGAATTCCGGATCCTTTGAATTTCTATTTCGGACCTTCGAACTAAATTATGGTTGTGCGATCCTGATTAACAATAATACTGAAAATTTATCCCTCTCCAACGATTATTAAGTCTCTTATTCAACCAAGAGATTATTCCAACTCTATCAACTCTCTTAACTTGATTATTAAGCTGTAAATAGGTTAACTCTTATGAGTGATCACTTTACCAGATTTCTCCATTTCTGTCCAAGCATTCTAACACTAACATTTTAAGATTATTAAGAAGTGGTAGGAATTACCTTGTATTGATTGCTTGCAACCCCAAAATGATTGAAACCATCTTATTCTTCCTTCTTCCAAAATCGATTGAAGCCATCCTCTTCTTACCCTGCTCTCACCCCAGCCGCCATACACGCACAAAAGATTGATCTCTAGGGTTTTGTGCTCAATTTAATAGTTTTTATACCATTTAGACATATTACCCTTCAGCCCCTGAACTTTCCCTTTTACAACAATTCCCACAAAACTTAAATCTTTTCCAATTAAAAATCTCGGTTATTACAACACTCCCCCCTCAAAAGAATTTCGTCCCCGGAATTCCACTGCCGCAAAGATGCGGGTACTTGGACCTCGTATCCGCTCCTACCTCTCAAGTTGCTTCTCGTTCCTTATGATATCTCCACTGAATCTTTACTAATTGAACCTCTTTGTCCCTCGTATTTCGAACCTTACTGTCCACGATTTCCATAGGTTTCTTGACATTAGTCGACTTCTCATTAACGCTGACATCCACCAAAGGAAAAAGTCACATTCGCTTCGGCCAAATACATCGGGACACCCGGTTTTAGAACACGTCTAATTAAGTTCTCTCATACATCTTTACTTCCTTAAAAGAGGGAACTTTGCGGAATTTCCTACCACAAAAACGGGAATCTCTTTCCAGAAACATTCGTTTACTTGACAACTTGGCGCGAGGCCAACCTTGCACATCCCAACAACTCGCACCCAAAAGTTCCTTCATTGGATTACATGAAATTCTAAATTACTTATTCCAACCGACATTCGTCCATGCGGATAACACCTCTCTTCCTCGAAATACATCGGCTACAGCTCATCAACTGATACCATTTCATACCTTCTCACCACTTCATCACTCCACACTTGTACACAACTGAAGGTAAGAAACTTCCATAATCCCTCACGAAACTATTCTCAATCGCTTATCCCTGAACGACCAGTTCATTTGAACATCTCTTACAACATCACTAACTCAAAGCCCATTCGACTGTCTTCTTCCACCTCTTTCCCGCGCTTAAAACCTACACAAGTCCCCCTTCCTCTATACTCTGACCAGAAGTTCGCACACTTACCGATGTCCATCTACAACCACTACTCCACCTTTACGGTGTTGCTATCAAGCTCACTACTTCCATCCTACTCATTTATCTCGACATACGATCTTCATCTCCCCACGTTAGCGTGGAGCACCGCCCACCAAACATTACTCGCCTCTCTCTTCCGACATTTCCACATGCTGAAAGTACTTTCCCATTACTATACATAACCAAACGTTTGCACCAAAATTCTAACTTAAGGTATCCATCCAAATCATCTCGAAATGACACCAGTGCTCGATGTTACTGCACGTTCTTTGATCTCCAACTACTACCTTCTCAGATATTTCTTTCACACATAAGAAACAATTCGCATTCCTTAAAGACTTCGCCTCTACTACACCACATTTTGACTAATCCATCTATCGTCTTCTTTAAACCCCCAATGATTCCAAGAATTACTTACTTAGCGACTCACATAACCAAAAACGAATGGTCTCTCATTTGGGTCACCACCCACTGCTGTTACGACATACTATTCCGATACTAGCCATGTAACAAAGCCAACTTACCAACCACATGCTCTAACAACCTGATCAACAAATCGTACACCTCATCCGAAATCCTCGAAAAACCTCCACCTGATGCTTCCTCTTCCTAACATCACATTACTACAACACTGGCTGGCACATTTATCTTGGCAATTGATGCCACTACTCACTCGAGCATTCTCCACCCATAACATCACACTGCAGACCAGGTCTCTCGAGGTCATTCGTACACATTTCGAACATGCCTTCAAATTCCTCCGCATAAATAGTCGAGTTTATCTCGCTACTTTGTCTCGTACCAACTCTAAAACAACAACTCACGAGTTCCCGACTAACTCAAACATATTCGATTCTTGCTAGTTCTTTGCGACTCCAACCCATTACATAGACAAGGCGCATTCTTTGACAGATCGATATAATCTACACACTCACTTCGCTCGTGCTAAGTACCCCATCCTTTTACGAACCGACCAAATCTCGTAAGTAGAACGTTTATCCAAAACAGCAGTCTCTCACTATCTTAACACCCCTACAAGGTGCTCTAACAACTTTCAGCCTTCCGGTTCAAGTCTTCGGCCTCAACCATCTTACCCAGTTGTCGACTTCAAAATCAACAGTCAACCTATAACAACTTTCTTAACCTATTCTTTAACATGGGTTCCTTATGGAACCTAATCCTTCCAACATATCATAATCAACTTCATAATCCGTCTCTCTCATTTCAAAACCTACTCATGTAACATCAATATTACAAGCTTACCTCAAAACTCATATCCCACGCCGTGGACATTTCATTTCTACCTCACAACACTACTCATAACGAGTTGCTAAAACCAACACCTTGATGACTCATAGTCCTTCCTCCGGACCCATCGTCCCTAGGCAACTGTATTTTCCAGTCACCGAACAAGGGTACAGACCCTCATACAACCGATACCAAGGTCCACTTCCGATTCTACCACTGTTCACCTCTCCTCTTGAACACAAATACTTAAACTACGGACATTCTCCCTTGATTTGTCCAACACCTTTCCACTCTTGGAGTTCTTCCTTAGCTTAAAATGTAATACTCTACGACCCAGTGAGTTCATAGCCTTCATGCATGACAACGTTGTAAATAACTCATTTCGCACATTTTATCATTTTAAATAAACAACACGGTTACACATGACCCCAACATTCTCATAACTCGGATGTCCTGCACAACGATCTCGAGAATCGTTTGCATGCAACCTTTCGTAAGACTCAATCTTACTCAACCAAACGATGTTGTTACGACGGTAATATATTGACTGAAAATCTTTTCACACGACAAAATTTTAAAAGAAAATACCGACACGAAGTAAATAGGCGGCTCTCGCACCCATTTTCATGACTTCAACATGTCAATACTCATTTTGGTTATAAAAGTTTTGCTGACAAACGATCTCTTGACTCTTTGCAATAATTTAACTTATCATGAAAAGTGTGAAGTATTTTGGCAAATTGCTAAGATAAAAATTTCTTTGTACGACGTAAATGAGATTGCCTCTTTCTTTAAATATACGCTTGCACCAGCTGACTCAATCCTGACCAAAAATTTGCTATTTACGCGTTTACTCTTAGTCACAAAAACTCATGTAACACACACAAGAACTCAATGCATGCAACTCTACTCGCAAATGAAGGCTACTCACTCCAACAAGGTCAACCGTTTTACCCACGCAACTTATCCTTGACACTCTACCTTTGACCAATGGTCGCCCTCTAGGTCATTCAATAACTTGTTGTACATGCGTTCCACAACCCACTTACTCAACCATTTCATACTATTTTCTTTTTGATCAAATATCTCACATTCTACCTCTACATGGTTTCGATTTACTACTGGTATCTCCCTTCATTGATCCTGCCAATGAAAAGCTCGACTAAGAAGTCAGGGCTCTATTGATACTTTCAAGATTTCGACACTGTCTTTCCTTACTATCCCGACTGATCTATCCCGCGATTTCTAGAACTGGGACTCTCCCGAAACAGGAGTCTTACTCAAAGTCAATCATTTATCCTCTTCGAACCCACGAAGATCTACCTCTAGACGACTCATAACATTCTATACAACATTTCTTCTTTACGATGTATACATACATCACATCAAAATGATCACTCATGATACTTCCCCAACGATGGGTCTCAATCTACCCCTCAGGGGTCCTTCTAACATTCTAGATTACTGAAACACAACATATAAACTAGCTTAAGACTACAACTTTGGAATAATAAAGCGGGTTAAGCACATACATGTACCTGTAAGTTCACAATTACACTGGCGAGGTGAAATCCCAAACTTACCTTACTTGACTGTTCTCGGTGCGCTATTAGCCCTATATCTACTATAGTGCCCTCCTAACGCATTTCCTGATTCTCAGTTGTGATTTATACTTCCAAAGTTTAAGTTTAGGCCCGTCTGGTCACCTAAATCCCTTAAACTATAGCTTTGATACCATTTGTAACAGCCCAAAAATTGAACAGGACATGCATAGCATTAACTCATGAACATTACAAAACTGGGTCCCAAAATTTCATTACATCAATCTCGAAAACTTAGGTTGGCGGAAACAACCTATACACAACTGAAAACACACTAGCTTCTATAAGTGGCACATGCACTGTCTCAACATACTTCAGTACTCTATCCTGCTCTTGCTCACTTACTTGTGCCTTCTACTATTTGCTTATTTGAAAATGGTTTGGTTTTGAAAAGCGAGGGTTAGACCAAAAGGTCTAGTGAATTCCCTCCGTAACAACATATATCAACAGTATAAAAATCATTTTATAAAACTTATTAACATTCTCCACATAAACATCAATCATGGTACTGCACAGTGTTTAGGGATCACATAAGCTAACTACGATCGGGGCCCAAGCAGACTCCCCTCTCGCCTCATACCGGGGCCCAAGCAGACTCCCCTCTATCCGAGTAGGAAGGAAACGAATTCCCTCCTACAAGCTCGTCACATATACCCAAGGGATCATCGGATCCCGAGGTAATCTGATCCCACTATGCAGACCGACTCCACATAACATACACATAATTCATCATAAATCATGAAACATGAAATCCGTGTAGGACTTTATAAATCATTTCATCTTGCTGAATAATCTTTTCGGTAAAACATACTTTTCATGGGAAAGCATACGTATAAGATTGTAAATAAATCATGCTCGTAAATACACCATAATCAGTAAAACATTTATCTTTTATTCCACGTAAAAAGGGTTAAGGGAACTCACATGTTCTTCTCGTTTCACGACCTCTTACTTAGGCTTCCGATCTCTAGATGGAACACCTATAATTTTAATAAACGCACGTCATAAATCTTTAATTTATTACTCGAGCTTGCTCCCGAACTTAACCCAAAATTACCTAAGTGGATAGGTTACACTTCTAGTCCAAATATCATAACTATTGGATTCTGCTTACCGGATCCATGTTCAATTAAATACCGGTTCATGATTTTATTAATAAGGCCCACTTAACAAACTCTCGGTCCACTAACTAACCGGATCCATTATGTCACTCAAGTCCAGATTCGGTTCTAAGGCCCAACTGGAAAGAAAATCCGGGTCCACCTCGTTACTCCATACCGGTCATGGTCCAATATATATATTCTTATTGATTTGGGCCAATCATTAAGGATGTGGACCAACGAATTTAGTTTCCATACCGGAACCGCCCAAAAACATAACTCCGGATCTTGTATTATATTCCGGATCCCAAGTCAATCGAGTAAATTCCGGTTCCTATTTTAGCCAAGTTATATTCTGGATCTATCACCCTTACCCAGTTCCGGATTTAATTAAGGGATTCCGGATCTCCTTTTCAGGTTCCGGATCCCACTTCCACCATACCGGATCCCGTAGACAATCCATTCCGGGTCTTGGTTTATCGGCCCAACATCCAAGAAATTTAATGAAGTTCCGGATCCCACTTCCACCATACCGGATCCCGTAGACAATCCATTCCGGGTCTTGGTTTAGCGGCCCAACATCCAAGAAATTTAATGAAGTTCCGGAACCATCACAACATTCCGGATCCCTTTGGTTTTGGACTCTGGATCTACAAGGCTCAAAGTGAACTTCCGGAACTAACATTGAATTCCGGATCCTTTGAATTTCTATTTCGGACCTTCGAACTAAATTATGGTTGTGAGATCCCG